>JAJHZJ010000418.1:284019-884019 GCA_023548195.1 Bettongia penicillata ogilbyi | reverse complement strand
ATTTATAGCAACTCTTTTTGTGGTGACCAAAAACTAGAAATCAAGAGAGGATGCCCAGGCATATGAACATAATGGAATACTATTGTGCTATAAGAAATGACAAACAGAAGGACTTCAAAAAAACCTGGAAAATGTATATGAACTGATACTTAGTGAAATGAGCAGAACCAGGAGAACATCGTACACAGTAACAGCCACAGTGTCCAAGGACTGCATCTGATAAACTTAGCTTTTCACAGCAATGGAAGGACCCAATGACCCATGAAGCAAAATACCATCCACATCTAGAGAAAGAACTAGAATCAGAACACAGAATGAAACAAACTCTTTTCTCTTGTGTTAAGTTTTGTTTTGTTTTGTTTTCTCTCATGGTTTCTCCCATTTGTTTTAATTCTTCTATGCAACATGACTAATGTGAAAATGTATTTAATAAGAATGTATGTGCAAGACGTATAAGATTGCATGCCATCATGGGGAGGAAGGGGGCAAATATTTAAAACTTATGGAAGTGACTGTTGAAAACTGAAAACAAATTATTTTTTAAAAAAGTGAGGCTGAGAGATGTTAAATGACTTGCCCATGACTTACAGCTGATAAGGATCTAAGATAAATTTTTCTTACTCTAAGCCTAGCACTCTATCCACTATGCCACTTTATTGTCTCATCTAAACAGAGGTAATTACCAAATAGATGAATTAGTTAAGTACCTTGAGACCTCCAAGGAAACCAAGAGGTTGGGCAGCAGGAGCAATTTTTCTTTCTTAGAGGCCTTGTGGTATGGCAGAAAATTCAAATAGTTTACTTACATGTTGAAGCCAGCCTGTATATCATATATTGACACTGAAGTCAGCCTGTACATCATATATTGACATGTGGCCAAATGAGGTAAACCCAGAAGTCCACATGGAAATGTGTGGGCAGATGCAGAAAAAGGACCATTGTAAGATCAGAGCCTCCAGCAAGTTTTTTGTGTGCCCCATCCTTGACCTATTTGTTGGCCTACTTTCAGCACATTCACTTCATAGACCTTCCTTAACCAACCCTGCAGATACAAGTTTCATTTCCTGGCACTGCCCTTGAATCTTCCTTTATATTGTTGCTTATTTTATAGATTCCTCCTACTGAATAGCCAAAATGTTTTGACTCCATTCTGGATAGAATATCATGAATCTATAGAATCTATACCCTAGCCACCATTTGATAAGTAATAAATGAAATCTAATTGCTATGATTTTAGTTTTACATATTACCTTTTTTAGGTCAACAAAGTAAGAGCACTGGAGATACATAGGAAAAGTAAAACTAGTCCTTGACCTTAAGGAATTTGCATTCAGATAGGGAAAAGATAAAATGTAGAATATAAAGAAGAGGCCTTAGAGGGGAAGGTACAAGCAACTGGGCAAGGAGAATGGTCCCAGAAAGGTCATTCTTTACATGAGTCTTAAAGGAAGGTGGAGATTCTACTAGGTGGACATCAGGAGAAAGAGCACTGTATTCAATGACAAAAAAACAGTTAAAAAGAGGGATGAATTTGAATAGTAATGATAATGAGTTGTTTTGGACATTTTTAATTTGAGATGCCTATGAGACATCTAGTACAAATACCCAATAGATAGTTGGCAATGTGGAATGGAGCTCAGAAGAGTGAGGCTAAACAGATTTGGTAATCATGAGGAGAGATGAAATTTGAATCCATAGGAGCAGATAAGATCACCAAGTGAGAGATTATAAAGAGAAAAGAAGTCTGAACTATGCGGTACAAACTGTTAGTGAGAGTGATGTGGATGAAGATCCAAGTTTGAGAAACTGGGAAAGATTCTTTTATTGACTGATGCAGCAGAGTAAAATAAGAAAAATCTGGAGAATAATGTATACAATAATAATATTCTCAAGGAAAAAATTTAAAGGACTAAAAGTTTGATTCATGCAACGACGAACCATATTTTGAAAAAAGGAATAATAAAGCATGCTACTCTCCTGAGAGGTCACAATTTCAAGGTGATAAGACATTCATTTTCAGATGGAAACAATTTGGCATTTTTTTTCCTTGATTTATGCATATTTATTTATAAGGTTTTTTTTCTATTGAAGTGGGAGAAGGGAAGGAAGAGATAATTGTCTTCAAGTATTTGAAAAACTATGACATAAAAGAGGAATCCTGCTTAGTCTCAGAAAGCAGAAATAAAAGAAATGTGTAGAAGCAACAGAGAGGCAGATTTAGGCTTGATAGAAGCCAAAACATTCTAACAATCAGAGACTGTTCCATAATGGAACAGACCGCCACAGTAGCAGATTCCTCTTCACTACAGGTTTATACTTGCTGTCCTTCATTCTCAAAGAGGACCAAAATTATATCATTATGTTGCAGTCAGTGTGTACAGTGTACCTGACTGTGGCTGATCAGACCAGTGAGTCCAAAAGGCTCTACCTCAGACTGGGCACAGATAGTCCACATGAACATTTGGAGTGGAGATGTCTCTAAATTGCACATCTCATGTTTTTTGGGGGTACCATAATTCTGCTTGGCTCATAAGAGCACAGAACATTCTTGGTTGTAAGCATACCATGATGGGCAGTCCTTTGCCCAGGATCAATTCCAAAGTTCTTCAGAAAGACCTTGAGAATCTTCTTGTATCATTCCTTCTGACCTGCATGTGAGTGCTTGTTTTTTATGAATTCTCCATAAAATAGTCTTTTAAGTAAAAGTACAACAGGTATTCGTACAACATGGCCCAGAGCTGCATTCTTTGCAGTAGAGTTTGAATGTTTGGAAGTTTAACTTGAGAAAGGACCTGTGTCCAGTACTTTATCTTATCAGGGGATCTTCAGAATCTTCCCAAGACAATTTAAATGGAACCATTTCAATTTCTTAGTATGTTGCTAATATACTGTCCAGGTTGCACAAGCATACAATATTGAGGTCAACATAATGACTTTGTGGATGTTCAGTGTGGTAGGCAGGCTAGTAGCTCTTCTCTCCCACACTTTTCCTTCAGAGCCTCCTAAACACTGAGCTAGCTCTGGCAATGCATGTATCAAGGCTTATAATCAAAAGCTGGATGAACACAATGAAGATATGGAGAAGGAATTAGACTAGACTGACCTTGGAGGTAGTTACTAACCATGAGTTCCTAAGATCTCTGCCCTTTAGAATCTTCATCTTCTTTCAAGGGTCTGGTACCAACTCTTCACTTATACTCCCTAACTGACAACTTTCTTTCCCTCTTTTTAAGTATTCCAAGAGAACTTTGCCTGGATTTCTTCTTTGCCCTATAACTGTATGTTGTGTTATGCCTATCTGTGAACATTTCATATTCAACTATACCCACTTAGAATATATAAGCACTTGAAGGAAGGGACCACGTCAATTTTGTCTTTCTATTCCCACCATCACTTAGCTCAGGGCCTTGAATAGATCTATATGAACTAGAGACCTTCTATACCTCAGTGGTTCTGTGATCTCATCAATATGGTTATTCCTGTGAAAAATACTTATTGTAAACCATGTATGTCAGCTCAGACTCTTAAACTCTTGTCCATACCCTCCTATATATCTACTCCTGAACTCTTAATATTGACTCCAGAATGTCAATGGAGCCATCCTTCAATTATTCATCTATCTCATTACATAATAAGCCAATCTTTTTTCCCCTCAGTCATACATTTCTCTGATGACAACCTTTTTGCCACTTCCTCTGCCCAATTCCTCACTTGAAGTGTACTATAGCCTGCTCATGCCCACTAGGGACATCTCTGTGGCTTTAGTGAGGCATTAATAAATGTTTAGTTGACCTGAATCTGCTCACTTTACCAATGAGATCCCAAAGAAGTAACAAGATTTACCAAGGTCATATAGCAGAGGTGAGGTTTGAACCCAGATCTTTTCATTCCATGTACAATACTTTTTCTACTATGCTACACGGGCTCTCAGTCAAGATCATATGCTGAACATGTGAGTATTTTCTAAAGAAATCTTTAGAACAAAGGTCCTTAACCTGGATTTACATGCAAATTTCAGGGATATTCAAAAACTTAAATGGGAAAAATTACATCTTTGTTTTCACTAACTTTTGGTTTTCTTTGTAATCTTACAGTTTCTATTTGATGCATCTAATGACATGATTCAAAGAAAGGGTCCATGATACAAAAAGTTAAGAACTTCTCTTCTGGAGTATCTTATAGCTATGGCACAGCAGCATCACTATACATACATTTAGGGTTATGTATGTTTGTATATGTATATAAATGAATATGTGTTATTCATATGTGTATGTATATATGCATATATATATATATATATATATATATATATATATATATATATATATCACTAATAGTACTAAACAGTGATTTCTCCAAGTTTGATTCAAAGTATGTCTCTGAAAATACTCACCATTCTACAAGTTGAAGTTTGCTCCTGCTTGCTTAATCTATAAGTGAGTGGATATTTTAGGCAAGTTTTACAAAACTCAATATATCAAACAGTAAGTAAAGCACAAGAAATTTAATGACTTCATGGCACTAAACTCATGGTATAGAACATCAGCAGATAGATAACAGAACATTCTTGCCTCATTCACCTCAGCAACTGTTCTTTTTCTCCTTTGTACCTAACTACCCTATACCAGTCCCCACTTACTTTTACAGCAAATAGTCTATCTGAAGCTATCTTATGTGGATTCCTTCATGTCACCTTCTCTACCTCTCAAACTTTCTCAACATCCATAACCTTCTCTCGTCCTTTCTTTTTGTCACAGGGTAGCTGTACTCACAAAAGCCTACATTAATACCCCCTGATGCCCTAATCCTACTGTCTTCCACCTCCTCCAGAATCTTGCTTCAATGTTCATCCTCTAGCTCTCCTTTGCCATCATCTCCTTGCTATTCTCTTACAAATATGCTCACGTTTCCCCAGTTCCACCATCCACTTACCTTTCTATTCCAATAAGCTACCATTTTCTCTCCCTTCATCAATGTTATTTAAGTTTACACCTGAGGCCTTTTCTTCATCACTACTTCAACACCTTATAATCAGGTCTCTACCACTCTGTAGCTCTAAAGTGATTTCCTAAGCATCAAATTCAATCATCTTTCAATTGTCATCATTCTTGACCTTTCCAAAGTTTTTTAAAAAATAACTTTACTTGTGCTTAAAAACATGAATATTTCCTAAACATAAAAGGTTTCAGTAAACCCTTCTTAATGCTCTCTTCATCTGTCTCTGTGTGTCTCTGTCTCTCCTTTTTCTCTCTCTCTCTTCCTCCCTTCTCTGTCTCTCTCACCTTTCAGTTTTTCTAACTGTAAGAACTCTTCTGTCTTTTATGCTGACTCCTCATTCTTGTCCCAAACACCTTCAACAGTAAGTACCCCAACATACATAGGGAGCCTGCTATCACAGGTTCTTAGATTTGCTGCATTCATAAAAGGAAAGGCAACTTAAGGAGTTAACAATCAATTTAATCAAATACATGTGTTATTCCTTTAACCAAGCACATATATCGTTCACCACAGTTGGACCTCAACTGTCTGACCATAGTTACCAGAGAAGGAAGCATTGACATCTCTGTTTTCAAGCCAGGGGGCTCCTTTTGCCACTTCCCAGGGTCCTCATTTGGTCAAACAAACACTTCCAGTCAGTAAGCCCCAAAGTAAAACCTGTTTCATACCTTTTCTATTATATTTATATATTTATTATATTTATACCCTTTTTAGAGCATGAACAATTTATTTCTAACTTGGAGGGAAAGTTGAGCCAACACACAGCTGGCAACAGTGGAGCAGAAAAGGACTGGGCAACTTTCAGGGATTTGGTATACAGCACTGCATTTGCTCATCTGGGTCAGAACACTCACAAACACCAAGACTGGTTTGATGAAAATGGGGAAATCTAGAAGTTGCTAAATGAAAAATGAGAACTCCACAGGATTTACCAGCAGGAGAGTTCATCAATCTCTAAGAAGGCAGCATTTAATTCTATCAAAAGTAAAGTACCAAGCTTGGAGAGATGCAGGATTCCTGGCTCAGTAAGAAGGCAGATGAAATTCAGTTTTATGTTGATAGTAATAATCCAAAGTGCTTTTACGATTTCTTGAAAGCTATTTATGAACTCAAAACCTATGGTGCATCACAACTACTCAGTGGTGATGGAGCCACATTGATTAGCGATAAGGACATGATCCTAGAGAGATGGGTTTTATAGTTTCAAGAACACTTCCATAGTGTTCAACAGATCATCATCAATCAATGCTGAGGCCACTGACCATTTACCTCAGGTTGAAGTCAATCCCTCCTTAGCTAAACTTCCAACTGAAGAAGAGGTTTTAGGGGCCATTAGGCTCCTTTCATGTGGCAAAGCACCTGGTGCTGATTCTATTCCAGCTGAGATTTACAAGGTAGGGGGACCACTGCTCATACAAAAGCTGACTAAAATTTTCCAGGTTATATGGCAAGAGGAGGTTATCCCCCAGGAGTTCAAGGATGCCTCCATTGTCCATCTCTATAAAGGTAAAGGGAGTAGATTGTCCTGTGACAATCACAGGGGGATCTCTCTCAGTCATTGTTGACAAAATTTTTGCTAGAATCCTTCTCTATAGGCTGATCCTTCACCTGAAATATGGTCACATACCTGAGAACCAGTGTGGCTTCAGAAAGGTCTGAGGAACAGTTGATATAGTATTTGATGCCTGCTATTTGAAATGCCAGGAGCAGAACACAGGTCTGTAGGCAATGTTTGTAGACCTGACTAAAGCCTTTGACATTGTTAGTCGTGAGGGCTTATGGAAAGTTAGGTCAAAATTTGGTTGCCCAGAGAAGTTCATCAATATTGTACATCAATTTCATGATGGCATATTTTCCTGGGGTCTGGATAATGGACAAAGCTTTCATGCCTTCCCAGTCACCACTGGAGTGAAACAGGGCTGTGTACTTGCTCCCATGCTTTTTAAGCATGATGTTTTCAGCCATATTAACAAATGCTTTCAATGAGAATGAATATAGCATCAAGGTCAACAACCATACCAATGGTAAGTTCTTCAATTTGAAAAGTCTGCAAGTCAAGGCCAAAGTGGAGGGAGTGCTGGTGCATGATTTTCTGTTTGCAGATGATTGTGCACTCAATGTAGCCTCTGAAGCTGAGATACAACAAAGCATGGATCAGTTCTCTGCTGCCTGTGCTAATTTGGCCTAATAATTAACACCAAGAAAACACAGGTGCTCTATCAGCCTCCACCACACCATTCATATGTGGCACCATCAATTACAACAAATGGAAAAGTTTTGAATGTTATGGATAAGTTCACTTACCTTGGTAGTGTACTTTCCAGGGATGTATGCATTGACAATGAGGTTGATGCACGCATTGCCAGAGCTAGATCAGTGTTTGGGAGGCTCTGAAGAAAAGTTTAGGAGAGAAGAGGTATTACACTGACTACCAAACTGAAGAGCCATTGTGCTGACCTCATTGTTGTGTATGCCTGCGAAACATGGACATTCTACCAGCACCGTTCCAGGAAACTGAATCTCTTCCACTTGAACCGTCTTAGGAAGACTCTGAAGACCACCTGGCAAACACTGAGGTCCTTGCTCAAACTAAACTTTCAAGCATTCAAACTACACTTCAGAGAGTACAACTCTGATGGGCTGGCCACATTGTTCAAATGCAAAATATATGCTTGCCAAAAAGACTATTTTATAGAGAACTGGCATGGGGCAGGTGATCACATGGTGGCCAGAAGAAGTGATACAAAGGTACTCTTAAAGTCTCTCTCAGGAACTTTGGATTTGATTGTGTGACATGGGAGACACTGGCACAGGACCGCTTAGCATGGCGTGCCCACCTCAGAAAAGGTGCTGTGCTCTATGAGCAAAGCAGAATTGGAACAGCACAAAGTATACATAGGATATGCAAATTTGGAGTAACCACCCCAAATGTCCACATGGACTATCTGTGCCCAATCTGTGGTACAGCATTCTGAGCTCGCATTGGTCTGATCAGCCACAATTGTACACATTGAAACTTCACTTTATCATAGTAATGTCATTTTGGTCCTCTTCCAGAAGGAAGGACAACAACCAACCAAACTTTTTTAGAGCCAGAGGGTATCACAACCCTTGAGAACCAGTGCCTCATTAACTATTGGGCCTTCCCACAAATCTTCCCTAATCAGACTCCCCTTAATGGGCAGGCCCATCAATGGGTAGGGAAGATCTTTAATCATATTAAAATAATTAACAATAAAAATACATATACTGTTTCTAGTTAAAGAAACTCTTGTTTCTGTACTTTACTCCTAGTAAAGACTCTTGATTGATAAAGGCAAGATTCAATCAGAGGCACTTGACTATACTAAACAAAAACAGCAAAAGATCCTATTTTGCTTCACCTTGATTATGTCCCAGGAAGGTTTTGTCCTAGATCCTCTTTTCTTCTCTCTTCCCTTTCACCCATGCCTTGGACTTTAAGCAAATACATCCCACAACTTTTATCTCTGATCCTGACCTCATTTCTGAGTTTTAGATTCTTATTTCTAACAACTCATAATAGTTCTCCACCCTGAGGTCATACCAATACCTAAATTTCAACATACTCAAAAATCAGTTTTAATATCTTCCACCAAATAAACCTCTTACTTTTTCTGGCTTCATTATTTCTATTTATGGCAAATCCATTCACCTTGTTTCCTTTGCTCAAAATGCTGGCATTATCTTGAACTTATCATTTTCCTCACTTTTCAAATCATTCTATTATCAGGTCCTGTAAATTCTACCTCCTCATTATTGCTTCCATCCAACCCACCTCCCTCCTCACTAGTCCCATTGGCTCTAACATAATAGAGACCTTCCCTACTACCACCCCTGAAATACTGCAATGGATTAGTAATAGGGCATCCCATCTCCCACTTTGTACCTGTATATCCTTATTAGAATAATCTTCCTTATGCCTGAACCTAGGAACTGTCTTACTCCTTTGCTCAGATATCTTCAGTGGCTCCCTATTGTCCATCAAGCACTGTTCAAACTCCTCTACATTTAAAACCCTCCACAATATGGTGCCACTCTATTTTTCCAAACATATCTCACAAATTAGTTAGAAAAAACATTGGAGATTATCTAGTCCAGCTTGTACATCCCCAAGAATTCCTTCAGTGATAACACCAACAAACCTCTTTAAGTCATCCAGCCTCTATTGCAAAATAGTGACTGAGGAACTATGTTCAAAGGTAGACCATAGAACTTTGGATAACTCTTTGTTAGGAAGGTGTTTGTAGTACTTTTTCCCCTTATATTAAACCTAAATCTCCCATAAGCACTATTTCTGCACTTTGGGCCAAGTGGATTAAATCAAATTCCTTTTCAGCCTTCAGTTCCTTCCCACCCCACCCCCAGTCCAATGTAACAAGCAATTATTAGGGGCCTACTCTGTATAAGGCACTGGAAATACAAAGACAAACCAAAAACAGTCCCTGACCTCTAGTAGCTTATGGGATAAGTGTTAAATAGTTTGTTTAATCCATCCTTATATGACATCATCTCACAACACTTCACCATCTCTCCCCCATTCATAATATTCCCTTGCATACATCAGACTAAACTACTAGTACTCTTTCCTTACTCACTGGGTTCTCATGTTACCTTACATTGTTCCCTATGTCTGTCTGCATTGTCCTCCCTTCCCTTCTTCAGGGAATTACACTATTTATACATCTTTTAAAGCCTAAATAGATTGTCACTACCTCCTTTAAAGTTTTCTCTGATACCTCTCCTGTAAGAATTCCTAACATAGCACTTTTGTTTTGTAACTCTCATATGACCATAGCATAGCTCAGAACTGGAAGAAACTTCACAAATTTTTACAAGGTAACTGAAGCCCACTGAGGTTGAGTGACTTTTCTAAAGTTAGACCGGTAGGAAACATCAGAGGCAAGATTAAACTCAGGTCCTCTGACTCCAGAGACAGTGTTCTTTTCTTCTATACTAAGCTTCCTCCCTAATGCATATATAGCATAAACAGAAGGAAAGTAGCTTTGGTAGAAAAAAAAAGAAAAATGAAAAATAATATAACCTAGCGTTAAGTGAACACAGGGGAAGCTAAGTGATGCAGTGAATTGAGCTCCAATTCTGAAGTCAGGAAGACCTCAGATACTGGCTATGTGACCCTGCGCAAGTTACTTAATTTGTTTGCCTCAGTTTCCTCAGCTGTTAAATGAGTTAGAGAAGGAAATGACAAACCACTCCAGTATCTTTGTCAAGGAAATCCCAAATGAGGTCACAAAAAGTCAGACACAACTCTTGAACAAGTCAGCATACTATAGAAGTCATAAAACTATCACTGATTTCTATAACATGTGAGCATTGACTTGTATATTGAATGAAAACAGAAATTCCTAAACAGTAATCAATAAGATACATCAACAAGGCTTTCTGAAATTCATGATTACATTTTCAAAAGCCTATCTTAATTAAATCTTATCTTTAAAGGTCTGATAGGCACAGAAGTACCAGGGACCTGTTATCTCAGCACCTTTGTTTATCAAAGGACACAATGACAACAGAAAGGTCAAAAAACTGTACTCAGATACTAAACCCACCAAATACCTTCCCTGTTGTGTTAACTTTCTAGAAAATTTCAGCCTTTCTAGGGTTAATGAAGAAAATTTAACTCCAAAGTGGTGGTATTCTTTTTAAATATTTTGTTTCATAATTCAATTTCTTTTTTAAAAAAATCTATGTCACAAAGAATACTTCAAATTCATTAAGAGAATGGTGGTGAAGGGTCATTATGTTTATTCAAAGAGAGTGGAGTTCTTCCAAAAAAAAAGATTTACATCAATATATTAATGATGTTATATAATATATTATACTTCTGTGAAAGTATAACATATTTCTACTTATCTGAAAGTTAACACAGTGAAAACTGGCTTTGCTATTACCAAGATCTAGTTTCAAGCCTCACTCTCTCCTCCTTGCCCACCTCTCCCACCCTGAAATCCTGGCAGTGTGCCCCTCAACTTCTCAGTGACCCAGGAAACTCTTAGGACTAAACTGAAAAGTACTTGTTGCTCTACCTGAGTAGAATGAGTTTCCTCACCTAGAGCTCACTACAGTAAAGAAATCGCAGGTCTGTTTTTTTAAAAGGATATTATTAAAAGTGTTAGAATCACATGTTAATAATGGTGATACACGATGTGATTATTCTGTATAATTGTTAAAACAAGGTGATAATAATAATTCCAGTAACCCTCCAAGTTTCCAATAGTCCGGTGGTAGTGAGACAGCAGGACAGCCAGACACTGGTCTTGGTGGCGCCTCTCCAGTCTGTCTGTCTGTCGTCTGTGTCTTGTCAGTCTGTTACTCTCAAGTCATTTTGTCCGTCAGTTTGACTATGTCTGTCTTGTCCATCAGTCTGTTGTCAGACATTCCGTCGTCAGTACGTCTGCCTGCCTGCCTGCCTGTCTTGTCAGTCAGTCTGTGTGTCTGTCCGTCTGTCTGCCTCCCTGCCTGCCCACAGTCTGCCAGGCGGTCGGGTCACACGGTCTATGCAGAGCTAGAGCAGCGCCCTTTCCAGCAAGCTCTGCAGACCTGGCACTGGCCCCAGGGGGAGGCGGAGAAAAGGCGGCACCTGCTCCCGGGAGTCCTGGGGCGGGCAGGGTCAGTCCGCAGAACCTCACTCACCAGGGACAGCACTTTGTATGTGTTGGGGTCCTTGGTTTTGTGCGCCCGCACGCCTTTTTCAGGCTGCTGCTCGTCCCCCAAGTCCAGCGGAGCCAGCATGCTCACAGCTGCCTGCGGATCCCCGGCAGCGGCCCCGTAACCCTGCTCCTTGCCCGTTCCCGCGCGGCTCTCCTTGGTGCCCGGGTGGCTCCCGCTGCAGCTGTCCCTCTCCATGGTTGGCTCAGACTTTCCGCTCCTCGGGCTCCTCTGCCGGTTGTCTTGCTTTAATAAGAGTCACCGAGGGCGGCCTGGCCCCGGGGACTCCGCCCCTCTCCTTCAGCCAGTCTCCTCCCAGACCCTTGGCTCTTTTCCCCTAGCCAATAATGCAAAATGTGAGGGGGAGAGCTGCCCAACGCCCCGGATTATTTGGCTTCCTGTCTGATTTCGGGCATTCTGGTTGTTGGGTTATTTTGGGTGTTTTACGTGTGTGTCTCTTTAACTTCCCCCAAAGCCTTTCCCCTCACCCCACCCTGGGCACCGACTGAAAACTTGCAGGAATCGCCCTGCTCAGTACCTTAGCATTGCCTGAATTGCATAGCGTGGTCTGCGGAGGGCATGAGATCATGTGGCCCCAAAATAGTGTGAGCGGAGAAGGAGGAGGATGGATGGATGGATGCTGTTTATAAGGGAACAAGAGGACAAGTCTGGGACTCTCCCGTGTGACTTTGTAGGCAAACTAGAACCGGTGGGAGGGAGACGATCCGCCTGCTCCTTTCTCCCTCCTTAATAGAAATAGAGTATGGTGAAGGAAACATCGGGTTTCATCATTAAAATCATAGAGCTGGAAGAGACCAGTCTATTGGGAAATGCAGACTCCCAAGGTTTTGGCGTCGTTCCCGTTTTGTTTTTTTTCTTTAGTGGATTCATGTGTTGGTCCTTTTAAACTTAATATGCTGGAGATTTTAAAGTGACATGTTGTCCCTTTCTGTGGCTGATGCTTTGATATTGAACCAACAGTGACTCAAGCTGGTTCCCAACTCAAATTGGAGTTTTAACAAAAGAAAAAAAGAGCTCTAAATATTGCATCGGAGACTCAAGACTGGGAGAAGCGTCTTTGCCTTTCTTCAACTAGCTTCTGCAGCATTCACAGGGTAGTTGCCCATCAGTAACAAAGACCACGTGTGTAATGCCGACTCAGACTTGCCTGTGCATCCCTAAAACAATTCCTGACAACAGTCCAGGCTTTGCAACATCCATATCAACTCCACCGTTGATGGGATGTTTGTAAATTCTCAAAACAAAATTAATGTACTTTTAAAATGTTTATAAATTTGCGTGCATTTATATGGTGATTTGCTCTTGACAAAGCACTTTTGCATATTGGATGACTAGAAATTCATATTATTTTAACAGCGTGACAGGTGAATGTTAATGCCTTCAAAGTATTTGGGTTCAGGAAGAGGAAGCAGTGTGGTACAACGAAGAGAGTGCTAGATGGGGGATTAGAACACCCAAGTTCAATTCTCATTTACTATAGTGCTTAGTACATTGCTTGACAGTAAGTAATTACAAATATTAGCTTCGTTTCATTTCTTTCTCTTTCTCCCTCTTTTTTTTTAAACTATTACTACTACCTGCTGTGACCTTGGGCAAATCACTTAGTCATACTGATCCTCAGTTTCCTTATCTGTAAAATGTAGGGGTTGGATTAAACGAACCCTAAAGAATCCTCCCACTCTACAACTGTGATCCTGGTTCTGTGTGAATACACTTGCTCAACAGAGTGAATTCTCCAGTAACTCAGGGATTGCTCTATTGCAATCTGCATTGTATCCTTAGAGTAGGAGTTCTTAACCTGGGATCATAGACCATGGAGAGGAAAAAAGTGAACCTTTATTTTCACTACTTCTACCTGAAGTTCGGGGCAGCTAAGTGGTGAAGTGAATAGCATGCCCAGCCTGAACATCTTTGCAAGTTCGAATCTGGCCTCAGACTACTAGCTGGATGACCACCTGGGTAAGTCACTTAATCCTGTTTGCTTCTGTTTCCTCATTTGGAAAACGAGCTGGAGAAAGGAATGGCAAACCACTCCAGTATCTTTGCCAAGGAAACACTAAATGGGCTCAGGAAGAGTTGGACATAACTCAACAACAAAAGAATGAAGTTTGACATTTCCTTCATCATTTAAAAATGAGGAAAGATCTATAGATTTCACCAAACTACCAAAGAGACCTATTACAAGAAACAGGTTAAGAATCAGGGGTTTTGTGAGGTTCAAATGAGATAATGCATGGAAAGCACTTTGCAAATCTTAAAGTGCTACATAAAAGCCAGTTACTATTATTAGTTTACAGTTACCAGGTCTCCAGTCTACTAATGACTTCTTCCCTAAGCATTCCTGCTTGGCTTAAGAATATTTATTCATCAATATGTGTGTGTGTGGTAAATGTTTAACTACCAAGAGCTCCCAGAAAAAGAAAAAAAAAATTATTCAGGAATGCTTTTAAACTACATTATAAACACTTTCTTAAGTCTAAACAATTAGCAGAACAATAAAGCAAGCCCTCATTTGTAGCAATGACCTCCTTCTGAAGTGTAAATCCTCACACTGAAAGTTTAAGGAAAGGTGGTAGAGGCTGGTTCCAGCATACCTCTGTTTAAAAACAAAACAAACAAAATCTACTCTAGAGTTCAGTGCAGTGCCTTGTATTGGTGCATGCTTAATAAGGGCTTATTGAACTGAAATGACTTCCCAAAGGTCTGGAATCAAAGCTACTTTATGACCCTAAAAAAAAAATCATCTCGTTTCATTTTAAATTTGCCCAATTTGATCATACTTTATTCCCATGATGTGTCATTTGGAAAACACATGAAACCTGAAAGGACAAATATTTATCATCCTTAAGGATAATTAAGATGATGTGCTACAGGCTCTGAGAGTTGTTCCCCCAAAAAGGGGGAGAAGGGTTAAAGAAGTTTCACTATTCCTAAACTATATTAAATTAAAATTACTTGCCCAGAACTAAATAGATTTTGAGGCAAGATTTGAATCCAGACTTTAAGTTCAGCATTTTTCCACTGTACTATGTACATATAGTAACATCTATAAGATTTTATTTTAAAAGCTGGCTCAAGTTCATTCATGTGGTATGTCACCCACAGAATGCCTTTTGATTCCAGTCTTAGGATTGTTGTTATCCAGTTGATTACCTTGTACCAAGAGGTATCCTAAAGAGGGTTAGTTTCTTCCCCAAGGTCACACAACTTGTTAGTGGCAGATCAGGACCAGAAGACTTTGAAGTCCTACATTCTAGCCTCTTTTCCCCCTCTGTCCAGTAGTCCGGAAACATGGGAAAGTGACTCCTCTTTGGTGAGGCTATGCTATAGTAGCCAGTGTGTTGTACTTGGAGAAGCAAATCCTGCTTCTGACAATAGTTGTGAGACCATAGACAAGTTATTTAAGCTCTAAGTTTCACTTTTTTCATCTGTAAAATATAGATAATAATATCTGTAATAGGTCCCCCCAATCTTAAGGACTTCTCTTGATGTCGGCAATTACTATTACATTATTTGATAGAGTGCTTCTTATAATTAATATAACAATTTGAGTTAGGACTCTCTTCTTTCTCCTACCCCCTCAAAAATTGTCATTATAACATCATTGTCACTTACACATAACTACTTGACAGTCTATCTTCTGGGGCTCAAGCTTTGTATTATTTGGAATCCTAAACACTGAACAAATTGATTTAGATATGTTGGTGTTATGGTGGTAAGAAAAAATACAGTTATTTTCATCGTGAAAAAATAAAATTTGTAGTTACATATTGAAACTGAGGATCTTTAGCTTGCTCTATAACTACCTGGCTATGTAGATTGTAGGAAATTTATAGCCAAGTCGAAAATGGGGTTGGGGGGAAGGAGGAGAAGGAAGAAATGGGAGGTAAGAGATTGAATCATTAAAAGCAATTGAATCATTAAAGCAAATGGAAAACACTACACTTTATCCTTAGTGTTTAGGGTTGGAGTTTTTGTGGTCATTGCCCTTGTTTGTTTGTTTTTTTGCTAAGATTCTAGCAGATGTTCATCTTTGTTCCCTTCTAGTTCTCCAGGGTCCAGTAACATGATTCCCAGAGCAAAAGAAGACAGGAAATCCTCCATCTTCAATTATTAAAGAAGATTAAGAGGTAAATTCTCCCAGTTTCTACATAGGCCTTCATAGGCAACCCTTTACAGGTTTGTGATAATCCAGAGAATGGGGCTTATTATTTACTAAATAACCATTAGTGATATCTTAGACAATCTGTCCTATGGTCAGGAGAACTCAAATCAGTTCCATTTACCAAACTCACTTAAGATAAGTTAGGTACCATTCCAATCCCTGGGCTTCAGTTGCCTCAACATATAATGAGAGGGTTGGCTAGAGAAATTAAAAATAATAATAATCACCATTTTTATAGGACCTACTATATGTCAGGCACTGTGTTAATGCTAATTGTTTTATAGATATTATCTCCTTTGACCCTCACAACAATCCTCTGAAGTAAGTGCTTTTACTGTTCCCATTTTTCAGTTGAAGAAACTTTGGGGAAACAAAGGTTAAATGAGTTGCCCAGGGTCACACAGCTAGAAGATCTCTGGGATCAAATTTGAACTTTGATCTTCCAAGACTCCAGGCCCCACCCAGCTGCCTTTAAGCACTAGATATAGTCTAAATTTCAGTGGCAGGGACAGTCAGCAGAACTGGGAACAGATAGAATTTACAGAATTTCATTTGTAACTCCTTCACATGCCTAGTTCTGCCCAATGGCTTGATAATTTTACAGTGACATATAGCTAATAGCTAACAATAAATAGCATTATATAGCATCTACTTTATGGTTGGTACTGTGCTCCCTTTACAAATATTATCTCATTTGATCCTATCCTCATGAGTAAGGAAGATAAGGGCTATTATTAACCTCATTTTACAGAAGGGGAAACTAAGGCAGACAAGTTAGTTGATTTGCCAAAGGTCCCATAGCTAGTAAGTGTCTGAGACAGGTTTGAATAAAGTTTTTTGGACTCCAGGACCAGTGCTCCATCTATCATGCTACCTAATTGCTTAATAATGTATCTAAAGCTTAAAGGGACCTTAGAGATAATTCTAATCCAACCCTTTGATTTTACAGTTGAGGAAAGTAGGATCAAAAGAGGTAAAAGGGCTTGTCTAACACCATATTGGTAGTAAATGTCAGAGACAATATTTAAGCCTTTATTCTCTAACTTCAGAAGTGATGTCCTTTCTACTATCAATGAATAAAATTTCAAATGAGTCATGGGGAAGGCTCTCTTTCCAGGCAATATAGAATTTCCCTTTCTTAATCAGCTCCTTTGCCCTGCTTTCATAGCTCCCTTAAGGGCCCAGGGGCCTGAGGAACCATTTCTTCTCCTATAGGCCATAGCTCATCCTTTACTCCTGTGTTGGCAATCAAATGAGGATCTTTTGCTGTTTTTGTTTTAGTATAACCAAGTGCCTCTGATTGCATCTTGCCTTTATTAATCAAGAACAAGACTTTCCTTAACTAGAAATAGTATATGTATTTGTATTGTTAATTATTTTAATGTTATTAAAGATCTTCCCCATCCATTAATGGGCCTGACCATTAAGGAGGTTTGATAAGGGAAGATTTATGGGACCAAGCCTTTGGTTAATGAGGCACTGGTTCTCAAGAATTGTGATGCCCTCTGGCTCTAAAGAAGGTATAAATACTCTGAGGTGAGGTTTTACTTTGGGGCTTAGTTTTTGGTAAGAAGGTTTGAGTGCCAGATGAAGACTCTGGCTTTGAAAACTCAGGTGTCATGCTTCCCTCTCTGGTAACTATGGTCAGACAGTTGGAGTCCAATTGTCTGTTGAATTCAGGAACTATTCAGGGGACTTGCCCATTCACAATCATTTATCAAGCAACTACATGGAGCCATGTACCATGCTAGCAACTCAAGAATACAAGAACAAAAAAGAAAGAATCCCTGCCTTCCAAAAGCTTATAATATGTTGGAAAAAGGGGGCTGGGAAGAGAAAGCATGTACTTATATAAATATATGTGATATAGATACAAAATAAAAGGTAATTTAGGAGAAGTGACACAGTTGGATATAAGACGGATCAGAAAAGCCTTAAAGAACTAGAGTTGAGCTTTTTAAAAAATATATTTATTTATTTATTTCTAATTTTCAACATTCATTTCCACAAGATTTTGAGTTCCAAATTTTCTCCCACTCTCCCCTCCCCTCACCCCAAGATACCATTCATTCTGATTACCCCTTCCCCCAACCTGCCCTCCCTTCTATCACACCCTTCCCTTCCCTTATCCTCATCTCATCTATTTTCTTCTGGGCAAGATAGATTTTATTATGTGTATTTCTTATTTCCCTGTTACATGTAAAAACAAATTTTAACATTTGTTTTTAAAACTTTGAGTTCCAACTTCACTCCCTTTCTCTCTCCCCACCCATCCCCACTGAGAAGGCAAGCAGTTCAATATAGGTTATACATGTGTAGTTATGCAACAGACTTCCATAAAAGTCATGTTTTGAAAGACTCACTATATTTCCCTCTATCCCATCCTGCCCTTCTTTTATTCTATTCTCTCTTTGGACCTTGTCCCTCACCAAAAGTGTGTACTTCTATTACAACTTCCTCCCATTTGCCCTCCCTTCTATTTTCCCACATACACCCCACTCTTCTCCTTCTCCCCTACTTTCCTGTATTGTAAGATAGCTTTTCATACCAAATTGAGTGTGTATGCTCTTCCTTAAGCCAAATGTGATGAAAGTAAGCTTCACTTTTTCCCTCTCACTTTCCCCCTTCTCCCCTCCATTAAAAAAGCTTCTTCTTGCCTCTTTTATGAGATAGTTTGCCCCATTCCATTTCTTCCTTTCTCCTCCCACTATATTCCTCTCTCACCCCTCCTATTCAACCCACCCTGTGCCTATATGTATATGAGCCCTCCAACTACCCAAATACTGAGAAAAGTCTCAAGAGTTACAAATATTATCTTTCCATGTAGGAATGTAAACAGTTCAATTTTAGTAAGTCCCTTATGATTTCTCTTTCTGTTAACCTTTTCATGCTTCTCTTGATTCTTGTGTTTGAAAGTCAAATTTTCTATTCAGATCTGGTCTTTTCATCAAGAATACTTGAAAGTCCTCTATTTCATTGAATGACCATTTCCCCCCTGAAGTATTATACTCAGTTTTGCTGGGTAGGTGATTCTTGGTTTTAATCCTAGCTCCTTTGACCTCTGGAATATCATATTCCAAATTCCTCAATCCCTTAATATAGAAGCTGCTTAATCCTGTGTTATCCTGATTGTATTTCCACAATAGTTGAATTGTTTATTTCTGGCTGCTTCTAATAGTTTCTCCTTAAACTGGGAACTCTGGAATTTGGCTACAATATCCTAGGGTGTTTGTTTTTTCAGATCTCTTTCAGGAGGTGATCTGTAGATTCTTTCAATATTTATTTTACCCTCTGGTTCTAGAATATCAGGATGAAATGAAATGATTTCATGAAAGATGATGTCTAGGCTCTTTTTTGATCATAGCTTTCAGGTAGTCCCATAATTTTTAAATTGTCTCTCTTGGATCTATTTTCCAGGACAGTTGTTTTTCCATTGAAATATTTCACATTGTCTATTATTTTTTAATTCCTTTGGTTTTGTTTTGTAATTTCTTGATTTTTCATAAAGTCATTAGCTTCCATCTGCTCCATTCTAATCCTTAAGGAATTATTTTCTTCAGTGAGCTTTTGGATCTCCTTTTCCATCTGTCCAATTCTGCTTTTTAAAGCATTCTTCTCCTTATTGGATTTTGGATCTCTTTTGCCATTTGAGTTAGTCTATTTTTTAAAGTGTTATTTTCTTCAGCAATTTTTGGGTCTTCTTTAGCAAGCAGTTGACTCATTTTTCATGATTTTCTTGCATCACTCTCATTTCTCTTCCCAATTTTTGCCCTACCTGATTTTCAAAATCCTTTTTGAGCTTTTCCATGGTCTGATGCCAATTCATATTTTCTTGGAGACTTTGGATGGAGCAGCATGCTTTTGTCTTCTTTGTCACCAAAGTAAGATTCTATGGTCTGATTCTTTTTCTGGTTTTTGCTCATTTCCCTGACCATTTACTTTTGAGCTTTGTCAAGATAGGTCTCTGCTTCCAGTAGGGGTGGGAGGTGTACTGTCAGCTGCTTGATCCCCCCACAGTCAGTAGGCTTAGGGCTCCAGAAACAGTGGCTGCAGCTACCCCTGCTGCTGCTGTGGGTTCCTCTGCCCCCTCCCCTCCAGCCACCCTGGGGCCAGATGGCTCCTAGAGTTGAGCTTTGAAGGAAACTAAAGACTCTAGGGAAAGAACACTATGCTGGAAGCTTCTTCCAGGGAATCTAGAAAGGGGAGGGAATATATCCCAGGTATGCTGAACAGCCTGTGCCAAGGCACAGATTTGGAAAAAGACTGTCATGGGTGAGGAAAAGCAAGAAGTTTGACTGAAATTTAGACTAAGTCAAGAGAAGTAATGCACAGGAAGACTGGAAAAGTAGCTTACAGTCAAGTTATGAAGGGCTATAAATGTCAAACAAGACAATCCCAAAGGACTCGTGATGAAACTTGCTCTCTGCCTCTAGAGAAAGAACTGATATTGTCTGAATACAGACTGAAGCACTATTTTCTCATTCCTTCTTTTTCTCTCTCTTTTGTTCAAGTCTTCTTATCTAAAGTGGCTAATAAGGAAATGTTTTATGTGACTGCACAGGTATAACCTTTATCAGATTGCTTATCATCTCAGGGAGGGTAAAAAGGAGGGGAGAGGAAGTGATAGAATTTGGAACTCAAAATATTTCTTAAAATGTAAAAAGTTGTTGCAATATGTAATTGGGGGAAATAAAATATTACTTTAAAAAAGTTTGTTAGAAAACTGAAACATATGTAAACTACCCTGGTATCACAGACCCTGGTTTTACATTAGTCATTCATTATATGCAAGATTTTTATTTTATTTTAACAAGGTATATATTTCCATAAATTTTAATATGAATCATAAAATCCCAGAGATATTTGATGATTTCCTACAAATGCCACAGCAGTTTATGTTCAGAATTTTTGCGTAGATGATCTTTTATAAACCTCATTTTTTAAGGCTTCATAATTAACAGCTTCCATATGTCGATGATCAGTTGTTCTTTCCCTATCAACAGGTGCATATGTAAGTTTTTCTGATGCAACAATATAAAAGAAAGTAAACTTACTATTACAATACTACAAAGAAACTAGAATGCTTTAAAAGAGTCCTGGAGTAAAATGTGGTAATTGTATGCAACAACTATGACTACATACATCACAGAGCTGACTGACTTAACTGCATTCATTCCAGGCAATAGTTCTCATTTTAGGGCCTGCTCCTGGAATTCCTGGGAAATGTCTTGCCTGGATCTCCACTTGACTGGTTGATCCTGTTCCTCTTTTGGAATTTCCAAATATTTGTGGGATGTACTTGAATAGTAGTTATAGCTAAGGTGAAAAGCTGAATATTATGTAAATGTTCTGGAAAACTATTCATTTTTCCTAAGGCTGTTAGGTGGCAAGAATGTTGGACCTGGAGTCAGGAAAAAAACAAGTTCAAATTGGGCCTCAGATACTTACTAGCTGTGTGACCCTGGGCAAGTCATTTAACCTCTGTCTGTCTCGGGTTTATCAGTGATAAAATAGAGACTATAAAAGCACCTATTTCCCATGGCTATTGAGAGAACCAAATGAGATAATACTTGTGAAGTACTTAGATCAGTACCTGGCACATAGTATGGATTTAATAAATACCTATTCCCTGCCCTTCCCCCCTTTCCTAGAAATAGAGAAAAATATGAGAATCAATCTTTTTTTTTCCAGTTTACAAACTTGGGAGTAAAAATATTGTCAATGGAAGTCATAATCCATAACAAAAGATAGTATTTAGCTACTGGTTGGTTGTTGTCCTTCGTCTTTGAAGAGGACCAAAATGACATCATCATCATAAAGTGAAAGTTCAGTGTGTTCAACTGGCTGATCAAAACAATATAAGCTCAGAATGCTCTACCACAGGTTGGGCACAGGTAGTCCATGTGGACATTTGGGGTGGATATTCCAAATTTGTGTGTCCTGTGTTAACTTTGTTCTGTCTCTATTCTGCTTTGCTCACGTGGGCACACCATGCTGAGCAGTCCTGTGCCAGTGTCTTCCATGTTGCACAGCCAAATCCAAAGTTCTTGAGAGACCTTAAAAATGTCCTTGTATCATTTCTTCTGTCCACCATATGATCACCTGCCCCATTCAAGTTCTCCATAAAATAGTCTTTTTGGCAAGCATACATTTTGCATTCGAACAGCATGGCCAGCCCATTAGTGTTGTGCTCTCTGAACCATAGTTTGAATACTTGGCAGTTCAGCTTGAGCAAGGACTTCGGTGTCTGGTACCTTATCATGCCAGGTGATCCTCAGAATCTTCCTAAGACAGTTCAAGTGGAAGAGATTCAGCTTCCTGACATGGCGCTGGTAGACTGTCCACGTTTCAAAAGCACATAACAATGAGGACAGCACAACAGCTCTGTAGACTTCAGTTTGGTAGTCAGTCTAATACCTTTTCTCTCCTAAACTTTTCTCCAGAGCCTCCCAAACACTGAGTTAGCTCTGGCAATGCGTGCATCAACCTCATTGTCAATGTGTACATCCCTGGAAAGTATACTACCAAGGTAAGTGAACTTATCTATAGCATTCAAAATATCTTCATTTGTTGTAACCCATGGTTCCATGTATGGATGGTGTGGTAGTGGCTGATGGAGCACCTGTGTTTTCTTGGTGTTAATTATTAGGCCAAATTATTAGCACAGGCAGCAGAGAATTAATCCATACCTTGTTGCATCTCAGTTTCAGAGACTGCATTGAGTGCACAATCATCTGCAAACAGAAAATCATGCACCAACACTCCCTCCACTTTGGTCTTGGCTTGTAACCTTTTCAAACTGAAGAACTTACCATCCATATTGTAGATGACCTTGATGCTGTGTTCATTCTCATTGAAAGCATTTGTCAATATGGCTAAAAACATCATGCTAAAAAGCATGGGAGCAAGCACATAGCCCTGTTTCACTCCATTGGTGACTGGGAAGGCATGAGAGCTTTGTTCATTATCCTGAACCCAGGAAAACATGCCATCATGAAATTGATGTACAATATTGATGAACTTCTCTGGGCAACCAAATTTTGACATAATTTTCCATAAGCCCTCATGACTAACAATGTCAAAGATTGACATTGGTCAGAGCCACAAACATTGTGTACAGACCTCTGTTCTGCTCCTGGAATTTCTCTTGGAGTGGTCAGGCAACAAACACCATATTGACTGTTCCTCAGCCCTTTCTGAAGCCACACTGGCTCTCAGGTATATACTCTCAGGTATATTCATCTTCCAGGTGAAGGATCAGCCTGTTAAGGAGGAGTCTAGCAAAAATTTTTCCAGCAATGATTAAGAGAGAGACTCTACTGTGATTTGTCACAGGACAATCTACTCCCTTTACCTTTATAGAGATGGACAATGGAGGCATCCTTGAACTCCTGGGGGATAACCTCCTCTTGCCATATAACCTGGAAAATTTTAGTCAGCTTTTGTATGAGCAGTGGTCCCCCTACCTTGAAAATCTCAGCTGGAATAGAATCAGCACCAGGTGCTTTGCCACATGAAAGGAGCATAATGGCCCTCAAAACCTCTTCTTCAGTTGGAAATTTAGCTAAGGAGGAATTGACTTCAACCTGAGGTAAATGGTCAATGGCCTCAGCACTGATTGATGATGGTCTGTTGAGAACACTATGGAAGTGTTCAGCCCACCTCTTTAGGATCATGTCCTTATTACTAATCAATATGGCTCCATCAGCACTGAGTAGCTGTGATGCACCATAAGTTTTTGGTCTTCAAATAGTTTTCAGGGAATCATAAAAACACTTTGGATTGTTACTGTCAGCATAAAACTGAATTTCATCTGCCTTCTTATTGAGCTAGGAATCCTGCATCTCTCTAAGCTTCACTTGTACTTTGTTTTTGATGGAATTGAATGCTACCTTCTTAAAAGTGGATGAACTATCCTGCTGGTAAGTCCTGTGGAGTTCATGTTTTTCATTTAGCAGCTTCTGAATTTCTCCATCATTTTCATCAAACCAGTCTTGGTGTTTGTGAGTGTTCTGACCCAGAGGAGCAAACGCAGTGCTGTACACCAAATCTCTGAGAGCTGCCTACTCCTTTTCTGCTCCACTGTTGCTAATTGTATGTTGGCTCAACTTTCCCTCCAAGTCAGCAGCAAACTGTTCACACTCAGAGAAGAGCTCTAATTTGTTGACATTAATTCTTTTTGCTAGTCATTTTGCCTTGAGGGTGGTGCTTTTGATGAATGCAAATATTTAGCTTGGAAAGGATAAGTCTATGATCAGTCCAGCACTCTGCACCACACATTGCCTTTGTCACTCTCACATCTTGTCTGTCTCTTCTCCTTATAATCACATAATCTATTAGATGCCAGCGTTTGCTGCAAGGGTGCTTCCCTGAAGTTTTACTGCATTTAGGTAAGCGGAAAACAGTGTCAAAATATTGTCAATCATTCACAACAAAAGATGGTATTTAGCTACTCAGTATACATAAAAAGAAAGGAACTGGGCTTCCACCTGATTGTTTGTCCTTCCTTCTCAAAGAAGAACATGACATCAGGAAAATGATGCCATGACTTGTCAATGAATTGGATTTACATGAGTGAGGGCTGTGCAAAGTCCCCAATCTCACTTCTCAGGAGTCATTTGGAGCAGTGGCAAGATACAGATCAGGACAACGAAAATGGCCCTAGATGCAGTGGAGTTCCCATTTTGAGACAACACCCATTCATTGATTAAGGCTGATTAAGGAATGAGCCCAGGAATGGTCTCTTTTATCTTACCTAAAAAAAAAAATCTGGGAGGGGAAGACCCTCAGGGTTTCCAACCAAAATAGAAATAATTACTATTTACATTCTGTGTGCTATCAGGGCCCAAACAAGGAGAGCGAGAATGTGTTGTGTTAAGACTCAGTCTTTAAGTAAGAAAACTAGTCGGTAAACCTCAAGATAACTAGGCAGGTTTCAAGCCCTCAAAATTTATATTTCTTTGGTCCAAGCACCCCCTGGTAGGGGTGTGATACCCCTTGTGGATTGAGAGGGGAGAAGTAGAAGGAGCTGGGAGTACTTACAAGTGGTTGTTTGTCCTTCATATACACCAAAAGGGAGGAGCTAGGCTTCCACCTGATTATGTAATTAGGGAACAGAGGCCATAAGTCAACATTCCAATTTGGGGAGTGAGATGAGAAGGTATGGGTGAAGTTGTAAGGAATTAAAGGTTCAATCTGAATTGAATGTGGTGTGTCTGAAGAACAGTGAGGGTCCTATCTATGGAAAGCAATAATAATAAGTTTGGAAAGCTGCATTCAGGTAAGATTGTTGAGAAGAGTACAATGTCCCAGCTTCTAATTGTTATAAGTGCAATCTCATCCAACCCATTAAATCTGGCCAGTCCCAGAAAATACTTTATACCCCAGCCAGTCTGCCAGCCAGTCAGTTAGCCTAGGCATATCTGACACTTTCCCTGATGCCTTCCTATCTAACCTCCCCCCTTCCCTGTCTTTATATCTCTTCCTTTGGAAGCAATAATCAAAACAATGGTTCTGTTACTTCTGGAGAAAGGCTTGACAGTCACCAGTTATGGTTCCACTCACCATAGCCAGGACCTATACATGCTGTCTCCCCATATTAAGAGGGATCCTTGAGGGCAAGGATTGGTTTACTTTTTTATTTGCTTCTCTAGGACAATGCCTGGAACAAAACATATGCCTAATAAAAGCTTTTCCATTCATCATAATTATTATTATTGAACAAACAATAACATAAGTACAAGGTAAGATTGGGGCATTACTGTACCAATTGATTAATGAAGATTGGAGCTAAGGCCTGGATTTCTTTTCCCAAGTAGAAATGTATAGTCAGGTTTTAAGATTAAATATTAAAAGAATAGAAGAAAGGGAGAAGAGATATTATAGGCATAGAAGATCAACACTGTCAAATAAAGACTCCCTGCCAATAATCACCCTCAAACTCCATCAGTCTGGGTCATGCTAAGGAGCTTGCTGTCAGAAACAAATGATAATTTATTCTTAACACTCCACACCAATATGTTCAAACAGGTAAGAGAAGTTAGGCAAAGATAAATTGGAAGGGTTGATTTTAAAGGGTAAAAGAAGTCCTCAGAGTAAAACTTGAGTATTCTGGAAAAGGAAAGATCCCTATTTGTGCTTTTAAGCAGGTGAAGCTAGAGATAATGTGTAAATTCTGGTCCTTATAGATTACTGTAAGATTTTTAAAATATGATTATCTTTTTGACCAGACCTGTCATTTCAAGAGACTTCTGGTGAGGAATTTTTCTCCACCGAAGCAAATTATTGCCTTCTCTGCAATACTTTGCCTCATTTCTTTCCTAGCCTTAATCACTGAATGGGTGTTGCCTCAGTCAAACTGAGATCTGTTAAAAAAAAACAAAACAAAACCTTAGCTTAAAAAGACCAAGGTCTCCCATTGCATCCAGGTTCATCTCCAGTCATCCTGATCAATGTCTTGCTACTGGACTCAGATGGCTCTGGAGGAGAAAGTGAGGCTGATGACCTTTCACAGCCCTCCCTCACTTAAATCCAGTTCAATTGCATGTCATGGCATCACCTTCCTCATGTCACGTTCCTCTTTGAGAATGAAGGACAAACAACAAGACTTATAGTGTGGCCTGAGGAACTGAAAGGTTATGATATTTGTCTGGGGCCACCCAACTAGTATGAATCAGAGCAAAATTTAAAACCAAATTGATTTACAGAATAATTGGAGCAATTCACAGCTCCACTAACAAAGACACATGCCTCTGTTCTCACAAAACACATCCACCCCAAACAATTGCCATTTTCACTTTTTTTTTTTGGTTCTCTTATAAATTTGATGGGGATCAAGTCAAACCTCAGAGTGTTTTAAATCTGAATTTTTC
Organism: Bettongia penicillata ogilbyi; assembly: GCA_023548195.1. Taxonomy (NCBI): domain Eukaryota; kingdom Metazoa; phylum Chordata; class Mammalia; order Diprotodontia; family Potoroidae; genus Bettongia; species Bettongia penicillata. The sequence continues at coordinate 857,277 of JAJHZJ010000418.1, read as the reverse complement.
TTACTAATAATAAGTAAGACATTCTTATATATTTTTGCTTATAGCTTGTATTTCTTCTTTTCAAAACTCTATCATATCCTTTAACCATATATTCATTAGAAAATGGCTCGTATTCTTATTTATGTATATCAATTCCTTATACATCTTGGATATCAGACTTTTATTAGAAATATTTTCTGCAAGAATTTATATCAGTTAACTCTCTTCTAACTGAATTGATTTTACTTATACAAACACTTTTAAATTTACTTAGATGAGATTACCCATTTTATTATCTATGATCACTTTAATCCTTCATTTAGTTTAAAATTCTCCCCCTAGCCATAACTGTGGAAAGCATGTGTTTCCCTTCTCCAATTTTTAATGCTTTGACACTTTACATTGATATAGACATATATAAATATGTATCCATTTAGAACTAATTGTGATATGTGGCAAAATACTGATCTAAATCGAATTTTTGTCAGACTGCTTTGCAATTTTTCCAAGCCGTTTTTGTCAGTTAGAGAGTCATTACTCTAATAGTTGGTGTCCTAGGGTTGATTGAATACTGTGCTAGTATGTTTGACTGCTTTTTAGTTTCATTTACCTAATCTGTTCTATTGGTCAACTTGCCTGAGTACTTTTGATAAATACTGTTTTTAGTATAGTTTGACATCTAATAAGGAACCGCCTTCCTTCTTACTTTTTTTTTTCATTATTTCTCTCCTATCCTTTTTGAGTTCTTCTTGGAAAGTACCTAGTACTTTAAGGACTAGAAGTACCTAATCAGTCATTCTCACTCCTCTCCAGGCTTTTTTTCCTCCCACTCTGAACCATGGCTTAGCTACTTTCTCATCCTGAAAGATCCTTCCACCCACATGGGCTTATCCTACTACTATTTAGTTCCTCCCAGAAACTAAATTTTGAGGAAGCTCCTAGGATAGACATACTCAGTCCCTCACTTATCTCACAGCGTCACTTCTGACTCTCTAGACTTCTCCATCTTGTCCCAGTTCAAGTACTTTCTTTCTCCCCACCCTCCTTATCAGTTTCCTTTTATGTACATTCTTACATTACATGTAGGGAAGGACTATTTTACTTGTATTTTATATTCAACATTTTTCACTGGGTCTGGCATGCAGTAAGCACCTAATAAATGCTTGTTGACTTGACCTACTCATTTCCTGAGAAGGCAGCCTCAAGGAACTCCAAGGGTATTTTGATGCTTGGCTGGTAAATCATAATGGGTAACTCAGGCAAGGGAACCTCATTCAGCTGAGTTAACTAGAAGTGATCTCAATGCCTACCATTGTTCAATTGTTGAATAACTTTCTCTTGAAATAACCAGATAAAGCACTTTTTTGTTAACTGTTGAATGACCTCTGAGTGTCTCATTTTGTTCCAATTCTAAACCGAGACTACATGAGTCCTGACTTGATTGAGTTAGGCCTATTCCAGAACACGGTACTATAGTAATTTTGATTGGTATAGTATTACATCTATAAATTAACCATTTTTACTTTATTGGTATGGTCCATTGATGTACAATCAAAAACAAGTCTTCTTTTAATTCTGTAACAAGTTTTATAGCTGTATTCATGTAACTTCTTAGTGGATTGACACCCAGATATTTTATACATTTTGTAATTATTTTAAATGAAATTTAATTTTGTATCTCTCATTGGTTTTTATTAGTAAAATTCAGAATAGATGGTAATTTTGTAAGCTTATTTTCCATCCTGCTACTTCAAAAGAAGTCAGTAATTGTTTAAATATATTCCTAGCTGACTCTCTAGGGTTCACTAAGTGAACCATCATATTACCTACAAATAATAACAATTATGCTTTTCTTATTCTCATTCCCTCAATTTATTTTTCTTGCATTTTTGTTATAGCTAGCATTTATAGAACTATATATCAAGTAATAGTTATGACAAATGAGTGTCTTTAAGCAATGTTCCTTCCAAGTTACTTCTATCTTTTGGGGCTAAGTAGAATAAATCTAATTCCTTTTTTAAAATGGCCATGCTTCAAATACTTATAAAGAGCTATCACATCCCTCCATGGAAGGAATACTAGATTAAGAGTTAAATAACATGAGTTCAAATCCTAGTTCTAATACATATCTGTGTAACTTCAAATATTATCCCTAATTTCCCTTATTAGGTCCACTTCATCCCTTTTCAAAAGACTTTCATTACTAAATTTTATGGAATTAAACAGTTCCAAATTGGATTTCATCTTCTTGATCAAGTCTTCAGTTTTCAATGGCACACAAATCCAGTTCCCATTCCTAGGTACTATCTTAACTGTCTGTTCTTTCTTTCTTTTTTTTCTCTTTTGCATCCTTTGCCTTTGATGGAAATGTTCTTCAGTTTCTTGGCAAAGATTTCATAATGTTTTGATAGTGCATTCCAGGTTCCTCATAACAATATCTTTTGTGTCTACATTAATTAATTACTAGGTAGTAATCATCTGTCTTAATGTTTTGGGGGGCTTCTATTATTTCTTGGATACATGCCCTGAGAATACACATCCACTCTACTGTTATAATTAAATCAACAAATAGCTGCCTCAGTACTACTCACAAAGAGTCACCAACCCACCACTCCTCTTCTTGCTCTGATCCCTACTGGATAATCTCACCAGAAAACACCTATTGATCAGTTTTATCAATTAATTCAATAAACATCTATCAAGTGACTCCTATGGGGCAGGTACTAGTCTATCAGTCATGGAGAAGAAGGTGATACTTTCTCCCCAGTGCATTTAGGTGTCTCCTCTTCGTGAAGAGACTAAATTACCTCAACTACAATTGTCCGGTGGTCCTTACCTCTGTACAGTAGTCTTGCCCTTCCCAACCTCTTGATTCCAGGGTTATCTGCACACCATCATGAAACATCTATGTAGGACTTCATGGAGAGTCATCGTGACAACCCCTCAAAATGCTAAGATGCATTTGTGGGATATTCACTGGGACCTACCGTGTAAATACTCTCTGTGTTCTTGGGAAAACATGCTCAATTTGATGTGTTTTAGTACCTACTTTTTATATTCAATTCCTTCAGAAACTTTTTTTTTTTTACTCTGCAATTTAAGGAGCTAAAATTAATTTTGGAAACTTATGCCCTAACTTATTCCTACTCAAACCAAGCACTAATTTACATTTCCCATTTATAACAGGAATGCTTTATAAGCAAATAACACTGGATATTCTCTTTCTATTCATACTTTCCAAGTAATCCTATATATACATTCATCTTATTCTCTCAACAATTACCTCACCACCTTTTTTCAGGGAGTCTAAACTCTGGAGCTATTCCACCACCATAGACATTCATAGAGCTTGGGCTGGGTTGGGGATGCCATTGGAGTAGCATTGCCATTTTTCTGTACCCTTCAACTCAATCAAAAGAATTTATTTAGTGTCAGACAAAGAACTAGGAACTAGGTATAGAAATACCCCAAAATGAAACAATCTCTGCTCTTAAGGAACTTACCTCTTCTATTACCTCAGGGGAAAGGCCAATGAGAATGCTCTCAAAGGTCAGACTTGCACATGCATGCATTCACACGTCAGATTTGCACAGTCTATGCATGATTGTGTGATAACCTTGATTAGAGACAGTAGGGATTATATAAGAAGTGATAAGTTTGCAATCTACTTTGCTCAATCACCTCACTTCCCTTAGCCTTTATAAAAATGTTTATCTTAAGGTCATCATCCAAGAAAACTTTTTTTATGGTGACAACATGCTAATCATGTCTCTCTCCAATATTGCCAATACTTCATATAATCCCCATTAAAAAAGCAACAACACACTCACACACACATATACACATACAGTTCAAGGGGAAAATGATGAACAATGAAATAAATATGGTTTGTTTTTTCTAAATGTAACCTTCAAACATAGATTACAAAATTATTGCTGATAATGTTTATGAATTGTATGCATATGTATACTTATTTGTTTTTAGTTCCCTGCCCCACCAGAAAAAACAAAAGTTTTGTGCTCAGAGAAGAAAATGAATATTTCTCAATAGCTCTTGAACGCCAAAGGAACATTCACCCCAACGTGATAGCTATAGCAACTTATAGACATGTTTAGAGTTCCAAAATAAATCCCTAAATTCCAAAACCTATCACAGGAAAATGTTTTTATTCTTAAAATAAACTTCAAAGTTTGAAAATAAAAGTTGTTATATTATTTCATTGAGTTATTGCTGATATAGTAAGATGTATACTAGATCCAAACCCTTTTCTTGCTCTACCTGACCTACTGGTGCTTTTAGAAGTTACTATACTAAGATGACAAACAGGTATTTCAATTTAAAACAAGATGTCTTCCTGACTCCATATCTAGAACACTGTCAATTATTCCTGGCATCATATCAATAGACAACTCCTTTAAGAAACTTTTCTTGATCCCCCTAGCTGTTAGTTCTTTTTTTCTTCAACTTATGTTTATCTGTGGAAATGTTGTCTCTCCTTTACAGAATGTAAGCTTCCCCTGAGAATAGGAGTTATTTTTCATTTTGTCTTTGTGTAACCTATGACCTAGTACTACAAACTCTGGAGTAATACTGAGTATGTTCAGTCTTGTCAGGGATTAGAGGTAGGAAGTGGGAGGCTGTAAATATCACTCCCTGGCTTACTTTGCCACTACCTAGTTTTCCCAGGAACTTCAAAATTTCACTCCTAAGTTTCCACAAATGTGAATAAAATGATTCAATTTCTATGTAAGTACCAAAAATAATAATGTATATTTGATAAGGAGCAGCTTTTATTTCACCTTATAAGAAAAATATAAGCAATACAAACAACCAACTGTGAGCAATGCAGAAAAAAAATAAAGGACTGGGGGGGCAGAGCCAAGATGGCAGAGTAGAAAGACACACATATGTTAGCTCTACCCCCACAGCCCATAAAATACCTGTAAAGAAAGACTCTCAACAAATTCTAGAGCAGCAGAAGGGAAGAACAACAGATTGGAGGAGATTTCCAGCCTAGGGTGACATGAAAGGCTGATGGGAAAGGTCTGTTGCACCAGACACAGAGTGGAGCCCAGCCCAGCCGTATGCGGTGTGGCTCTGGGAGGAGGAAGAGAGCAGGCCTGGGGGCAGAATCTCCAGTCACAGTAGCAGTGGTTCGCAGATCCCTCAACCCACAGGCACCAAAGGTCAATGACAGGTATTTTTCGGTTGGCCAAGAAGGGAGAAGGGCCTTCCCATAGCTCCAGCCTCAGGCTGCGGCCCACAGAGGTACCATCTGGCAGGTGGCAGCAGTTCCCACAGCAGCCCACATCCATTGTTGGATTGTAAAACCCCTAGGGGCACTGAGAAGCTGATTCTTACCTCAGCCCTGTGTAGAGGTCATGCAGCAGCTGATCTTTATCTCACATTGAATGGTGGCCCTGCCCCTGCAGCTTATCTGAATCGCAGTCCCCAGTGCTGGTTTGGTGAAACTGGAGGCAAGCTGGTTGTGAAGAGGAAACTCTGCTAAGATTCTGGGCACAAAAATCTCTTCCTGCCCCAAAACCAGTGTACACACTTGATTTTGCCACCTTGGAGGAACTGAGATCTCACAGATCCCCAGACTATACCCTACTCTTGGCAAAGGATCCAAAAGTCAAGTAACTGGTTGGGAAAATGCACAAAAAAGGGGAAAAAAAATAAGACTATAGAAGGTTACTTCCTTGGTGAACAGATCTCTTCTCCCATCCTTTCTGATGAGGAAGAACAATGCTTACCATCAGGGAAAGACATAAGTCAAGGCTTCTATATCCCAAACATCCAAAATAAATATTCAATGGTCTCGGGCCATGGAAGAGCTCAAAAAGGATTTTGAAAATCAAGTAAGAGAGGTGGAGGAAAAATTGGGAAGAGAAATGAGAGAGATGCAAGAAAACCATGAAAAGCAGGTCAATACTTTGCTAAAGGAGACCCCAAAAAATGCTGAAGAAAGTAACACCTTGAAAAATAGGCTAACTCAATTGGCAAAAGAGGTTCAAAAAGCCAATGAAAAGAAGAATGCTTTAAAAAGTAGAATTAGCCAAATGGAAAAGGAGCTTCAAAAGCTCACTGAAGAAAATAGTTCTTTAAAAATTAGAATGGAACAAATGGAAGCTAATGACTTTGAGAAAACCAAGAAATCACAAAACAAAGTCAAAAGAATAAAAAAATGGAAAATAAACAACTGACCTGGAAAATAGATCCAGGAGAGACAATTTGAAAATTATGGGACTACCTGAAAGCCATGATCAAAAAAAAGAGCCTGAAGATCATCTTTCATGAAATTATCAAGGAAAACTGCCCTGATAGTCTAGAACCAGGGGGCAAAATAAGTATTCAAGGAATCCACCGGTCACCTCCTGAAAGAGATCCAAAAAAAGAAACTCCTAGGAACATTGTGGCCAAATTTCAGAGTTCCCAGGTTAAGGAGAAAATATTGCAAGCAGCTAGAAAGAAACAATTCAAGTATTGTGGGAATACAATCAGAATAACACAAGATCTAGCAGCTTCTACATTAAGGTATTGAAGGGCATGGAATATGATATTCCAGAAGTCAAAGGAACTAGGACTAAAACCAAGAATCACCTACCCAGCAAAACTGAGTATAATACTTCAAGGGAAAATATGGTCTTTCAATGAAACAGAGGACTTTCATTCATTCTTAATGAAAAAACCAGAGCTGAAAAGAAAATTTGACTTTCAAACACAAGAATGAGAAGAAGCATGAAAAAGGAAACAGCAAAGAGAAGTCTTAAGGGACTTACTAAAGTTGAACTATTTACATTCCTACAGGGAAAGACAATATTTGTAACTCTTGAAACTTTTTTCAGTATCTGGGTAGTTGGCGGGATTACACACACACACAGAGCACAGGGTGAATTGAATAGGATGGGATTATATCTTTAAAAAATGAAATTAAGGGGTGAGAGAGAAATGTATTTGGAGGAGAAAGGGAGAAATGTAATGGGGCAAATTATCTCTCATAAAAGAGGCAAGTAAAAGACTTTTCAGTGGAGGGAAAAAGGGGGTAGGTGAGAGAAAAAACATGAAGCTTACTCTCATCACATTCGACTAAAGGAAGGAATAAAAGGCATACTCATTTTTGTATGAAAACCTATCTTACAATACAGGAAAGTAGGGAAGAAGGGGATAAGCAGGGTAGGGGGATGATGGAAGGGAGGGCAATGGGAGGAAGGAGAAATTAGAAGTCAATGCTCTTGGAGAGGGACAAAGTCAAAACAGAGAATAGAAGAAATGGGGGGCAGGATAGGATGGAGGGAAATATGTTAGTCTTACACAACTATTATGGAAGTCATTTGCAAAACTACACAGATATGGCCTATATTGAATTGCTTGCCTTCCCAATGGGGATGGGTATGGAGGGAGGGAGGAAGAGAAGTTGAAACTCAAAAGTTTTAGGACCAACTATTGAGTATTGTTCTTGCATACAACTAGGAAATAAGAAATACAGATAATGGGGTATAGAAATTTATCTTGCCCTACAGGACAAAAGAGAAAATGAGGATAAGGGAAGGGAGGCATGTTGGAAGAGAGGGTAGATTGGTGACAGAGGTAATTAGAATGCTCGGCATTTTGGGGGGTGAGGGGAGGAGAGAAATGGGGAGAAAATTTGGAACTCAAAATTTTGAAAAAATATACAACTGCCTATCATTTAAAACAAAACGAAATCTTCAAGAGCAGCTGTCTAGGATGAAATTGTTCTAATAAAATTTTGGTGGTCAGAATTGTAAAAAATAAATAAATAAAGGACTGATAGGAACTAGTAACAATTTATTTCTCTTTGATGAGTTTAAGGATATCTATAGGCCTCCAATTTTATCCTACATTTTCAAAGAGGACAAATGATATCTTGAGATGATGTCTTGACTTGCCAGTGAATTGGATTTAAGTGAGACAGAGTTGCCCAAAGTCATCAGCTTACTCTCTTCCAGAGTCATTGAAGTTCAGTGTCAAAGACAAAAGTCAGCATGACTGGCAATGGCCCAGGATACTCTGGATGACCTCAACATCTTCAATGTCTGACGAAGCTCTAAGATCTCCATTGTTCCTGCTTCTGCCACCTTCATGGTCTTTGGAATAAATTGTTCTTATCCACCCATTCCACCAGCATCAGTCTTCACATTTGCAGTAAACATTCCCCTAACTCACCTATAGGTTTGAGGCCTGTCCATTACCCTCAACCTGGTTTAGCCTATTTACTGAGATGACTTACTGGGGTGTGGCCACTGTACATGCTATAACTTCATGGAGCCACAGGTGAGAGTTGTGTGAAAAGTGAATACCAAAATCTGATGAACAACCCTGAAAGGGCCTGGCAAGCCCTCACAGAGGCTCTAGTCCTCCCTGAACACCCCAGCTTTTTAGTGCCTCCATAATGAAAGGGAAACCAATTTGAAATTGGTACAAAGTAAACTCTCTTCCATCATGCCAGTCCATTTGAATAATACATGGCATCAGGAGAGTACAAATTTCAGGTTTTTCTTCATATCATGGTTTGTAACCAGGTTGATATTCCCATTCCAAGGCCAAATGTTCCACTTCAGAGCATTCCTTCATAAGTCAGGTTTCAGGAACTCTCACTCCTCTTTCAGAAAACTGGGATTCAAACACTGTCACAAGTCAGCCATGTGGTTTTCTTTTCTACAGCTTCCATCTTTCAAGCCAAGTGGCTCTGAAGTTTCTATGACTTCCATCTATAGGGATAAATCATGAGGAATAAGTCCCCTAGGGAGGTGATGAAGAATGAAAAGCTTAAACCTTCAAGATTCAGGTTGCCTCTCAGAAACTTGGCATGTACTCAACTCAATAGATGTCTCCCAATGACTGAAGCAGATCTGTCTACTCCTTTTAATAGGCCATGTATAAAGAGTTAACTTAAATTCACATGATCCAATCATCCACCATAATTAAACAATGATTCCATAGGTATAGTCATTCCTATTGGGGTATTTAAATTCTTTAATTGTAATCAATGTTTCTTGTATGTATGTGTGTTTAATAAGTCATTTTACATCACAGAAAATGTTTAATCTCTCCAACAAAGATTCTTGTGACAGAAGAATTTCTGTCTCAGGTCTCTGAAAGGAGGTTCTCCATGGAAATCTTATCCTAAAGGATGTGAGGCTTCCCTGAAGAGAGTCCAGTCCACAGCTCTGTGATGGCTCCTTGTCAGGTCTCATCACCTCCACCAAGGGGAAAATGGTAGCTTCACCAAGTGGCTCCAATTCCATTTGTGCAGGAGAAAGGAATTGAAGGGGATTTCTGGAGCCTCAGCCCCCTTTTCATTGTAAAGTCAGGTCAGACAGGTCCCATAGACTAGGACATCTGAGGGCCAGGACCATTCTGGGAGGGAACAAGACCACCAAGGAGTCAAAAAAAAAAGACCACAGCAGGATTTGGTCACACTGACCCATCACACTTTCAGTTACTATAAGCTGCTAGCCTTGGAGTGGAAAAGTTCAGACGACATGCAGCCCAGATCACCTTTTAAATGGACCATTGTGAGGAGCATTAAGGGTAGGCTGAGCAACCCAGTGGAGCTGAGGTCACTGTCACAGTCAGCAGACTTAGAAAGTATGGGAGGAGAGTGCAGTGGAAATAGGAAACCTGCCTGTGGCCTGAGATGTTCCCCGCCCCAGCTGCCAGCAGGAGCCATTGCTGGCTGGCTTGTTTTGGTTATCATAAGCAGCACAGGGCACAGGAAAAGTCCCAGTACCACCATGTTGTCCCCAGTATGAAAAGTGACTGCCTGTGGAGCTTGGAAAGACCAATTTTCCAGGAAAAGACAATCAAGGAACATCTCGGTCCACATTTGGTCCCAGGTGTTTCCAAAATAGAACATACAGGGGGTTGTCTGCTGCCTGGTGGCCACTTTGACCATGACGTTGATATTAAAGATGTAAGTGGAGAAAAAGACCCAGAAGACATCATAGATTAGAAGCCCTGAAAGGAGCAAACAGGAAAACTTCAGGCTCAGTAGGCAGACAAAAGTAATCATGGCCACACAGAGCCTCATGGCCAAATCATACATGAGAAGCCAATGGCCAATCCAAATCCAGAAAGGGGAAACGAGAGCAGCTCTGAAGTAATCAATGTTTTGAATAATGACTATTCCTTTAACCTCACCAAGTCAACTAAGCTCTCCTATTCATCCCTCTATCACTCAAAAAATTTTATATTCACTCTCAGTGTTTTAGTTATGTCTTCAGTGACCAATATTTAATAATTAAATATTTAGATATTTAATAAATTCTTGTTGAATCAGGCTGAATTGACAGAATCCTTTAGTTCTTTTGACATGTCCTAATAGGTTATTTTTATTCCAAGATTCTAATACTCTTTTTTTGCTGTTATTTTAGCTTTTATTGATGTGCTTTGTTTTTACATTTTAAATGTTGTCAGATTACCCTTACTCCTTGAGAGGTCTTTTGTAACAAAGTAAAACAGTTAAGTAAAGTTAATAATAAAGTCATTTCATCTGAAAGTACATGAGTTCATGCAATATTCCACATCTGTGTCAATCCCCCTACACACCTCCCTCCACACACACACATCTGGTTTTTTAAATTTACATAAATCTGGGTTCTCTCCCTCCCAAGCCCCACTCCATGGGGGGTGGGAGTGGGGTGGAGAAAGAGAAAGGAAAAAACAAATTCTTTGCAATAAATGTGCAGGCAAGAAAAACATTTCCTCAAAAACTGGATACAAATATATCCTAGACCTCTTGTCATCTCTCCCACATGAACTGACTTCCCTCTCTTACCTAAGATGACATCTCCCAGCTGTGTCCCACAGAAGTTTGAAGTCCCATTTCCTGGCATCAAGCCCAATTCCTGAGGCCTAGAGCCTGAGGCTTTGTGAGAAATGTAGTTCCTAATGGGACGGGCTTGTACTTACTGGCCAGAACACCAGGAAGCAGGAAATTCACCTCATCTGATTCCTGTTACACTTGGCATTTCAGAACTTCTTTATCACCTTCTCCTACTCTACAAATGTATAATAATTCAACAAAATTCAATGCAACAATTCAACAAGCATTTCTTAAGCACTTTACTGTGTACTTTGCCAGGTTCTGGAGATGGAAGGAAAAGGAGAGAGGGAGGAAGGAAAGGAGAGAGGAAGAAACAGAGGAAGGGACAAATGAAGAGAAGAATGAAGGAACGAAGGGAGGGAGGGCGGTTTCTGAAATGTGGAGGAAAGGGGACAATACATTCTATACAGAGGGGATGGTTTAGTGCAAATACACACAGGCAAGAAATGGAATGCCAAATTCAGGATACAAATGTCACTGCAACATAGAATGTATCAAGGAGAAAAATACCAGCTCTGTCAAGAAAGGTAGGTTGAAGCCAGATTTTTAAAGTCCATGTTCCTAAATGTCAAGCAGAAGCATCTGTTCCTTATCCTGAGGGAAATACAGGAGACTATGGAAGGTTTTTGAGCAAGAGAGGAACTAAATCAGACTAATGTGTTAGGGGAACCGTCTGGCAGTCCTGCAGAGGGTAGTTTAGAATAGGAAAGATGAGAAACAAGTTGAAAATAGGATGGCTATTGCAATAGTCCAAGTGAGACCCAATGAATTAGAATTGTGAGACTGCAGGTGAAGAGGAGGAATGAATGTACAAGATGTTGTACAGGTAGAATTAAAAAAAAAAATAACTTCACAACTGATTGAATGTGGGCAGGGTGAGAAAAAGGGAAGAAACAAAATTGACTTTGAGGTTAGAAAACTGGGTGACTGGGAAGATAGCAGTGCAGTTGATAGAAAACAGCAAAGTTTGTATTGTTTTCCTTTGTACATTTGGGGTTAAGGAACTGTCACTATGAGGAAAATAAGGTACATGCTCTTCTTAATCTAGCATTTGGTTTACAAGACAAAGAATTCACTAACACATTCCTCCTTTGAACAAAATGGCTTTTTGATTAAAGCTGACAGTTAATATAAAATTCTTTAAATAATAGCAATTTGATTCATTAAAAATAAGTGCATGGCCTTAATAGCATCCCATGTTCCTAACTATTATATATTTCAACTTTATATTAACTGGACATTTACTAAGTGTGTGAGAATTGCAGAGGGCCAAACTGGATAACTTGGGATTTTAGTTAGTACACTTACAAAATTCAATTATTCTAATTGGCTATTGGTATTAATTAGTTCAATGGGATAATTGTGTTATTCCACCTTTAATATAATTGAAAATATGAATATAGTTATTAACAGGAATAACTCTAATGGGACAGGAAATTTATCTTAACTATTTCTACACTCATTTTTTCATGACACTACCTCTTAAGCACCTACTGCCCTCAACTTGACTTGACTGGATCCTCCCAGTGGGCTGATCATGTCAAGTTTGGGCAACATTCTTTACTCTATACCTTTCTCTACTTACTACTACCCCACCCTGGCTAGCAAAATATATTTGGTCCCTTTGCCTCAAAATCATGTCCAACATCATCACAGAGGCTTTCTGTCAGCATAACCCTCATTTCCAAGTGTGTTGGGGAAGTTGAATTGCCACACTGTCTTTCAAATATTGTAGCTTTCCTTGACCTAATCTCTACCAGATTTTATGGCTATCTCTCTAGGTCTATGCACACAAGTTACAGTCACAAACCAAGTTAGAGGTTACATGATTTTGGTGGTGGGGAAAAGTGCATTTTTTTCCTTACATCTACTTTCATAATTGGATGACAGCCATATCAGCATGTCAATCCATACTCTTATACAGAGGAAAAGGAGTAAGAGATATAGGAAGTGCATAGTGAAAATTAGTTTAAAACTATTCTTATACAGATTTATCTAAGTTTTCTTTTACCCTGAAGCTGAAGAAATGATTCAAACCATTATAAGAACTAGATAGCATTTTTCATGTTTAATTGCTTTTAAGTATCATGATTTTTATACCAAAACACCCCGTTTCCAAATCCTGATGTTAACTTAAAGAAGTTCCTATGGGAAAGAATGTGCTAATATTTCTCAAAAGACACACATGGAAAAAATGAAATCTGACTAATGACAGATGCTGAAATAATCATGAACTTTTAAAATTCTTACCAGGAGAGAGAGTCCTACATAGATAGTCTTGTAGAATGCTGCATACCTACTGTTCCTAACAAAATGTGGCCCTTAAAATATTTTTAGAGTATGAATAGTACAATAGCAAATAAAAAGAAATGCATAAATGGAAGAAAGATAACTAAAATATTCTACTCTCCTTAAGTTAGCATTTGGCTTACAAGACGAGTTCTTTAAAAGATGTCTTCTTCCTTTTGAACAAACTGACATTTTAACTAAAACTGACAGCGAATATAAACTTCTTAAAATTATGGTAATTTGACACATTAAGTGCATGGTCTTAACAGCATCCCACGTTCCTAATGAGTATATTTTATCAAGCATTATTTTAGCTAGAAAAAACATAATGCAGAATATTCCCTCTTGGAATAGTGTTTTGTTTAATACACAAAATAGTAAGCTGGAAATGAAAAAAATAATCAATTTCATTGCTTTTCACATCTAGCTTAGAGGAAATAGGCAATGATTCCATGAAAAAGTTATTGAATTTGGAGCCAGAAAGCTGAATTCAAGTCCTAGCTCTGTCACTTGCAGGCATGTGACCATGGAGAAGTCACTTAACCTCTCAGCCTGAGTTTCCTTATCTATAAAATAATTTTTTATAGCAAAAAAGATAACTTTGTCACTGTTAAAGTAGTGCAAAGGCTCCCATTGTTCATGGATGGATTTATATGGACTGTGATTAGTAGGAAAGTAGTGGAAAGGAGTTGAAATGAATTTTCTGACTCTAAAGCAAATAGTACACTGAGCTCAAAGAGTGAAAGGTCAGACATAATCAAAGAAATCGAAGATGGCAATCGCAAATATTGTAGAGAATCCCAAATTTTCCATATAAATCCCAGTAAAATATCTAAAAAAGGACCCCAGAATGACAGATGATAAATAATATAAATATATAAAACTAAGCTCCTCCATCCAGTTCAGAACTTCACAAAAGATACCTAGAAAGCAGAGAAGGCTGGTAGAAGGGTCATACTAGGATAGCCAGAAGGAGTTCAGGTAAACATGAAAACCAGTGCCGGTGAGGAGAGGGGCTACCCAAGGAAAGTGAGCTTGAAGTTTTTTAAGAAGGTGGAAGTCAGAAATGAGGGGCCACTTCAAGGAAGTTATTTATTCCCATGATCAGGGAGATCAAAAAAAGGTAAATTTTAAAAAGAGAAAGAAAAATGTAAAAATCAGAGATCAAAATCTGGGATTGGTAAAAAGGACTAAAGAAATAGAAATATGCCACTTAAATTACAGATAATTAGTAACTTGTGTTACAGATGGTGCAGAGTAAGCTAAATGATAAAGTGGATAGAGAGCTGGATCTGAAAGGATTGGGTTCAAAACAAGTCTCAGATATTTACAAGTTATATGATCTTGAGCTAGATGCTTTTAACCTCAGCCTGCCCCAGTTTCCTCATCTGTAAAATAGGAATAATGATAACATTTCTTCTCAGAGTTTTTGTGAGGATCAAATGAGATACTATTTGGAAAGCACTAAGCATAGTGCTTGGCACATAGTTGGTGCTATTTAAATGCTAGCCCTATATGAGAACCTTGTACTGCCTAATCTGAGATAGCAGTCCCTCATAACAGAAGATAGCAGAATATATTAGAAAGCAAAATCCAACAGTAAATGTTGATAAGAAACACACTCAAAACAGACACACATAGCTAAAATAAGGGGTTAGAGCAAAATCTGGTAGACCTTGGCTGAACATAAAAAAGCAGGAGAAACAATTATGGCTTCAGTTGATCCAATAGCAAAAATAGACTTAATTAAAAGAGATAAGCAAGGACACTACATTTTGCTAAAAGGAACTAGAGATCATGAATTAGTTTGAATACTCAATATATGTGTTAAATATTGTATTTATCCTTCGTTGCCGAAGAAGACCATGCCGTCAGAGAAATGATGACATGACTTGCACTTGACTTTGTTTTGAGGGAGTGCTGTATAGGTCACCAGCCTCACTTCTCCTCCAGAGTCATCTGAATCAAGAGACCTGATATTCCTCAGGATGACTGGAGATGATGCAGGATGCACTGGGAGACCTTTAGGCCAAGGTCTTTGCAGGTACTCACTTAGGGTGAGGCAACACCCATTTATTGAATAGACCTGTTTAAGAAGTAGCCAGGTCATGGCCCCTTTAATGAGGTCAAGAAATAGAGAGACTTAAAGCTGGGTGGAAAACAGCAACAGTTACTATTGATAATCACTCTAAAGCTATGAGGATCCAGAGGAGCCCTTAGACAAGGGCCCACTAGAGTCCCAGTTTCAGAGCGCAAGTAGGTTTAAGGTTTTGGGAGAGGATAGGACAGGAAAGGGGATGGGAAAGGGAAAGGAGATTGGCACAGAATCTGAATACATGAGGAAAAGTTAAATGAATTAAAAGAAAAAAATAGAGAAAAAACTACAATAAGGACCTTAATGAATCCTTTCAGTTCTAAATAAATCTAATCAAAAAAATAAATAAAAGGGTAGCTGAGGCTATGCTAAACCTCTGGCAATTATTGAAAAAAAGAGTACACATGTTTTAAGTTGTGTGTGGCAACTTTGCAAAGAATAACCATATATTTGAGCACAAAAGCCTCACAAATGCAGAAAAGCTAAAATATTTAGTGCAGCTTTAACAGACCACAATTTTTAAAAAGTGTGTCAAAGTAAGGTTACTGTGAAAAGTATTAAAAATCAACTGAAGATTAAATAGCTTAATCCTGAAGAATTGGTGGGTCAAAAAAAAATCATGGAAATGATACATAAAAAATGATACAAAATTAAAGGTTATAACCATGAAACAGCATACCAAAACTGAGGATGCAGCCAAAGTGAAATAGGTGAATATTTTCTCTCTCTAAATACTTTAATTAATAAAGAGAAAAGACTAATTAATGAATTGAAGTAGAAACTTAAAAAAAAACTGTAAAACAAATAAATTTAAAATGCCAATTACAAAATAGAAATCTTGAAAATCAAGGAAGGTATAAAATAAATTTTTATATTATATAAATTAGGGAGTGTTTTTTAAAAATTAAAATAAATAAGCCATCAGATAATGTGGTTAAAAGAAAAAGGACTAACAAATAACCAGTATCAAGAACGAAAAAGGAGAATTTGTAAAAATGAACAAGAAATAACATATTAGAAACCATTTTGCCCAACTATATACCAGTAAAACCAATAAATAAATACCATAAATGAATATTTACAGAATAGACAATAACCATATTAAAAGAAAAAGAATTTAAACAACCAATTCTTAGAAGAAAGAAAATGAACAAACTATAAATGATTCCAAAAGAAAATATCTCAGGACCACATGGATTTACAAGTGAATTCTATCAAACAATTCCAAAATTATTTAACTTGATTGAAAAAATAGCATAAGAAGGGATTCTACCAAATTCCTTCTATGATGCAATATGATTTTGATATCTTAACCAGAAAGAATCAAACCAGAAAAAAAGACAAGGCTATATACTAATATCTAATGAGTATTGAAGGAAAAATTTTAAATAAAATATCAGTGAAGAGGTATAACGCCAAAGCAATACCCATAGTAGCTGCTATGAATATGCATACGCGTTACCAGGACTTGTTCACAAAATATAATAAACTCTACTCCTCCAAGACAAAACTAAAACATTTATTTGGAATGTTGCTATTATGATACCAGAAGGCAAGATTTAGTAAGGTACTCATCCCCAATCCAGGGAGCATGTTTATCACAAGCAAGTTTCCCTAGGCAAATTCTTCTCTCCACTCACGTTCTCTCTCTACCTACTTCTCTCTCTGCCCACACCTTTCCTTCCAAGCAATACAATATATACTGTTTCCATTCAAAGACTGGGCACTTGATTGGCTTAGTGCTGAGAAGCTTGGAAATCACTTAATTGGTAAGGTGTGGGAATGCCTGTGGCCCAGAGCCTAATTGCCTCTGCACTAGGGCTCCATGTGAAGACAGGGAAGGGAATGGGCAGGGAAGATCTTATATCTTATAACCTTACAATAGGCTATAATAACATAACACAAATATACTCGATGATTTTGTAAGATTTATAACAGGAATGCAGGGCTAGTTTAATATTAGAAAAACTATAAACTTAATAAACATATTAATGACAAAGGTGATAAAATCATGTGCTTACATCAATAGATTCAGAAAAAGCTTTTGAAAAAATACAACATCCATATCTCTTTAAAATATGTACGTACATACACACAATATAGGAATATGTGAGCCTTTCCTTAACATGGTATATAGTATGTATCTAAAATCAATATCTAGCATTATATATAACATGGAGAATAGAATTTCCAATAAGACTAGGGGTAAAACAAGGATGTCATTTTTTACTACTTATATTTGCCATAGTATTTAAAATAAGAGAAGAAAAAGAAATTGAGAAAGTAAGTATAGGTAAAAAGAAACAAAAATAACACTTTTTGTTTATGATATGATGGTAAATTTACATAATGCAGATAGAGTTAATTGAAGCAGTGACTCCAACAAAATTGCAGATATACAGTAAAGATGCACAAGTCATCGGAATTCTGTGAAATAACAATAAAAAGAAAGAAGAAAAAATAGAAAGAGAAATTCTATTTAAAATAACTATAGAATTACAATTAATTAAAATAACTATAGAGCTATAATACACCTAGTCTTAGTACAGTTTTAAGCTATTAAAAAATCAAGCTGCAAAAGCAAAAAAAATGCACTAAGATTTTTGAGAGATTGTATAACTACCGTTATAATAATACAGTTTACAGAAACAAAGAAACTCACATAATTGGAGAAATATTCATTGCTCATAGGTAGGCCTAGTCAATATAATAACAATGACGATTCTATTTAATTTATTCAGTGTTGTGGCAATCAAATTTCCAAAGGATTAGATCATAGAACTATAAAATAAAAATAAAATTCATGTGAAAGAAAAAACATCAAGGATTTCAAGGGAAATAATGGGGTTGGGGATGAGGACCTAGAATCACCAGATTTATTTTAAAAAAATGGTAATTCTCAAAATAAGTTGCTTCTGGTTGAAAAAAATGGAAATTATCTCCTCATTCACCATACTGAACCTACATATTCAGTCTGCTGTCAAATCTTGTTTCTACCTTCACAATACCTTTTATATGTGTCCCTTTCTTTCTACTCACACAACTACCACCCTGATGCAGATCTCCTTGCCTTACTCTTATAGCCTAGAGACTCGTTCCAATACAATCCACCCTCCTTTCAGCTTCAAAAGTGATCTTTCTAAAGCATAGATCTGAACACATCTCCTCACTATTCAATAAATTCCAATGGTACCCTATTACCTCCTATACTTCGTATGCTTGGCCCCCACACCACTATCTCCTAGTTTTCCTGATTTCCTTCAGCTCAAAGTCCGCTTTTCTGATCCCTTAACTTCACTACAGCACCTCCCCTTTCAGATTAACTTCCATCTACTCTGTATTTATCTTGAATGTACATAGTTGTTTGCATATTGTACTTCTCTTCCTCCCAGTCGAATGTGAACTTCTCAGTTAAGGACTGTTTTTGCTTTTCTTTGCATCCCCAATATTTACCACAGAGCCTGATTAGCAATTAATAAATGTTTGTTGACTCACATTGAAGGCCTACCCCAAATACTGGAAGCCCTTCTTTACATCTTTTAATATTCTAAGGATCCATTTGAGCATCTCTTATCCCTTATTCTTTCACAGAATCACTTTGCCCTCAAGTTATACATTTTCTAAATGATCTTTTTGTTATTTCTCATTTTACAAGTCATTTTTGGCAATATGCTATCGCCTAGTTAACAACCACCACACATTATTCCATTGCCTTCAGAATCCCCCAAATTTTCATTCTCTTGACACTATAGTTTTCTGTAATTGAGAACTCCTTATGACCTCAAAATGCTAATGAAATCATTGGTCCCATACAAAAATGTTTAAATGAACTCTCCAGAGAAATAGTATAATATAATAGTGTTAGATTTAAGTTAGGAATTATTGAGTTCAAATTCTACTTCTGATACTTACTATCTGTGTGACCCTTTGTACAGCACTTAACCTTGGGTAGGGTTTTAGTGTCAGACAGCAGCATAAAATATTAGGAACACTGACTTCAAATTCCCAAGTGAAATCTATCCCATTCTTCTTCTCCTGTTTGATCCTGAGCCTAGCATAGCTATTTGCTATTCCTGTCCAAGGGCCATGGATAGACTAACTAAATAGTCTATTAATCCAACTGTATATCATAACCTGGATAACAGGTATTTTTATCTAATTTGTTTTCCTAGGATGTATCCAAAGGTAGATAGTACCAAAGATAGAGTGGTATAGTTAGAAAGTCAATTTGGCTTGATGATAAAGCACAATCAGTTGAAAGATACGTCTGGGAAGTTAAGTTTGAGCCAGCTTGTACAAAGCTTTACATATTAAAAAGAATTGATATTTGATACTTGTGGTAACAGGACGTCACTTGTGCTTACTGAGCAAGGGAATGACCTGATCAGGCTTGTGCTTTAGAATTGTCATTTTGACATTTGGAAGGGGAGAGAGGCTAGAGACAGGGAGACCTGATAGGCAAGAATGGAAGAGTGCTAAAGCTAGTCTGGTGGCTGTGTAAGTGAATAGAAGGAAATAGATCTGAGATAAAATGTAGGATAATCTTGTTTGGTTGTATCTCACAATATGTTGTCCTCTGACTCATTTTCTTGGTCACCACTTGGGAAACTCTGGGCTCACATGGACTCTAGGCTTGCAGGATTAATTTGGATTTCATTCTAGAACCTGACTTCACATGTGTCAGTTTCTCTCTTTGGCTCATTATGCCTCCACCCTAGATTAAAATTCCAAGTAAATCTCTAAAACAAAGTTCAGTTGTAGCATATGTCAAGGTATCCCCAAACATAGGTAACTAGGTATTGTCCCACAATGATACTCCAAGTACAATTATGGGTACCAAGTATAAGGCATATTATTTCTTACATACACACATACGCACAGACACAGATACACACAGATACAGACACGGACACAGACACACACACACACACACACACACACAGAAATTAGGGACACACCAGAGCCTGTCATCAAACATAAAATTCTGTGTGTGGCATTCAGAACCCTTCATAACTTATTTCCCCAAGCGCCAGTGTGAAAATTCTCCCACTTCCATCCTGATTCCAGTCTGACAGAGGGTAAAAAGGAAAAGGCTGGGTCATTTCAAACTTGGATTTTATAAACAAGGTAAGTTCAGCCCAGCTGCTCCAATAAGAATTCATCCTCTGGAGTCAGTCAATCCATCACTGGGGCAGCTAGGTGGTGCAGTGGATAGAGCACCAGTGCAGAAGTCAGGAGGACCTGAGTTCAAATCTCACTTCAGACACTTGACACTCACTAGCTTTGGGCAAGTCACTTAACCCCAATTGCCTCATCCTGGGTCATCTCCAGTCATCCTGATGAATATCTGGTCACTGGATTCAGATGGCTCTGGAGGAGAAGTGAGGCTGGTGACCTGCACAGCCCTCCCTCACTCAAAACAAAGTCAAGTGCAAGTCATGTCATTATTTCTCTGATGGCCTGGACTTCTTCGGCAACGAAGGACAAACACACAGAATCCATCACTAAGGACTAATCACAAGATCAATCCCTGTATCTTTGCAGTAAGGGAATAAGATACATGGCTATCTCCATGGCAATTGTTGCTTCTGATGAAGAAATTCCCTCCCTATAACTTGTCATTGATAAACTTCCACGAAACATTGATCTGGGAGTCTTCTGATTTTTTTCATTAGAAATGTGTCAGGAGATGATATTGCTTTTAATTTTCCACCATTCTGTGTAGCATTATACAAATAGATTTGTATTCTAAGACTATATTTCTCTTGGTGGTGATATCCCTCTACTTGTTAAAGTCAAATTTCTGATAACTAAAGTGGTAACTGGGCTCTTTATGTCTCTATGTGCTCGGGGCTAATCCCCAGCCTTCACTTGGCTACTAAGCCAGGTGGCCTCGCCCACTATTCCAGGCGGCTGCTCGGGGCTAATCCCCAGCCTTCACTTGGCTACTAAGCCAGGTGGCCTCGCCCACTATTCCAGGCGGTAATCTCTCTGGGGTCTTCGCCCAATATTCCAGGCGGTACTCTACACAGGGCCCACTCCCTTACCCCAGACTTCGCTTGGGAACCTTTCTTCCAGGTCTTCGGATGTCTCCGGTCCCTGCCGTGCGACCGTATGGCCTAGCTTGCGCGACAGGGCTATCCCCTCCTCCACGGAGGGAACAATGACTACACACTCGCCTCGAGGATGTCTGTGCTCTTCACTTTATTGATGGCGTCCTTCTACATCTCTTTCTTGGTTACATCTCTCTCCCCGATCCCTCCCCGACAGCTCCTTATATCCCCAGCCAGAGCCCCGCCCATGTTCCTCCCTGAGGGCAGAGCCAGCTCCCTGAGGGTGGAGCCACCTCCTGAAGGCTGGTCCAGAGCTTGGCCCCTAACAGCTCCCCCTTTTTGTTTAAACAGGAGTAGTATCATAAGGAGTAGAGAGTTTGGGGGAGGAAAGGAGGGTACGCAAATCTGCTTTGGCATCTAGTATTGCCTGCCTTATCATAGCACAAAAGCATCTAATGCAACATGTGAGAAGGAGGCAAAAAGGAATACAGCCCCACAAAAGAAAAACATTTTTGGCTTCCTTGATCTCAGAAAAGCCTGGGAAAATAGCCTTGAGCAAAACAGGGGCGGAATCCTTCCTCCCAGTGCCATCTTGTTCATGCCTTACCGATCTCCCCTCAGTTTACCTGAGCCGTGACCAGTGAATGCCGTCCAAGAGGCTGGGGGTTGGCAATTCCATTGTAAGGGAATCCTTCCTTCCAACGCCATCTTGTTCATGCCTTACTGGTCTCCCCTCAGTTTACCTGAGCCGTGACCAGTGAACGCCGTCCAAGAGGCTGGGGGATGGCAATTCCCTTACAATTCCCCTTTGCTGTTTTGACTTAATCTTTTCCTCATTTCGATGATGTTCTGCCTCCTGGATGCTAGGGAGTCCTGGACACTACTCAAAGCAAGGTTGATACAGCAGCAGTACTAACAATATTACAACAAAACCTATCAGTAAAGGTGAAAAACAGGTCTTTACATGACCTCATGAACTTAAGCTATCAAAGAACTGAGGTATTTTTGAAGCCATTTGTTCAGGGACAAAATCAACATCTGCTTCCTCATCTAATTCTTCTGCCAATTCAATTAATCTCTGGATTTCCAGAGTGACATGATCTGGAATTAGCCCATTCAATTGAGCTCTAATTTCTTCCCTTTGGACTTGTGACCCATTATACAATTTCGTAGTCAAACAAAAGGCATTATATCTATAATCACATTGCAATTTGTGTTGTAACTGTAACATAAACACTTCTCCACCAATGACTTCAGCTACCTTTTGGAGTGTATGAATGGCTTCATAAAATTCATTGTCTATTTTGCTTGTTGCTTAAAGCCTGCAAATACATTTTTCATAAGGGAATGCAATTCAGAAGCTTGAACTATTGTGCTGTGTGTATTAGAGATAGATACAGCTAATGCAGTGGATGCTAAAATAGCTTCTACTAATAACATGATTCCTAACACAAAAAACACATCCACATGCTTTAGTAGTTATAGGGGTTAATTGCTTGTCCAAAATATGTAGAACTTATCACGGGGTGTTCCGTACCATCCTTTATCCTTAATTGCTGTCATGGCATATCAAGGTCTTGTTAGAATAAACACTCTCCCTACTGTCTTTGGTCTTATACATTCTTGTGCAGAACAATTCTGGCATGTAAAATTGAAAATTCCTGTCATGTTTCAATATGCCTCTGATTTAGATCTTTTGTCTCTATCCCATAGAAATATATGTTTGTTCCCTAGACATACTTTGCCTATTAAAGTAATGTTGTTAGATTTACTTGGTGATACTACAGCAGGCATTCCCCACACTGTTTGTCCTCCCATTACTAAGATAACTTTATCTATTTCCTGAACAGGCCTTCCAACTTCAGGATATCCCTTGTAATTAATGTACATTTGTCTAGGAAAATTTGGTGCATATTTTTCATCAGGCAAGTATACAAAATTGTGACATGAATACAACATTTCTGTGTGGTTTCCCATAATCAATTCTGTCTCCTGTCAAGTGCATGTGTGACAATTCTCAAATGGTAAAAACCCTATATACAGATGCCAAAGGGTTACATTTCTCATCTTTTGTAAGTTATAAAATGGTCTATATTTCATCCCACGAGCAAGTCCCACAAAGTCCTTGTTTGACCAAACTACTATTGTCCCATGTATCCTCCATGTGAATAGATTGTAAGCAGGCCCTTAACCACGGTGGATTTGTGATGAATGCCCATCTCTGTTGTTCCTTTAGCGTTGGGTTGAAGGACGCAGTGTTGTTGAGTGTCATGATAAGTACGAGAAGAATGAGAGGAGTCATCGTGACCTAGTTGAGTAAATTTCTCCAGAAGTTTTTTCATACGCCGCTGATAGTGCCTCCTTGCTCCCTGTGACTGCTCCACCTTGATGGTTGTCCTCTGTCACTCTTATCCTTTCCACTGGAACCCAAACTTCTTTATTATCATTATCATCTGTTAAAATACAAACATACCCTTTTCCCCACGTTAACACTGTATGAGGACCAAACCAGTTTTTATTCTCATTGTGCCACATTACTGGCTGCTCTCAGGGCACTTGTTATTGCTGATTCATTCTTTGCAGACTCCTTATTAGGAAATGTTAAGAATTTCATAGCAGCCGATAAGCCATCATTATTGAATTTTAAATAATGCAGAGTATAAACAGCCAAACAGCCAATTGTAATTTTTCATCAATTTAGAGTATACACAATTTTAAATAATTTAGAGTATAAACAGCTGAACAGCCAATTGTAATTTATCATCAACTCCTGGTCCAACTCCCCCTTTTTGTTTAAGCAAGTAGGTGTCCAGGGAACGATTTGCTCGTTCCACTATAGCGTGACCAGTGGGATTATGGGGGATTCCAGTGACACACAAAATGGAAAATTCCACCATGAACTGTTCAATGGCTTTACTGATATAAGGTGGACCATTGTTTGGTTTACTGCTTTTTGGTACTCCATGATTTGCAAAGCAATGTAAAAGATGTGCTCTCACATCCTTAACAGCTTCTCCGCACTTGGCTGTTGCCATCATAAAACCTGAAAATGTGTCAACAGTAACATGAATATATTTTGCTCTTCCAAATGATGGATAATGAGGAACATCCATTTGCCATATAGAATTTGGACCATCACCCTTAGGGTTTACAGGGTGACAAGAAGGTGGGGGTAAAAATTGAACACATTGTGCACACTGCTTAACTATAGATCTAATTTCTTGTCTGGAAATACCATAAAGATGTCTTAAAGACCATGCAGACAAGTGTAATCTGGAGTGTGCTTGTCTTGCCAATTCAGTAGAATGAAATGTTTGAAGTGCATTGTCTGCCATCTCATTACCCTCGATCAGTGGTCCAGGTAAATTAAAATGCGACTGAATGTGTGTAATATAAAATATTGTTGTTCTGGCCCTTATTGCCTGCCGAACTTCCATAGTTATCTGTTTAATACTTTCTGCCTTATCAGGGGTATAAGCTGAGTTTAATATAGGTAGCAATAGTGCTGTATACTTGTTGTCTGTGATGATATTGGAAGGTTCTTTAACATACAATAATGCTTGCAACACTGCATGTAATTCATGTTGCTGTGTAGAATTAAATGCTGTTTTAAATTTGTGCATCTCCTTTGTGGATGGAATATACATAGGTGCCCCAAAATTTGGTTGCATCTGTAAAAACATCAACTCTTTTACCGGTGAGGAAGAGCATTTTTCAGCCCAAGACCATGGCCACGTGGGAAATTGCTGGCCAAAAGGAATTGGGAGGCCATGTTGAATATTGTGATTGATCAATATCTGCTATTCCACAAAGTCTTGTATGCAGTTCTCTATGTGTTGACCTGTATACATAGTATATATCGTGTGAGGTTCCTGTCTTAGTAACATCCTCACTCTTTCCACTGCCTCATGTATTACTTGGGCTACTAGCACAGGATAAGGCACACAGGCTCTGTGCTTTATGTGGGCTAAATGTACCCACTCAATAATTCCTTGTTTTTGATGAAAAGCTCCAGTGATTCTTTCTTTTTCTCATTTAAAGTTGCAACCTTTGTAGAATCTAAGATAGGGGATTTCAAACTTAGACCTTACCACTGAATAGATGGACATCATTGTTTCATTGGCTAGTTTCTCCTACTCTGATTACCTATACTCTGGAAGAAAAATTCTTTAGAAATTAGGTTGCTAATAAGTTCAAATGCTAAAGTTAACTTTTGCTTGGAACTAGCTTCAGGAACGTGATAACCTGATGTTCCTGCAGATAGTGATGTTCTCTGCAGAAAAGTTGCAATTGGGTCTGGGAACTCAGGAACTATGACCCTGGAACCTGATGTTCCTGCAGATACTGACGTTCTTTGTAGGAAAGTTGCAATTGGGCCTGGGAATGAGTACAAGTTCAGATTAAAAGAGCAAGATTTTTTTTTTTCTGCTCTATAGAGTGTTACATATTAACTTATTGATACATTACTTTGAAAAGGAAAATTTAAAACTGTTTTTAAAATTTTTTCTGTTGTTAACAGTCACCAAACTTTTATAAAAATTTTAGTTGAAAACCTTCAAAATGATAGTTCTCTTCCCTAGATCTAATCTGGAATGATAAGAGATACAATTCACTGCAGACCCAGCTGAATGATGATTTGGGACTGCAGGGCAAAAATCTTAATGGTTCTAACATTTACTCAAATAGATTTTACTTCTGTGTCCACTCCTTAAGCAGGTCTTTGAACAAGAGGACTTTTGAAATTCACCAGCCGAAGTGGGGGAGACTTCTGGACAACTGTCCAGTGGCGCCAAGTCTGTTCCATTCTGCTGCAGAGTTTCAAAAGCTTTATCTCAGCTGAGGTGTCTCTTTAATATGCATTTTTCCAATTTGCTTTAGTGCCAAATGATACAACAAATCCTGATCTGTTTTAAGCATCCAATTAGGAGTGACACGTTTCACTTAAAATATGACCAGAATAACTACGTTTTGGTTATTTCTCCTTATATAAAAACTTTTCTTTTAGGTGAGGCATGAGATAAGGAAAATGCTAATCAGTCTGCCTCTGATCTCCTCTTGTCTTTCTTTCCACTTTCACAATCTGGCCAGGATTAGAAAGTGAAGAGAGAGAGAGAGTTTTACCAAAAACTTTCCATTAATTTCCAAAACTTTTATGCTTTCCCTAAATTTCATATCCATGTTGTCTTCCTAATGGGCTTTGATTAAAGCCCCTTTAAAACTGCACTTATATATTCCCTTGCATTTTTTATCCAAAAACTGCATTTTTGCAGTCATATAAACTAAATAATATAAGAGTAGTTCCTCTCTTTCTCTCTCCCATGCTTCTCCCCGATGCTGCAGCCATCAGAGAGAAGGGAGGAGGGGGAGGAAAAGAGATAACATTCCAAGGTCCAGCTACCATGGAGCTGACCATAATAACTCACAAACAGACGCACACAGAACATGTAAAGACAGAACACATATACAGACAATAAAAGAATCCAAAAACTGAGAAAAATTGTCAGAAATCCTCTGTACACATTATAACTCTGGCTTATTTTCTATCACTGTGTAACTAAGCCTTGTATAAGATTCCCTGTCTAGACATTCTCCCATACAAGATTCCCTTTTTAGACTTACTCCTGCAACTTTTTACTGCACCATAGATCTGTGCCGAGTGCCAGGGCTGGAAGAACATCCGGGCCATTGAATTCGTCACCACGCCACAGATCCTGGGCAAATTTGCTGTGCCACAAATCCAGGCCCTGGGGCAAATTTTTTGCTGCGCCACAAATCCAGGCCCTGGGCCAACTCTGGATGTATTTCCTGGTTGAATTTCTGACTGCACCAACTCCCTCTTTCCTCTCTGTCCTATCTGGTCATGATTGTCTCCTGAGCTCCCTGACCGCCAACGCTCCAAAGATAAAAAAGAGGGGGCAGTAGGTGGGGGTCTCAACTCCTCGTCAGAAATCTCCACTAGGGAGTCTCCCGTTTGTATCGTACAAGCGGTGGCTGAGCAAGTTGGACGTGGGGAGCCCACAAGGGCTGCTTTTTCCACCCCATACGTGACAAAATCAGTCTCAACGAGCAACCCAGGGGTGGCGTCCACATAAGAGGCCATCTGTTGGCTCACTATCTCCCAACTCTGTTCAACAAAGCTACGGCATGTCTTA
Source organism: Bettongia penicillata ogilbyi (assembly GCA_023548195.1). Classification (NCBI taxonomy): domain Eukaryota; kingdom Metazoa; phylum Chordata; class Mammalia; order Diprotodontia; family Potoroidae; genus Bettongia; species Bettongia penicillata. The sequence goes on along the minus strand of JAJHZJ010000418.1, from coordinate 829,860 downwards.
ATATGAGGACACATTCCTTCTTTTTTATATAATTTATACAGGTGACATGCCGGCACTTCTTTATCCTCGGGCCGGATCAGCGGAACGCTACTTCCCTGACCCATAATACAACCCGGGACCCGGTCCCGGCTTCCCGCTGCTCAACAGCGAGGTTGTGTAGTCCTTCCAAGCGGTACCCAATATTCGGTGCCCCACGTTGGGCGCCAGCTGCTCGGGGCTAATCCCCAGCCTTCACTTGGCTACTAAGCCAGGTGGCCTCGCCCACTATTCCAGGCGGCTGCTCGGGGCTAATCCCCAGCCTTCACTTGGCTACTAAGCCAGGTGGCCTCGCCCACTATTCCAGGCGGTAATCTCTCTGGGGTCTTCGCCCAATATTCCAGGCGGTACTCTACACAGGGCCCACTCCCTTACCCCAGACTTCGCTTGGGAACCTTTCTTCCAGGTCTTCGGATGTCTCCGGTCCCTGCCGTGCGACCGTATGGCCTAGCTTGCGCGACAGGGCTATCCCCTCCTCCACGGAGGGAACAATGACTACACACTCGCCTCGAGGATGTCTGTGCTCTTCACTTTATTGATGGCGTCCTTCTACATCTCTTTCTTGGTTACATCTCTCTCCCCGATCCCTCCCCGACAGCTCCTTATATCCCCAGCCAGAGCCCCGCCCATGTTCCTCCCTGAGGGCAGAGCCAGCTCCCTGAGGGTGGAGCCACCTCCTGAAGGCTGGTCCAGAGCTTGGCCCCTAACATCTATGAAGTGACAATAGCTATAATTTACTTTACCTACTACAGGATTTGGTAATAATTTACATTTTTATGTCAATATCTTTTTAAAAATAAACCATTTGGAGCTACTTTAGTTTATCAAGTTACGATAAAATATTTGGAATAAGTGTTTATTGAAATGTCTTCTCATCTTTATGCTTTTTTTTTCTAATTCAGTGATATTTTGACCTTGCCTTAATGAGTCAGGTCTAACTGCACACAGACTCTGATTCAGGAATGACTCCTACACTGGTAAAAAACCATTTCCTGCCTGTTGAAGCTTAGTCCAAAGGTTTCCAGTCTGAGGACTCTTTTTTTTAAATATCCAAAAATCTGTGAAATCTCACATATGCTAGTTGTCTTATTACTACCTATTGATTGAGAAAATATTGTAAAAAATCTACTATAAATTCAACAATGTGTTTAAATGAATTTAAATACGATAGAATTGACATTCATGTACATAATTCTATCTCATATTATGTATAAGATGTATTTTTTTAGCCTAGAAATGAAATGTATGCTTATTTAGAGGTAGCTAGGTAAGAATAAAATGTTAGTCCTATTTTCTTGTCTGTTTCGTTTCTTTCTCATGGTTTCTCCCATTCATTATAATTCTTCTGTGCAACATGACTAATGTGAAAATGTGTTTAATAGGAATGTATGTCTACAACCTATTATCAGATTGCATGCTGTCGTGGGAAGAGAAGGGAGACACAGGGAGAGAAAATTTGAAACTTATGGAAATGAATGTTGAAGATGAAAAATAAACTGATAAAAAATAAAAAAAATAAAATGTTAGTCCTGAAGTTAAGAAGATCAAAGTCCAAATCCAGCCTCTGAACTTACTTGCTATGTGACCTGAGGTAGGTAAGTTAACCCTTACCTGCCTCAGTTTATTCATCTGCAAAATGGGAGTGATGATAGCATCTATATCCCAGAATTGTTGTGAGGACCAAATAAGATAAATTTATAAAGAGCTTCAAACAGTTCCTGGTGCACAGTAGATACTTAATAAATACTTGTGTCCTTCCTTATTTTATACCATCATGCAACATATTTTTAGAGCTAAATAAAGATCAAATGATAACACTTGCTGTGCTTTTTCCAGTAACTCTGAGCCTCCCCTACAGGGGTCCAAGGCCCACAGGTGGGGACTGCTACTTTAACTTTAAAACTAGAAGGGACCTTGAAGATCCTCAAGTCCAGTCACCTCCTTTCACAGGTGAAACCCATAAAGGTTAAATGACTTGCCCAGTAAATAGCAAAGCTGAGATTTAAACCTAGATCTTCTAACTTCAAATCCCTCCCTCTTCTCTCTGTGCCATGTGGACCTTTTCTTCAGTGCTCACCCTCTCCAGTGCCTTCCTACTCTTCTTGATGAAAGTATCAATGATACAGTCATAATATAATAATAGCCATAAGCAATCTAAGGAGTCTGCAAGTCATTAGCTTCTCTCATTTCTCAATATTGAAATACGGTTTCTGATATAGTTTTTGCCAGCCTCCCCTACACCCAACTTCATATCAAAGTGAAATTGTATGTTGAACCTTTGTTTCAAGGATCTAGTCACAGAATGAAAATTTCAGAGTTAAAAGGGGACTTTTAGCATATCTAATCCAATACATCTTAGAAAGCAACTCTTCATTTGCCATAGCCAACAACATCCAGCCTCTTCTTAAAGACCTACAATGAGGAGGGATCTATCACAAGGAAGCCTATTCCACTATAGGACAACTCCATTTGTTAGGAAGCCTTTCTTGACATCAATCTCAAATTTGTTTCTTTGCAGCTTCTATCCCCTGCTCTAGGACCAAACCGAACAAATCTAATATCCATTCTTCATGACAGCCTTTCAAACTGAAGACTGCTGTCAAATCACCGTCTTCTCTAGGCTCAATTTCTCTGGGGTAATTTTGTTGAATTATTTCTAGAATTTCTTTGAGATTCAAACTACAATTATCTTTTTCATAATCTTTTTGCTCATCATGATCATAATGAGGAAAGAGGACCATGTGTCCTCTTAATTATGTGAGTTGCTTTGGGTTTTATTGCCTTTTGGGCCATAAAGAAACTCTCTGTCAACTAACTGTATTTTCTTTTATTTCATACATTGCCATGGTCAAAGAATTTTTTCCTATTTCTCATCCTCCTGCTGATAAACGCTCTTTGAAATTATTTTGGCTGGTTATTATTATTTTATATGTCAAATCACAAAATACATAGCTTGGAATGAATACAACAGCTTAAGTACAACCATCTTTCCAAAGAAAATCCTGACAATCCAAGTACAATAGGACCTGTGAAAAACCTTTGACATTCGTAAGTCCACTCATCTTATCCTCCATGAATATTCTTAGTCATATAACTCTGAACTGCTTAGGTTTAGGCTGGAAGCAGCAATGGAAATGCTGAAGTATTGCAACTCTATTTTTATGAGGTTTCCAGGCCAGTTGGCAGGCCTCAAATGTTTGACTAAACCACCCAGACTGCATAATACTTTTCAGGTCTAAACCCAAATTTAAGTAAGGCTTCATCTGATATTAACCAGAGTATTTTATTTATACAACAAAATAAATGAGGTAACCAAAAATGAAATATTTGAAACCATGAAAAACATTATTATTTATGTATACATACACATGTACATAAACATACCTATCTGTGTATATATTTGTGCTGACCTTACATTTACAAATTTTTCATTAATGCTTCCTCATATCATTCTCAATGAAGAATTCATTGAAGAATTCTTCATTGCCGAAGAAGACTATGCCATCAGAGAAATGATAACATGACTTGCACTTGACTTTGAGGGAGGGCTATGTGAGTCACCAGCCTCACTTCTCCTCCAGAGCCATCTGGATCCAGTGACCAGATATTCCTCAGGATGACTGGAGATGACCTAAGATGCACTGGGAAACCTTGGGCCCTTTAGGCCAAGGTCTTTGCAGGCACTCCCTTAGAGTGAGGCAATGCCCATTCATTGAATAGGCCTGTTTAAGAAGTAACCAGGGCATGGCCCCTTTAATGAGGTCATTATCAATAGTACAGTAATGTATTACTTGTACAAATGTGCATAGTGCCTTAATGTATTACTTGTGCATGGTGACACAGAAAATGGAAGCCAGAGAAACTCCAGGATTAAATGAAAGAACTGGGAAGGATTAGAATTCAGAACTCCTGGATCTACATTCTCTATCAAATATTTCCTGTTGTTCAATTCTTTTGTATTCTTAGGTCATTTCTTCCAAGTAAAAGAAAATCAATTTCACAAAGGTTTGCAAACTATAAGAAAAAATATTTTTAAAAGTTGTCAAGACTTAAGTGGAATTATATAATATAAAGATGTTAACAATCAATCAATTATCAAATACTTATTAAGCACCTACTAAGTGCCAAGCACTGTGCCAAATACTGAGGATACAAATAGAATCAAAATGAGAAACAGACCCTGACCTCAAGAAACTTACATTCTAATAGGAAAAGACAATACATCAAATAATCAGGGGAGACAAAGAGATATTCCTTCAGGAGCACAGTGACAAGGTCTGGATAATGAAGTTTGGCTAATCTGGGACCATCCTCAAAATGGAAATACCTGAAAGAACCAAATCAGTGGGAGAATAGATCCACAGAAACATTGAAAGAAAGCTGTTGAAATTTGGTGGCAAAGTCTGGAGAGAAAAGCGTGAATGGTCTGACCACTTCCTCAAAAGAGTTCCAGGAAAAACAATAATATAATTACTGAATTGTATTTCTGTTTATACTTCTACTCTACAAATTAAGTATGTGTTAGCTGAGATATCAACCTTGATCATGGCCATCAGAAAATGAAATTCACTTGGATTTCTTTAATTGTATTTGAATTTCACATCTTGAAATTTTGCACTACAGTAAGAGTTCTTGACTTGTTTTTATGTTGTAGACCCCTTTGGCAGTCTGGTGAGGTCTATGGACCCCTTCTCAGAATAATATTTTTGGATGCAAAAAAATAAGATATGTAGGATTAGAAAAGAAATTAAATATACTGAAATTTAAATTTATACTTTATCCACATTCAAGTTCATTGACTTCTTTAAATCTAACCATGGTCCATGAGTTAAGAATCTCTATACCAGAGACTTGTTCTTCAGGTCTCCCAGGAATTGAGGGTTTTGGACACCAATAAAATATATTGTGTCATTTTGTTTCATAAATGATGTATATAAGTTGAAACAAATCAATCAACAAAGTATATATTCCCTTCAGTTTAAGGAGCAGGTGGGGAAGGGAGATATTATCAAGTACAACAAAAACTCACAGATCAAATTTAAATTGATGCCACCCACATTTCTGCACAAAGTAAAACATCATAAATCAAAGCCCTCCTTTTCCATCTGCATAATTCATCTTCCTCCATTTGATGCCATTGCTTATGAACTATACTACATCTTGCTGTCAAGCACTTGAACCGTTGACTTCTCTGATAACATCAATTATTGGGGATTCAACACCATCCTCATGGAAGTTTTTCACATATATTTTGTATTTACTTACGTATGAATTAAAAATCATTGCTAGGTCTAAAGTGGTTGAGGTACATACCTGTACTCTCTCTTTCCTTCTGTTTAGGAACCAGGAACTCAAGACTTGGTAAAATACTGAGGCAACTTGGCCTCTAAAGACAGAGGTCAGGTTCTTTTTCTCCCACTCTTTAGCTCATTATACCCCTAACCTGGAACAAGAGGACAATTACTTAGAGATCTGGTTTGGCTCGTGTCTAGGGTCTCTCCAAAAAGAGAGACTGGGAAAGTCCTTACTGTACAATAGGAATCAGGTATAGGACAGCTATTTATTTCCTGCATACAAAAGAAACGTTTAACACAAGAGATACATAAGTACAAAGTAACAAAAGGCTTTCATGTAATTTCATGTAATTGGAGCTCATTCATTCAAACCATGATACCACTGGCTAATTAGATCTCCCACAGGAAGGGATCTCGAAAGACCCCATTGCTGGGCTTTTCCTTAATCAGTCAGTATACTTAGCTGCTTAGCAAAAGTATTGACTAAAATGGCATCACAAAGATAGGAGTTAAAAAAAACATTTTCTCCAAATATCAGTGGCACATTCTCCCACAAATATATCCAGAGTCCAAGAGAGGGGAAGATTGGGAACAAACTTAATGTACATTGTAGTAAGACACATGCTTTTGGGACACATGTCTAGGAGGCTGACACTTAAAACATCAAGACATTAAACATTTTGTAGAATTGTTAAACTGTCATTTTTGCCTTCACCTTACCTCTGTAGTATCCAATTAATTCCCTCCAAGTCCAGGTGCAGGTCTCTGAACTAGCAATACAATACAGGGCTGACCCTTCTGTTGGAGATTATGAAGTCTTCTAAGAGTATGTCTAGCACACCATTCTACTGAAGCCAACTGAGGACCCAGGACCTTCTAACATTTGAAATTTACAAGGCAATCTCCAAAGATACAAATGTTCATCTCAAGATCCTTGCACGGTCACCTATGCACATGAAAGAAACACAAATGGGCTTTGAGATCCAGTTTGAAGTTCACTTGGGCAGAACATGGACTAGCTGTCCTTTGCAAGCCTTTTCCCATTTCTTCTGGGTTGGGGAAGAGCATTCAAAGGCTCTTGACATCTTTAGCAGACACAAAAAGACAGATCCAGTAGGTAGGGGTCATTCCTTTTAAAAGTCAATAGCTCTTCCTGGTTAGTGGCCAGTAAGGGATTTGGTTCACCACCATGGTGATGAGCCAGCTACATTCCTACAAGTTGGCAACGGAGCTCAGCATACCCCTTTATGAGATAGCACTTGCAAGCATATCCTCAGCACTTAGCACAGTTCCTAAAGATGCTGGTAGATGCTTTAAAAATGTTACAGGTCAAAAGTACTCTGTGGATCTACATTCCTAAAACTATAGTTTGTGAGACTCCACTGGTGCACTTAACTCTAATAGTCATCTGGTAGACACAATTAGCTCAAAGACAAGTCATTTATACAAGATGGTATTATAAAAACAATAGCAACATTTTTTCCACCCTGCAATAAAATCTGGGGTGTACTACCCAATAACTGCACATAGCATCAGTAGGAATATTGAGTACATGCTTGGAATACACTTACAGAATATGTAGTTAGGATAATTTTCATCCTTGGTATTGAAGGGTTGAAGGGTCAGAATATTCCCTTCCCTTTCTCCCATCTGTATGCTTTCATGCTACTCTTTCTAGGTAAAGGATCATTTTCACAGGTTGGTCAGTCAGGGTCACCAGGCTTGTTCTCTTCTACTCCATTAATAATGGCCAAGATTGGGTCTCTTCTTTAATCACAGTGATCCCATTCCTCAAAGCTGTTACCTGCCTCCAAACTGACCTGTTTCCGGTTGGGTATGGTTTTTGTTTCTGAGTGAATAACTCCATTGTAAGACATCATGGCACATGAAGAAGGGAGATGAGAAGACAGAAATCCCTCCTTCCCAGAGGCAAGGAATGCTTCCATGTCAAGAGTTGTGTTCTTCAATAGTTGACTATGTTCTCTGGTTCACAGTCTTCAGGACAATCTTCTGCTTCAGCTGATTCATAAGAGAGCATCATTTGCTTTTTAAAGAGCCACCAGGGCTGCAATTCATCCTTGGCCAACCAATGGCTAGCTGGCCTCTAATTTCATCAACTTTAATGAAAATTTCTTCAAACTTTAGAAAGAAATAATTCTTTACACTCCATTTAACAATTTAACATCTCAGTATCTTGTTATTCCTATTAACTGTCCACTACCTTCTGTGATTTTATCAACTGAACTAGGAAAATCAATTGATTGGGTGTTCTGATGAATTCTCTGCCTCTCCCCACTACAAATATAATAAAATACTACTGTTCCATAAGAAATGGTAAGTAAAAATAATTCAGAAAAACATGGAAAGGCTTGTATGAAGTGAATAAAGAAGCAGAAAAAAGTAAAAAGTATGTGTGTGTGTGTGTGTGGTTATACTTCCCTGCTCCCCAACCCTACTCCCAGCAGGTGGAGTAACCTCTGCATGAAGTGTGGTTGATTGCATTTTTTTTTTTAAGATAGAAGATGGGAAAAGAACACCGGGTCCATCTTTACCCTCCTGGTTTGCTTTTGAAGAGAATCTGATACCTAACAGAGTCTATCTTTTCCTTTGGGGAACCCCTAAAGAATTTGTTCCAAGTCTAAAGGGACAAAAATCTAGGAAGAAAATTAACACAAGGTGGGGGAGCTGAGATCCCATGAGTGGCACCTTGTGTCACTGCGCTTGCTCAAGCCGTGGTAGAAAGGACTCCACCTATATCGTATTGTACACAGTCTTGGAGTGAGGAGAGAGGAGGGCGAGGGAAAAAATCTGGAACTCTAAATCTTATGGAAGTGAATGTTGAAAACAAAAAATTAATCAATTAATATTTTAAAAGAAAGAAAGAAACTCCAAAGCAGGTTGGTCGCTTACACTGCATAAAATGAAGTCAAATTTGTGTTCTCAGGGGACTAAGTGTAAGAAATCCTTTTTTCGTGCAGTTCCTTCCAGAGAGAGCTGAGAAATGCATGTTTGCATCACCTTTTGTTCCTGAGATGAAAAAGGAGATAGAGAAAGAAATGCAGCCCCAAAAGACTTTGCACCTAGGGTAGGACTAAATTTGGAATCTAATGGAAGAGATGGTTTATGTCTATATTATTAATTTTTATTTTATTCAAACACTTATTGTAATGTGCCCTAGGGAAAGAGGTGAATCAATGAAGCACATAGGAGAGAACAGAACTGGAGGAGTTAGTAAGGCCCCGACCCCCTAAGACTCTGATAAAATAAATCCAAGTCAGATCCTTAGATTAGCAAAGCAGATGTTATCAGCTGCCAGGCATGGAGTAAGAGAAGTGTTTGGTAGTTATTCCGAATATTCTTATTTTGGGTGCTGCACACAGAAACCAGGGATCAGCATTTGACTGACATCATTTGAATCTTATTATATGGGCACAACACACCCCCTGGTGAAGCAAAAGTACCTTATATCCATTAGCTACAATTATATAAATGACAATATCACTAACCAGCAAGTGAAATCATTAACTTCGCCAAATAACTTTGATTCCTGACATTAAAGGATGAAACATACATCTCTACTCATTGGGGAGAAGTAAGAGTGATGAATGTTGCATAAACTATCAAACATGCTAGCCTTTAAAATTAATTTTGCTTAACTAATTTTCTCTGCATGAAAGAGGACTTAATGTGGTGGAGGAATATATGAGGAAATGACTGTAATATTTAAAAGGAATCAATAAAAATCGGAGAGGGATAAAGAGCATTTATTAGCTAAAATCATTAGTCTTAAGAATGCTACTGCAAAGTCTTTCTCTGAGGCATCATTGCAGCAAGACAATTTTACTGAATTGTTGAAGGCTATGTCAGGATAGTACAAGCTCTGGTGGATCTTGTAAAATTAGGAAGGTTTGAGTACAGACCCAATGATGGACTATACTTTTATTGTCCAAGGATTAGTCTCGCTAAATTCAGAATTTATTCTCTGTTTTGCTTTTGTGACTGTTTTACTCCTTTTTTAAAGAATAAAAGTACGTTTTCTCTATTTCTCACTCCCCACCTCCACTGAGCAGCCTCCAGTGAAAATGAAAACAAAAGCTTTTTAACCAATATACATACTCAAGCAAAAAAAAAAAGTCCCTGCATTATTCATATTCATAACTATGTTTCATTCTGTACCTTAAGTCCTTCATCTTTCTGTCAAGACATAGCTAGCACGCTTCATCATGATTTCCCTGGAATCTTGGTCAGTCACTGTATTGTTTAGTCTTTAAGTCTCTCAAAGATGTTTGTTTTCACAATAATGTCATACGAATTGCGATCCTGGTTCTGCCCCTTTCACTTCCGCACTAGTTCAAAAAAGACTTTGCAAGTTTCCCTGAAGCCATCCCTTTCATCATTTATTTTCAGTCATTCTCCTTTAGGGAGCACACAGTCTGTTTCCAGTTTTTTGTGATGATAAAAATTATTGCAATTAATATTTTTGTACACATGAATCCTTTTCTCCTTTGATCTCTTGGAAGTATATACCTATAAGTGGTGCTGCTGGATCAAAGATAATGCCCAGTTTAGTGATATTTGGGGAGGAGGGGGCATAATTTGCAATTGCTTTCGAATTGAATGGTTGAACCAACTTCACAGCCCCACCAATATAGGATTATTGTTCCTTTTTATCCCATAACCTCTCTGATAATTGTCATTTTTCTTTTTTGGTCAACTTTGCCAATTTGATGGTTGTAAGAGGAAACCTAAGATTTCCTTTTAATTTTCATTTCTTTAAATATTAGTGATTTTGAGCATTTTTTCCTAGTGGTTGTTGATAACCTGCTTTTGTTTCTTTTGAAAATTCCTTGTTCATATCCTTTGTCCATTTATCAATTGAAAAGTGGCTTTTGTTTTGCATATACATACATATATGTATATTAAATTCTTTACATATTTTGAACATCAGATTTTTATCTGAGAAATTTTTCACAAAGATTTTCCCCAGTCAACTGTTTCTCTTGTAATTCCACAATTGCATTGATCTTGTGCAAAGCCTATTCAATTTTATATAATAATAATAATAATAGCTAACACTTATATAGCACTTACTATGTGCCAGGCACTGTGCTAAGTGGCTTACAAACATTACCTTATTGGTCCTCACAGCAACCCTGGGAGGTAGGTGCTCTTATTATTCTAATTTACAGATGAGGAAATTGGGGCAAACAGAGGTTAAGTGACTTGCCCAGGGTCATACAGATAATTAATGTCTGAGGTCAAATTTTAACTCAGTTCTTCTTGACAGCAGGCCTGGTATGCTATCCACTGTGCAATGTACCCAGTTTTGTTTTGTTTTTTACCTATGATCTCTTATCAGTTATTTGGACCACAATTCTTCCTTACCTATAATTGTGAACAAAACTATAAAGTAACCTTTTATATGATGATTGTCCATTTGGAGCTTACTATGGTATATGGAGGTGAAAATTAATCTAAGTATAATTTCTGACTGTTCACCCAACATTGTTTATTGAATAATGAGTCTTTATTTGGAATTACTGGATATCATGGAGTTATTAAATACCATGTCAATATGCTTGATTGTTTCTGGGTTTCACGTACTTAATTTCCACTGATTAGTTTTTCTATTTTTAACCAGTTTGAAAAAGTTTTGATGATTTATGTTTAATTTTATAATTTTGATAATACATTATTACTATCCTTTTTCATTCCCCCCTTTTCCCCTACAGTTTCTCTTAAGGTTCTTGGTCATTTATTCCTCCAGATAAATATTGTTATTATTTTTTCTAGTTCTATAAAGTAACCCTTTGGTATTTTTATTTGTATGGAATGAATTTACAAATATATTTAGGCAGCTTTATAATTTTATTATATATCATTTATTATATTATTATATTTTATTATCTAAATTATATTATTGTAGTAATTATTATATTTATTATATTATATTCCCAACCATTAGAAATTAATATCTCTCCAATTATTTAGGTCTGTATTTCTGTGAAGAATTATTTATAGTTGGATTAATATGATTCCTTCGTATATCTGGATAGTTAGACTACCACATCTTTCATGCATTCTGTGATTAGTTTGGATAGAATTTCTTTTTTCTATCTTATCCTCCTGTGGTTTGTTATTAATTTATAAAAAGGGTGATAACTTTTGCGAGTTTATTTATATTCTGATAAAATTGTTGTTTCAATTATTTTTTAGTTAGCCCTCTCGGGTTGTCTATGTAAATTATTGTGTTATCTTTCTTATATTGTCATTTTTGCCTATGCTTGTTTCTCCAATATTGTTCCTGTCTTATTGTTGACCTTAGTATTTTTAGAAGTATGTCAAATAACAATAGTGACAATAAATAAATTTGCTTTACTCTTGTTCTTATTAGAAATACCTATAGCTTTTGTTCATTGTGAATATTACATCTTTATTATAAATAATTTACCATATTAAGGAATTCTTATACTTTGAACTTTTTAACATAAAAGTTTATTAGATTTTGTCAAAAACTTTTAATGTATTTATAGATAGAATTGTTATTTTTGTTATTAAGATGAATCATCACACTTGTAGATGATCTAATAGTGAACCAAGACTGTATTCCTAAAGTAAATTTAATCTACGCATAGACTATAAGATTTTTAATATATATAGCTAATGTTTTAACATTTTTGCATTGATATTAGAGATATTGATCCATAGATTTATTTATCTCTTTTATCTCTCCTTGGTTTCTTGTCAAGATCATGCATATTTCATAGAAGAGGTTTAGCGGGATCCCTTCTTTACCTATTTTTTCAGGTTGTTTATTTCATAGCCTAATTGTTCTTTTAATTTTTTTTAATAATTCATTTGTAAGTCTATTTGGTCCTAGGGCTTTTATTATTTATTTAATTTATTTTCTTATACTATTATTAATTAAATTCTCTGTTTCTTGTTCTATTAATTTAAATGTTTTAGATTTTTGTAAATATTCATCTATGTCACTTATTAGTTCTATTGAATATAATTGGTCAGGATAGTTTTTAATATCTTCCTTTATTGCCGCTTTATTGGGACCACCTTTTTAGTATAGTTAAGTGCTTTGTTTTTTTTCCCCAATGCATTTTCTGAAGGGAATTTAATTCTGACATATAAATCCCAATTTTATGCTTCTGATATCTAAATCTCAATTCAGTCTTAAAAAGTAACTCAGAGGTCTTCAAGTTCAAATCATAAATGATAAAGAATCTCATGCACCACATACTAGAAGATTAGCATCTACACTGCTTTTGACAACCTCCAGTGAAAAAGGCAATATTCCATTCCACTCTTAAGTAGCTTTAATTGTTAGGTACTTAGGAAATCTAAATTTGCCTCTTTACAGTTTCCACTTTTGCTTAGTTTTATCCCCTCCCACAAGAACCAAACAAAATAACCCTAATCCCTTACATGATACTTTTTAAAATACTTGAAGAAAGCTAGGATGCTCCAATGCACTCTTCTCCAGGCTAAACATCTCCAGTTCTTTAAATCTTCATATGGCATGAAATCAAGATAATAGATCAAGTCTGAGATGCCTTTACTGAGGTAGTGTCATGGTCTTTATAAAGTATAACCCTGGAATATTGTATCTTTGTTCTTGTGAGGAGATCACAGGTAAGGTACTGAGAAGGAAGATAAGCTCTCAACGGATCATGAGTCAGACATTTTATTATTCATATATATAAGTGAAAGGCTCCCAGACCTCTAGTCCCATGATCAATACTGGCAGTTGCTCAGGAGTATTGCAGGAAGCATACCCCCAATTAAGAACCCAGATCTCTGGTTCTATGTCCTTATTTCTGATTGTTGTTACTGGGTAGATTCACAGGGGTTCTAAGGGATGGGACCTTAGGGGCAATCTGTCTGACTAGTGGTCTGACTGATGCCTTATCAAACCTAAGGACATTGTGATTAGAAAAGTTTGCTAATATTATATATGTAGAGTAGATGAAGTTTGCTAAACTGACTTGGATCAGTAGAACCTTTCCTAAACCAGTCCTGTGTAAAGAGGTCAATCTGTGGTCAAACGTGGAGTCACTTCGCAGGTAGACTCTAGCAATAGGTCAATGCTCACTATTCTGGACTGTACATTTGGGAGAGACATTGACAACATAGGATATTATTGAATAAGATTTGAAATTCTGTCATATCCTAATGGTTTAAAGAATTAGAGATCCTGGAAATTTAGCCTGGAAAAGAGAAAACAGTTCAAAAAAAAGGCAGCACTTTATGATCATTCTTTTCAAATAGTTAAAATATTATGGAGGATCATAGAATTTTGAGTTGGAAAGGGTCTTAGGGATCATCTAGTTCATTTCCCTCATTTTACAGATGAGAAAACAGAGGTCCAGAAAGGTGAATTATTTGGGAAAGTTCATATCAGGGTCAGAATCAGAATTTGAATCCAGTCCTGCTTTTTCTCTCAGGTCTTATGACAAGCAAAACTAAGATCAGATAATGTCAAAATCGAAAGGTATTTTAGAGATGATATATCCTAACACTTTCATTTTACAGATAAGGAAACTGAGAGTAAAGAAATAGCAGAACTAAGATAGGAATTCAGGTTTCTTTCCACTCTATCCAGTGCTCTCCCTGCTGCACTTTCAATACTTTCCCAAAGTCTAAATCAACCTTGGGGAAAATGTTTCATTGTTGCCTCTACATGCACTTTAATTTTCAGGTAATTTCCAGTGACTTGGATGTTAAGATGGCAAAATTTAAAAGCTTAAAAACTATGTTTTCTTTTTGTGACAATTCAAATGTCAAAGAATTTGGCTTATTCTGCATTACCACAAAGAGCAAAATTAGGACGAACTGGAAGAAGTTGTAGGAAAGCAAAACTGGGTTCAACTTAAGAAATAACTTTATAAAAGTTAGAGCTGTGCCAAAATGTCCTGCCTTATAAGGTAGTGAATTCCCCTACACTGTAGGAATTCAAGCAGCAACTAGGTCACTACTTGTCAGAGCTGAGGAAGAGACTTATACCCTTCAGGTAGGAATTAGACCAAATGACCTCTAATGATGTCCCAAACAACAGAGATTCTATAACTCCATGTTAGTTTTCAGAAGAATTCTGGGCTTAGGACCATGTGACTAGTCACTTTCAGAAAGAAACGAATCCTTTCAAAATTACCTCAAGAAGTTTATGAAAAGGTTCTTTCAAGACTCTCCTATGATGACATGGGCTTCCATGAGCATCTGTCAGCTCCAGTGATTGGGTTAAATAGATTGACTGTTTTTATTCTTCACATTTTTAATTCATTTTTTTTTCTCTTCTCAAGCAACCTATATTTTTCAGAGCTTTCTGCTCTTCTTTTAGCAAAGGAAATTGGCTGCTTCAGAATAAACAATCATGGTCCAGAGTAATATTCTGGGGAGGATCTGTGTGTCTGAAGTTATGCAGTTGGAGTGGCTAAAAGAGAATTGTAGGCTTAAGTTTAAGAGTCATTTGAGAAAAACAAAGATCCCAAACATCACCTAGTTCAAAAGGTAGTGCTGCTGTGAATTCTGGATCTTGCGGCTTTAGAATAGAAAAGTATTGTGTTTACTGCAGAATTTAACGTTTCCTCTGTAAACTAACAGATGATTCCAGTCTTGGGGAAAAAAACGAGTACATTCCCCACCCATTTCATGTCCAAATCTGGTGCACCATTTTGACTATTTCATCCCCATCCTTAGATGCTTCAAAGTTGCCCTTTACTTAAGGCACAGAGAGAAAAGGCTATTTTCCTCTTAATAAGCACCTGTGAATCATAAGAATCTTCCCTCAAATTGTCTTGTATTTCCTGAGATGTAACTGGAGCAGGACAAATTGGACTTTACCCAGGGTTCCAACATGTGGTATAAATATGACATGCTTCTTCATTGGGACAATCTGGCACAGTCTGGAGGCTGCTCACTTCATATTGTGCAGCTGCTTTGGGTCACTCAATGCTTAGATCCCTAAGATGATTTACATCATCTCCTAACATCCATGGGGGCATGATCCAGACTCTCTCATCTCCTCTCTTAAAATAATTTCAATGGTGGTTAGGCTGCCCCTGCACAGCTTTTGTTCAACCCATCTTTGGAATATCCTCTGAGATGCCAATACCCCTGTTCCTCCCTCAGCTGCCCTGATTTGGTTTTGCCCCAGACAAAAAGAAATCCTAGCTACTGTTCTATAGAGTAATAGCTCTAGTCTATAGCAGAGTTATTTGTATGTAGTAACTCCCAAGAGAATGCAAGCTCTTTGAGGATAAGTACTATGTGTGCTCCTATTTTTACATCCTTATTAGGTACCTAAGTGGTTACAAATTAAATTCAATAAGATATTTTCCTCTTTATTGAGACTATGGCAAACTCTATTTGAGTTTCCCTCACCTGCTATCAGTTACACCTCAAAATGGAATCTTGGCATCAATAAGCTTATCTGTGGGACCTAAAAACTCTAGGGAGCAAAACAACCTGAGAAAATAATCTGAGAGAGGTCAAGGGACAATTGCAAACAGGACATCTTTAGTCCTGTCTCTTTTCCTTTCTGTCATAGGCAAGGAAACCCATTCCTTGCATTGTAAGGAATAAAAAATAACGACATATAAAACAAAGATGACAACAATAACAAATCTAGTTTTATTTTTCAGTCACTAAGACTATGATGATCTACCAAGGGGAAAATAAAGGAACAAGTTTCCTTGACCTGTGGGCAGAGTGACTGCGTTGTTAGCCAAACACTAACAATTTCTGCACGTGAGTACCCTGGGGAACATGAGAAATTATCCAGAGGGAATAGTTGCAAGATAGTCTTTTGGCCAAGAGAATTAGTGTGGCATAAAAGAGTCATTGTGGTTAAGAGAACTCACCATTGATTACTAGGTAGAGATAAGGTTTGCTATAGTCTCTCTGCCACATTATTCACTCTAGAGGCCTAAAGCATTGCAGTACTCTGGTGACCTTGCATAACCAATGCCCTCTGTTCCCATTGAGAATAATGAGTATGTGTGTGTGTTGCAGAGGTGGAATGGGAGGGAGGAGGAGTATTGAGGGAAGTTGGAAAGAAGACTCAATTGTACAATTTTGCAAAGCTCATGTTTGTATAGTCAAATCCCTTACACAGCTCATATGAGTCTGACCCACAGAAACAAGGTCAAATGAATAAACTGTTGGAAAAAGAAACTTTTGGGCATAAGCAATATGGTTTCATCCCCCACACTGGGTAGACAGAGTACTTTTTAAAAAATAGTGAAAATGAGTGAGTACCAGGAATAGGACATAGAAAAGACAGTAGAGACTCTCAAAACATCTTTTTTGTCTGATAATATTTGAGAGATGCACCATTGTTGCTTCAAAGTGGCCATTTGTTAAATGACTGTTCAACAGCTATTAAAGAGGCAACTTCTTTTATTGGAAAATGCACTATATTTTGAGTTAGAAGATCTGGATTTAAATCTTCTTAATCTAACATTTATAGCCATGTAATTGAGTTTCAAATAACTTAACTCACGTCTGTTTCCTCATCTGTCAAATGGGTATAATAATACCTACATTCATTTTTCTTATCTGTCAAATGAGAAGGTTGGACTAGATAGCTTATGAAGGCACTTCTTACTTGAGAACCATTATCCTATCATTTTATACTGTGTCCTGCCTTACAGAGCTAGTAGCAGGGAAATGGACATAAAGCGGTTGTACATTGTGGCAGAGCTAATCAAGTTGTACACGTGGATGTAATAGAATATTACTGTACCAAAAGAAATGAATATGAAGAATTCAGAGAAATCAATCAATAAGCACCTACTATGTGCTTGGCATTGTGCTAAACACTGGGAATACAAAAAGAGACAAAAAAACAGTCCCTGCCCTCAAGAAGCTTACAATCTAATGAGGGAAAATAACAAGCAAATATATGCAAACAAACTGTATACAAATTATATACAAACCATATACAGGATAAATAGGAAATAATTAACACAGGGAGGGCATTAGAATTAAGAGAGGCATTAGAAATAAGAAAACATTGGGAAATGCTTCCTGTAGAAGATGGATAGAAACGTGGCAAGACTTGTAGGAACTGAAGGAATAAGCAGAACCAGCAAAATAATATACACAAAAACTTTTGGACTAGACCTGTGATTTCATTGGTTCTTTCAATGATAAAACCCCCCTCCTAATCTGTACCTACTCTCCAACTTAGAATCTTAGAGAGTTTCTGGGGGACCACAGCTGGTATGTGTCAGAGGTGGGACTTTAATCCAGGTCTTCTTGATTATATCTCCCCCACTCCCCCCCCACCCCAGTGGTGGTCATGGCCATGACTCATAGTGGTTGGATTTCAATGAGTGGTTGAGAAAATCAAATCGATTCTGATTTTATTTTGTAATTGATTGTATTCTGTATCACCCTTAATATGCTGTAAAATTTGCTTACGCCATTTTTTTTGGCTATGACTTAAGTTCAGAAGTTCAGCTTTCCTCTCTGAGTTAAATTGTCCCATAAATCAATCCCATAAATTCAAAGGAATATATTGTCTCTCCACATCTTACTGCCCATCCAAAATCACTACCTTTCTGAAGGGAATCCAAACCACAGAGTGGTGCTGTAGGTCTGGAGGACTTGAAGGACCCTGGAGAAAAATGAAACTCACCAGAGAGGGAGGAGAATTGGAGTCATTATGGGCTCCTAGAAGACATGGGTGTTTTCTACTTATTTTATGGGGTGGAATAAAAGCTGTCTTGTGTTATGTATAATCATTATCACCTGAGGGCTTCAGTAGGTACTGGGGACCCTTTTGCCCCTATCTGTGAAATCTAACTTGAGTCATATTCTAATTTTCTAGTTATGCCTGGAAATTTTCCAAAGATAACTCTGAGTGTGGCAAAAAAAAAAAAAAAAAAAAAAAAAAAAAAGCCTTTATAAGATGCTATGATTTGGGGGTTAGTACTTAAGATTGGAACAAAACAATATAATCCCTGAATTTGGGATGCTGGGCCACACCTTATTACTATAGATCAGTAGTTCTTAAGCTTTTTGGTCTCAGTGACCTTATACATACTTAAAAATGTTGAAATCCCACAGAGCTTTTGTTCATGTGGGATAGCCTTATCGCTATTTATCATATTGGAATTTAAAGTTTTATCTATTTATTCACTTAAAAAGAAAAATGAACTCATTACATGTCAACATTAATAACATAATTTCATGAAAAATAATCATATTTACCAAAACAAAAAAGTGAGAAGAGTTACATATTTTTATAAGATTTTTAAATGTGTGCCATAATAGAAGATTGCTGGATTTTCATGTCTGTTTCTGTATTCAATCAAGTCTGCTGTTCTGTTTCAGTTGAAATATATGAAGAAAATCTGACCTCAAATATGTATGTAGTTGGAAGAGACATATTTTAATAGGCAAATAACATCAATATTATTATGAAAATAGTTTTCATTTCATGGGCTCCTCAAATGTATTTTGGGGATCCCTAGTGGTGTGAAGGCTACACTTTGAGAATCATTGCTTTAACTCTAACATGCTAAAGTCTCCTGCCATTGACTGAGTGCCTGGACCCTAAGGACTTCTGAGGCTTTCCACGCACCCTGAAGGTAAACTTTTTGTAATACATTGTCTCCCACAGCTCCTCTGTGGGATCCTTAGAGCAGGAACTATTGTTTTTCATTTGTTTGTTTCCAATGCTTGGCACATTGTTAGAGCTTGACAAATGTTTTTTCTTTCATTCATTTCCTTATTCATTCATTCCATGAAAATGTAGCACCAAACTGTTGTTTTTCAGCCGTGTCTGACTCTTTATGATCTCATTTGAGATTTTATTCGCAAAGATAGTGGAGTGGTTTGCCATTTCCTTTTCAAGCTCTTTTTTTTTTTTTTTTTACAAATAAGGAACTGAGACAAACAGGGTTAAGTGACTTGCCTAGTGTCACAAAGCTAGTAAGCATCTGAGGCAAGATTTAAACTCATAAAGATGAGTTTTCCTATTGCTCTATCCACTGTGCCACTTAGCTGACCATGTGTAACCAAGACTGTCCCTCACTTACCAAAATCAAGGACCTCATTTACCAACTATACATAAATAACAGCACACTCAGCACTTTCTTCATACTACCCATATCTAATTTACTCCTGAAAGTCCTTTCTTTGGCATGGATGATTCTGAGCATTTTATTTTCTTTAGACAGGAATAGTGACTCACTAAGGTTCTGTCTACACACATCCTTTGCAAGTACATTTTGTAACTCTACTATAAATCTTGTCAGTTCAGTGGTAACCAGACCCAGTGTTGATGCACCCCTAAGATAATTTTAATTATTTCCAGAGGCATTGCGAAATTCTGAGAAAAAAATTCTTTAAAATAAAATATATTTGTCTATTTAAATGGGGAAGGCAATAAGTATTTATATAGTGCCTACCATGTGGCAAGCAATAAGCTAAGCACTTTCTAAATACTATTTATTTCATTTGATTCTCACAACAACCTTTCAAGGTATGTGGTATTAGTATCTCATTTTTCAGTGGAAGAAACTGAGGCAAACAGAAGTTAAGTGACTTGCCCAAAGTCAAACAGCTAGTAAGTATCTGAGGACAGATTTCAACTCAGGTTTTCCTATGGGGCAGCTCACTCGTCCCCTTGCACCACTTAATTACCTCTTAAATGTGTGTGATCATACATAGAGTGACACAAATACACATTCATTCATTCAACATGCATTTAGTAATTGTCTATTATATCAGTCAGTCAATAAACTTTTTTTCAGCATCTATCATGTATATGGCACTCTGCTAAGACCTGGGGTTACAAAGAAAGGCAAAAGCCAGTCCCTGTCCCCAAGGAATTCTCACAGTCTAATGGAGGAAGATGACATATAAAAAGAAGTTAAAAATGGGAGAGGGGGAGCAAGATACCTGGTGAAATCCAGAGAAGTACAATTTAGTGGGAGAAGAAATGTAAGGAACATTGTGCCAGGACAGGTGGGGAAAGGGATTGTTTAGTCCCTCTCCTCATAAAGATTACAAACTAATAAAAGGATAAGACATAATATAGACTATTATTATATGCCATATTGTTTGATAAGTCATTACAAGGCTTAAGGAGGAAGATAATTATTAACCATGGCAATACAAAAAGGTTTTCTGGAAGAAATGGCTTTTCAGTTGAGCTTTAAAAAAAAAAAAAAGAAATTCAAAAGGCAAAGACATAGGGAAGAGCCCTAAGGAACAGTATTTAAAGACATCTCCACCTGAAATGTTCATAGAGGTTATTTGTGCCTAACCATTGTCAGAGCATTCTGAGCTCTTATTGGTCTGATCAGTTCACCGTCATATACAATAATTTTTCCAAGTACTGTTGATTATACTTCTCCAGTATCTCTAGCATCCATCCCCTCCCTTCCTGCTCCCACTGCGACCACCTGGTTACCAGTCCCTCATTACCAGCTCTTTTAACTATTAAGATAGTTTCTTAAGATATTCTTTCCTCCACTCTCTTACCACTGCTGAGCTATAATTCACATTGACTTAACTTCTTTGGTCCTCAGTTTCCTTATCTGTAAGACAAAGAACTTGAACTAGATGACCTCTGGGGGGGGTCCTTCCAGATCTAAATGTGTAGATTTAGAGCTGTAATCTTTGATTCAATTACTTTGTTAGCATCCAGTACAGTATCCCAAGGCATTGTGCTACAGGAGAGAGAGAACAGAGAGAGGAGAGAGATGGGGGAGATGGAGAGATAGAGAGAGAGATTGAGAGGACATAGACACTGCTCTAACGAAACAGAATTTCATAGGGGAAGATATACATATGTATATATATATATATATATATATACACACTATATATATATGTATGTATAACATACAAGGAATAACGTGATAAGTGCAAAGAAGAAATAAGGTGCTTAAAGTTAAGGTTACTCAAACTATGAGGAATTAAAAAAAAAAAGTCCAAGAGAAAAGATAATGAAAAATGCCATCTTCTTGGAAGAATGAGAGTTCAGTATATATTGTCAAACATAGTCAATGAGTATATCATTTCTTTTTAAATATAAATATATTTATTTAACTTTTTACATTCATTTTCACAAAATTTTGGGTTCCAAATTTTCTCCCCATTTATCCCCTCCTCTCACCCCAATCCACCAAGCATTCTAATTTTCTCTATCAACAATCTGCCCTCTCTTCTATCATCCCTCCCTTCTCTTGTCCCCATCTTCTCTTTTGTCCTATAGGACCAGATGACTTTCTATTCTTCATTAACTGTATTTCTTATTTCCTAGTAGCAACAACAATACTCAACAGTTGTTCCTAAAACTTTGACTTCCAAATTCTCCCCATCCTTCCCTCCCCACCCATTCCCTTTGGGAAGGCAGGCAATTCAATATAGGCCCTATCTGTGTAGTTTTGCAAATGACTTTGATAACAGTCGTGTTGTGTAAGACTAACTGTATTTTCCTCCATCCTATTCTGCCCCCCATTGTTTCTATTCTGTCTTTTGATCCTGTCCCTCCCCGAGTGTTGACTTCAAATTGCTCCCTTCTCCCATTGCTCTCCCTTCCATCATCCCTCCCTCCCTGCTTATCTCTTTCTCCCCCACTTTCCTGTACTGTAAGATAGGTTTTCATACCAAAATGAGTGTGCATTTTACTCCTTCCTTTAGTCAAATGTGATGAGGGTAAACTTCATGTTTTTTTCTCAGCTCTCCTCTTTTTCCCTCCACTAAAAAGTCTCCTGCTTGCCTCTTGAATGAGAGATAATTCACCCCATTCCATTTCACCCTCTCTCCTCCCACTACATTTCTCTCTCACCATTTACCTTAATTTCTTTTAAGATATGGTCCCATCCTATTCAATTCACTCTGTGCTCTCTGTCTCTGTATGTGTGTGCATGTGTGTATGTGTGTGTGCGTGCACATATGTATGTGTGTGTGTGTGTGTGTGTGTGTGTGTCCGTCTGTGTGTGGTCCCACCAACTACCCAGATACTGAAAAGTTTTAAGAGTTACAAATATTGTCTTTCCATGTAGGAATGTAAACAGTTCACCTTTGGTAAGTTCCTTATGACTTCTCTTTGCTGTTTACTTTTTCATGCTTCTTCTCATTCTTGTGTTTGAAAGTCAAATTTTCTTTTCAGCTCTGGTCTTTTCACCAGGAATGCTTGAAAGTCCTCTGTTTCATTGAAAGACCATATTTTCCCCTGAAGTATTATACTCAGTTTTGCTGGGTAGGTGATTCTTGGTTTTAGTCCTAGTTCTTTTGACTTCTAGAATATCCTATTCCATGCCCTTCGCTCCCTTTATGTAGAAGCTGCTAGATCTTGAGTTATCCTGATTGTATTTCCACCATACTGGAATTGTTTCTTTCTAGCTGCTTGCAAGATTTTCTCCTTGCCCTGGGAACTCTGGAATTTGGCCACAATGTTCCTAGGAGTTTCTCTTTTTGGATCTCTTTTAGGCAGTGATCGATGGATTCCTTCAATACTTATTTTGCCCTCTGGTTCTAGAATCTCAGGGCAGTTTTCCTCAATAATTTCATGGAAGATGATGTCTAGGCTCTTTTTTTGATCATGACTTTCAGGCAGTCCCATAATTTTTAAATTCTCTGTCCTGGATCTATTTTCCAAGTCAGTTGTTTTTCCAATGAGATAGTTCACATTCTCTTCCATTTTTTCATCCTTTTGGTTTTGTTTTATGATTTCTTGGTTTCTCAGAAAGTCATTAGACTCCATCTGTTCCATTCTAATCTTGAGAGAACTATTCTCTTCAGTGAGCTTTTGAACCTCTTTTTCCATTTGGGTAATTTTGCTTTTGGAAGCAAACTTCTCCTCATTGGCTTTTTGAACCTCTTTTGCCACTTGAGTGAGCCTATTTTTCAAGGTGTTATTTCTTCAGCATTTTTTGGGGTCTCCTTTAGCAAGGTATTGACCCATTTTTCATGCTTTTCTTGCATCTCTCTCATTTCTCTTCCCAGTTTTTCCTCCACCTGTCTAACTTGATTTTCAAAATCCTTTTTGAGCTCTTCCATGGCCTGAGCCCACCAGACATCCCCCTGGGATGTCTGGGATACAGAGGCCCCGCCCTCCACATCTTTCCCTGATGGTAAGAATATTTCCTCGTCATCAGAATTGAAAGGCGGGAACATCTGTACCCCCTCAAAGTAGCTCTCTATAGTCTTATTTTTCTTCCCTTTTCTGGGCATTTTCCCAGCCAGTTACTTGACTTCTGAGATTCCTGTCCACCCCTGCCTAGATCCGCCCAGCTAATGCTTGGGGTCTGAGATTCAAATGCTGCTTCCCAGCCTCAGGGCTTTCAGTGGCGGGAGCGGCTGCTATTCAATGTGAGCTTAAGTTCTGGTGCTTGGGTGGGGGTAGGGCCGCCTCCCAGGCTCAGTTCCCTCAGGGGCTTTATGCAGAGACCTTCAGTAATGGAGCAGGTGGGGGCAGGGCCATCTCCCAGGCTCAGTTCCCTCAGGGGGTTTATGCAGAGACCTTTGGTAATGGAGCTCCTGCCTGCTGCTCTGGGAGTCCTGGCCGCCACTGCCTCTGCCGCTGCCTCTGCTGCTGCCTCCCGAGGGCACCCGAGCCACGGAGACACCCCGCTCCCCTCTCAGCCAGCCCAGAAGTCTTTCTCACTGACCTGGAGTGCCTGTGGGTGGAGGGACCTTCGCGGCCACCGGAGGTTCCGTCCCTGAAGCCTGCTCGGATCTGCTCCTCTGGGGCCGCGTGGCCAGGGCAGCTCAGGGGTAGGCTCCGCTGTCTGGAACGACCCCTGTGGACGGCTTTCCAGGGCTCTCTGGAATGGAAATCTCTTCCACTGCGTTGGTGCGCAGCTTGCAGTACTCCAGAATTTGTGGGGAGTTCTTTTTACAGGAAATTTATGGGATGTGGATTCAGAGCTAGCATACGTTAGTCTTTCTACTCCGCCATCTTGGCTCCTCCCTGAATATATCATTTTTACAGAAATTTTTCTTATTTGTTTCAAATCAAGTTTCAGCTTTTACATGGTGTAGCAGACAGGGATTTTGCTTTTGTTTACATTACAGAGGTTGAACAAAAAATTTCTTTTAGTTTCAAATATGTAGTGACTTCTGCCTAAACCCAGCGGGAGAATTCCATAATTTGCCCTAATGTGTTGTAAAATAGACAAGTACTTAAGAATTGTTTGGTTAACACTTGTTGTACATGATTCTATTGCTGAGCTAGTTCCCAAAGAACTCATTATCATGTAGAAAAAGTGCCTGGCCTAGTTCAATGAGGTTTCTACACAGATCAGACTTTTGCTGAGAGATACCCATACATCCAGCTCACTCTAAAGGGATGTCATGGGGCCTCAGTGTAAATTTCCCCTCACTAAGTTTTCTATATAACTTTAATAAAATTCCTTTTCTGCCAGTTTGGCTCTTGTGGCTATCTCCAAACTTTTATCTCCCATAATCAAGACATGAAGAGTGGGAAGTATATACAGGGATATTATGGTGATAGAAAAACAAAAAATACCCATACAACTTTTTTTAAAAGAAATTTAAAGATTGTACAACAAAGAGTTTGCTGATAGGATAGACTGGATTGTAAAAAAAACCATTTAAAGGATATTAGAATAGCCTTGGTGAGAAAAGATAAAATCCTGTGGTGTGTTAGCAATAAACCAAATGGAATAAAACATGAGAGAAAGTGCAGAAATAAAACTGACAGGGCTTAGAAATTAACTGAAAGTGAGAGATAGAGAAAGAAAGAGAGAAAGTAAAAGCTTAGGAGTAATCAAAAAATGATTTTGAGGTTATGCGCCTGGGTAGATTGGGTTTTCCTCAGCAGAAGCTGAGAAGTTAAAAAGAGAGGAACACTGATAAAGGCAAAAATAAAGACTTCATTTTTGGACTTGCTGAACTTAAGGTGGTACAGCTGGAGGCAAGAACCCAACAGACAGCTGGAAATGCAGGAGTAAAGTGTGAAGGAATCTCGAGGGTCAAGTTTTGATTCGTGAGTTTAAAGCGATTGTTCAAACTTGAAGTGGGGAGCCTGACAGTAAAGATTTGATTTCTAAGCAATCTGATTAGAGCTGATTGCTGAAAATAGATGAGCTCATCAAGGAATACAAAGCAGAGAGGAAAGGGGGCTAAGTACAGAACCTCTGTAGTCACCTGTGCTAAGGTGGAGGAAGTTGAGTCTTTGAAAGTGACTTCAGGGAAGCAGGAGAAGAACCACTAGCAATGCATATCATTGAAGTTGAGAGAAGTTGTGAAAAAGTGCCTGAATAACTGAAGCTTTACTATTGTCACAAAAGTTACAGAGTAGCGTATTGGACACATCAAATACATGGTTACCATAGAAGTGAGATCACAAAAAACAGCTTGGAAATGCAACAAAACTAGAGGCAAAAAGGAATAAAGGGGCTTTTATCACACATATTTAAAAAAAAACACAACTAGAAGCATGGAATTTGCCTATAAATCCAGAAATGACTGAAATAATTGTGGCATATGAGTACTAGCAAAGCCTGTATCTTCATCCCAACCACATTCAATCCATTTATCCAATGAAAATATTTCTGCTCAGTGTTTATAGCCATTGTATGAAAAGAAATGACTCTCCCCAGGAAATATATTGGGATTTATTGCAAAGGCTTGGTCATATTTTATGATGCTTTTAATAAAATATCAAGGCAGTTTGGAACTCAGGATCCCTGTAGTGGGCTAATCCAGTGGTAGAATCAATCCCTTCCAACCCTCTGAGAGAAAAGCACTTGGGGCAGGAGGAGAAAGCCTCTATCTTCCACCAACTCTTATTATTATACCACCTGAATGATTGCTCATATTGAATTTACTCTGCCTGGCTAATTGATATTAACTGAAGAATCAATGGGGGAACATATGATTGGGGTCTCATGAGTGATAGGGCTAGAAAACCTTACTTCTTCCCCTCCACTCCCTAGTAACATTGAAAATTTCATCAGATATTGTCATTGAATGGGTGGGCTTTTGTATGATGTTCATATATAAAAATAAATAGAAAACATTAATAAAACTTTTTAAACCGTCTATTTATGCTACAATATTCAGATCACTCTTTCATTCTTGCTGATCCTCTAATGTGTTATGTCATCCAACTCTCCTGAAATCTATTAGCATATCCAGGAAGAATGACTCATCTGACTAAGGAAACACAGAGGAATTGGTTTCTTGGAATTCAGGAAAGTGAATCATGCTCCATATACTTTGCTTTTAATAGCTTCTCTTTTGGAAAATGCCTGAATATTTCCCAAACATTCAACCTTCTTTGGGGAATTAAAAGTTGATAAAGTAATAGATTGTTTACTGAAATTCCACTCTAATACCTCATCTTGGTTTTTAGATGGCCCTGGTTGTTTGAAGGTTATATTTCTGGATGTCAGTTTCCAAAAGGACCTACCAAACTTCAAGTATAGGCTGAGACAATTTGCATCTAGTGACTAAGAACCACTTAGTCTAGCTAAGTGTGGAGAGGTGAAAGGGTTATCTGTCTACCAGGTGGCTGTATCTATATGTATATGTATGCATGTATACATATGTGTATATGTAAGCTTGTAGTAACGAGGTAACAAGGGGGCGAGCACCCACTACCACTTCCACTCTCGGTGGGGCTATGCGCAGTTGGCTCTGCGGTCCCTGGATCTGGTGGGAGGCTGAGCTCGCCATGGCGGCCAGTGCCGGGGGGCATTTCTCTCGCAGCCGCGTCGCTGGTGGATCGCTACTTCACGCGCTGGTACAACGCCAATGTGAAGGGAAACTTGGGTGAAGGTCACTGTATACTGCAACACTGTAGCAGAACCTGTGTAATCACATTAGCAGAATCTCATCCACTTCCTCGAAATGGAAAGACAATTAAGAGTATTAACTGCCCGATCAGCGCCAGCTGTAACAGACTTCAGAACAAGGTTTCTGGGAAATTTAAACGGGGGTCACAATTTCTAACAGAACTTGCACCTCTCTGTAGGATATCCTGTTCAGATGGAGAAGAATATACTGTGTCAAGCTGAGTGAGAGGACGGTTGATGGAGGTGAATGAACATATACTAGATAAGCCATCCATCCACTGAGGGATATATTACTGTTGTGCTACCCAAATTTGAAGAAAGCAGGAGTGTTACTGCGGGATCATGACACAAAAAGAATATGAAGAAATCGTGGTAAAACGAACTAATAACAGATAAGAAACATCATGAAGATGAATGAAATGAATGAATGACAAATGAAATCAAAAGAAACACAAATCTACAGGTGTTAAAGGACCAACCGCTGTAGAGCACAACTGGACATGAAAGTGGTGGTAAGAACAGTGCTCTCCATATTGTGGGATGGCTCTACTTCAGCTCTTGACCACTTCAGTATTGGTGATCTCTGCCAGTTCATCTTGATTTGTTAGATCAGCTCTCCCCTACTCTTAGATGGCTCTGTCCAAGTATGCCACATTTCTTCCTAGCTCTTCTCACTTATTCAAACACAACATAAACAATTGGGAAGCTGCAAACACTATTTTCTAAGTATTCACTTTGGTGAAACAAGAGACCCCTCCACCCTCTTAGGTCTCCTCCTTTACCAGTTTCATCAGGACATTTAGACAAGGTAGTATTTACTTTGCCCAAGGACACTTCTTGA
This sequence comes from Bettongia penicillata ogilbyi, assembly GCA_023548195.1. NCBI lineage: Eukaryota > Metazoa > Chordata > Mammalia > Diprotodontia > Potoroidae > Bettongia > Bettongia penicillata. Next base: position 801,892 of record JAJHZJ010000418.1, on the reverse strand, counting down.
TTTCCTGAACTGGAAGAGAAAGTCATTGGAATGAGAGGAGGTAGAAACTAGACTGCCTTCTCTTTGTTGACGTTTTTTTTTTTTACCAGATCTATTATTTTTACCAGCATGGGGAGATTTTGGCTAGAATTTCTCATTGCCATTGCAGATGGCCACATGCCCTTCAGCTTAAAGAGCCTCAGAAAACTGCTTGGTATCCTAAGAGATTAGGGACTTTACTGGGGCAAAATTGTCTGTGTCAGAGGCAGCACTTGAGTACATGGCTTCCTGCCTCTAAGCCCAACTCTTTGTATCCACCATGCTATTTCGCTTGTCACCTGATCTTCAGTAAAGCTTTTTGTATCTCTATTCCTCCCTTGTTTTGGGGGTGTCCTCTCTCATCTTGGCCCAGAGCTGAGATACTGAGATTCAATCAAGCATGGGAATTCTCACTAAAGTTGGAAGCAAAATAGTTTTAGTGCATATAGAAGTATTACAAAAAGTATAAAATGCTATCCAGTGTGTAACGTTTGATCATTTTGGGGGGGATCTTGACTGATGCTGTTTGTTGAAGAAACCAACTCCCTTTACAAAGACAGATGTGGCAGCTACTTTGCAGCTCAGAATATTAAAAGTTGCTAAGGGCCCTGACAGGTTAAGTGACTTGCCCAGGGTTATAAAGCCTGTATTTATTGTAGCTGGGACTTTGAGGCCAGTTCCCTAGATACTATGCCAGGCTGCTTCTCATTGGTAAAATAGGATAATTTAATCTTTTAGCATTTTTGCAGGTCTATTTTATAAGAATATACATGGCTGTAGGCACACCAGTGTTTTTTAATCCACAAGTGTCTTGAGTAAATTTGTAGAGGTGAATTTATTACTTAATCAGTTTAGTGAAATGCAGAGTTTCAAGGCTGGGAAGGGGCATCAGAGGTTATCTTCATCTGAGGTCTTTCCTCATCAGTAAAGTAAGAGATCATTTGGTCTAACCCTGTCATTTCACAATAAAGTACCTAAGGTTCAGATAGGGGAAATGACTTGCCCAAGATTATGCAGTTGTCATATCTAGAACTAGAACTCAGATCCTTTGACTCTCCATAGTACTCTTTCTATTATATCATAGTATAGATAAAGGTTGATGTTGAAATCTCTACACATTTTAGAAGAACCCAAAGAGAAAGTGAATGTTGAGTTCTGGGAGTTGAGTTTGGGGACTTCATTATCGCAGAAACATTGGAAAAAATTTGGGTTTTGAACAAAGATGGATTATAAGTGAAGATCCTTTAATTTGTAAAGTGTTGCAAAAATATTCACAGTACTATAATACCCAGAATTTTATGGATCCGGTCCCCTTATATTTTCCTATGGGTTAATGGATCTTCTCCATTGAAATGTATCTCCAGCTGCAAAATGGAGAACTCAGGCTATGGGAAAATATTTCACTTTACAGCAAATTCAGTTGGAACATATTTATTCCATTAAGTAATACCCGTAAACAGTGATTTAATTATCATATAGGCATATTCCAAAATAAGTGATTTCTAGAGATTTAAGGTATTGCAAAGCAATGAGGAATTTCCCAGAAATGAAACTGCTTCAAAAACATTTAAGTATGGTACTAAAAACTGCAAACATATAAACAGACCATAACTAACGTATGTCAGAGGTTCTTGAGAACATCTTTGGATTAAAGATTCATTAAGGCATTCTGGGGGGAAAAAAGAGGTAATGAAAGTGAGATTTTAACGCTGGTTCCCTGCCTCTAACTGTAATGATCTTTCCAGTATACCATGCTGTCTTAAATGAATGTCTTGAAACCTTCATATAATGCATAGATAAAAATTCCACGGAGTGGAACTCTTTTTTTGCTTTCTTCCCTTTTGGGTGCCTCATGATATGTCATGTATGTTCCAACTCATGTGCAATGTGTAGCTGCTATGTAAATCAGCAGACAGAATCCAGGTTAGGTTTTGAGGAACAGTAGAATTCCTTAAATAACTCTCACAAACTTTTCATTGCTCTCAAAATAATAAAGTCAAAAGAAGTTTTGTTTGTGTTTTTTTTTCAATGTTTGAATGTTATTCAACTGGAGTAACAAGAGTTCCTTGACCCCAAATTCCTGGACCTCAAGTTTCTGAACCTAGCTCTAAAAATAAAAGTACATTGCAGTTGAATATGCTCTCAACTATATGGACTCAGAAAAGAGGAAGCATGTATTCAAGTCACTGTAATGCCTTTCAGAGGAATGTTAGAAGTTCCTGAATCTTAGTCTTTTCTAAAAACTGTTGAGAGCTTGGGAACCCAATCTTCTAGAAAGCAAAGGAGGAATTCTTGAGCTGTGCTAGACTCTTGGGGTAGTAATCACCACAAGGGCTCCAGAGCTGGAGGATAACCAAGGGACTAAGCCACACATATGGAGGAGCAAAAAATCTAGATCTTTTTCCCTCTACTTTTATATGCTGGAGTTTCAAGAAAAGGCAGGGGAGAGATGGGGAGGTTTCCTCCCTAAAACTCCAAGTCTCTTTACTTCAGGGGTAAGTCCAAAGAAAGAAGGTTAGAAATTTAAATAGGTACCTATAGTAAATTTAAATAGGCACCTATAGTAAAAGATTGCCAAAATGTCAAGAGATTGCCTCTTTCATGATCCCAAGTTTATTTTCCTATCCAAGGGGAGTACAAATCACAAAGAGACATTAGGAGTCAGAGGAGCAATATAGATCCTTGAAAAGGAAGAATGGAATTCTCCAGAGTGGAAGGAGAATTACATCAGCTATTTATGAGCCATTGTGAATATTTTGTGCTTATGTTATTGTTGTAACAGTTTCTGTGAAAAGAAAGGCTGTCCTGTACCTGGTATTCATTGTTATCTCAAGGACTTGTTCATCCTTCTTTTTAGAAAAGAATCAGCAACATCATAGGATGGTATTTTGACTTGCCAGTCAATTGGATTTAAGTGAGACAGAGTTGCACGAAGTCATCAGCCTCACTCTCTCTTCTTAAGTCATCAAAGTCCAGTGGCAGGACAAAAGTCTGGGTGACAGCTGATGACCCATGATGCAGTGGATGACCTAGGTGTCTTCCATTTCTGACCAAAGTCAGTGCCTACGTCACAGCTGCCTTCATAACTATTGGAATGAATGCTCTCATTTGCCCATTCCACCAGGGGAAGTCTTCATATGCTTGGGGTAGACATCCACTTAACTCACCTACCAGTCTGAGACCTTTCTGTGACCCTCAACCTGGTTTAGCCTGTTGGCCAACATGGTTTTACTAAGGTGTGGCAGCTATGCATGCTATAGCTTGTTGGAGCCACAGGTAAAAAGGTGAACAGGAAAGGTGGATGAGCAGTTCTGAAAGGGTTCAGCAAACCCTAGTACTTACATTTACTAGGAACCCTTTTGTTCTCCCAGTGGAGAATAATTCCTGTATTTTATGTTTAAACTCCTTTGTTTGTGAAATGTAAATAAATAAGTGTGTAAATATCTATGAGTATACTTATTCTCACATAGATTACCATTTGTTTCATTCTTTTTTAATTTCACTTCACACTTTTCCTTGTTTCTCTTCCCAGCCCATAGTTTAACTAATGTCCAGTATGATACTATGACCTGCTTATCATTCCAATCCCATCGTAAATTGACAATTTGTACCCTCTTCTTGCAAAGCAAAATATTTCATGCACAGTCTGCTTGAGCATAGGGGCTAACTCCTAATAATAAATGGTCATTTATTGATTAACCCCTTTGCACTGAGAGACTTAAGTCAGGAAGATTCCCTGTCCTGAATCTGCCCTCTTTACTGAGCTTTCCCAAAGGTTGAATCAGCTGACAAAGCATGGAAGCATCTCTCCCTCTACATGGCAGAAGCAAATTGCTATTTTCAAACAACAGCAACCACCAAGAAGCAGTGGCTTCTGGAAATATATGAAACCTGCAAATAGAGCTGTTTCCAAGAAGAGAAACATTTTTTTTTCTAAAAAGTCATTTTCCATGATTTTTTCAATTGTGTACTTTTAATTTAAGGAAAATTATATAAATTATATGTTGACTTACATCTAGTTAATCATCACATCTAGCATCATGTAAAATGTTTCACAGACAATAGTGGTAGGAAGATCTAAATTAATAGCTTTTCTGACTAAATAAAAGCTTTTCCAACTATTTAACACTATCCATAAGCAGCCAGTTACTGAGGTACTATTTCCACATTGTGGGTCTTGGCTTGTAAAGGGAATGAGGGAAAATTTTCCCACAAAGATTCCATCAAATAAGTGTCCAATCCAGACAAGTCTAGAGTCATCCATGACTGTACTTATATGATGAATTTTGAGGGGAAACTCCCCCTCCCCACCGACTATTGGTATTATGAAGATTCCTAAACAAGCATTTCTAAGGTTATAGAATGTAGTGTTTTTAAAAAAATATTCAAAGCCTTTATTCTTTAATTGCCCTTCTTCATGTATGGGTTTCAATGTTCACATTTGTATATTCTCAGTGTTATTTTTATTTTTAAAAAAAACACTAAAACTTCAAATTTACATTTTCTCTAAGTTTTATTTTTGCATCTTTCTTCTCCAAAGGCCAATCAGCCATTTGGTTGCTGTGGTAACAATGCAGTTCAGCAAACGTATTTAAGCACCTAGGTACTGCATGCTGGAGTACAATGATGAAAAATGACCCTGTTTCTGACCTCTTAGAGGTTACAATCTAGCAAAACACCAGGACTCACCCTTGGCAGAGCTGTGAATTGGGTGCAATTTCTCTTGGTGTGCAGCCCCCACCCCAGGCTCTCCATCAAAGAATTCTTCTTTTCCAACGTTCCATCCCACACTACATTCCCTTCTCAATACCCAGTTGCTAAACTCTCTTCCATAATTTAGGGAAAGCAATCATCAGAGGAAAGGAAAACCTTAATTTTAATTTCCAGCTTTAAAATTTGATGATGGTGTAACAATCTTTCACAGGAATCAAGAACTCATTGGATTATTTCTTCCAAACATCTGCATTTTAAAACAATGGACTGAATTGGAAAATATAGATGCTCAATCGAAACCATTGCAATGACCTGGATGGTTGTGCTAGACATGCTCATTACAAAAGGCAAGGGATCTCTTAATGGACAGAAAGATTGGTAGTAGTGATAAAAACCCCCAAAAGGAGCATCAATAAAAATTTTAAAAATACAAGGAAGAAAACCAAAAAAGTGCTAAAGGGGACAAAAATAGAGCGACTTGGTTACTATCTTGCAGATTCAAAATACAACTATAACCTTTAAAAACCATGTACAATATGGCAGCCTAAGCTGTTAAGCTGTTTAATGCCAAACTAAAAAAAAAACTTCACGGCAGTTATTTAACCCCCAGCTGATTTAAATCTTATAACTGATTCTTTTTTAAAATCACACATCCTGTGTGATTTTATCAGCTTTTTCAATGCCATCATATCAACAATGCATGTTATGGTAGTGTCTGTATCCACAAATTTTATTAATTTATTTACATGGTTTAAAATTTTGTATTTAAGTTCTTCTTTCTACAGGCTAGTTTTATTTTTCATGTCTAAATTCCTAGAACCAATGTTAATTCATAGAATTGTTTCCATGTTCTTGGTGCTTCCATGACACTTATATGGCGTAATTATTCAATTAAATTCAACAGACATTAATTATACACCAACTACCTGGTCTCTTCTGCCTAGCAGGTAACCCTTTCTACCAGCAAGGGATCAGAAATATGTCATTCCATCACAATTAACTTTACAGAGAAAATGAATTCGATGCATTTTTTAAGTTTAATCTACATCATTAACATTTTCTCCATCATTCTATTAAGTTTAGACAATCAAAAAAATAATAAATCAAGCTCTGACTTGCAGCATTTGCCCATTTCTAAGGTATGAATGCTCACATTGAAAGTTTAACAATTAGCACAAAGTGCTAATTTCACCCCTATTTCTAGATCTGAACCTACTATCTGTAGCTTTCTGAGGCAGGATTCAAGCCCAGGTCCTCTGATTCCAAGTGCATCATTCTTTCAACAATAAAACAATGCCTTTTACCTCCTACCTACTAGATTAGCTACGATCTTACAGATGAGGGAACTGTGTCCAAGAGGTAAAGTTATTTCCTAAAGACCAAAGCAGTGAATTAGTGGATCAGGTGGAAATCAAACCCGGATCTCCTAATTCCCACATCCAGGGCTCTTCCCACCGCACCAAACTGGCTACTGTTTACCACCCAACTCAGGACATCTTCACTGACTGTCCCTCGTACCTGGAATGCATTTCTCTCCTCATCTCTGCCCCTGGTTTACTTGACTTCCTTGAAGTCCCAGATAAAATTCTATCTCCTCAGGAAGCTATTCCCAATCCTTGATATTCCTAGTGCCTTCTCTTTGCTGATTATTTCTAAATTATATTGTATATAGCTTGTTTGGTCACTCTGCTCTCCTAAGAGAAAGGAGGCACCAGGCTAGAATTTCATCTGCTCCTTTAAATACTGTTAGTCTAGGGGAAATAATTTTAGAAAAAATCCTGAATGCTGTTGCTTAATGGGGAAAAAGGAATCCAAGCTCTGCATCCAAGGCTTGGCCCCCTTCCCACTAGATGCCAGTTCTACAATGAACACACATAGTAAATGACAAATAAATCCATTTAAAACAGAAGGTAGTGAAAGGATGCGTCCTCAAGTTTCTAGAACAGTAAGCTGCAAATGGAATATGATCAAATTCCATACCTCTACACGTTGGTTTTTTTCTTTTTGCAGATCTGAAGAGAAGGTGGAATCACGTATCTTCTCTCTCAATTCCTGAAGTCAGAAGGACCCAGTTCTCCTCTCTCGAGCTCTCACCAATTCCACGTGCTTCTGAGAGGTAGGGTTTTGAGTAACCAATTAAGAGAGTCCCATACAACAGGCCTTTTGAGGCTAGGGCTACGTAGTTACATGTTGCTTCCCATATTAGATTGTGAGCTCTTTGAGATCAGGGACTGTTTTTTACCTTTCTTTGTATTCCCTTCCCTTAGCATTATACCTGGTACCATAGCAGGTGTTTAAGAAATATTTGTTTACTAACTAAATCAAAAAGAAAATGTGGTGGAAAAGGTGGATGAGAGTCCTGTCATGAGGAAAAGGTAAGGACTCTGACCTCTCAAGGGCATGTATAATCTGTGACATAAAATTGACTGAGTTCCATTAAGTACAGGTACTGATCAAATCAAAAATGCAAGCATGGTTTTTGCCCTGAAGAAAAATATATTCTTTGGAAGAATGACTTACCTAGTGAGATAGCATGGAGTCATGGAAAAGGTATTTGACTTGGAGTCAGAAAAGGCCAGTGTTCAAATCCTGCTCTGATATTTACTAACTGGGTGACCCTAGGTTAATCACAACCTCTTTTGAGTCTCAGGCAGCATTGTAAACCTATAAATATATAGCCTAGGGTGCCATCTGTCACAGTGGAGGGAGTTCCACAAACAATCATTGATATGTGACCTACATTAAACCCAATATAAAGGTACTTGGTGTACTTCAAAGTACCTAAAATATACTTGGTACCTTTTTGTTTATTTTTAAAAATTGAAGCGTCAGGTTCTTGAGTCAGGTTCTTGAGTGAGGTACGGAAAAGGATTTCATAAATAGAAAAAAAACAGAAGGTTCCAATTAATGCCTAGCCTTTATGGAGTTCTTTAAGGTTTACAAAGCAATATGACTATGTGACCTCATATACACTGCACAATAAAAACCCTGAGAGGTAATTATTTTATCCCCATTTTACAATGAGGAAACTGAGGCCAAGAAAGTCACACAGCTTAGTAAATATCTAAAACTGTGTTTGAACTCAGATATTTCAGACTTTAAGTTTGATGCTTTATCTACTATACCACCTTACTACTTCTAACAAGTCTAAAGCTGAATCTTGAAGTTTCCACTGTGATACCTAACTCTGGGGTCAGAGAGAACAAACTTAGTTGTTCCCTTTTCTTCAGATACTTGAAGGCAGTTATGTTTTCATAGAATCTTGAATTCTGAGTTAGAAGGAATCTCAGCAGCTGTTTAGCACAACTGTCTTATTCTATTGGTAAGGAAAATGAGGCCCAGAAAAATTAAACCCAAGCTAAAATGGTAAATGAAAAAGGTAGAATTTGACCTCAGCTCTTCTGAGAATCACTTTTTTTTCCCATTTTTTCCCATTGCACCATAGTACCTCCACTCCAACCCCACCCCCACCCTAGTCTTCTCTTTTCTATGCTAAACCTTGACAGTTTCTTCAACAAATCCTCCTATAATCTCTAGTTTTCCTACCAATCTGGTTATCCTCTGCAGCTTTTCATGATCAACAATTTGGTCATTTTAGTTATATTGATGTGACTGTAACTGAAAAACATTTGAATAGCCTTTCAACTCAACAGAAAGTCAGTCCAAATGTAATGATCCAATCAACCACAAACTATATACGTAATATAGGAGACTGTCATCATGACTAACTAACCTCTCCAGTTGGGGAAAATGTGCCGGCAGGAAATAAAGTCGTCAAGACTCCAAGTCATAGACCATTTCAAATTAGTGGAGTCCACAAATTTGCTTCATGGAGGTTTTGTTCACAACACACACATATACAAAGTGGAAATAGAAGCCCCTATATATGTAATTCAGACATAAGGGATTTATAATTATGGTGTGGGCAATGGGCAAGGGATGAAATAAAGATGTGGATTAAATCATCCAGCTTGACTGCCTACAGTTATTTGAGTTTAATGAATAATTAATTCACTTTGCCCAACTAGAAGGAGCCTGAGTACAATTTATAGTAACATTACAGTTTTTAGTGTTACTATGCCAAATTATATTTTAAAATGTTTGTTTTTTACATTATCTTCATTTCCAAATACTTCCTATTATATCCATCCCTCCTTCCCTACCTCCTTCTCCAAAGAGCCATTCTTTGTAACAAAGGGGAAAAAAGCAGGTGGAGCAAAGCATCAACCCATCAACCAAATGTAACTTCACATACAATGCTTCACACCTATAAACCCCTACTTCTGCCAACAGGGAAGAGTAACGTTTTTTTTCCTCTTCTTCCAGACTAAACTTGACTATAATCATTACCCAGCATTCAGTTTGATATAGCCAATCATTTTGAGATCAATATTCTCTCAATGATGCTGTAGAACTACAAATCTTAGGACACCACAATCTCTAAAGAAATAAAGTCACATGTAACTTTAAGGGCAGCAAAGAAACATATGGCAGTCATAACTGAACTACAAGATATCTTCAGTAATGATCAGTGTGTGCACATATACACACACACACAAATGGTATATAGTATATCATCCAGGGAATACAATCAGAAGATGGGCAGGCAGAATGAGAGATAAATGGACAGCTTGGGAGATTTGGTATTCATGATATATACATATACAGATTATATACATTACATATGTCTATCATGTGCATGCATATACATATATGTAGATACCTGCATTGTGTACATCTATATTCATGCACATATTTGTGTATGTATGAATTGGATAAGTGTGTATATGTATTGAAATATATTGTATATAAAGTGCATGCATATGTATTGTGTATATCTATAGTCACACATATTTATATGTATATGCATGAATATGTATAAGTTCATGTGTGTGTATGTATACAGGGTAGCTAGGTGACAAGGAATAGATTCTTGGGCCTGGAGTTACAAAGACTCATCTTTCTGAGTTCAAAAGTAGCCTCAGACACTTACTAACTATAGGATCCTGGGTAAAGCACTTAATCCTGTTTGCCTCTGTTTCCTCATCTCTAAAATGAACTGGAAAAGGAAATAGCAAGTCACTTGAGTATCTTTGCCAAGAAAATCCCAAATAGAGTCACTAAGTCAGACATGACTGAAACGAATGTGTGTGTGTGTGTGTGTGTGTGTGTGTGTGTGTGTGTGTGATTGAAACCCTAGAAGGGTAAATGCTCAATTAAGAATCTATGGGAAAACATGGACAAAAATTGTTCAGGATGAGTACATATGGATGAATGTGATCTGCACCAACAGTGATACCCTTATCAACAAGATCATACATATACTGAAACATTATAGTATTGAATTGACACTCAGGTTTTTAATTGGTTTCCATTTTCTCTGACAATGAAATGATCAGTTAGACTCCAAGGTCCGTTCTAACTCTACATGTTTGCATGAAAAGAGACAGAATAAAAAATAGCTCATATGAAGTTGAAACCCAAGAGAAGTAGTGAAATGTTATGGGAACACTGAACATTTCTGATTGCTATACCAGGTCCAGGGAAATTTCAACCCGTGGGACAAAAACGAAAAAAGTGGTATAGGTGATTCTTGTGCCAGTATCTACTGTTTATGGTCTGGAAAGATCATGGAAAACAAGAGAAGTGATATAGAATTGCAGAAGGGTGTTACATTCACACTCAATAGAGTTCTTCAGAAAAAGGTAAGATCACCACAAGGTGGGTATATTGTAGAAAAGATTCTTGTTTAGGTTTGACTTGAATGAGATGGTTTATGAGCTTTCTTCTAATTCTTGAGAGGCAGAATGGTTAAGTGGATAATAAATTTGAACTTGAAATTAGGAAGACTTGGGTTCATATCCTGCCTCCCATTATAGTGAGGTGATGTAGAGCATAGGGGGATAGGGAAGGGAATTGAATATTCACATGTGTGCCAGGCACTGTGCTAAGCACTTTTTACAAATATTATCTTGTTTGAGGCTCACAACCCTACCACGTGGCTGTTTTATGAATCTCATTTTACAATAAACTGAATCAAACCCAGGGTCACACAATTAGTATCTGACTTTGGTTTTAAAATCTAGTCTTCCTGACTCCAGGTCTGGTGCTCTATGCAATATGCCACCTTGGCTAGAGGATAGAGTATTGGCTTTTAAGACCAGCATTGGCCTCAGACATTTACTGCCTGTGTGACCCTAGACAAGTTACTTACTTCTCTCAGCCACAGTTTCCTCCTTTGTAAAAGGATTATTGTGAGAATCAAATGAGATAACATATGTAAAGTGTTTTGAAAATGTTGTAACTGCTAGCTGTTATTACTACCAAGGACAGCTAGGTGGTGCATTGGATAAGAGCACTAGACCTGGAGTCAGGAAGACTTCAGTTCAAATCCAACTCCAGACACTTAACTAGCTGTGTGACCCTAGGCGGGTCCCTTAACCCTGTTTGCCTCAGTTCCCTCATCTGTAAAATGAGCTAGAGAAGGAAATGGCAAATCACTCTAGAATCTTTGCCCAGAAAACCCCAATGGGATCATGACAAGTCAGACATGAATAAAATTATTTCTACCAGCTATATGACCCTTGGGTTAGACACAATTGCCCTCTTGCAACTCCAAATACGTAATCTAATTTTGAAATTTTGCTCATTTCTTAAGTTATAGTATTTAACCATGTGACCATTAAAGATTTGGTGACTTAAAGGATTCAACTGACCTATTTAAAATTTGTCCTCCTTCCTCATGAGATTCCTACAGTTTCTCTGTCAAAAGTGGAAACAGATCAGTTTTTTTCTTCAATAGCAGTGTAGCAGCCTCACCGGGATCAAGAGGATTCTTACAAGTTTGGAGTCTCCTTTGGCTTCTTCTTTGCTCTGATGTTGAGGGAAAAGGTTGCCAACCAGTCCTGTTTGTCTCTTTGGTTACCAATCAGCAGCCCAAAGGGAGGCCTTAGTTGGCAAAGGAGAAATAGAAAGTAAGCTGGGGGAGTCAGGTCAGTGTTGGCAAAAAAAAAAAGAATGTTTGCTCTCCAAAAATAAATAATGAGAGCCAGCTGTTCACACAAAATAGAGCAAGTAACACCCATGTGCCTGCAGTTCATCATGAAATGCATCATCATCATTCTAATGAGGGATAGGGAACCTACAGCCTCAAGTCCACATGTGGCCCTCTGGGTCCTTAAGTGGGGCCCTTTAACTGAATCTAAATCCTTTCCTTCTGTGAAGATCAGGTTCAAAGGGCAGCACTTGAGGACCTAGAGGGCCACATGTGGTCTCAGAGCAGCAGATTCCCCACCCCTGCACCCATCAGTGAGGCCACATTGATGCTTAGCATTAACCAACAAATATTCATGGAGCATCTTATGATGGGGACAGCATCATGTTATTGGAAACTGAATACAAAGCTGTAAAAGATACATCCCTACCAGCAAGGAGCTAAATTCTCACCCTTCTCCTCAAAAGGCAATGTGATTCCTTTCATGTCAAAGAAAGATGCTGAACATTAATAATAATACAGGGAGAGTGAATAACTTACTCATTAATACAAAACTAACGGGAGTTAAGAGAACTCCTTTCTTACTTCATTCTGGCATTCTCTTAACCATACTATTCGGAGATCTGTTGTAGCTTGAATAAAACTCATACTATATAAGAAACAGAAGTAGTCAAGAGTAATAATTAATCCTATGCTTTAAGGGCATGGAAATATCCATTTGGAAAGCAAAAGATTTGGATTCTTCTTCCTGCTTCTGCCAAAAAAAATGTTGTATGTCAATAATTTCTTCATTTCTTCAAACAGGAAGTTGGACCAAGTGATTTCTAATGTTCCTTTGAGCTTTAAAGTGTACTGCTCTGCTAATAACGAGTGATTCATGAAAAAATGAGTATTAAAAAACTATGCAGATACCATTATGAACTGACAGGATAAGAGGAACAAACTATAACAACATAATTACTTATTAGGAAGAATACTTTCAGGAGTTTCAAAGCATTGGAGTGGTTTATCATGATAGGTTAAAAGGTATTGTGCATGTGGAGGGGTGTGTGTGTGTGTGTGTGTGTGTCCATCCTCTGTTAATTAAAGAAAATCCTATTGGGTCTGTTTTATCCAGAACCAGGGATATAAACTGGAAGAACTTTCTTCCAAATCTTTGATTCTTAATTGTTTTTAGTATATAGTTTTAACATCAAAAGAGCCAGTGCATTTTAAAATAATCAATTGTCATTATGGTTCATTTAGTTTGAAATTTGAATCAGCCTGAACTGCATGTAATCCTCTGCCTATGAAAGGTTGTGGTTTGTTCTGGTCTGAAAGTTTATTCAAGTATTACTCCACCGACTGACTGATAGTGGTCTGCCAAGGCTGCTGTTTAGAAAGGAAGTCTTTTCTTCCACCCATCTTGTTTGTGTTGTGAAAATTGCTTCAGTTTATGTCCTGTTTTCATTCCCACGCCCAACCCTTGCAAAGTAAACAGATTATAAGTGGTGTTGGTGGTCCCACTGGTAGTGGTCGTGGTCGTGGTAGTGTGGGGGAGAAAATGGGGGTGGAGGAAGGAAAGAGAAATTTCCCTAGAGCAAAAAGAAATTTGAAAGAAACCAAAATATAATTTGGAAGCAAAATTTTATGTGCCAAAACCAGATGGATGTTGCAACATCAAGGACATCAGTTCAATTTGTTAGAATAGAAATAAATACCTAACAAGCTCCATTCATTGGCATCCCTAATCCCATCAGATATGAATTCGGTTCACCTGTGGTATCTCCCCATAGAGTGGCGGTTCCTTTGAGGAAAGGATGTTTTGTTTCTGTCTTTGTATTCCCAGCTTGATCATTGTTTACTGAAAATTCATGCATGCCAAATTTAATTCTAGTGATACCAGTGGCACAAGACTACTTAAGTACATTAGAGTGAGCAAGAGTGCCCTGTAGCTGTAGCAATGGGCACTGATTTGTTTCTCTTTTCCGGCACCTACTAGAATCTATGAATCTTTTAAAAGACACATGAATTCTGACTGTAAGTACACCATTTGATGTGTGCTTTTAATTTGTGTTTTCTTTTGGAAGGTGACCAAAAGTCACCAGGCAAATTTATACACCAAGTTCCATTGATGTATTCCCCAGATCTACTTACGGCTAAGAGTTGGGTTTCCCTCTCCTTTTAATTTTGCTCCCTGGCCCTTATCTGACCTTGTTTGGACAGAAAATCTCCCTTCCTTTATAGAGGATTCAATTCCAATCCTCAGATCAATCCTTGATTTTAAAATTGCTTTCATAATTCATGCTTGCTTAAGTGGATACAATTCTATTTTAAAAAGTGACAACTTGTACTACACTTCATTCTATTCAGAAATAAGTCATATTTTATTTAAACAAATATTTATTTGGGAAAAAATAACTGTGCAAACAGCTGTTCTTTGCAATATTTCAGTGTAAACAAAATAAAAAGAACAAATTAATTACCTGACATAATACATCTATAACTATCATAAATTTAGAAACCATAGCTAAGTGAGAAATCAAGGGATGAATTATCAAAATATACATCCAACAATGTTCCATGTGTTTTTTAGTCAATCAGACCCAGGGAAATAATTAACACATATTCAAGTCACTGCTTAAATTATCAGGTAGTTATTTCTTTCTCTTTGATCTGTAAAACTGAAATGCATTGGGTGCATTGGGTGGGAAGAATTATTTCCCATCTTTACAAGATAAATATTTTTCTAAAATGTTAGGAACTTTTTTAAAAAAGACTTTAAATCTATTATAAAGTAAAACAAATTTACTCATCCCCAACTCCCACCAAAACCACCCTCAAAATCTCCACTTCCAATGAATTCAGGCTCTTTATAAACAAAGTTGGAAACTTCCCAGTAGTTTCGCTTTCATAGTCTATTTCATCAGCAATATTTTATGTATGTGTGTGTATGTTCATCCTTTGTTGCTGAAGAAGACCATGCCATCAGAGAAATGATGACATGACTTGCACTTGACTTTGTTTTGAGTGAGGGAGGGCTGTGCAGGTCACCAGCCTCACATCTCCTCCAGAACCATCTGAATCCAGTGACCAGATATTCATCAGGATGACTGGAGATGACCCAGGATGAGGCAGTTGGGGTTAAGTGACTCACCCAAGGTCACACGGCTAGGGAGTGTCAAGTGTCTGAGGTGAGATTTGGACTCAGGTCCTCCTGACTCCTGCACTGGTGCTCTATTCACTGCACCACCTAGCTGCCCCAATGTTTTATGTAAACCCATACAGACAGAAGGACTAAAATATAGAAGTTACCCAATATGGACCAGTAGTTACCCAATAACGTTTGAAAGAAACTCTAAGGTTTCTATCTCTTCTGTTTCTTGAAGCTGAAGTCAAAAGAAAAAGATGCTTCAATCCTTTCTACATTTTCATTTCCATTTGGTAAGCAATTTAATGTAGTCGACAGAGAAATGAACTTGAGTCACAAAGACCTAGGTTAAAATCCCCCCTTTTTCTTTATCTTGAAAACGGGAATAATAGTAATAGTCAAATAACAACTATTGGAAAGATAAAATTAAATAATGTAAATCTTAAAGTGCTACATGAATCTTAAAGTGCATTGTTATTCATTTAAAAAACATATTATTGCAATTCTTAAATTTATTAGAATAGAAGATGCCTTCTGAAACAATTAGTTGGTTTTAGTAGCCATGATTTGATTGAAATTTTAGTGAAAAACAAAGTAAAAATTCTTTCAAGGCAACTTGTGAAGATACATCAAGGTTCTATCAAGTGAGTTTTAATGTGCCTTCAGGTGCATAACATGCGCCCACTCTATGTAAGCAGCTCACAAAATATCCCTGGCTACTGGGGAAGAAACTATACAGTTTGTGTCTTTGTGCTCTGAGGAAAGTATCCTAATTTATTTATTTTACAGTGAAACTCAAGCAATACATATTTGATCCCAAATTAAGAATTGTTTCTTCTCTTTTCCCTGGAGTGCACTGGCAAAACATAAGCTGAGAGGCCCATGAAAAGACATTAAAAGCAAAAGATAGAGAAAATGAAAAATCAATGTAGCTTTAAAGTTATAGAAGAAATAATAACCATCTTCATTATATAAACCCTAGGTTCCCAAAATGGGCAATCTCTGCCCCATGAGGGGTGCTAGAATGATCCAGGGGGACAGTAGAAGCCTTGGATACAATTGGGGGGCATTGAATAAAATAAAGGGGAGGTGGAAGCATAAGGAAAGAATTTTTAAAAACCATTCATACATGTTTCATCTGTTGTGTATCAGTATTAAAGTCATAGTGATTACACTATTTTCCAAATAAACATGCAAAATACATGTTATAACCAATCAATGGTCAAGTCAATTGTCAGGTCTTAACAAGCAAGTGTTGGCAGCTGTTGCCCATTGTTGGGAAGTCTAGCATGCATCTGCAGGAACATGTGCCTGTAATGACTTGTTTACAATACAATTTAATAGAGAATTCAATTCCAATCCCCAAATAAGTCCTAGATTTTCTTTTCGTAATTCATAATCAAAATGACAATTACAATGATGCAGTACTGCATCATCAAAATTTCAGTGCATGAAAACACCCACAAATTTATAATAAATTATTAAATTTAAGATACGTGATTCTTTTAAAAAATATTTTATATTGTTTTGAAATGATGTACATCTTTTTAAAAAACATTTAAAAAGATTAAAGAGAGTAGGTTTCTGGGGGCTCTGGTCTAACCCTGTAGCAGGGGAAGAGATGATTACCCATATTCTCTGAAATCATGTTTCTATACTCCATTACTAATTCTCAAAAATAGGCAGGAATGTTTTTAGCTGCAAAATCTCAGAGACAGTCTGTTCTCTCCCTTGGTAAAAGTCAAGTCCTGTGAGAAGTTCCACGTCACGCACCCGAGCAGAATGAGCCTGAAATCTTTCTTCAACCCAAAGAGCCTCTGATCTATTTGTCTGGAGAACAAAAAAACACATAATATTAATGAATTAAGATTTTGTTCTTGACCTGAAGACCTATTTGAATGCCTTCCTGCAGTATGGATAGGACCTGGATTATTGATGGCTACTCAGTTTAGGAGTAAATTCTGAAAGGTTGGAAGTTAGAAAGTGGGAAAAGCCTAATACTGTAGATGGTGTATATTGACTGGGGATCAGCCAAGCTAATCCTTAGCTTGGCCATAGAAAGAAGAATCTTTTAGCCACAACAATTTATGAACCTAAGTCATAGAGAGGATAATATTTATATTGGTAGTTTCCATATGGGCAAAAAAAATCACATAGCCTTTAAATACTAATGAATTGTTTTATTAAAGAACAGATAGATTTTATATAATGTTTCCTATCAGTTCTTTTCTGATCCCTTTTATGGGCTTGGGTCTTAATTTGGTGAAATTAGAGAGGGAATAAGTATGCTCTGGTAATAGAAATTCTGGGTTTATCCTCAGGGAAGATCTGGGTTTGAATGACATCATTGACATCTAATTAATTGTGTTACCAAGAGGAAGTCAGTTTCTTCACTTGTAAAATGGTAACACCACCAGCTCATATGGGGGTTGTTAGGAGGCTCATATGAGCTAACATAGAGAAAGTACTTTTCAAAACTTGAAACATTATAGAAATTTCACCTATTATCATTTATTTGACAAATATTTTATTTGTAAAAAATGATTCAATAGTCTGAGACCTTGGCTGGGTCCAATATTCTACATAGCAGGACATACCACGTTGTTACTCAGTTTACTTTCTTGGGGGCTTTTAAAGTATTTTTTTTAAACATCTGTTAGTTTTCTTTTCCTTTAATATTTTCAAGGAAGTAAAAAGAATGCCTCTAGTGCACTGAGTAGACTCCCTTTGGGAAACATTTAGGGAAACAAAATG
Organism: Bettongia penicillata ogilbyi; assembly: GCA_023548195.1. Classification (NCBI taxonomy): domain Eukaryota; kingdom Metazoa; phylum Chordata; class Mammalia; order Diprotodontia; family Potoroidae; genus Bettongia; species Bettongia penicillata. The sequence goes on along the minus strand of JAJHZJ010000418.1, from coordinate 784,283 downwards.
GACAACAGCTGCAGAGAATAGGTGAGGATAGATGGATGGAAATCTGTAATGTCAGCAGGAACTTCCAAATAGATTAGATCATAGATTCATTTGAACATTTCCCAGTTAGATGAGACTACACTAGACTAGCCACCCCACTATTTTAAGTCAGATGAACTGTTTACATTTGACCACTAAGGCATATAACATATGAGGTTTAACAAGCATTTATTAAATTCTTACTGTGTACAGAGAATCATGCTGATGTCAAAGTTTAGATGACATGATCCCTATTGCTAACATAAAAAAAATATATATTATATATATATACCTACACATATATACACACACATAAATACATACAAATACTCTAAGTACAGTACAAAATAATGCGTAAGTCAGTCAATAAACTCAAGAAGTTCCTGCTATGTATATGGCATACTGCTAAGCCTTGGGGATACAAAGAAAGGTAAAAGAAAATCCCTGCTGTAAAGTAACTCACATGCTAGTAGAGGAAACAATATAAAATCAATTATTACAAACAAGACAAGTACAGAATACACTGAACTGGTGAGGTACAAAACAGTATGGTGGGAGGTCCGAGGGAGGAAAGATTCTTATTAGCTGAGACACTAAGGAAAACTTGCTAGAGGAGGGAATATTTGAATTAGAAAAGAAACCATGAATAGGATGTCAGTAGGTAAAGAGAGGATGGAAGGGCACACAGAGCTAGAAAAGCAAAGTCACTGGATGTGTTTATGTGTATACATGGCTTCTGGGCTCCTTGTGCATAGATTGTTTCGTCTTTTTATTTGTATCACTTGAACCTAGACAGTGTCTGTCAATTAATTAATGCTTATAGATTAGCTGATTAATTGATCCTAGAAAGGCCTAGTACAGAACTCTGCCTAGTAGGAACTCATATAGTGTTTGATGAATGAATAAATAAGAATTAGGATGGAAGTTCACATAATTTTTGCCACCCATATGGAATGCTATACAGAATGAGGTTTATTTCATACGAGACGGATACTCAAATATATGGTAGGACTCATGAGTCACCATCTTATTGCCAGATTCAAAGTTCATTTCTCAGTCTTGATTCTTTTTGGTCTCCCTCCATATTTAACATCGCTAATATGGTGCAATGGGATAAGCCCTGGCTTTAGAGTCAGAAGGCCTGGGTTTCCAGCCATATCGGCTACTCTGACCTTGGGGAATCATTTAACTTCTCAGATCCCTAGTTCCCTCATCTGCAAAATGATGAGACTGGCCTACACGGCCACTAAGACCCCATCCATGTCTAAATCCAGGCTATAATCGCTCCTTTCCTGGATACCATGTCATCACTGCACACGTTCTTAAACCTTTAAATCAAAAATACTACACAAATGTGATTTATGCCATCTGGCTTCTGTCCCCACCACTCTACTGAAATTACTCTCTTGACAGTTATCGGTGACTTCTCAATTGCTAAAATATTTTTTCCCCTCAGGATTCATCTTCCTTAAATTCTTTTTTGCATTTCATGGATTCACAAAATCTTGATATTAGAAAGGACCTCAGGGTTTATCTAAACCAGTGTTGCCTGGAACAAAGATCCCCTGATAGATATTAGTGCCATTCTGTTCTCCCTTGAGAGATCTATGACTTTTTTCAAACTCTGACTACTCCTTCTCTTTCACCTTTTCATATACTCCAAATAAACATATTCCCCAGGAGTCTATACTTGGCCATTTTCTCACCACATCATATTCCTTGGAGATCTTATACAATCTTGTATTTTAAGCTATTACTTTGATTTGGATGACACTTAGACCTGTGTTTCAAGCTTTGACCTCTTTCCCAAGCTATAGAAGAATCATATTTCCAACTTCCCAAAGGAATTTCATATCTAAATGAATTTTGGCATTTAAAAAAAACTGGCACTTAATCAACATGTCTAAAATCACTTTTTCCCACCAAACTAGTTTCTAGACCTGTTTTTCTTATCCCCAAGGTGTAAAACCTCAGAAACATTGATTCTCCCTCACCTTCCAATCAATCATCATCTTACTGACTCTACATTGATAAACAGTCTCAATTGTTCCCTTCCCACCACCATGATTGTAGTTTAGGACTAGGTTAACTGCTCAGTTAGGCTTCAGGCCCTCTTTGCTTTAGCCTATGTTATTCTACTATCTTAGTACTCCCAAAATGTAGTTTTAATTATGTCATTTTCCTTCCTACAAAATCTTCAATGGCTCTTCACTGTTTATTTCATAAAATCTAAATTCATTAGCCTTGCTTTCAAGGCACTGCACAATACTCACTCACCATACCTTTTCAGTTTTTACTTCTATTACTTTCATATATATGATCTACATATTAACCATATAGGTTTACTTCTCCCTTGAACATACTCTCTGCTCTTCTCCTACCACAGCTATCTATACTCATTCCACTCCCTTATGCAGTAATGCCATTTTAGACTCAGCTCCACTCATAGAAACTATGTTATGTATATGTGTGTATATATATATATATATACACATATATATGTACACACACATATATACACATTTATATTTTAACACTACAGTTAAGTAGATTTGGAGCTGGATGAATGGCTGGACCCAAAGAACAGTCATTAATGAATCCAGAGCAAATTGGCTCTATCATGGATCATATAGATCTATCATTGGCACCATGTTAGTCAACATTTTTATCAATGACTTAGATGAAGATGGGATACATATCAAATTTTGGAGTGATTCTTCCCAAAGCTGTGAGGAATATACATTTAAAAATAAACTCAATATCCAAAAAGATATTGACAATATATTCAACATATGTGTCCATAATTTTCTAATATAATTTTTTGACACAGTGTACAAGTGACTACTCTTTCTGCTTTCTTGATCCTAAATTTTATTTTTAAACATGTTTACCATCTGCCCCTGTCCTACTTTCTAATTAAAATTCCTAAATATTGATGCAAAAATTGATTAAATTTTGTCAGCCTCATCACATGTAATGGTGTGCAAAACACTGGGACAAAATAAAATAACTGAATTTATTGATATACAACAAAACTTCTAATTTTTACATTAAAACAAAAATAAAAATGATGAAAGCTATTAAGTGAATGTATAATGTAATATGCTCGAAAGCAGGAGCTACTTAGATTTTGAAATTTAGAAACGCAATGCCTGGCATATGTTAACTGTTTAATCAATGCTCATTGATTGAATAATAAGAATAAATGTAAAGTATTATTCTTAGTTTCAAAAAAAATTGGTTGCACAAGTATAGGACTGAGAAGGAATGGCTAATTTATGTGGAAAAATCTAGAGCTTTTAGAAACTGAAAGAGCAATCTTTATCAGTAATGTAGGCTTTTTTTTGGGGGGGGGAGGGCAGAAAAGCGAGTGTGACCTTAGTCTGCATGAACAGAGGCACAGTATTCACACAAGAGACATGACACTCTGCACTGCACCTGAAGTAACGTGTTCAGTTCTGCTTGCCACATTAAGAACACTAACCCACCACAATGTGTTCAGGGGAGTAATTGGAATGCTTAAAGAACAGGACATTATACCATGCAATGATCAGGTAAAAGAATAAAAGAAATTTATTTAGCCTGGAGAAGAAAAGGCTTGGGAGAGCAGGATTTTGTTGCTATAGGATTTTATGGGCTATCAGAGGGGAGAGAAATTAGTTCATCTTAATTCCAGAAAGAACAAGAAGTGAAAGTTACAAAGAGGTAGGGTTTGGCCTAATGTAAGGAAGAGATGAGCTTCCCATCACTGGAGGTCTTCGAGTGGGGGCTGGATGACCACCAGGGGATTTTTAAAGGGGATTTCTGTTCATGTACTTGAATTATATGTGATACCATGAGAATCTGAAAAACAAGTTTAGGAATATCAATCTGGAAGCAATGGGCAGGGTGAATAAGGAAAATGGGGGAGAGACAAGATATACTGGGACCAGTAGGTTAGGACGCTATTTCAATAGTGCAGACAAGAAGTAATAATTGCCTGACCAAAGGTGTCAGACTATTCCCAATAACTTTGACGGTTCCTTCTTCTTTCTTTCCCTTCTTTTTCTTTGCTTCCTTCTTCCTTTTTTTCTTTTTGCTTCCTTCCTTTCTTTCTTTTTCCCTCCTTCTTTCTTTCTTTTCTTCCTTACTCCCTAGCACCATCTTCCTCAAGGGTTAGTCCTCAGGTATTTTCTCTTCATTATACTCAATGCTTTTGAGAACTCACCAACTCTCAGGGTTATAACGATCATATCTATTCACTTCATATCAAAATGTCTCTCTCCAGCTCCACCATTTTTCCTGAGATATCATCGAATTTATTTTTTTGGTTTTGCATCTTTTTCTCTAACTCCTATGGAAAAGGTGACACAACCAAATTCAACACTTGATCTTTGATTTCATCCTCTTGCATCTCCTCAAGGAGCTTTACCTGTCTATTTTGTCTGTCTGTCTGTCTATCTATCTAGTATCCTCTGATACTGTCACTACTCAGGTACAGGCCCTCATCACCTCATACCTGGACTGTTGCAATAGCCTGCTGGCTGGTTTTCTGCCACATATCTTCCTCCACTCTGGTACAGCTTCCACACAACTGTTAACTGATCTTTCTAAACATAGGTCTGACCATCTCTCTCTCTCTCTCTCTCTCTCTCTCTCTCTCTCTCTCTCTCTCTCTCTCTCTCTCTCTCTCTCTCTCTCTCTCTCTCAACACATCCACCTACACCCACCCCTACACACACACTAGTAGCTCCCTTCAGGACCAAAAATAAAATCCTCTGTATCACTTTTAAAGCCCTTTGTAATTTAGCACCTTTTTACTTTTTCAATCTTCTTACACTTTACCTCTCTCTAAATACTCTGTTGAGAGAGTCACAAAATCTTAGTGCAGTTTTAAGATATTAAAGCTTTATTTCTTTCTCTTTTTTTCTCTTTCTTTTTTTTCTTGCCCACCCCCTTGCAGCTTAGATTTTATGGACACCTTTAGGTCCTTCCCTCCCACTCCCTGGTGATGGGGGTTAGGGAGGATGAGGAGGGAAGTTCATGTATCCCCATCTTTAAAAAATACCTCAATCCTGTCATCCCCTCAAGCTATTGTCATATCCATTCTCTCCTTCACTATCAAACTTCTAGAAAGAATTACCTGAAATTTCTTATCCCTCATTCATTTCCCCATCCTTTATAATTTGTTTTCCAAACCAATTACTCACATGAAATTGCTCTCTCAAAGGTTACTGATGAGCTTTTTTGAACTGCTTAACCCTGTGTATGGCCTTTCCTCTGTTCTCATTTTCCTTGATTTCTACATGGTTCTGGATAATTGTGACCACTTCTAGATCCTCTCTCCTTCCTTCATTCCATTCTAACTCTGTGCTTAACTGGATAACCACAACTCCTTAGTCACTTCTTCTGAATCATTATCCCTTAAACACTGGTATGCTAAAGACTCTGTCCTGAGTCTTTTCTTCTTTTCCTTTCTCCAATCTGTCTTCCAAATGGTTCCTAAAATAAGCCTCCTTAGAAATAAATCTGAATGACATGCTACTTCCCAAATGAAAACCCTGAGGGGCTCCCTATAGTCTAGTCTACAAATTACTTGACTTGACTTTTAGGAAGCTAGATGGCACAGTGGATGGAGTGCAGGGCCTAGAGTCAAGAAACGTATCTCCTTGAGTTCAAATCTGGCCTCAGATAAGTCACATAACCCTTAGTGTCTCAGTTTCTGTGTCTGTAAAATGAGCTGGAGAAGGAAATGGCAAACCATTCCATTATCTCTGCCAAGAAAACTCCAAATGGGGTAACAAAGAGTCAGACACAACTTAAACAAAACGGTTTGACTCCAACTGATTTTTCTTTTTTTCTTTTCTTTTAGACATTCAAAGTTAAGTGACTTGCCCAAGGTCACACAGCTAGAAAATGTCTGAGGTTGAATTTGAACTCAGGTCCTCCTGACTCCAATGACAGTGCTCTCTCCACTGTTTTACCTATCTGCCTCTCTGACTTAGCTTTCTAGTCTTATTTCATGTTATTCTCCACCAAATGATTTACATTACAAACAAAATGTGCTGCAGCCAACTTGTTCCTTAAATCTGGCATTCCATGGCCCCTCCTCCAAGCTGCTACCTCCCATGCCCAGATTACGCTTTCATCTCCTCTCTCAGTCTCAAAAATCCTTCTGTTCCTTTAAGCTCAACTCTTAATCTACATCCTCCATGAAGTCTTCTCCAATCTCTTCAACAACTACTCATTCCTCAAATACCTTGCATAATGTATGTGTAAGCTGAATCTCAGATATTTACACAAAAATATTTAAATTTTGATTACAAATGCTAAAGAAAAACTCAAAATGAGCATTCAGCTCAATTCCTGAAGGCTCCATGCAAACAAATCTTTGCTGGTTAACACAACTGCACCATTACTGTGGAAGTGTATGTGCCTTCCTAATTATATTAGAAATTCAAATGAATGTTGAATTTAGTGAAAAAGAACCGAGAATACTGTTCTCTTCAACTTGCTCCACATTTTAAAAGTCATCATTCTAGGTGCTGATGATACAGAACAAAACCAAAAAGAGAAAGACAAGAGAAGCCTGACTCTTAAGAAGTTTACATTCAAGGAAAGATCTTCACAAATAGCTATAACATGATTTGAAATTTGATCAAGTAAATCAGATGGGAATCAAGAAAGGGGCAATCACTTCCATCACTTAATGAGGAATTTCATGGAAGAAGTGGTTCCTGATTTGGGTGGAAAAGGATGACAAGGATGTCAGATAAATGTACAAAAAGATTCCATTCCAATCACAGTGAATTAAAATTATGTAACTATATGGAATGAGGAACTGAGGCAAAAATAAAAAAGTTGAGAAACCAGGAAAATTTCAACTTGGCTGGAACAAAAGTTTGTGACATGGTATGGTGTGAAACCAAACTTTGAAAGGAATGTTGGGACCAGATTTTTGAGGACTTTAGATTCCAAGGCCAAAGGATTTGTATTTTATTTAACAGGCTATGTAAAGTCACTGAAGATTGTTGATCAAGAAGAGTGATATGCTCAAACTAGTGCACAGGAAATTTATTTTGACCATTGTATGAAGGAAAAATTGTAGAAAAGAAACAATGGGAACAATAGATTCACAGTTGTACAGTAAGTCTAAAACACACAGCATGGGCTAGGGAATAAGGACAGTGTGTCACCAGAGATGGCAATTGAGACAATGGCATAATGAACAGTGAGAACTTTCCAAGTGAAGAATAAATTGATAGGGTGGCATATTAAAGAGGAGAATGGAGCACAAGGTAAAAAGAGGCCCAGATGTTATCACAGGACCACATTAGCCCTACAGCCCAAAATAAACCCCAAGAGAAAAAGCAATGTGTAATAAATATGCTGTTGTCAATCTCAATCAGATAAGTAAGAAACTGGAAAAACAATGGGTAACCCTGGAACAGTCTCCATTTCCTCCTGGTGCCTTAATTATGAGAATGTAGATAAGTAGGTTTCCTGAGTATCCTGTGAGCATTTGGCCAACAGGTAGTCTAGGAAGCGTTTCCCTACACCTTATGCTCTCAAAACATACAATGGTAGAGGGTGGAATCTACAGAGGCCTGCCAAACCACTTTGTTTACTCAGATTTCCCCCTTCCAAGAACCAAAAAAGGCAATTTTCTGCACATACTGCTGGACAGAGAGTCCCAAGGGAAATCTGGCCCCTCTAAAGAGGCTACTGGATTATTTGTTCCTTGTATCTTTCTTCTGATACTGCCACTACCCAGGTACAGGCCCTCATCACCTCATACCTGGAGTACTGCAATATTCTGCTGGCTGGTCTTCTGTCACATGTTCTCCCCTACTCTAGTACAGCCTCCACTCACCTGATCTTTCTAAAGCATAGGTCTGACCATCTCTCCCTCTCTCTCACATACACATACAAATTCTATAGCTCCCTATTGCCCAAGATCAAAAATAAGTCCTTCATAACTTAGCCTCTTTCTATCTTTTCAGTCTTCTCACACTGCATTTTCCTTCACGTACTCTAAGATTCACTGATACTAGCCTCCTGCCTGTTCCTCATACAAGACTCTCCATCTCCAGTCTCTGGGCATTTTCACTGGCTATCCCCCAGAATGAGAATGCTCTTTCTCTTTTCCTCCACCTCCTGGCTTCCCAGGCTTCTGACAAGTGTCAGGTAAAATCCTACCTCCTACAATAAGCCAATTCCTAGTGCTTTATTCTTGAGATTACCTCCAATTTATCATACACATATATGATACATACATGTCTATATTATATGCATACATATATATGTGTATATGTGTACACAAACATACATATATATTCTCATACATATAATATATATTCTATACATCCTAATGGAGGAAACAGCATATAAAATAATTATGTACAAGCCGTTTTGGTTCCTTTTTTTTTAACCTTTCTCTGTATCCCCAGCACTTGGAACAATGCCTGGTACATACTAAGTATTTATAAATAATTGATAATTAACTAAATGACTACATTGAAAATACCCTTCAAGCAACTGGGCTCTTAGTTTTCCTCTTATTCTGGCTAGTCTGTATCTCCTGTAAAAAGATCAGTTTTCTTCTGTATCAATCTCTACTGCATTGATTCTATAACATAACTGATTTTATGTTCTATTAATTTTATAATTAGGTCTGCAACCACCTGGCTTCAGTTAAACTCAAGAATCTAGCTAGATTTGAATCCACCTGGCTTAGCTGAGCTCAGGAATCCAGCTAAGCTAACTTTAAATGAAAGATTGTCATCTCCCATGAGTTTCCCCTAGGAGACTTCATGGATATCTGTTTGTTTAGCCCCACACAAAATTATCATTCCCAAAAGGTATATTGTCCATCCTTACCTGTATTTGGGTCTTATCTCCCTAACAAACCCTTCTAGGCACTAGGGAGTCTGCTAATTCAGATGTACAAGATGCTGATGGGGCCCATAAAACAATTATGATACCCCTATCAGAAACTGCATGTATTAGATCAGGAATATAACCCAACTTCCAGAGTCCCTTGCATACAGGGAGCACCAACCACCAACTAGGCAAGACTGTAACATAGCGTATAGAGCACACTGGCTGCAGAATGTACTCACAGGACAGCTTTCTATGTTGGTAGATCGATGAGGAATGATAAAAGGCAAGACATCCAAGGACCCAGGGCAATTCAGTGGAGTGTAAGTCTGGTCTTTGCAGCTTGTCAGCACCACGAAGTAATGAGTTGGGATGGGAATGTCAGTATCGCTTATAAACCTTTAAAAAAAATGATCAGCCTCAATGTCATGAATTCCTCTGACTTCCAAGCACAGTAGCAGATTGGTAAAAGAAGGTTGGGGCAACACGGTGGCACAGTGTAAGGAGCACCAGGCCTGGGATTAGAAGACCTGAGTTCAAATCCAGCCTCAGACATTTATTAGCTATGTGTCCCTGAGAAAGTAACTTAACCCTGTTTGCTTCAGTTTTCTCATATGTAAAATCAGCTGGAGAAGCAAATGGCAAGCATTCTAGTATCTTTGCCAAGAAAATCCTAAATGGGGTTACAAAGAAGTTGGACACGAATGAAATGACTAAACAAAAGAAAAAATTCCTCTGGACATCTAGTTTCTAGATTTGAACTGAGTCATACTCAAAGATTTCAGTAGAATCTCTAAATATAAAATTTTGCATTTGATATAATAAATGCATCGATAAAGGACAATGTGGTCTGCAGCAGAAAATATCTGACTGGAAAGCACCACACTTGAATTGCATGCACTTTAGAAAGCCTCTTTTCTGTTTCGTGCCACAAAATCCTTAAACTAGATTTACCACCTATATTACCTACTCCACAATAGCATTAGGCTAACTCAGGAGTGGGCAGCCTGCAGCTTTGAGACCACATATGGCCCTCTGGGTCCTCAACTGCAGCCCTATAACTGAATCCAAACTTCATAACTGTGAAAGATCACACTTGAGGACCTAGAGAACCACATGTGGCCCCCAGGTTTGCAAGTTCCCCACTCCTGGTCTAACTGATGAGAGGTAGTATGGCATTCTTGACAAAGTTCTGGTATTAGAGCAAGGAAAGCTTAGATTCAAATGTTACCTCTAATACTTCAGAGTTGTGTGACCCAGGACACAGATAAAAATTGCAGTATCTATATAAGGTCCCCACAATGATGATTATTTGAATTGCACCTATGTGGTTTTTTTTGGACTGGACCAATGATTTCATTAGATGAGAAAATCTTGATGAGGAAATTTCCTCTACCCATACATGTTGGCACCTAATTTGCAATTTTTGATCTTATTGGGGACAAGAGTGTAGAATACTGTATTTAATGCCAGACTTTTTCAATGTGTTGGCTAATTTTGCTCAACTGTTTCTAACCAGGCCAGTTTCCTTTTTTCAGAGTTGGAGATACTGAAGACCTCAGAAGTCAAGTGAGTTGCCCAAGTCACCCAGCTAGTAAGTGGAGAGCCAGGATTTAAATTCTGATTCTGAATTCCTATCCTCTTTCCACCCCAGCACATTGTATCCCATGAAAGGTTTTTATTGACAATGTTTACTTTATTCAATTTCTATACCACCACCACAATTCCATGGCTAAAAAACTCACTCTGTAATTTCATGGGGCTCATCGGAATGACCATCATAGTTGTGGTCAAACACCGGTCCACTAATCACATTGACTCCATTTCTTTCAGTAGCATATTTCACAAGCAGAACACGATGGAAGTAGTCCCACATTTCTGATAATAAAAAGATTAGATAAAAATGTTTCATATTCTGTTGTAAATGAAAGCATATCTTTTCTATGATGGAAAATGATTGTAAATATAACAAATGGAATTCTGCTTTAGAAGGCAATATCTATTTCACTGTTTGCCAGAAGATATATATTTCTACCTTCTACATTTTGTATTTCTTTATGGCATGCAGAAGTAGAGTAACACAGGAGACAGAAGACCAGGTGTCTTGAAATTTCAAAGGCACAGGTTAAAGTTTTGCCTCTGCACCGAACAGTTGCATGACCAGAGGGCAGGTCACAGCCTCTCTGTAATCTAGGTAGCTCCATGATCTAAAGCAGGAATCGCAACCCTTTTTTTGAGTTGTGGACTCCTTTGGAAGTATGGTGAAGCTTATGACCCCTTCTCAGAAGAATGTTTTAGATGCATAAATCAAAATACATAGGATTATAAAGGAAACAAATTATAAAGATGTTATTTTTTTTCCAACACAAGTTCATAAACCTTGAGATCTATACAAAAACCCCTCAAGGGGTCTATGGACCCCAAGTTCAAAACCCCTGGTATAAAATTACAGAAAAAGTTACTACTCTCCACTCATCTATTTCACTGGAAAGAGTTTCTACACTGGGAATTCTCTAAACTGATAAAACAACAGATGTGGACCCCAAATTATGTTTAACAAGGATTAATAATAATAATTTACATTCATATAGCACCTATAGTATATGCCCAGCACTGTTGTAAGCCCTTCACAAATGTTTCATCTGATCCTCAACAACCTTGTAAGGTAGATTCCATTCTACAGTTGAGGAAACAGGCGAAGTTAAGTGACTTGCCCCATCACAAAGTATTTGAGGCAGAATTTGACCTTGACTCTTCCTGACTCCAGGCCTGACCCTCTATCCACTGTACCCCCTAGCTATCCCTATTTACTCTGAATTTTGAACAATGAAATGAAAAGTTCTACTATTTCAGGCCTTTCTCTTTTTTTCCATTAATACTAGCTGTGCGGTTGTGAGATTTTCCCTGAAATACCAAGGAGTTCTATAATTAGCCCTAATATCATAATCTTAACCCTTGAACTTACGTTTAAAGGCTTCATAAGTGGGAATCAAATTACTTGTAAGTAAAGCATCATACTGTCCGCTGGCTGTCTTGTTGAATACTGCCGAAAACAAAAACCAAAAACAGTAAAAACCTACTCCAGTTATTGAGGGAAAAAATCAAGTCAAGTCAGCAAGCATTTATTAAACACCTATGAGATAACCAAATACTGTTCAAGGAGCTAGGAATGGAAAGAAGAGCAGAAATAGTCACTTGTTCTCAGGAAGCTCACAGTCTAAAGAGGAAAGGGCCAAACCATAGTGGAGCCTTTGGGGCTTAGCCTCACTTGAGCATCCTGCATCATTACTCCATCTCCTCACTCACCCCAACATCCCCCTCTTAAATATGCTAACACAATCCTTCAGTATCTGACTAACTAGAATAATTTAAAGAGAAAGCTACCCTCCCTTCTTTACAAAGATGGAAGACTATGGGTGTGAAACATTGTACATAGTATCTATCAGATTTCATTAATGTATTGGTCAGTTTTCCTAAAATGCTTTTTTTCCTTATTATTTATTTCAAAAGATGACTTATTGGATAGTGTAGGGTAGAAAGATATAATCCCAAACAAAGGTGATATTTTAAAAAGATATTAATTAAAATGTTTTTTAAAAAGCTAAATAGGAGGCTACCAAATCGTGTGCTTCTTCCTTCCATAAGGAAGGAGCATGTGAGTTTTTTCTTGACCTGGCCCTTAACTTGAACTCATCATTTAATGGTCTCCCAGGTATTAGCATTACATTATCTTGTGGTCCACACAAGGAGGCAATAACCTAGGCCTTTTTAACACAATGGAATTTATCTCTGAAAGTTAAGGATGGATTTCATGCAGGGTATGCACGTAAGTGTTTAACAACCAGCCACTTGACATACTTCTAAGTTTAACATACAATATTAGCATTTTCTCTGCCACTTTCTTAAGTCTAGACAGTCAACAAAATAATAATGAGGTCTTGATTCATAGCTTTTGCTGATTTCTGAGGTGTGAAGGTTCACATTGAATTTAATAACTGGATTTACCAGACTGCTAGATCTAATATGATCAGGACAGAGTACAATAGTACCACTACCTACCCCTTATTCTGAACCATATGGTGCAAAGAATGTACTATCACATTTACTTTTTTTTGATGACTATGTTACACTGCTGATTAATATCAAACTTAGAATATACTAAAATCTCCAGATCTTTTCCACACATCTTTTCTAGTAATATCTTCTCCATTTTGTACTCTTACAGATATATTTTTGGTATAAGAACAGAACTTTATATTCATCTCTATTAAATTTTATTCAATCCAAGATCTTGCTCTAGCCAGTTGAGATGTTTTTTGGAACTGGACTCCACTTAAATCTCTAAAGTATTCTTTTATCTGTGTGACATCTGAAAATCTGATATAAATGTCATCTGTGCCTCCATTAAAATATTTTTTTATGAGTTAAAATGGGCAGGGTCAACGGGAGCATGGCATAGTAAATGGGACATTTGATTTGGAGTCAGAAAGACCTAGCTTTAACACATTTCCCAGACGCTTACTTAGCTATGTGACTGGGCAAATCACTTACCTTCTATACACCTCAATTTCCTCATCTGCAAAATGAGTAGGGTGGACTCAGTGTCTTCTAAGTTCATTACCAGTTCCAAATCTATGAACTACTTATTGTAATAGGTAGTATTCACATAGTGTTTTCAGTTTCACAAAGAACTTTACAAAAATTATCTCATGTTATCCTCACAACAGCACTGTGAGCTATGTGCTATTAATACTTATTTTACACATGAAGAAAATGAGACACTGAAGGTGAAGTTACTTATTTAGAGTCACATAGCAAACAGGCGTACGATGTCTGATTTGAACTCAGATCTACCTTCTTTCCAAGACCAGGATTAGCTATTACACCACCTAGCTGTCTGCCTAAATGCACACAAAACCATTTATTTAATAATATATTTTATAATTTTCCAGAAATTAATTGAAATTAATCTTACTAGCTTAGAGTTTATCCAGCTTTGACACTATTTACATATTTTTGAAGCAGCCTGCTGCTAATTGTTTAGATTGTGATCACTTTCCCCTTTTTAACATGTCTCTGAACCTCTGTGAATTCCATTTCTGATCATGGCTAAAAATATTGGAAGTAGCAAAATATCAGAAGAGAAACTAGCTACACCTTGAAATTACTGGAAATTTCAAGGGAACTTCAGTAAGAATGATGTTCCATATTCAACAAGGAATAAATTCAAGGTTCAGAAAAAATATAAAGGCTTTTCCAGATTTCTAGAGAAAGTAAAAATATATATATTTTAAGAGTTAAACTGCTTAACTTCACCAATATCCATCTGCTCACTATGTTGCCATATGAATAATAACCTTCAGACTCTGACCTGAATTCTTTAGAGACAGCTCTGTTTTTAATACAGGCAACTTTTGGGTAGTAGCAAGAAACATATATTTTTTTGGATGTCCATCTCTCACCAAAGAATTGTTTTAAATTTAAACTTAAACCTGATGAACTCTCTAAACATCCGGGTAAGATTACAGATGACCTGTGGCTCACACTGCAAAATTTATTAGCCTTTATTACAGCTGTTGTGTTGCCTCTGGTCAGCACACAGCCACTGAATGCCTCCTCCTGTGCAGGCTGCTTACCCCAAGAAGGTTGTTTTGGTTTGGGGTGTATGTTTAAGCACATGCCCACATCCAGCTGATGAAGGCTTTCAAAGCTGCTGTGCTAAAAAGAGTCATACTAACTAGGAGGATAGAGGAAGCCGTGGGTGATATTCTTTTCGGCTGAATAGATGGAACACTTTTGGCTCTGAGAAGGAGAAATCCTAACATCAGCCCGCAGACAGTCTGGAACAGTGGGAGGAAGAGGCGATGTGTCTCCCTGTTGAAAGGAAAAAGAAGAGAAGGAAAAAAAATTACACCCACAGTTGTGGCTAAGCCAGTACCTTGTATGGTTTGTGACTTCCCTAAAATGTTTTTCATTTAACCTTTCCCTATTTTCATAATGAATCAACTCTACAGGAGTAATGGAAACAGATGTTTTCTGCAGTGTTTTCCTCCCCGTGGTTCACTCCTGGTTGGGAACACCCGTGATAGTAAGCCTGCCACATAGAAAAAGAAAGGGTGCACAAACCAAAGGAAATTTGGGTACCAGAATTTGGAATCTCTAAAAGTCAGTGACTTAGAAGAATGGATTTATATTCACATGGGAAAAGGCAAATATCAATGTGTTTTCACTTTTTAACAATAAATTAAAAATAAAAATATTTTAAATCCAGATGTGAACATTATATTGTTCTTGAAATGTACACTGATTTTTAGCTAACAGAGAGTAGCCATCATTAATTGCATATCTAATTATGAACTTTTGCAATTTGTACATATGAGCTTTCTTTATTATTAAATTGTAAATTTCTTATGAGTAGAAACCATTCCTATAATTTCATTTGTAAACCTACTCAAATTTCCAAAACAGTTTTCAACCCATGGAAGAAATCCAATAAGAGTTTCTGACTTAAATGCATTGAGCTATTTTTTTTTTATTTGTTTTGATTTGTTTAGTTTTTAGGAAAGGGAGGAGGGATTAGTCTGGAGCTACGATTTCAGAGATTTAGGGGAAACTCTTGCTGTGGAAACACTCTCTACTGATACAGATCCATAACTCATTAGTAGCTTAGTGTCAGGAAGTTATCTGAAACACTTAAAAGATTAAATGACATCACCATGATAACTCAGCAAATAATTATCAGAAGGAGAACCTGAATAAAGACCTTGTTGACCCTCAGGTTATCACTTCCTATTGAGTTCTTAATGAGATTAGAAATATTCAAAACAGAGGGACAGAGCAAGGCAGGATTGAGCTTTACTTTCCTCCTTTGAAAAGAGTTGGGCTTCACTATGAATATAGTACCTTTCCGTTCTAAAGTCTATGTTTTTAAATGTTATTGATCAACAAGCATTAAAATATATAGTAATGTTATAATTATATATTAGTTCATTGTATTGAAATTAATTATTAATATTAATATATTACATTATTATATTGAACTGAGCTGGGAGTTGCCAGTGAAATCGCAGGTCCAACCTCTACATTTACTTAGTGCTTTGAAGTTCACAAAGTCAATCAATCAATCAATCAGCATTTATTAAGTACCTACAATATGCCAGGCACTGCGCTAAACCCTGTGGATACTGAATCTGATCCCCACAACTCTCCAGTCAGGTATTAAACCGAACACAGAACCTGGGTGGGCGAGTGCTAGCAAATATTCTACTGTTTTATTTCTATTAATATATGAATATATGCATGGGAATTTTGACAGCATCCCCTCTACTGACGGAATAGTTTCATCCGTTAGGTACAAAAAAGTTAAGGCAAATCAGACTTAATTTCAAAAACTGCAAGTGTGGCCAACTTCATAAGATGTTTTAGCTTACAATTTTTGGAAAAAAATTGTATCGTTTTAAAGTAAAGCAAAAACCTTGTTAAATTGTCTAGACCTGTAGTATTTCCTGCAAGTTCCCATACTGAGAAGAATGGGGCTAGCTTGGGTAAAAAGAAAATAAAAACTTCTTTGGTATTTATGTGGTAGAGTAGGGACCTGAAGCTGAGACACTCTTTTCAGGCTGATTTCATGGGATAGATCATTTAGTCAATGTTGGGTTGGCCTCTTTAAAAGCCTCTAAAAAAGTGATTTTGTTTCATGTCATTTACCATTTATCAAGCACCTACTTCATGCCATGGAGAAGATAATGACAAACTCCTCTACCATCTTTGGCAAGAAAACCCCAAATAGAGTAAGACATGACTGAAAAGGACCAAACAACAGCAACAACAACTTTGTGCACTGCAGTTCTGTATCCACTATGCCATGCTTTCTCTTTCTAAAGGAAACATATGGTAACTTTTTTTCTAAGTAATAAACACTGAAAAGTAATGTTTCTAACTTCAAGACACGGGTAAAAAAGCTCCAAAAAATAAAACTCTGAAGACAAAAGAAATTCTAATTAGGAAAAGGGGGATCCACCTAAAGAAGACAATGCAGAAACACAAGGTACTCAAAAACAAACTCCTATTTATGAAAGAAGAATATAGGGGATAGAAGCAAGGTCAAGGTGAGGAGTGTTGTCTAGGAAAAAAGGAGTGTTGTCTAGGAAAGTTAAATGTTTTGTTGAGTGAGTTGAGTCTGACAACAAATATTAATAACAACAACAAAAAACTTTTTTAAAACCTATGTTGTGTTCTGATACCTAAACCAGGAAGAGTCAAAAAAGAGAAAGAAAGTTATAGACATATTTCTCTAATGAATTTAGATGCAAAAATTTTAAATAAGGTATTAGCAGAAAGAATTAGCAATTTATCACCAGAATAATACATTATGATAGGTAGATTTTTATATCAGGAATGCAGGGCTGGTTCAATATTAGGAAAACTATCAACATTATTGATCATATTAACAACAAAATTAACAGAAAACATATGATTATTTCAATAGATTCAGAAAAAGTTTTTGACAAAATACAACACCCTTTCTTATTGAAAACAGTGAAGAACATAGGAATAAATGGAACTTTCCATAAAATAATAAGCAGTATCTACCTAAAACCATCAGCAAGCATTGTAGGCAATGAGGATAAGCCACATGCATTTGCAATAAGATCAGGGGTGAAACAAGGATGTTCATTATCACCACTGTTGTTCAATATAGTGTTAGAAATGTTAGCTTTAGCAATGAGAAGAAAAAAGAAATTGAAGGAATTAAAATAGGCAAAGAAGAAACTAAGGTATCATTTTTTGCAGGTGATATAATGATATACTTAGAGAATTCTAGAGAATCAAGTGAAAAACTGCTTGAAATAATAAACAACTTTGGCAAAGTTGCAGGTTACAAAATAAACCCACATAAATCCTATGCATTTCTATATATATATATTACTAACAAAGCCCAAAAAGCAAGAAATAGAAAGAGAAATCTCATTTAAAGCTACACTAGACATTATAAAATATCAGAAAGTCTATCTGCCCAAACAGACCTAGGGACTATTTCAATAAAATTACAAAACACTTTTTTCACAAATAAAAGTTATATCTAAGTAAGTGGGAAAACATCAGTTGCTTGTGAGTAGACTGAATTAATATAATAAAAATGATAACTCTACCTAAATAAATTTACTTATTCAGTACCATACTAATCAAACTACCAGAAAAATATTTTCTAGAGCTAGAAAAAAAGTCACAATTCATCTAGAAGAACAAAAGGTCCAGAATATCAAGGGAACTAATGAAAAGAAATGCTAGGGAAGGTGGCCCAGTCCTACTAGATCTCAAATTGTAATTATAAGGCAGCAATCACCAAAACCACTTGGTAGTGGCTAAGAAATAGAAGGGTAGACCAATGGAATAGGTTAGGTGCTCAAAACACAATAGTGAATGAATATAGCAATCTATTGTTTGATAAACCCGAGGGTCCCAGTTTCTGGGATAAGAACTCACTGTCTGACAAAAACTGCTGGGAAAACTAGATAACAGTATGATGGAAACTGGGCATAGACCAATGCCTGACACAAGAATAAGGTCCAAATGGATACATGATCAAGGTATAAAAACTGATACTATAAACAAATTAGGGAAGCAAGGAATAGTGTATTTGTCAGATTTATGGAGAATGGAGAAATATATGGCCAAACAAGAGATAGAGAACATTATGAAATGCAAAAAGGATAATTTTGATTACATTAAATTGAAAAGCTTTTGCGCAAACAAACCCAATGAAACCAAGATGAGGAAGGAAGAAGAAAACTGGGGAAGAATTTTTGCAACCAATGTCTTTGATAAAGGCCTCATTTCTAAAATATAGAGAGAACTGAGTCAAATGTACACAAATATAGGTCATTCCCCAATTAATAAATGGTCAAAAGAACAGGCAGTTTTCAGAGAAAGAAATTAAAGCTATCTATTGTCATATGAAAAAATGCTCTAAATCACTATTGGTTAGAGAGATAGAAATCAAAACAACTCTAAGGTACCACATTATCAGACTGGCTAATATGACAAAACAGGAAAATGATAAATATTGAAGAAGATGTGGGAGAGTTGGAACACTAATTCATTGTTAGTGGAGCTGTGAACTGATCCAACCATTCTGGAGAGCAATTTGGAACTATGCCCAAAGGGTTACAACAAATGACCCAGCAATACCACTTCTAGGACTGTATCCCAAATAAATCATAAAAATGGGAAAGGGTCCCACATGTACAAAAATATTTATGGCAACTCTCTTTGTGGTGTCCAAGAACTGGAAATCATGGGGATGTCCATCAACTGGGGTTGTGGTATATGAATGTAATGGAATACTATTGTGCTATAACAAATGATGAACAGGAAGACTTCAGAGAGTCCTGGAAGGCCTTACATGAACTGATGCTGAGTGAAAGGAACAGAACCAGGAGAACTATGTACACAGCAACAACCACAGTGTGTGAGGCATTTTTCTGGTAGACTTAGCCCTTAACAGCAACGCAAGGACCAAAAAACATTCCCAAAGGACTCTTGAGGTAAAATATTCTCCACATCTAGAGAAAGAACTATGAAACAGGAAAGCAGAATATCTTCTCTTGTGTTATCTTTTGTTTTGTTTGGGTTTTTCCCTTTCTCCCGTTCATTTTAATTCTTCTATGTAATATGATTAATGCGAAGATGTGTTTAATAAGAATATATGTGTAGAACCCATATAAGATTACATGCTGTCTCGGGGAGGAAGGGGAGAGGAAGGGCAAGAAAATCTAAGACTTATGAAAGTGATTGTAGAAAAACTGAAAACAAATAAATTTTTTAAAAATTGAAAGAAAGAAAAAACCTATGTTGTAAATGTTTTTAAAGGTTAAAAATAATATGAAGAAAAAGCTACAAAGGGGGCAAGGAACAAAGAAAGAATCAAAGAAGGTAGGATTGTTGCTCTTCTGGATTAGATGATAACAATGATGGTGAGAACTACTCAGTTCTCATCTTCAATTGCCTGTTAGATATTTTAAATTAACAGGGATTCCTATTACACATATCTACCTATTAGACTTCTGAAACCCAACACACCATAAACAAAAATCATTACTTTTCACCCAAAACTCTTCCTTCTCCTAACTTCTCTATTACTGTCAAGTGAACCACCATCCTCTCAATCATGCAGGTTGACAACCCAGGTATCATCCTCGACTTCTCATTCTCTCTCACCTCCCATATCCAATCTGTTGCCAAAGTATTATCATTTCTATCTTCATAAATTTTTCTAATAAATAAGCCCCCACCCATTGCCTTTTAACACTATAACTGCCCTAATTCAGACTCTTATCACCTCATACCTGTTGGATGGTCTCCCTGCCTTACTCCAATCCTTCATCCACTCAGCTCTTCATAACATTGCACCATCCTACCTTTCTAGCCTCCTTACACCTTACAACCTTCCACATATTACAAGACCCATTAATACTGACTTACTTGCTGTTCTGCACACATGACACTCCATCTCTATATTCTGAGAGTTTTTATTAGCTGTCTTCTATCTTCAAATAGAGGACAGCAAGGTGGTGAGATGGATAGAGTACTGGACTTGGGGTAAGGAGATCTAAGTTCAAATTAGACACTTACTGTCTGTGTGACCCTGGGCAAGTCACTAACTTTGTTTGCCTCAGTTTTCTCATCTTTAAAATGAGTTGGAGAAAATGGCAAACCATTCCAATATCTTTGCCAAGAAAAATCCATGGACAAAAATCCACGGGTAGAGTCAGATACGATTGAACAGCATCCTTGAAATGCTCTAATTGCTCATCTCCACTTCTGATAGGAGATTCCTAGATTCCTTTAAGTGTCAGATAAAGTGTCATTTTCTTTAAGAAGCCTTTTAGCCCCCCTTAATCTTAGTTCCTTCCTCTGAGAGTACCCTCCCAATTTATCTTGTATATATCTCATTTGTTTCAAGTTGCTTCTTGTTTTCCCTCATCAGACCATGAGCTCTGTGAGAACAGAGACTGTTTTTGCCTTTCTTTGAATCACCAATGTCTAGTACATAGTCGGTGCTTCATAAATGCTAGGCAACTGAATGACTCAACTCCAAATATGCTTTTATTTTGTTTTCCCTAAGAGAATGACCTTTGAACTAAAAGAGGCAAAACATAAATGATTAGCAGGGCATGGAAATCCAAGATAAATCAAATAATCAGGCAACACCTAGCTGTCCTCGATGAGTTCAAGTCAGTAGGCCCAGGCAAAGTATATCCCAGAGCAGTGGGGTCAGACCTGTGGCCTTCAGGCTGCATGGCCACCCACAACACTTCCAAGTGGGGCTTGAACCAGATTAAAATGTAATTGAGAAATATGTAACAAAACAAATAAAAAATAGGTAATCTTAATGTTATAAACTGACATAATATGTAATGGTATATATTAACATTATGTTAATAATGTTTATTTTAAAGCCAACATGCACTTCACAGATTGTTATGAAACCTTAGTCTCCCCCACCCCATTTCTACTTGAGTTAGACACCACTGTCCTAGAGAACTCAAAGAACAAGGAGATGTTCTTGCTGTATTGTTGGTGGTGATCTTGATAAGAGTAGTGCTGCCCCACTGGTGGATGAAAGGAGAGGGTAAATGTCTTGAATTTAAAAAAAAAAAAAAGGCAAGAAGTTGGAGACTCCAAATTATAAACCAGCAATCTTGTCCTTGTTTACTCTAGAATTTGCAAAATTCTAGAATAAATAATTAAGGAAATTGTGAATACTTAGAAAAGGGAACAGTGATCTACATGAACATGACCTCAGCAGGCACAAGTAATTCTAGACTACAAGTATTTCTGTTTTTGACTGGTTAACTACACTGTTAGATTAAGAGAATCCATTGTCTACTTAGATTTTTTAAAAAGGTTCTATTGTATTTTTATTTATTTTGTTAAATATTTTCCAATTACATTTTACTCTGGTTTGGGCTGCACTTGGGCATTGTGGCTCATGCCATTTGTTTAACACTTTACATATACATTACAATTAGAAGCATGTTCTATTTAGATTTTAATAGGGCAAAGTCTCTTTGACTTGGGGATAAGGTGGAAAGATTTGGGTTATCTGGTAATACATTCAGGAAGTGGAATGGAAGTGATAGTGTAAGACAGAAAGAATAACCATTAATGGAGCAGGTGCCTATCTGCAGTGGTTCTCTAACGGAGTGACCTAGCTGTGCTGCTGTTACAGATTTTAATCAGTGGTTTGGATGAAGCCATAGATGGCATGTAAGTCAAATTTACAGGTGACACAAAACCTAGAAAAATGGCCAAGAAGTCAAATGACAGTCAGGCTCCAAAAAAGACTTGCCAGGTTAGCATAATAGACCAAATCAAATAACGCAACATTGAATAGGGATGACTGTAAATAGTTATACTTCAGATCCAAACATCAATCCCATATATACAATGTGGGGGAAAACTAGTTTAAAAAAAAATCTGAGAATTTTACTATATTACAAGCTCAATATGAGTTAAAGTCTGACATGGCAGGCAAAAATGTTAATGCTCTTATAAATTACATTTTGAGAAGTCTAATGTACAAAATGAAAAAGGTAATAGTTGCAGGTCTGTACTTTATCCTGGTGAGACTAGAGGACCTAGGATGAAGCCCTGGATCTGGCAGTCTGGGAAGATTAAATTTAACTCGTATCTCAAATAGGAGATGTGTGCCCCTAGGCAAGTCATTTACCTTCACCTGCCTCCTGGTAGTGTGGTGAAGATAAAATAATAATGCTTGAAAAGCACTTTGTAAACCTTAAAGAACTATAAAAATGCTAGCAATGGTTGTTATTATCTATAGTGTTCCATTCCATTATTAACATGACAATTTATAAGTCACGTGACCTTGGACAGACTACAGAATCACAATTAATCACAACTTTTCTGGGACTCTATTTCTTCATTTCTAAAAGAAAAATAACACTTGAACAGCCTGTCTCACAAGGTTATGGAAGGATATTAGATGGTATACAGTGTATCCCAAAAGTCCTAAAACTTAAAACTCTAAATGATAAAGCATTATATAGTTATAAAAACTGAACAATTTTGGAGTGTGTGTGTGTTTATAAACACATAAGATTCAAAGCTAGAAGGGACTTCAGAGACAATCTGGTCCAAACTCTTAATTTTACAGATAAAGCCCAGGAAATTCAAATACCTTGCCCAGAATCAACACAGCAAAACATCAGAGGCAGAGAACTGAAAGCAGATTCTTTTGATTGCAGAACTACTTTATCATTTTGCCTCCTCAATTTGTAATTTCGCTTGTTCACTTCTATAAGAAATGTTTTAAAAGATTACTTCAATTACAAAATATAACTACAGCAGCTGGATGTTGAAATTAGGTTGAGACCTGAGTTAGGTAATGTTGAGACTTTGAGGCAGGTAGTTGGGCAAAATATTTGCTTTACTACTCTTCCCTCAAACTGACGTAAACATCGTGAATCAGTTTTGAAAGACAGGTATGAGAGACACCATTCGGCTAGACTGCTGTCTAGTTTAAAGTACTGTCTAAAAAATGCTGGATTTTCCATCAGCTTCATAAATGTAGATTTCTTGTCTGCTGAATTAGAGCCACATGTAAACTGGGTGAAGACTAAAAAATATTTGTGGCCAACTTACCTAGTCACAGAGTAGCAAAAGTGGCATAGTAGATAGAGCAATTGGCCTTGAGTTAAGAAGTCCTGACTTCAAATCCTGTCTCAGACATTTACTATCTATGTGACCCTGGGTAAGTCACTTAACCTCTGTCTGTCTCAGTTTCCTCAACTGTCAAGGGGGGTAATAATAGCACTACACACACACACACACACACACACACACACACACACAGGATTGTAGTTGTGAGGGTTAAATGAGACAATATTTGTAAAGTAATTAGGACAGTGTCTGACATGCAGTAGGTGCTCAATAAATGCTTGTTTCCTTCTTTCATTTGAAGTACACATAGTAGAGGGTCTCCTGGGAGGGGGTGGACCCCAAACACATCACTTCTCCATTTTGATTCCAAGAAAGAGTGCTGTTGTGACATTTAAATCTTTCTGTATCTCTTGTGGTTCCCTTATAGCATTGGGAAGGGACGGAGAGGAGAGATGGGGATAAAGGGAAGAAGGGTGATGAAATTCTCAGTATGATACAGAAACTCTGGCACTATTTAAGCACCCTAGTTCTATTAGCCGTACTATTTAAGCTGCTAATAACTGTCAGGGTGATTAGCACAGCGATACTAAACATGACACATCCCTTATAGTTTGATTGGAGTCGGGGAGGAATGGTAGGAAAATACTGTGAAAGAGCGCAGAACAAGAGGTCCTTTAGTTCCACAGTGACTTTCAGGGCAGCTATGAAATTTATCAGAGCCTGAAATAGAAAGGTCAAAACACTCTTTTTTTCCCTGGGATTATAACTCAGCCTTGCTTGCTCATAAGGCTATGTACTAGATAGCTGAGATTCCTTTCAGCTCTAGAATTTCTCTTGGAGAAAAATTATTTACTTGGTTTTTCATGTTACAAAATTATGCAGAAAAATGTTTCGTAATATCCATAATTTATTGCAAAAAAAAAGTCAGGATTAATATGTCTATTTTATTTCAGATTGTCAAAAAAGCCCTTTTATAAGATTTTTTAAATCACAAAGTGAAGAAAAGGAAAAATTTTATTTTTAAAAAAAGGACTACCTTGAGGAAATTTTAGTTTTGTTTTTTAGAGTCCTTCCAAGTAAGTCTCCTAGCTATTTAAAGCAATGATTTTAAATATTACTTGCCCCTTCCTTCCCTTAATAGCTAGCTGCATGCGCATTTCTCTTTTTCTTACTAAGAAACAAAGCTAAGACATTTATCCTAAATAAATCCCAGTAAAGACCCAGAGAGAGCTACTGTAGATCATAAGGTTAAATTGCAACCACCTCCCTCTAGTTGTTTTCAGACAACAAAATCAGAAGGCTCAGAAGCCGCAAAAAAGAAAGAAGCTCATAGGTACAAGTCAACTGAGCACATGTTCAGAATTGCTCCTATTGAAGGTCTGATTTTCAAGTACAAAGCTGATTTACAACATTTTTTGTGCTAAGTTCAAAACATCCTTGTATGTAATTTTCTTGAACCACAACATACTAACAGAGTAATTTCTGAATTGGAAAGCACAAAATTGCTAGAATTCCATCCTGTCACATGGACACATGGAGAAAAGGGCCTCTTTGGCATGAGTAAAAGGATGGGAACTCTGGTTAAAAATGGAAGCTAGTAATACTAAATAGTTGTTTCTGCCAATGAATTGTTCCATTAACCTGGAAAGATCATATAATGTCTCTGAGACTTGAATTTCCACCTGTGGGTGGCCAATGCTTGGTAGACCAATAGTATAAAGACTGAAATAAGAATTCAGATATGTTGCACACGCAAAGCATGTTACATTCTGATTAATCCATATATCCTATGTACCTGATTTCATAGGCCCTTCAAAAATATGACTCAGACGTTTCTGATCAGTGTAACCTTTTTAGGCATGTTGGAGGTGGGAAAGGAAAAGGGAGAAGAGGAAACACCAATAATTATTTTAAGGAACTGCAATCAAAATGTGGCATTCTAAAGAAAGGCACAAACATTTATACTTGATTTTTAGTATTTATATTATGAAAATAACAGCAAGGTTCACTGGAGGTTGTTAATAGGTTTGCAAACCAGTATTTAAAAATCATGTCATTCAGGTTACAGTGAATAAAATATTTGTCCCCATAGGGTAGCAAACTATGTTAGTTCCATGCTGCCAATGACCATGCCCAAACAGTTGTCAGTAACGGAATTTGGCTTCCAGTTCAGGGCTTTAATTAGTGGTAGGAAATTTACTTCCCTCTAAAATCCTGGAATGGAACAAGGAGAATAGATATCCAGAGTCAACCAATTCCTTCCTCTCCATAAAAAGAGGCAGAACTTTTGCAATGTACTCTTAGCAAGAAGAGAATTAGCCACAAGTTCATCATCTGAAAGTCTCTGTATTCTGAAAATTAAGGCCTTTGGGAAGGTAGAAGTTGGAGAGGGGAAGTTTTTGTGAAAGCAGTTCCTTAGATATTTATCTTTTCAGTCTGACATACAATTTTTTCCTTGTATGTTTCTTAAAATAGTGTTTATGGCTTATTTGTTATTAATTTGGAGAAATACATATATTTTCTCACCAGCCACTAACCCTCTTATTCACAGACCTGCTTCACATCTCACTATTTCACATAAGTAAGGACGTAAATACTTCATTACTTGCACTAATACAACCTAATTCAAAGTTCTTTCCCCTTTGGTCATGTTTTATAAGAATTAGATTTTAATATTTCTTTAAAATCATATATATCTGATATTGCAAATTCAGTGTAAATTCAGATATTCTGGGAGTCAGTAGACCCAAGTTCTGATCCAACTCTATAAATGACTAGCTATGGTATGATTTGTAGTATCACTTACCTGCCTGAGCTCCATTTTCACAAATTGTAAAATGAAGGCTATTAAATTAGATGGTCTCTAAACTTCTTTCCTTCATCAACATCATATTTTTAAAAAAAAGCAAAACACTGGCTAATATAATGACTAAGTCAATAAATGTGCTGAGAAATATACCAAACTTTACCCAATCCCCCCCAAAAAATCTTCTATCCTGACATATTGTTTTACAAGAAACGATCAATCTCCTATTCTCTGGGGCAAAAACAGTTCTAGATGCTTGAATGTGTGAATAAATATCAAGAAAACTGGATTTTGGTGAAAAATCATGAAATTTTAGGAATTAAAGTGACCTAGAATTACCAGTGGAGAATCCTGGGAAGGCCACAGAAACCATTCCATCTTCCTAAAAGCCCAAGTAACAAAGTGCCCTACACAGATGAGATACAAATATATCCGGTAATCCATTGAAGGGGCTTAACAATGGTTGCTGATTTTGGTTGTAGTTGTTATAAGCAGGATTTTGTTTTATTTTTTTCCAGTCCTTTCTGAACCAGGTTTTCTTGGCAGATACTGGAATGGTTTGCATTTATATTTTATGAACGATTGAAAGCCTGTTCATTTTACCATGAGGAAATTGAAGCAAACAGGGTTTAGTGACTTGTCCAGGGTCACACAACTAAGTGAGGTCTGAGGCCAGATTTGAGCTCAGATTTTTCTGAGAACACCAGACGTGGCGTTCTCTCCGCTGCACCACCTAGCTGCACTGACTTTACAACTAGTTTATATCCTCTGATTCAGTAAATGGTAGAAATGACAAGCCGTTTGGTATAGAATCACAGAAACATCAACCAGTATTCTTTTACAACTCATTTAATTCCATTCTGTTTTTAGGTATTCCAAACAGATGCTCTTCCTTTCTTACTGGATTGTTTTAAGGATCAGGTGAGATGAACTGATTATGAAATTATAGTCTTAAAGTTCTTTAAAACACAAGCACATTCTACTTCAGTATAAATGCATTTCATCACACTCCATCTCCTTGCCTTTAACCAGCCATCCAAAGGCTTTAAAGTCTGAAGTGCCAAATGGAATCTATCAGTTGCATTGGCTTGAGGCCAGTATGGTGTAATACTAGAAAGAACAATGGACTCGGAATTAGGAAGAGCTGGGTTTAAATCTTACCTCTGATCTATCCAAACTGTTCTCTCTGTTCCTGCCACATAGCACTACAACATAAGCAGCTATGTGGCATGGTGGATTAGAATTGAAGTCAAGAAGACCTGAATTCAAATCCAGCCTGAGACACTTACTAGGTATGTGACCTTGGGCAAATCACTTAAACTTCTGTCTATTTCAGTTTCCTCATCCATAAAATGGGGATAATAATAGTACCTACTTCCCAGGTTTGTTGTGAGGATAAAATGAGATGATATTTATAAAGCACTTTGCAAATATCACATTCCTATATCATCATCATCATCTCCTATCTCCATGCCTTTGCAGTGGCCTTCCCTGATGCCTGGAAGACTTTTTCCTTACCTTTGCCTCACAGAATACTTCTTTTCCTTCATGATATGGCTTGATTAATATCTTCTAAACAAACCTTTTTTGGTACCTCCAAGAAACCCTCTCTCCCTCCCTTGTATTTAACTATTTTGTATTTATTTTAATTTATTATCTTTCTAATTATTCTGTATCAGTTTATATATGTACTTATTGTGTCCTGCATTAGAATGTAAACTCTTTCTTGTGCGTAAGGATTATATCATTGTTTGTGTTTATATACCCTGTGTATAACAGATACCTAATAAATATTCATTGGTTGGTTGATTGCTATATATCAGCTCTGTAACCATAGGCACATCACTGAGCCTGTTTCTTCATTTACAAAAATAATAATACTAATACTCACTATTTGTACCTATGCCTAATAATAGCATTGATAGCAATGAGAACCAAATGAGATAGCAGATAAAGTGCTTCGCAAACCTTAAAAGTGTTTATGAGCATGAACTATGTTATCATAAATCTATTCTACTCAGCCTCTTCGGAAAAACCATCAATGTCCATCAAAACTTACGGGCTTAGAAACTGTGTATGAGCTCCACAGTGGCATATGGATTTCTTCACTAAATCCACTCACGTAGTCTTTCTGGTAAAGGAGACAGTATTTTTTGCTTCCTTGTGTAATCTTGGGCCTCCCATAGGGTAAATTTTCTTTCACTGTTTCTGTTTCTAAAGCACAAAAACAATTTCAGGGTTTTATATGTGTTCAGACATCACTGTTAAAAGTACATTCAAGAAGAGAAAACTTCTAGATTGGAAAAGAAAAAATACACCCTGGTTTGTATGGGATTTTTAACCAAATGCTGTCAAAAGAGACTGTACAATGCTTCAGATTAGTGTGAAATCACATCTAAAAGCACTCTGTAGGATCAAAGATTTAGAGAGATTTCTCCCAGCTTTTTCTTAGATAGCCTTCCTTAATTAACTCATTCTAACCATCTAGTCAATCATCAGCTTAGCTCAGTGCTCAGTATGTCTATAAGCACCATACATCTTGGATCGGTTTTCTTCTTGTATATTCTTATTGATGCTACAAATAACAGTGTTCAAAATAAGAACTTACTAAAGTAAATACTTACTAATATAATATAAAACACTCACCAAAATAAATAAGAAATCATCATAAATCGCCATAAATGAAATGAAATCCCATTAAGGAAGAGCTATAATGGAGCTTAGAAATCATTTCCTCCAATCCCACTCAGTTTACAAAAGAGGAAACTAAGGCTCAGGGAAATTGACTTATACAAGGTTAATTCACATTAAAATATAGCACCAGCCTTGGAATCACAAGGAGCTGAGTTCAAATCCAGCCTCAGACACTAGCTGCATGACCCTGGGCAAGTTATTTAACCCTGATTGTCTCAAAAAAAGTTATTTAATATTTGCAATGAAACCCCAATGTTATGAATCATTTTACTCTATTTGTATAGTTGGATTCTGTACTAATGTGTTCTAATTCTTGCCTTAACTTGTTATATAATCTTGAGGAGATCTCTGAGCTTTTTTCCAAGCCTCACCTTTCTCATCCATATTCTCGATCCCAATGTCATTTGGTATTTTAGACTTTAAAGCATTTGGATGGCTGGTAGATAGAGGATAGTAGAGAACAGTGTGATAGAGTATGATACAATGTGTTCACATTAAGTTAGAAAAGATTAATTTTTTAAAACTCTGCAACACTGTAATGTTATCCAATTATTTGATCTATTATCACAGGAGACCATAACCAAGATGAACTCAAGTCCCTTTAAGCTCTCAAATTTTATGATATGATATTACTTTCTAGTATATATGAATGATGTAAATAAAATATGCGGCTATGTCAAAGGAATTGTACACAGCAGTTTAGAATGAATTTCCATCAGATTAGACAGCAGAAGTTCATGTGATTAAGGAGATGACAGAAAAAGGTAGAAAAGGGAAAGAGATTTCTGATAGATGTAGAGGTTCAGACAGGACCTGAGAGAGCAATTCATGTACTAAGGTGAGAAGACAGAATGAAAAGTTCAGAAAGCCCAGTAATATGGCTGAAAGGCTTTGAAGCCAGGGCCCTCAGCTAAAATCTGATCTCTGATGTTTACTACCTGGCAAATCACTTCATTAATCTGGGTCTCAGTTTTTTCATCTGTAAAATAAGGAGGCTCGACCTAATGCTCTCTAAGGTCCCATATAGCTCTATATCTATGATCCTATGGTCTCTAATTTCCCTTCCAGCTCTGAACTCTACAATCTTATAGATATTTGGTATAATAGAAGCCTAGTATAACGTTGTGGAGAGTATAATTGGCCTCTAAATAAGCATCATGTGGTTATTTCCTCGGGAATATATTAGCAAGCAGAGGGTAGCAATCAGAATTGGAAGTGTTTAAGAGGAGGAATTTATAAAACCCAAGAGAAAGTAAGATGAAGTGAATGCAGTCACTGCAATGGGAAAGGGTAAGAAATGAAGGTTACATGGTAATCAGCTTCACAGATGGGAAAGAGGGAGAATCAAAGGGATTAACTAAATAGTGCCACAATTATATTTTTAATAGGGAGGAGCCAGATCCCAGTACTCTGCCATCGTCATATTTTATCTGGAATATTGTGCTTAGTTCCAGGACCTACAATTTCAGAGGGATAGAGATAATTTGGAGTTTGACCAGGAAAGTGTGGTTGGGGAAGGTCCTTCAGTGTCTTTCATATGAGTTGTAGGGACCTACATGTTTAGCCTGGAGAAGAGAGCACTCTTAAGTAATATTATATAAAACATATATATATGTCATAGCTTCCTTCAAAAATCTGAAGGGCTGTCAGGTGGAGGAAGGATTAGATTTGTTCTTTTTGGCCTCTGAGGTTAGAACCAGGAGCAAATGAATAGGAGCTGCAAAGAAGCAATGTGATTTTGATGTGATAAAATTAATTTCCAAAAAATTATATCAAAAGAGTTCTGATTTCACTGATATAGGTACCCCCTCCATTAAAACAAATTACAAAATAGTTTCATCTTTCTGAGTTCACCTGACCTCAGACACTTACTTACTAGCTGTGTGACCTTAGGCAACAGGGTACTTAGGGTACTTAACCTTGTTTGCCTTAGTTTCCTCATCTGTAAAATGAGGTGGAGAAGGAAACAGCAAATCACTCCAGGATCATTGCCAAGAAACCTCCCACAACCTAACAAACAACAGCAACATAGATATAGATGATATAGACATAGAGCCTAATGATAATGGAGTTTTCAGTAAAATGATGGAACAAAAAAATTCACTGGGTCTAAACAGAAAATACAACAGGTTTCCACATCACTTCCTGGCCGCTCCAAACAATGCTACCTGAACTCTGGCTCTCGTTGCTTACCTTCCCCCTCTAGAGCTTTGGACACTGTACAATACATATACACATACATATGGCATGTGTATATTTTTACATACACCCCTGTATAAACAAAAACACGCATATCAAGAAGGAACCCATGTGGGAGATATCAGGGACCTGCTTCTGGGAAAAGACACTATATATTCCCTTACCATAAGGGAGCAGCCTTTTCTATTATTTTCCTGACTCTATCCTTGGATATCACACTGTCTTGCCAATTAGGAACAATGGATAATTCCATCAGAACTAATTACCAAATGTCTGTTACACTAGTGAAAGGATTAGTAAGCACATATTCAGAAATTAAATTGGGAGATAAGAAAGAGGGTGACCAATTTTTGATCACAGAGGTTGTTGGCTGATTCTGATAAATTGCGAGGCAGCTATAACCAAGCAACTGTTGATTATCGGTGGTTATTATTTCTTAAATAAAATCCAACCAATATAAATACAAAAGTCAATTATATATTGTGGTTATTAAATTACCCCTTTTTGTTTTCTATTGGCCTACCTTCTTCTGCTGTGAGATTTAGATTTTGATTCATCTCTATCACAGCATTCTGTAAAATGAAATAAATGACAATAAAACAAGAGATTTTTGTCTTAAAAGGATGAGTCTATTTCTAGTCACTCTATAAATTAATCTATTTAAAAACAAAACACATTGACTGCCTTTGCCCTTACCAGTGAAATTTTCTTTTTTATACCTGACAATTTTGTCACAACTACCACTTAAAAATTTGGCAGCTCTGACTGTTGACTGTCTTCCAAATAACAACCAGAACCTTGTGCTCTGAAAAGCCATCCCCCACAAAAGAAACCAGTGAAAAAAAAGATATGTCACAAAGTTTTCATGATTTGTTCCTTGGTCCTAAGATAACAGGAATAAAGTAAAATGTAAATATTCAATTAAGTAGAATAAAATTTCTTTTGACAGACCTTGAAGATTCAAATCCAAAATAGTTCATGATAAAAATTTTTACCTCTTTTAATAGGACAAAACATGGAAGTTAATTCTTAAACTTTGGCAAATCAAATCTATAGATATCGATTTTTTTTTTTCTTTTTACTGAACCTGTAGTATCATCAGCACAGGGCACATTCTTTCAAGGCACATTCTCCATAATTTATGGTCTTAGAAAATTATCTACACTGCCAGACCTAACAGACTGGCCTCAGGTAACACAAGTCAATAGCTGTCAGAGGCTGGATCTGAACCCAAGTCTTCTTAACTCCAAGTTCAGCCCGTTAGCCATGACACCAAACTTACTGCACCGTCATATAATTCATAAGACAGTGAAGAGAACTTTAGTTTAGAATGAAGGGTATTGTGTTCTTGGCTAGTTTACTGAGAAGTCTTCAAATCGTCTATAAATTTATCCTTTGATCATAATGTGAAGTAGCCTACGTAAGATAGGATTATGGGTTAGATGACCTTCATTAAAGACTTCTACCCATATTAAGAGTCCATGAAGTAAGATGAAAAGAATACTGGAGCTGGCATCAGAAAATATGGACTTGAGTTCGGGTTCAGGAACTTACTTGCTCTATAATACTCATCTTTTACTCATCTTTTCTGAATCTGAGTTTCCTCAGATTTCCTCAGTATGTCCTAAATTGGACATACACTACTTGCACCACCTACCTCATTGGCTTGGAGTGAGGAAAATGTTTTGTGAACCTTAAAGTGCTACATAAATATGAATTACCTGTGGTTATTTTTGGTATCACTTACCTGATCTAGTGCAGCACATGAACAGCCTAAATTCTGTGTGGGCTCTGGATTAACAAAGGGGCAAGAAGAAAGAGTGGTCACTTCTTGGGGGTGAGATGGAACATAGAAAGGCAGCTTCAAAAGATGGTTTAAACTTCCATGAGTTCCATTGTTTGGTGCTGGTTTTATGCGTAAGAGATCTGTTTTTTAAAAATATATATGATTATTATGTTAAAAGTGCACATACACATGCACACACACACACACACACACACACACATATATTAAAGGATTTTTTAAAATAGATGGCAACAGTTCCTAAATTTAGTAAAACAAATCAGGGTACACTGTATTGGTCCTACCACCACCAGCTGCCCCCAATTTATCCTGGCAAGCCCATCACTTTCTGCTGTCAAAGAATCTTGTAACCTTCTTGGCTAACATGTACATGTATTGCAGGGATGAGATCACTTGATTTATCTCAGAACTAAAATTTGCTTGTTCTAATAGTTGCTGCAATTGAAATTGAAGAGCTGAGGAAACTTAAGATAAGTTGCTATACACATTCTTCTGAAATAGTCAGGGTTTCCTTGAGATAACTTAATATCTTCTATTTTGTAACATTCCTTCACATAAATATTTAACTCAAAATAGTCCCTAAGAATATTTTTATAGTGCACAAGTTATTTTATTCTATTACTGAGAATTTTTAATGCCCATCTTGAGAATCTCCCTTGACACCTCATAAATACATATATACAAACATAAATAAATGTGAATTTAACACACCTGGTCCTAAACACAACATGAAGTTACTTCTTCAGTAAACTGAACCCATAAACAAGACAATTTTTAGGGCCTGGATTTGGCTACTGAAGTTAAGATTAATAAAATTTTTTATAACACTCACATGGATTGGGTATAAATGCTATTATCCTTAATGGAGAGAAATTAATCATTTTAATAACTATTTATTTGTGATCCAACCTTTTCCTCATATTTCTGTTAAAAGTCCACTCCCCAAAAGCTCAGTCAGTCTTTGAAGTGCAGGGATGAGTGATATGAGTACTCCTAGCCCCCAGGGCACATGCTAGTTAACTAGGGACTCCACCCAAGTGTGAAATCATATTTTGGTCTAGAGTCTGGGAGAGTCCTTTGCCTGGGGGAAGGAACTTCAGTGCTAGATCTCTGCCATTGGAATTTTAGGGCAACCCAGCTCATAAAGGAGCAAACTAGTCAGAGAGGTCCAAATGGAAATAACCTCCCCTAACCAGATGCCTTGAGACTGCAGGAGGAGCTGAAGACTTGTAGCCCACCTCCCTCGTTAAATGTGCACAATCAGAGCTGAGTCTCACTTGTTCTCTGTCAGAAGGAACACACCTGATTTAAGGTGTTTCAGAGTCTCCGCTGGGGTCTTTGGTTAACCGAGAGAAAACACTGACCATTAACTTAATTGATTATTGGCTAGTTTGATTAATTGATTACCTAGAAATTGTCTCTCAGGGGTTTATTCACATTAATCTATTGTAGCTTGCTAGTATAAAGCTACATATTTCATAAATCAAACGGTTATGTATTTGTTTTTAAACTCTAAATACAGTATTTTTTTCTTTAAGAAAAATGATACTTAAAAATACAAAAAACCCTTAAACCTAAGTCATTATAATATCACCAATGTCTGCTCAGCACGACAAGACAATGTTAATCAATTATAATTGTACCATTCACCCAGGGATGAATGAGTATGATCCCAATAGGGTAGAGAGTGGGCAGGAGGCACTGTAGAGCTGAGTTAGGGAAAGACTCATGGTGTAAGAGGCACCTTGGCATAGAGGAGAGATGCCTGGTCTCAGAGACAAGAAGACCTCCATTCAAGTCTCACCTCTAACACAATACTATTTACATGACCCTGGACAAATCACTTGAAGTCTCAGTGCCCGCAAGTAACTCTTTAAAGCTAAAAGTTTCGAAAATGTTGCTGATCTGCATTGGTAAAGAGAGTTTCCTCACCTTGACCTGCTTCCACTAAGGAAATCACAGGTGGAGGCCAGGAAGTCACAGTATGAAGTGATATCCATAGCCAACTAATTTTTGCATATTTTTTTGCATACATGCATATGAATACTTTTGTAACACACCAGGGAAATGGAGGAAAATGTACAAGGCTTGTAGGATGGCATAGGGTAATGGCATTCTTCCCCTTCTCACATAGCCACCAAGTGATGAACCCTGGAACTCTAAACCTAAAAAGGAGGTTGTAGGGGGGCAGAGTAATAGTATCATTATTGGGGTAGGGGAAAGAGCAATCTGGGTTAAGTGACTTGCCCAGGTTCACATAGTTATTAAGTATCTGAGGCCAGATATGAACCCAGTTCCTTCTGACTCTACCCACTGGTGCCACCTAACTGTCCCTAAAATGACCATTATAATGAGTATGTTTCAGGTTGAGTTTTTTAAAACCTCATTTAAACTTTTGAAGACTACATTTTGACCAAAAAAATATACAGTTCATATTACTAATTCCTGCTGAACTAAGTGTTCTTTGTAATGCTTCTATCCCTAACTAGAAAAGAAAGTGAGGCTGGTGACCTTGCACAGCCCTCCTTCACTCAAATCAAAGTCAAACACAAGTCATGTCATCACCTTGATGTTCTGGTCCTCTTGGAGAACGAAGGACAAACACAACAATCCTTAACCTCATGGTATGGCAAAATCAATTACCTATATTAGTTGGATTATATCTATATTGTAATGGATCAGAAAGATAATTAAGGAAAATACCTACACATGCATATTAGACTCATTTTCACTGAATATAAGGGTAAATAATTCTAGACTCATTGTGTGACTGGTATTTTTTTTTTAATTTTTAAAAATTCCAATCTGTAATTTCATGAGTATGGAGAAACTCTTGATATGACAGTTTCTTCTACTCAGGCAAATTGCAACTCCTCTTAAAGTTTCCTGGGTCACCCAGAGGTTAAATGTTTTGCCCTTGGTAACACAGCCAAGTACAAGTCAGTGGAAGGACCTACGCCCAGACATTCTGGAGTTTAGGGTCAACCCTTTATTTGCCAA
This sequence comes from Bettongia penicillata ogilbyi, assembly GCA_023548195.1. Taxonomy (NCBI): domain Eukaryota; kingdom Metazoa; phylum Chordata; class Mammalia; order Diprotodontia; family Potoroidae; genus Bettongia; species Bettongia penicillata. The sequence goes on along the minus strand of JAJHZJ010000418.1, from coordinate 748,218 downwards.
GTCATGTTGCTCCTTACCCTGACTATATAAGTGATTTAGAATGGCTTTTGAGCAAAGCTCTGGGCAATGAAGCCCTATTCTTTTAAGGCCTCTTTATTTTGATTTTTGATAACTGAAAATATCTGTCCAAATATCATTTTTCCCCCTCACTATTTTAGAAGCTTCGAATCTGCTTATATAATGAATCCTATGGATATTCCCTAAGACTCTGCTCTGGGTCACTTTTTCCTCTCTTAATACTTCACTCTAGGTGATCTCACCTTACATGAGATCCATGAAGATGACTCCTGGCTCCAGTCTCTCTCCTGAGCCACACTGCTATATTACCAACTGCCCACTGGATATCTTCAACTGGATGTCCAAAGCATAACTTCTTACCTACCTTCCCAAATACAATCCTCTTCCAAAATTCCCTATTTATTTTGAGGGTGCCATCATCCTACCAATCACCCACATTTACCACCTCAGAAACATCCTCCCATCTTCCTTCTCCCTCATCCCATATATCCAATCAGTTGACAATTCTTGTTGATCCTAACACTATAATGTCTGTCACATATAATCCCTACTTTCTATTCATAGTATCACTAGCCCAGTTTAGTGTATGTGTGTGTGTGTGTGTGTTCGTCCTTCATTGCCAAAGAAGACCATGCCATCAGAGAAATGATGACATGACTTGTACTTGACTTTGTTTTAAGTGAGGAAGGGTTGTGCAGGTCACCAGTCTCACATCTCCTCCAGAGCCATCTGAAACCAGTGACCAGATAGTCATCAGAATGACTGGAGATGACCCAGGATGAGGCAATTGGGATTAAGTGACTTGCTCAAGGCCACACAGCTAGTGAGTGTCAAATGTCTGAAGTGAGATTTAAACTCAGGTCCTCCTGACTCCTGTATTGGTGCTCTATCCACTGCACCACCTAGCTACCCCTACTAGCCTGATTTAGGCTCACATCAACTCTAGCTTAGACAATTGAAACACTTCATAATTGGACTCTAGGCTGTCAGACTCTCCTGTCTCCTATCCATCCTTCGGAAAGAATCTTCTCAAAGCACATGGTCATTTAACTCTAAAAGTCAAGAACTGTTAATTATTCCCTAATGTTTCTGGAGGGAAATAGGGGATGAGGGAAGGCTTACACCTTTACAACCTTGTTACAGCCTAATTTTCCAGGTTTATTGCACAATTCTCCCCTTCATGCAATATATTCCAGTTTAGCTGTCTTACTTGCTGTTTTCTGAATTCCATACTCCATCTCTCCCTCTCATGCCTTTACACATACTCTCATGCAGCATGTCCAGAATACATTTCCTCCTCACTTCTAAGAATCCCAGTCTTCCTTTACAGCTCAGACTATTCCTACAGAAAACTTCTCCTGATCCTTTCAGTGTTAGTGTTCTCTCTCATCCTCAAATTATTATCTGTACTCTTATTTGTTTATATCTGTTCCTAGTAGAATGCAAGGTCCTTGAGGGCAGAACATTTGTGTTCTCTGTATTCCTAGAGCCTAGCACAATGTCCTGATTATAGGTACTTAATAAATGCTTACTGGATTAGATACAGAGATATGTATCTATCCATCTATCTGTCTATCTCTTTTAATTTTCCAGGTAAAGATTAGAAATTGCCTGTTTTTCACCACTTTTGTCTTTCTAGTATCTAAGAGCTCGCAGTTTTTCCTCTCCTCCCCAATTCTTGCCTTCATACTAGAGAACTGCAACATACATTTTGATTCTACCTTACTCTAACCACTTACTTCCTCAACTTACTCACCTACCATGAACTACTCTACCTCACCTCAGCCACATGCAAAAAATGGTCCTACCCTTGATGTTGCTATCGCCCACAAATGTATCACCTTCACATTTAAGAACTCTGAAATTGCCTTACCTGACCATAATCTTATGACTTTGCACCTCTCCTTCTGCCTTTCCTTATGTAACCCTACTCCCCATCCAAACCATGACCTCCAATTCTTGGATCTCTCAGTTCTCACCCAGGCCACCTCCCCTGCAATAGTCATTCTCCTCTCCTCTCTCTCCTCTCCTCTCCTCTCCTCTCCTCTCCTCTCCTCTCCTCTCCTCTCCTCTCCTCCCTCTCCTCTCCTCCCCTCCCCTCCCCTCCCCTCCCCTCCCCTCTCCTCTCCTCTCCTCTCTCCTCTCCTCTCTTCTCTCTTCTCTTCATCTAGTTTCCTTGTTGAACCAATGCACCTCCACACTGTCCTCCTCTCTTGAATCCTTAATCCCTTTATCACATCACAGATTACCTCCCGTCAAGCTTCAACCTTGGATCACTCACACCACCTGTTGCCTTTGTCTACGTACCACACATTAGGTTGTAGATCTCAATATTTTCAAAAGGTTCCACTTCAATCTTCTCATTAAACCCTGGTCCATGTGCCAAAAAGATAGCCTAGAATGACAGTAAAAAAAAATCTGTAAGTAAAGATTGGTAATCAGATAGAAAACGCAAAAACTAAAGTGTATAATGACACTTCATCATCAAATTATAAAAAGAGAAGGTAAATTCTTTTTAAGTTATTTTCTTCATTGCTCCCTTTCACATTTGCCTCTAAGATCCTATGTAAGGATTTTCTTGAATAAAAAAATCCTGCTTTTGAGTAGCCTTGAAGAAGCTTTCCAAAAGCACATTAGTTTGCAGACCTGCATTGATCCCAATCATATACAAGTTTTCTAAAGCATCAGTTTGACCACCTAACTCCTCTGCTTAGTAACTTGCAGAGGCTCCTTCTTGTTTCTAGAATATTTACTTCTTGTTCTATTGATTTTTCCACTAGTCTTGATATGAATAAGCGATAAGAATATAAACAATTGCCTGTAGCCATCAGAGGCACAGCTCTACCAATGGTATCCCAGAAGAAGCAGACCCTGAATAACTAAGGATGAATACAAAAGCATATTATATATGTACAAAGATCAGGAAGGCTCGATCCCATAACCAGGGCTTACCATTACTGCCAAGAATAATGACTAAAAAATACCTTTTAGCTACGTAGGAGAGGTTAAAGAAAAGGAAGAAAGGTATAGGAGTAAGACTTGGAATAGATTGGATCATAATGGGCAAAAGAAAAAGTGAAGGCAAAACTACTCAAATCTAATTTTGCTTACTTCTTCTACCAAAGCAAAAAGTCTTCAAACTATAAAGAAGAAGGGTAGGAATTGGATCTGTGATTTAATTGGCATATTGAAGTCCCAGATGAGGAAACTCCTTCCAGCAATGCAGGTTGGCACATTCTCTGAAATATATAGTCTTAGAGGGTTGCTTAGAGCACCAAGAGATTAGGAGATTTGCACTAAACTATACAGCCAGTATGATTCAGAGGCAGGGCTTAAAGTCAGATCCACCTGGCTTTGAGACCAGTTCTCTACCTATTTTGCCACACTATGCCTTTCAAACCTTCAAGGATAAAACAAAAGTAGTCAACAGGAAACTGAAACCCAAGATAATGAGAAGACGGTACAAGATCATTTATTGACCCAAAATAAATTCATGTCACCAGACCTGAATGAAACCTCCACACTAGAAACCTGCAAGAATAGAACTTTTGAGCTGCAAGAAATAATCTTTTAAAAATCATAGAAAATAAGATAGTGCTGTATGACTAAAATCAGGCAAATGTACTGATTTTCAAAACGAGGAAGAACATGACTTTTTCAGACTTTGGTGAATTTGACTTCATTCTTCTCAAAATTCTGTCATGCATTTGTGAAGTAATGGTTTGTAAATGGTTAGAAAGGGAAGTAGTGATCAGTGGGAGATAGTATGATTTCACTAAGAACAAGACATACTAGACTAACCTTTTTCCTCTTTTTTTGACAAGATTATCAGACTGTTGGTCAAGGACGGCTCTAGACATATTTTCATTGGAATATTCATGATATATTTCATTATACCAAAATCATGACATATTTCAATAGAGTATTTTACATAGTCTCTCACATATTCTTGTGAAACAGGCAGAAAGATAATGAATACTGATTGATTAGTACAGTTGGAACTAAATGAATAGCCAAACTCTAAAACTGGTAATTAACAACAATTATAGCATTAATATAGTGCTTAAAGGTTTGTAAAGTTTTGCCACATGTCGTCCCTTTGAATCTTCTCAACAACTCTATGAGGTGAGTTATTTATGGGGTTATTATTATATCCATTTTACAGATGAGGAAACTGAGACTAAGGAGGTTAAGCTAGTTACCCAGACTACTAATCAAACAATTAGTGGTTGTTTAACTACTTGTCAACTAGTAATTATGGTAATTAATCAATATCAACCTAGAGGGAAGTCATTAATGAAGTATCACAGGTTTTTTGTACTTGATAATATTTCCTTCAACATCTTCATCAATAACTTGGATAAAAGCACAGACTCCAATGGTAAAAAATTTACAAATGACCCAAAGCTGAGAGGATCAGCTAAGATGTTGGAAAATGAAATCAAAATCAATAAATATTTTAACCATCTAGACAAATGAATCAAATCTAATAAAATTAATGAGAATAAAGGTAAAATCTTGTGCTTGGTTTAAAAAAAAATTAACTGCATAACATAACTTCATCCCGTAGTTATGAAGGAGATATACTATGATTACAGGCCTAATGATGAATTATTTATTTGTCATCCAAGGACTAGACTAAGTTGGGAGAGGTTCATCAACAGAAAGTTGGCCACCAGATGAGGAATTTTTTGGCAAACCACCTACTAATGAATACATGTATGGAGGATGTGTGGAGGGTGCCATCTACATCCTACAGTGATAAAGTCACAGGTCTTTTGAGGAACTGAAGAAGTATATACTTTTTTTCACAGTAAGGAGACTGAGCTAATGCGCCATTACTCCATTTAGGCACCTTTCTATCTGGGTAAATATGTATATTCTTGAAGTCAAATGAGCTTAAGAGAATCAGCCAAGCAGAATGGATAGAGAATACACCTTGAGATCTGGGAAATCTAGGTTAACTCTGCCTTTGACACATATTTGGCTTTATGACCACAAGCAAGTACCTTTACTTGTCAGGGCCCCTGGCCATGATATGAGAGTATATTGCATGAGCTGCCAATTTGCAAAATTGTCAGTAGAGGTGAAATTTCCATAAGAAATGGCCCCTATACAGATGAAATCAATCATAGGTTCAGATACCTTACCTTTCCTTCCCCTCCCCTCCAATGTAAAAAACATTGGACCAAAATAATAAAAAAAAATATAAAATTTAGAAACCATACCTCCATACTTTTAAATTCATTGTCATATCCATGGGTACCACCTCCACAATTTTTATAATTTCTATTTCTGAAAAACAATAATAGTAAAAATAAGATTTAGCACCCTGATATTAATGAAATGATGTTGAAATTTTACAACTGTAAATAAGACTTTGTAACTGTGAGGTATGAGTCTGTATACTACCAATAAAATAAATACATTTTTCTTGCACAAATAAATTATCATAGAAAAAACTTCTGAAAGAATCGGTGTATAATTATAGGTAAGATATTTGAGGAAGATAGGTAGAAGAGAACAAAGAAAGAAGAAATTCTTTTTCCTTTAAAATAGAATTAGAATTTTTTTTTATTGCAGTCATATCATGCTTTCTGTACAGGTAGATTAAAATGCTACATTTTCAAGTATGAATACAACATTGCAAAGCATAGGTTAGTGGAGAATGATTGAAACCTAGGTTAGTAGAACCATAGGTACTACAAAATAATTCAAAGGATTATAAACACACACACACACACATATATTCATACACACAGACCCGACAGATCATCTAATCCAATCTCCCTATGGGAAGTAAACTCCCCAAGGTAGTAATATTTATGAAAGTGGTGCCATTTATAAAGATAGTAAACATCAGGGGCAGCCTTCAAACCCATACACTTGGACTCTAAATCCAGTCTTCTTTATGCTATACTTCAGATTTTTAACCATAAAGTTTACTTGATTACAAATGACTTGGTAACATTTGATCTTCATCTTTCAAATATTTTAGCCACAAACTCTCAGAATTTGCTTAGAGAAATATTCTTTTCTTCCCTGATCAAAACTACAAAAACATTCCTACTATTTTTCTTAAAACTACAAGCTCAGCTGATCCAACCATTCTGGAGAGCAATTTGGAAGTATGCCCAAAGGGTTACAAAAATGTGCATACCCTTTGACCCAGTAATACAGCTTCTAGGACTGTATTTCTAAGACATCATAAAAATGGGAAAGGGTCCCACATGTACAAAATATTTATAGCAGCTCTCTTTGTGGTGGCCACAAAGAACTGGAAATCAAGGGAATGTCCATCAACTAGGGAATATATGAATAAATTGTGGTATATGAATGTAAGGGAATACTATTGGGATGTAAGAAATGATGAACAGGAAGACTTCAGAGAGGCCTGGAAAGACTTATATGAACTGATGCTGAGTGAAAGGAGCAGAACTAGGAGAACTTTGTCCACAGCAACGACCACAGCATGCAAGGAATTTTTCTGGTACATTTAGTACTTCATTGCAATGCAAGGACTTAAAAAATTCCCAATGGATTCTTGAGGCAAAATGCCTTACACATCCAGAGAAAGAACTATGGAATTTGATCACAGAATGAAGCAGACCATTTTCTTTTGTATTATGTTTTGGTTTGTTTTATTTTATGATTTCTCCCATTCATTTTCATTCTTCTATGCAACATGACTAAGGTGAAAATGTATTTAATAGGAATGTATGTGTAGAACCAATATAAAATTGTATGCTTTATCAGAGAGGGAGTGGGGAGGGAAGGGGGAATGAGGGGGAGGGAAGGGAAAAAAATCTAAGATATATGAAAGTGATTGTAGAAGACTGAAAACAAATAAAATAATTTAATAAAAATAAATAAAATAAAATTACAGGCTCAGATGAAAGTAAGGAATGAAACTAAATGTTATCAAATAACTCCATTTTATACTGAGAAGTGATACTTGTACTTAAGGCTTAGAGAATCAAAATACAAAAAAACACCTAGAATGACTTCTTCCTCTCTCCCTGCTCTGATATTACCACAATCCCAACTAGAAATTCCATTCTTCTGCCCTTTTGTACTGAAATAGAAAAGGAAAAAAGAAAAAGAGAAGGGAAAAAAGGAAGCCTGAAGTAGAAAGCAATGGGGTTTTTACATTTATTCCCCTCTCATTCCTTATTTCAAAAAGTTTGCCACTTGTTTTTGCTTGAGATCCAATTTCTATTGCTATTAGTCACACTAGATAACTGACTTATATAGAGATAAAAAGGGTAAACTGATTCAAAACATGGATCCTCTTTGCTTACACCTCCTATATTTTCAGGTCATTGGAACTGATAAAAGTAAATTTTGCTTTGCGCATTTATATCAAAGCTCTCCGTAAGAAGGTAAATAATTAATGCCCTTTGAACTAGGTTATCTGGCAAATTTATACTAAGTTGATGCTTCATGTATCCTTTCATTTGCAAAATAACATTCTATTTCTTGAATTTCTCAGACAGTATTTGCAATCACTTTTGTAGTTTTATACAACTTCAGTCATAAGCACAGGATTCAAACAGAAGTCTTCCCCTTTTTTCATTGATTTTCAGAGATTATATTTTTTCTTTAGCTATTCTGACTGTACACAAAGATGATTCTATGTTTCTGTTTCTGAATTCTGCTAGTGTAGTTATTGAAATTTCCAAAAGAAAAGATGAAAAATGATGACAGAATAAAAAAATCTTAAGAGTCAGATAGTACCGGACAGCTCATCTAGTTCAACACATCTCATACCAGGAATCCCCTACAGAATTTCTGACAAGTAGTCATCTAACCTCAGACGGAAAACCTCCATTAATGGGGGATTCATCATCTCCAATGTCAGTCCATTCTTCCACTTTCATATAGTTCTAATGATTAGGCAGTTTTTCCTTATTGTGTTGGAACTTAGTTTTGACAGGAGCCCAAAGGAACTAGCAGAATGTCATTGTGCTACATGGTGTATGGAAAAGCAACCAATAAGTTGAAAGCCATATACTAGGTTGAAGGCACAGAGCAAAGGAGGTCTTCCTTTATTCCACAGCCCTTTGGAGCACCATTAATATTTGCAGAGGTTCAGCTACTAACTCTGTCCACTGTCTACAGGACAGTGAAGTCAAAGACTGACCTTACTAAAACTAGGGAAAGACACCTCCAGAGCTGACTATAACTGGTCTTACCATTAGTGTAAGCTGTGTAACATGCATGATGCTAAACCCGAACATTTCCCCCATCCTTTCATGTTTCCCTATTCTTCAACCCTTCTAAAAATATTCTTTATCCTGAAACCTCCATTCTCTCCATCTATCACTGCTCTTCTAGTCCTTTGGCCTAGCACAAGCCTTATTGTTCTCCCTTCTTAATCTATAGTTGACATATTCAATTACACAGTGACTTCTACAAATGATCCTAGACCTGCTGCTGTTGCATGAAGTCCTGAAAATCATTGATTATTTGGTTCCTATTACTCCCATGCTACTGAAAACCACCGAAGGAAGCTATGCCATCATGCAGTTCAATGGCACAAATGGAAACTGAACTCACAACAAATTCATGTAACCTGATTTCATCTAGGACATCATCTGAGCACAGCCATCCTTTGTTTCTTCTCCAGTTGACATTCTACTGTGTTCCTAGGGTTGCTGCTCCAGACATACTCTTCTTTGCTCTAACTCACGTAATCATTTCAATGTCCTTTTCAGTTGACATTATCTTTTATTTTACTGATAAAAATCTAGGCCATCCTGGAGTTCTTCTCTCCCATATTTATATCTCAAAACCCCCTGTGTCACTACCTTTCCTCTTCACTTTAGTTCCAGTAACTGAAAAAAGAGATGACCTTTCTCTTAACCAAAGTCAACCATTCTATTTAATTCCTGATCCAGGGTTGTGCTAGTGAAACAACTACCTCTCCAGAAAAAAGAAAATGGATGCCTACACACTTTTAAGTTTAATTTGTCTTACTGACATTTTATCTTTCACTTTCTTAAGTCTCAAACAACAAAACAGCATAATCAATACAAATCAATTTGTAGCATTTGCCAATTTATGAGGTGCAAATGTTTAAACTGAAAATTTAACAATCAGCTCTGAGCTCGTTTGAACTGACTTTAGCACCACCTTGCCTCATCTTTTCATCTTCATTCTAGCCCTACCTACCAACTCCATCCCTACTGCCCACAAATATACCTAGGCTACCCTAAAACAAAAAAACTTTCACTTGACTGTCATTCCTTCAAGCTGTCATTCTATATATTTATCTTCTCTCTTTTCTTGACAAATGTCTAGAAAGTATAGATCTGTACTTGCTGTCTTAGCCTCCTCAGTACCTACTCTCTCCTGACTCTTGCAATTTATTATTAGTGTGCCCAAAACAGAACTCATTTTTCTTTCATGCTAAACCTGCTCCTCCTCTAACTTCCCAAGAGGGAAAGATCTAGAAAGGACATCACAATCCTCTTAGTCACCAGTCAGAGCCGTGGCTTGGGAAAGTCCACCAGGTTTACCCTAGGGTGGAAAATCGAGGGCTGCCACAGCACTGGTCTTGGACACCCTTCTCCTGTCCCAAGAAGAATAACTGTGATTCTTGTCACAGAATACAATTCTTTCTCTGACCAAAGCAGCCTCCCTCTTTTTAAGGTATCAGCACCTTTATACTCATTCAGGTTTGCAACCTTGGAATCAGCTTTGACTTTTCGCTTTCCTTCATACCCCATACAAAATCAGTTCACATCTCTCTTTCATCTATCCAGTTCTTTCCACTCACATTACCATCGACCTAATTCAAGACCTAGTCATCTCTTACGTGAAACAGTAATACAATAACCTCTTAATTGGCCCCTTTGCTTCCAATCTCTTCTTTAGTCAGTCTTTTGCTACACAACTGCCAGTATAATCTTGTTATGGCAACAATCACAACAGTCAGTTCTTTGTCCAGATTCAGTGGTATGAGCCTGGGCAGTGCATCCAAGTGTCTCCTTGTCGTTTCTTCATTTATCTTCGGGTAACAATTCTCTTTTAACAATTACTGTTCTACACAACTTAGTTTGAAACATCTTACTTGGTAGGAGCAAAATCTGTTTCAGCAGCTATTCTTTCTCTTTACCACCTGTAACCATCATCCCATATTCCCCAGTGAACCTTGCTTTTTTGATATTTTCTTTATTTTCATCACAGCTTAAAAAAAAAAAGTCCTGTTGTCCTTAGCATCCGATTCCATCTTTAGCTCATTTTGGGCTTTGGTACTTCTGCCAGTACTCTAATTCAAATATGCTATGCTTATATTCATTCCATTTCTCAGCCTGGGTCATCTCCAGTCATCCTGATGAATATCTGCTCACTAGATTCAGATGGTTCTGGAGAAGTGAGACTGCTGACCTTGCAACAGCCCTCCCTCACTCAAAACAAAGTCAAGGGAAAGTCACGTCATCATTTCTCTGATGGCATAACACAACCATTTCTCATATTTGCAAATACTGTGTTTCTTTCCTTTATCATATCTCAGATAATTCCCAGATCCTCATGTCCTGGCCACTCACATTGCCAGCATTAATTTCAGTGGACATCCACAGATACATAGTAAAATACCCCAATTTACTGTCACTTTTGTCCTCTGTATCTGAATGTTTTCTTTTATTTTTTTAAATTATTGTAACAAATTGCTTTGTTTGTTTTTTTTTTTTAATTTTGGAACCTGATGTGTTTTATTCACAATATTAATAGTTAATAGATCAAGATATGATTCTGGTTATGAAGTCATTTACACTCTTACAGAAGACATAGTTACCATAAACCAGAGATAAAATTTGTTCATTTTCCTGCCCACCTACTCCCTCAACCAAACACAAAACTCGTCTTGTACTTTTGTCAATCTATAAAGCAGCCTGACAAACTTTTACCTGATGAAGGAGCAACAGTGCTACCTTGTGGTCATGTTGGGGATAGTTCAAGTTTTCTACTCCAGTGGCATCTTAAGACCAGAGTTTTTTAACCCATGATCAAGATATAGCTGCCTGAGAGAAGAGTTTTCTGGGTGTGTACTAGTAACCAAGGCTTTTTGAATTTCTATGACTCAACAAAAATCAAAACTCTGATGTCCCTTATTCTTTCTATTTTATGTTTTCTTCCTTTTTGCCTTCCTTTTCTTTATTAAAGATTTTCTTTATCAAAGTCAAGTATAATTTACAAAAGTCTAGCCCTTTTATTATCTTAGCATGTGGAATAATGCCTAGGATGCTAGACTTGGAATAAACAAAACCCAAATTCAAATCCTGCCTTAGGAACCTACCGTGTGGCAATGTGGGACACAAATTCTTTTAGTCTGTACCTGTACCTTTAAAATAATAATAGATAATATAAAAGCATCTATCTCACTAGGTTGTTGTGAGTTTCAAATAACCTAACATATGTAAAGGCACTGTATAAATACTATTAGATATTGTCATTATTATATTCTCAAGCTCATCTTCAACAATGTGAAAATGAATCCTCCTAACCGTCTTCAGATGTCTACAAGTCAAGTCAGGAAGTGTTTATGAAGCGACTACTCTGTGCCAGCTGCAATGCTTTAGAAATAAACACGCCTCAAATTATGAATGAGCCTGTGTTTTCATTGGTATAGGTTTCCCAGAGTCCCACAGGCAGGATGTCAAGGGACCAGGTTTTTCCTGACTACAAAGTTGGCTCTCTCTGTATTTTATGCTGCCACTTATATCTGATAGAGAATAAATAAAGACATTTGCCCTATAACCATCAAAGTTTTCTATCTCCTTTCTCTTTCTTTACAAGAATGGAAAAAATCTTGAGAAAAATAAATCTTATTTGATTTTCAGTTTTCATATATGGCTTAAATTTAAAGAAGTTAACTTTAAAAAAAAATGTAGCATGACTAAGGTTAATGTTCTCTCTAATGGAGCAACTGTGGGCTTGAAGTTATGTCCCACCTATACATATATACAAGTACTATACAGAAATCAACCAGGAAGCCTTCATCTGTACCCTGAAAATAACAAACTTGATTGTAACAAAGGAAGATGGACAGAAATATGGAGTCAGAGAAACTGGAGTAGAATGCTAGCCTTGCCAATCATCTATGTGACCTTGGACAAATCACTTCATCTCAAGGTTCCCCATCTCTAAAATGAGGGGAATGGATTAAATAATCTCTAGAGTTCCTACCAGATCTCAACCTATGAAACTGTGATATCACTAACCTAATAAACATTAGTGCAATATGAAAGTACAGAGCAAAATGTAGGACCATGTTTCATACAGCGTCAAAGATACTCATTCCAGCCACCCACCTCAAATTATGAGCACAACAGTAAGATGAAAATTTGGGTAAATGATGGAAAATATGAGATATTAGTATTTTAGGAAATAGGTAAATGACCATACAAACCTTACTCCCAGCCACTGCTGATCTACAAGAAGGTGAACTTTGTCAATTCTAACATTTTTAGCATAATGTAGTCGTTTGGGCAAGTCAGGAGTCAGATAGGGCTTAAAATGCTGATCTGCTTTGCGACACTAAAAAACAAGTAAAGATTTCCTCATGAAAACAATTTTATACAATGACTACAATATTATAAATGAAAACAACTATAAAAAGTCTAAAAGCTATGACCAATGCATTGAACAACTGGGACTCCAGAACACTTTTGATGAACCATATATCTCATCACTTAGCAGGGAAATGATGGACTAGAGGAGCAGAAAGAGACAGATATTCTGAACATGACCAACAATATTCATTTATTTTGTGATATGAGAGCAGGGGTAAGTTTTCATCATCTTTTGTTTCAGGCAGAGGACAATCTTAGAGAAAGAGAAGGGAAACGTCCATGAAAGAAAAAGAGCGCCAATGAAATGTCCATATTTGTTTATGTTTGTTTAGTGCATGATAAATAGATGTTACATTTCCTTTTGAAATTCATAGCACACAGACATTTCTTGTTTCCTGCAAATATGTTCTTATACTTCTGTGAATGAAGATAATGTAGTCTCATGTAACAAAATGCAAGGGGACAAGTCATTCTCAGGTTGCACAGCATATGTCTATTGTGAAAATCAGACAAGATAATATGGGTCATTCTGCAATTCCACCTGTACATACTAAGGTACTACCATGTGATGGGCACTATGAGAGACTCTTGGAAACCAAAGATAAAAAAAAAAACAAACAAGACAGTCCCTGCCCTCAAGGGGCAAATATCAATTTATATTTATCTATATATCTGTGTATTCAATTTCTTAGTAAACATTTATTGTCTAGTAAAATGTAATTTCCCTTTTATTTAATGTTTGAAAAAAATAGGTTTCTAGATATAAGATACAGAGATAAAGAAGTGAGCTACTATTATGAAATGTTTTTAACATTTTGACAGATTATTTTTGGCTTTTCTAAGGTGTTAGAAAAAAGTTTGTGCATCTGACAAGCTCAAGTCCTTTACAGCTAGTATTGTTGTTGCTGTGTTTGTCCTTCATTTTCAAAGACCATGACATCAGAGAAATGATGACATGACTTGCACTTGACTTTGTTTTGAGTGAGGGAGGGCTGTGCAGGTCACCAGCCTCACTTCTCCTCCAGAGCCATCTGGATCCAGTGACCTGATATTCATCAGGATGACTGGAGGTGGCCTAGGATGCAATGGGAGACCTTGGTCTTTTTTAGGCTAAGGCCTTTTCAGGTACTCCCTTAGAGGGAGGTAAAGCCCACTGAGTGAATAGGCCCCTTTAAGAAGTAGTCAGGAAATGGCCCTTTTAGTGAACAAAAAAAAAAAAAAAATAGCTAAATCAAGCTGAGAGGGAAAAAGAAAATGTTACCATTGATAATCACTCTAAGCTGGCCATTAAGTGGAGCTTGGGCAGGGTATTGTCTGGTAAATGTATTAAGGATGATAATCAAATTTGGAAGGAGTAATAATTCAGATGTAGCTAAGATCATTGCCCTCCTCTGTCCCTTCCCCCTTCCCCTCTTGTAAAGAGAGTTGTGACTCCTGGCCAGCTTCTGCCCAGAACATCCCCTTCCTCTTTCGGAAGTGGCACTTCTAAATGTGTCCCCCTGCACACAGCAGGCATGTAATAAATGCTTCTTGTTTTCTGAAGCACCCTATTCCCTCTCTACCCCCAATGGCCTCCTTATGGAACATCAAAGCCCAATGCTCCCTTCATTACAGAAGTAGGAGAAGTGGGGAGCAAGAATGTTACATATAAAGCCAGGCGTAGTATGGACAAAAGGAATAGACTCAATTTGTTTTTGTTATATGATAGCTTACATTTGATTTCCTTTTTTAATTAAATTCCTCACCCATTCTTTAATTCAACCCTACCTTGCTGTTAAGAAATGTTGATAGGTATCAAAATTGTGTATGCATATAAATGTATGGAGAAACACACACTCATATATTCATTTATAGACAAAAAGCTTCCCATTCACTACAAAGGTCTAAAAAGAAAAAGAAATGGAGAGAAATGTGCTTCTGGTTTACAGTAGTGGCTTTAAGCCCACAGAGATGGTCTAAGGCTAGACCAAAAGTATCAGAGCTAGGAAAACTGAAAATCTTGTGGCACAAGCCACAGCTGTTCCAAGAAGCCATGCGGTTAAGGCAGAGTTGTGTTTAATTAGGGCAGAGAAGGAAAACCCAGATCTACTATAGTCTTTCAGAGACCCTACTAGATTTATCATAGAGCTGAATCCTCTACATCTATTCTAGCAATGAATGTCAATTTTAATGATAATAATTTGCATTCATACAGCACCTTAAGGTTTGCACAGTACTTTACAATTACTATTTCATTTTATTCTCACAACAGCATTGGAAGGTTGTTACTGTTGTTATCCCAATTTATAAATGAAGAAACTGAGGCAAATAGTAGTTAAATAATTTGTCCAAGGTCACATACCTCAGCAAGTACCTGAAGCCACATTTGAACTCAGATCTTCCCGAGTCCAGAACCAGAGCTCTCCCCACTGTGCCACCTATCTAGAGCAGCTACTACTACTAGTAAGTACTACCACTACTACCACCACCTGGTGTTGTTGCTATTATTTCAGCTATGTAAAACTCATCATGATCCCATTTGGGGTTTTCTTAGCAAAAATACTGGGGCGGTTTGCCATTTTCTTCTCCAGCTCATTTTATAGATGAAGAAAACTGAAGTAAACAAGGTTACGTTGCACAGCTACTTAGGTGTCTAAGGACAGATTTGAACTCAGGTCTACCTAACTCTAGGAGTGGCACTCTATCCACTGTGCCACCTAATTTCCCAAACTGCTGCTGCTGCTACTACTATCACCACTAATATAATTAATAATACTAATAGCTGAAATGTATAAATGTATAAAGTTTTGCCACATGCCAGGCATTGTACTAAGTAGCTAACAGTTATTTTCTCATTTAATCCTCACAGCAACCCTGGAAGGTAAGTGCTACTATCATCCCCATTTTATAGTTGAAGAAACTGAGGCAGAGATACTGAAGTTGTTTGCCATTTCCTTCTTCATCTCATTATATACATGAGGAAACTGAAGCAAACAGGTTAAGCGACATACCCAGGATATCTAGGATATAGGATATATCTGAGACTGAATTTAAACTCTGGTCTTCCTAACTTTAAGCCCTCTATCAAATATACCATCTAACTACCCCCATTTGAGTCCCAGAAAGCTGCATATCTAGTGTGGGAATAGTGTGTGTGTGTGTGTGTGTGTGTGTGTGTGTGTGTGAATAGTGTGTGTCAGTGTGTGTGTGTGTGTGGGTGTGCTGGGTTGGGGTGAAGGGGAGCCCCACATCTTCTAGAATTTCTGAAGCCAGCCTTAGACCTTGACTGTAGCATTTAGACATCCTTACACATTTTGAAAAGTCCCACTCTAGGACCGGGAGGATCTGACCAGCTTGGGCAGCTTCTTTCTGCTCCACAACCATGCCAAATGCAATCCAATCAAGGGATTGGAGCCTAAAGTAAACTTCAGTTTACTAGTTTATGAGTAAGGACTGCAATTATTTACCAACATTTCATACTAAACATCTATTAAGAATTTTAGATCATTTATATAAAAAGTGAACAATTTCCAGCCCTCAATAAACTCTTCCATAAAGGCTAATGTTTTATCAAATTGGCAGTAAAATTTTTAAAAATATTTTTAAAATACTACCCCTACTACACTTTTTCATTCCAGTATTAAATCATGGTATATTAATTGAGTCAACAAATGGTATGAAGTGATTTTTCTGAATTGTATAGGGATCCCCAAGGATCTTTGATGTTCTGTTTCCATTGAAAATAGCCTGAAATAGGTGGTTATGTTTTTTTTTTACTTTGAAAAACTTAAGAAGTAAAAATGATTGAGGATCAATATACAAAGATTCTTTCTTGAAGGGCACAAACTGGAGACCTCAGTAACCAAGAAGAAGTCACCAATGGTGGTAAAACCAACCTTGGCAGAAAACATTTTCTTCCTATTTTCTTACTGCCAAAATGAAATACTTTCTGGGATGAAAGCTATCAGGTTATAAAGTCTCAAATGTGTACAGAAGAGTATTGGTAAGGAAAATGAAGGAAATGGTGAGAGGTTCTGACAGGAGCATAGAGAGAGTAAGCTGGCAGCAATTCAGATTCTAGGCACCAGCTAAAAACATAACAAAAAAAGAATGAGCTCAAAGAAAATAATTAATACTTACACTGAGGTTTCCAACAATTCCTTGAGAGTCAACTGTTTCAAGAAGAGAAAAAAATGATTTATTTTAATGTCTAATTGTTAAAAATAAGAAATATTCACATAGGGACTTCAGTCATATTCATTGATGAGACTATGGCTTGGTAAAAATGAACTCAAAAGTTGGGGTTAATTCTTTAGGGGACCTTTGATTCAGAAACTCTTAAGGGTGTTGGCATGGAGTAGGGTAAATTTTTATTTAACAACAGGGTCTAACGTGAGATTATGGAATTTCTTCCTTTCAAAGTTCATAAAAATAGGAGATTCTCATTTGACTTTGTGTGACCCTCCTTCAAAGTTCCATTTCTTTCAATTTAACAAGCACATAACGTTAGTTTTACTTTTAGCAGAGTTGAAAGATAGGGTAAAAGAAAGGAAGGAATGAGTTTCTACTCTGTGCTGGGAACTGTACTAAATACAAAGTAAACAAAGTTAAAAACAAAATAATTCCTTCCTTCAAGAAACTGATATTTCCTAAAATGTGTAGGAGATGAGACAGATTATCTCTCAGTTACTCTCCAAAAATTTTATTTTGATGAGATATGCCTCTCAGCTCCCATGGGTCATTTACAGAAATTGGTCCATACTTACAAGTAAAATAGTCTTTTGGGATATTGCGAGACCGGATGCGAGGGGCTGGCCCTTCATACATGTAAAAGGTTATTTGTGAAAAGTAATCAGTCATATATTCCAATTTATCACAATAGGTCTGTTCCATTCCTGAAAAAAAATGCATAGAATTTAGCCAAGTTCTTATTAAATTTAACAAATATTAATCATGTCTGTAATTATCATGCATGTACATTACCATTACTTATCCATGTATATATAATTTTCCCCTAAGAAATTGTAAGCATCTTTATTAACCAGTTCACCCATTCCGTAAAGTACTTTAGAATAATATTCCCCAAAAGTCACTAAAGTATACATACCTTTTGACATGTCATACTCCAGAGAAATCAAAGAAAAAGGATTCATACATACAAAAATATCTATCACAACTCTTTTAGTGGCAAAGAACTGGAAAGTAAAGAGGAGTCTATCATTTGAGAATCAGCACTATAAGGAATAATAAAAGATATGATTTCAAAGAACTGATGCTGAATGAAGGAAGCCAAACCAGAACAATTTATATAACTGCAACATATAAAAACAAACAATTTTGAAAGATTTCCTTTTTTCCAATGGGAAAGAGGAAGAGAAAATAAATGTGTTCACACAAGCATGCATGTGTTTGTCTGTGTATGTGTGTGTGTGCGCTTGTGTAAGTTCCTCGAGGGTAGGGACTGTTTTGCTTTGTTCTTTTATCCCAAGAATCTAGGACAGTACCTGGCAAATCCTAAGCACTCAATTTTGAGAAGATACCTAAAAGTGTACCTGTTTAGCACGACAGCTAGTATATATCTAAAACTAAGAACTAACATTTTATGTAATGGGGATAACCAAAATCCTTTCCAATGAAACTAAGGGTAAAACCAGGATGTCAATATATTTCACTTAATACTAGAAATTCTGGATATAGCAATAAGAATAAAAAAAAGAAACTAAGGAAATATATATAGGTAAAAAAGAAACAAAATTTTTAATTTTACAGATGATATGATGATGCATTTAAAGAAACCTAGAGAATCTAAAACTAAAAAATGAATTGAAACAAACAGAAAAACTGTATAGTACAAATCCATACAAGTCATCAGTGTTTCTATATGGTAACAGTAAAAACCAGCAGGAAGAGATAGAAAAAGAAATTCCATTTAAAGTAACTTGAGTCTACCAACCAAGATATACACAAGAACTACATAAATACAAAACACGTTACAGAAATTAAGACAAACCTAAATAGTGAGATAGCAATGGCTCATGGGAAGGATTAGTCAATATAACAAAAATGACAATACTAATTAATTTACTTATTTGATACCATACCAATCGATTATTTTATAGAAGTATAACAAATAATAACAAAATTCATATGGGGGAAAAAAATAAGAATCTCAGAGAAAATCATGAAACGAGTGGAAATGAAGGAGGCTTAGCAGTACAAGATCGTAAACTGTGCTAGAAAATAGCAGTTCTCAAAAAAAAAATGGTATGTATGTAAAAATAGAGAGGTTATTCAATATAACAAATTAGCTATACAACATACGAAGCAAATGAACCCAGTAGCGAAGTGTTTGATAAATATAAAGATCCTTGCTACTGGGACAAGGACTTACTGTTTTATAAAAACTTCTGGGAAAATTGAACATTCTAATATGTAATATTAGAAGAATTTGTAGATCTTCCCTGCCCTTAACAGTACCATGTGACCTGCCTTGAGCTTTGGTTCAGCCCACAGCCTGAGACACATGCAGCTAATGATGGGAAGAGTTTGCCAAAAGGGTGGAGTAAGAAGGATGCAGCAGGAAAACAAAAAGAAGCAGAGCTGAGAGAGTGAGGCAGAGCTGGGAGAGAGCAGGCAGAGCAGAGCAGAGCAGCTAGTACGAGTGAGAGAAGGAATGATTGTGCCTAAGGGAGCTTGTTGGCAGGGAGGCCTGACAGAGGGAAGGCTTGGGGATGGTCGTGCTACCTACGTTGATAATGTGTATAGATTTCTTTGTTACTATGTTGGATATCTGAATAAATATTTTGGTTTTGTCTTTGAGGAAGAGAGCTAATATTGTGTGAATTTACCCTGGAAATATGCATGCATATCCATAACAGCTGCTATGGATATCATATTGGCGTTACAGCATAGAAGAAACTAAATTTAGACCACACACCCTATTCCAAGATAGGTTCTGAATAGTACTTGACCTAGCTATATAAAATCATTTTAGGAACATATTAGAGAAACATGGAAGAAATTACCTATCCGATCTCTGGATAGATTTGCAAAACATATATCAACTGGGCCCACTCTCCAGCAAAGGGTGTCACCATATGAATCCAAATTATTTAATTTCCAATCAAACACCAGAAAAGGGACTAATGTATGTGTGTGTGTGTGCGTCTTGTATGTATGAAGTCTCCAGCTAATGGGAAGCTTATATACAAGCATTCAAAATGGTAAAATATATGCACAGAAGTAAGCATATTAGCAAACAGAATGGTTAAAAAAATATTGGAAAAGGGATAGAGAGGGATAGAATGGATTGGAGAAGATAACAATATATGTGTTGGATGGAATGGAATATAAAGTTTTTTAAAAAATCATTGAATTAGTAAGGTCTGAGAAAGAAGTTTTATCAACAACCTGTAACAGCCTATAGTTCTCAGAAGCAAAAGGTATGTGTGTCACAGGAAATAGGGAACAAGAGAAAAAGATGAAGGAAGAGTTAGATATTTTATAATGACAAAAAGATGAACAGATCATAGTTTACTCAGGCAAGATAAAGAGATAATTTGAATAATTCAAGGAAAGAGAAAACTTGCTAGAGGTAAAACTAAAATTTTAATCTTCATTTTAAGAATGTTTTTCTTTATCCTAATTCTTAATACATCAACCTGTTTCATATCTGTGCCTAATTTTAAGAATAAAAGGTTTACATGAGACATTTTAGAATGACTCTGAGGATGCCAAATTCTTCTTTGGTTTCATAACCTGTAACCCTCCAGCATGAAAAAGGTTCTAGGGCGGAGCCAAGATGGTGGAGTAGAAGGACACATGTTTACGAGCTCCAAAACCACAGCCCATAGAATTAATGTAAAAAGAGACCCCCATAACTTCTGGACCACTGAAAGGTGTACAAAAACAGAGTGGAAGAGATTTCCATTCCAGAGAGCCCTGGAGAGCCCTCCCCAGGGTCCGTCGTGCCCCGGAAAGCAGACCCCACCCCAGCGCTACCCTGGCCATGGCCCCAGAGAAGCTGACCCGAGCAGGCTTCAGGGACGGAGGCTCTGGCGGCTGGGAAGGTCCCTCCGCCCACGGAAGTTACAGGCCAGTGAGGGAGACGGCTGGCTGGCCTAGAGGTGGAGCGGGGTGTCTCCGTGACTCGGGCTCCCTCGGGAGGAAGCGTCGGCAGAGATGGGGGCAGGAAGCAGCGGAGACAGAGGCGTGGGCGGCAGCAGAGGCGGCAGTGGCGGCGTCCGGGGGCTCCCCCAGAAGCAGGCAGGATCGTCATTACTGAAGGTCTCTGCATAAAGCCCCTGAGGGAGCTGAGCCTGGGAGGCGGCCCTGCCCCCACCCCAGCACCAGAACTAAAGCTCACATTGATTAGCAGCTGGGCCGCGCATTTGAATCTCAGACCCCAAGCACTAGCTGGGCGGATCTAGGCGGGGGTGGACAGGAATCTCAGAAGTCAAGTAACTGGCTGGGAAAATGCCCAGAAAAGGAAAGAAAAATAAGACCATAGAGAGTTTTTTCGAACAGATGCAAATGATCCCAACTTTCGGATTTGACGAGGAAATATTCTTGCCATCAGGGAAAGACGTGGAGGGTGGGGCCTCAGTACCCCAGACATCCCAGGGGGATGTTGGGTGGGCTCAGGCCTTGGAAGAGCTCAAAAAGGATTTTGAAAAGCAAGTTAGACAGGTGGAGGAAAAACTGGGAAGAGAAATGAGAGAGATGCAAGAAAAGTATGAAAAACAGGTCAATACCTTGGTAAAGGAGACCCAAAAAAATGCTGAGGAAATTAACACCTTGAAAAATAGGCTCACTCAATTGGCAAAAGAGTTACAAAAAGACAATGAGGAGAAGAATGCTTTCAAAAGCAGAATGAGCCAAATGGAAAAAGACGTTCAAAAGCTCACTGAAGATAATAGTTCTCTCAAAATTAGAATGGAACAGTTGGAGTCTAATGACTTTACGAGAAATCAAGAAATCACCAAACAAAACCAAAAGTATGAAAAAATGGAAGAGAATGTGAAATATCTCATGGGAAAAACAACTGACCTGGAAAATAGATCCAGGAGAGACAATTTAAAAATTATGGGACTACCTGAAAGTCATGATCAAAAAAAGAGCCTAGACATCATCTTCCATGAAATTATCAAGGAAAACTACCCTGACATTCTAGAACCAGAGGGCAAAATAAGTATTGAAAGAATCCATCGATCACCACCTGAAAGAGATCCAAAAAGAGAAACTCCTAGGAACATTGTGGCCAAATTCCAGAACTCCCAGCTCAAGGAGAAAATCTTGCAAGCAGCTAGAAAGAAACAATTCCAGTACTGTGGAAATACAATCAGGATAACTCAAGATCTAGCAGCTTCTACATTAAGGGATTGAAGGGCGTGGAATAGGATATTCCAGAAGTCAAAGGAACTAGGACTCAAACCAAGAATCACCTACCCAGCTAAACTGAGTATAATACTTCAGGGGAAAATATGGTCTTTCAATGAAACAGAGGACTTTCAATCATTCTTGATGAAAAGACCAGAGCTGAAAAGAAAATTTGACTTTCAAACACAAGAATGACAAGAAGCATGAAAAAGTAAACAGCAAAGAGAAGTCTTAAGGGACTTACCAGAAGTGAACTGTTTATATTCCTACATGGAAAGACAATATTTGTAACTCTTAAAACTTTTCAGTATCTGGGTAGTTGGTGGGTCCATACACGCACATGTATATGCATGCATGTGCACACACATACACACATGCACACACATACAGAGACAGAGAGCACAGATTGAACTGAATAGGATGGGGCCATATCTTAAAAGAAATTAAGGTAAATGGTGAGAGAGAAATGTAGTGGGAGGAAAGAGGGTGAAATGGAAGGGGGTAACTATATGTCATTTAAGAGGCAAGTAGGAGACTTTTTAGTGGAGGGAAAAAGAGGAGAGCTGAGAAAAAAAAAAAACAAAAACAAAAACAAAACCAAGAAGTTTACCCTCATCACATTTGACTAAAGGAAGGAATAAAATGCACACTCATTTTGATATGAAAACCTATCTTACAGTATAAGAAAGTGGGGGAGAAGGAGATAAGCAAGGGGAGGATGATGGAAGGGAGGGCAAAGGGAGGACGGAGCAATTTGAAGTCAACACTCGGGGAGGGACAGGATCAAAAGACAGAAGAGAAACAATGAGGGGCAGGTTAGGAGGGATGGTAATTCAGTTAGTCTTACACAACACGACTATCAGGGAAGTCATTTGCAAAATTACACAGATATGGCCTATATTGAATTGCCTGCCTTCCCAAAGGGAATGGGTGGGGAGGGAGGGATGGGGAGAATTTGGAACTCAAAGTTTTAGGAACAACTGTTTAGTATTTTTGTTGCTACTAGGAAAGAAGACATACAGTTAAGGAGGAATAGAAAGTCATCTGGCCCTACAGGAGAAAAGAGAAGATGGAGACAAGAGAAGGGAGGGATGACAGAAGAGAGGGCAGATTGGAGATAGGGAAAATTAGATTGCTTGGGGTATTGGGGTGGGGGGAGGGGTTAAAAGGGGAAAAAAATTTGGAACCCAAAATTTTGTGAAAATGAATGTAAAAAGTCAAATAAATAAATAAATAAATAAGGTTCTACAAATTTCACTAAATGAACACTAATGCATTCTGAATGAGGAAATGTAAAAAGAGGCAAATATAGTTCTGTTCCATTGTTACAAAAGTTAATAGGAATGAGCCCTAAACTTCCACACAGAAAAATTCATGGTTTAGTATGGGATTACTGTGCTTCATAGATCAGAAGGGCATTGTAGCCACAGTTTCCTTTCATGTAAAGCAAAATAATAACAGGAATTATGACATGGCAAAACATGTGTCTGTGTGTGAAGAAAAGGTCCATTTGTAATAGAAATGTCTATCTTCTCAAAATTGAGTACTTCGCATTTGCCAGACACTGTCCTCGAGGCTGTGCTGAAGCAATGCCATGAAGTGAAAAGAACCTGGGACTGGGAATTAGAGGATCTGAGTTTAAGCCCTGATTCTGTAACCTGTGTGATCCTGGGCAAATCATTTCTCTAGGTCACAGTTTCTTCATCTATAAAAATGAGGGATAAACTAGATGAAAGAGACTAAGATGCATTGAAAATACTGCCATATTGGGAGTTAGTATATCATTAATATAAAGCAGGAAGGGCCCAAACAGGTCATATAGTCCAAACTCTTCAACTTAAAGTTGAGGAAAACAAAGTCTAAAACGGTTAATCTACTTGTTTAAGGTCACATAGGGGCAGCTAAGTGGCACAGTGGTTTGGAATTATGAAGACTTATCTTCATGAGTTCAAATCTGGCCTCAGATACTTTCTACTGTGTGATGTTGGACAATTCACTTTAACCCTGTCTGCCTCACTTCCTCATCTGTAAAAGAAGCTGGAGAATGAAATGGCGAGTCACTCCAGTATCTTTGCCAAGAAAACCCCAAAATGGAGTCACAAAGTGTCAGACACAACTGAAATAACCAAATAACATAAGAAAGTCATACAAGTAGTAGTATTACAATGATCTAAGATAATTCCAAAGGACTGATGATGGAAAAATGCTATCCATATCCAGATAAAGAACTCTGGAGTTTGAATGAAGATCAAAACATACTATTTTCTCTCTTTTTTTCTTCCTCTTGGTTTTTCTCTTTTGATCTGATTCTTCTTTCACAACATGACTAATGTGAAAATGTGTTTAATGTGATAGTATATCAGATTGCTTGCCATCTTGGGAAAGGGTAAGGAGGAAAAAAATTTGGAACTCAAAAATCTTATAAAAGTGAAAGTTGAAAATTATATATAATTGAGAAAATAAAATACTATTAAATAAAAAGAAAAACAAGTATTAGAACCAGGATTTGAATTCTAGTCCTATGGCTCCAAAGTCAACTTTCTTTCCACTGTACAACATTATCTCCCTTGACTCTGACACATTGACACAGACTACCCACTGACCTCGGGCAAGTATTTGACCGTCTATGAACCTCAGCAAGGTAGTATAATAAAGAGACAGGAAGTAAAATAATATAGGCAAGCCAAACTATTGACACCACCTCTCTTCAGTCTACAATGGAGATAATCCAGAACCCTAAGCCCAAGAACTTTGAGAATTAAAGTCTCTCCTACTCCAAACACCACTATCACCACTTATCTGCTTCCAGCCTTCCTCCTGCCATCACAACTGGGAAGAAGGGGTCCACCATCCTTACTACCACCAATACCAACTTCCAACTACCTGCTACCTATGGGCAAGTGAACCTAAGGAACTTGGGAACAGCAGAACCACCATACCACACCACATCACATCCCTGTCCCTCCTCCTTCTGCTAACCCTACTTTGCTACTACACGCTAAAGACCATGGATGGGACCTGTCCATCTCATGCAGGTAAAAATTATAAATGTTATCTTCCCCCATTAAAATGTGAGCTCCTTGAGAACAGCGGTTATTTCTCTTTTCTACCTGTATGTGTATTGCTTACCATAATATTTCACACATAGAAAGGACTTTATAAGTATTTTTTCATTCATTCACACATTTGAAAAAGAACTGGGGAAAAAATGCCTAAGTTCCTTGTTTATAATGAGAATTAGAAGAATATCAATAAAGCACAATATAAAAGTAAACTATTATCAGTACTGCTGACAATTTAGAATTAGAAAAAAACTTAGTTGAAGTATCAAATCTAGTCATATTAATTGTTTTTCTAGTTCTCTATCCGTTGGATAACACTGCTGAATTTAGGTTACCAAGACCTAGTAAAATGTTGGCACCCACCAAATAAATGTATGTTGACCCATTTGGCAGATGCTTATTCTAGGGTTATTATAAGAGTGAACTCTTTGTAGCTATTGTTACTTTGTATGTTGGATGCACAAATAAAGAGCTGCAAAAGTAAACACTAAATGGATAAATTAATGCAAGAAAGCTTACCATGATCAGCCAGAAGAATGATATTGACGCAATTGTGTAGGTTCCTTTGTTTCAGTCCATCCATTAACATTCCAAAAGCTTTATCTACTTTCTCTAAGGCCTTAATTACCTGGACAACAAAGACAAAGTTAGCATTTTTTTTCTACAAATTATATCTTGTACAAACAAATAATCACTAGTTCAGAGTACTCAATAAATACATTACCGGCCTCATGTTTATCTCAAAAAGCTATCTGCTTTTTAAATGGGTAGCAGACCTGTAAATAGCAAGTTTGTCAGTTGGTATTTTTATAACAATTCTTGTTTTTGTAATTGTAAAGGCGGTGGAAGGAGGACTCTAGAGGACAATCTGAGACTATAGACACCGCCGTAGTAGAGAGGGAGGCAGTCTAAGCTTTGTCCTAGAAGTATAGCTGAGGTTTGGGGGAAAGGGGTGACTTGACGGCAAAACCTTAGAGATATCAGACTGGAAGATGGTTGTACCATGCATGGGGCAGCTCAGGCCAGGTAAATATTATCGAATGAGGCACAGATGTTGTGGTTGCTCCAAGTAGGAAGGATACTCTCTTAGGAAGACCATTCATTCAGATATGGATTCCCTGTAGCAAGCTCAGTTTGCTCCATTGCTAATTACATCCCGAGTATGTAGTATCCATCTCATTAAAGTTGTTGTTTCTATAGACAAAATTGGGTCTATATTTTTTCCGTTAAAGGTAATGTTAATATCAAATGGGTTTCTGTTATGTTTTTCAAACGAGGCAGGGGGGAAGGGAGAGCAGAATTAAAGACAGAATGGATTTTAAAAGATGAGAGAGTATTTCAATATATCAGGTCACAAATGTGTCCTTGTAAAGTTAGACCACCTAAAGAGAAAAAATAGAGAGACACCTTGAGTAAATAAGTTGTATATGAACTGAATGGTGAAAATAGAGATGAAAGAAAATTTTTTCAATGTTTGCAGGATGTTGTCTGAGCTTTTTCCTTTGAAGTCACAGCTACATGAACTCACTCTTTCTTTTCCTGCTTTGTCTTTTATACAGATTGGCAGAAGATATCACTTGTGAAAAAAAACTTTTCAAAGCATGCCAGAAAAACAAAAAAGTCATGGGTGGGAACATTGGCATCACCGTTCAGGTTCAAAAACAATACTATTGATAGTTAAGTTCCCATGTATATAATAAGTCTATGAGTGAAAAAATGTCCAATAGTCCTTTTGGACACATAAGTAGTGTAAGAGGAAGTAGAGATGAATTAAAGGTCAGAAAGCCTAGGTTTGAGTTCACAGTCCCACCATTGGCTAAGGAATTTGTCCGCTGTGAGCATCAGTTTCCTCATCTGTAAAGTGGGAATATATAATTACCAAGATGGAAGAAGGAAATGGCAAACTACTTAAGTATCCTTCCCAAGAAAATCCCACAGACAATATGCTCCATAGGACATGAAGAGTTGGACACAACTGAACAATCACAATTAATGAAGATGGTCCACAGAAAAGATAAGAAAACGTGCCTTTGCTCTGTTCTTTGCAGAGGTGGTGGGTGGATGTAGAATATAGTGGCAGGTAAGATGACAATTTTATGAAACTTTTATTCCTCTTTAAGTATTTTTAAAATTTTGTTGAAGGAATGGCTCAAGTTAGCCTTATACCAGTTCTACACTATGGAAGGCTACCTAAGGGAGAGGGGAGGATTATATTTGGAAATGAAGTTGATAAAAAATATACAAGTAAAAATAAGATTTTGAAAATAAAGATAAAACATTGACATCCTACTTTACAAGTCTCTTATGAGGATGAAATGAGGTAATACATGCAAAGCATTTTGCAAAAGTTATGAACATTATGTTAGTGTGGTCATTATCATTATTGTTTCTGAATTTTGGATTATGGCAATTTTCACCATTCATAAATCTTGGTGATGTTTTTGAATTTGACTCTTCTCATTAGGCTGAAATTTAAAGTAACTTTCCCACAATATTATCTTTCACAAAGACATTCCAGATTTCTAGATTTGACTAACTAGTTCTTGTTCTAGCAATGAATACTGTCTAAGGAAGAGAACTGGGCAAACATTTAGTTCTCTAATGATAATGAAAACTGTTCAGCTTTTTATGCTCTTCTTATAACAAAATAATTCCTTCATTGTTGGGAGAATCTTTCTTGAAATGACTGCTATATGTCTATTGCTCGTTCTATCTAAAATATAACATTAGTTTACTTCTCCATAATGA
Organism: Bettongia penicillata ogilbyi; assembly: GCA_023548195.1. Classification (NCBI taxonomy): domain Eukaryota; kingdom Metazoa; phylum Chordata; class Mammalia; order Diprotodontia; family Potoroidae; genus Bettongia; species Bettongia penicillata. The sequence goes on along the minus strand of JAJHZJ010000418.1, from coordinate 720,455 downwards.
ACATCAAGTAAAAGTATATGGAGCATTATTTACGGTTACATCCCTCAAGCTCAAAACGTTCGGCACCCAATTTCCCATTAACTATGAGAAAGTCACTAGAACAAAGTGAAAGAATTGTAGGTACATTAAAGCTAATGGGTCTACCAGATCTGTAATGCACTCCCCAGTCCCTTCTACCTCTCCAAATGCCACAGATTCTTTAGACATCAAGGTCAAGTCTCTGGCCTTGAAATGTGGAAGAGGGATTAGGTTTATTCTATTAGATTGTAGGCTCCCTGAGGACAGAGACTGTCTTTTGCCTCTTTTAGTATCCCTGGAGCTTAGTACAGTGCCATCTACATGGTAGGCACTTAATAATGTTTATTGATTTATTGGATAGTTTGGTGCCAAACCCAGTACCAATACTTGCACGAAGTTGCATGAAGGCAAATCTAAGTTTCATGTCAAGAAAAATTTGCTAAAAATTAGAGATATCCCAAAGTTGAATGGGCTGTCTGAAGAGATGATGTGTTTCTCCTCCTTCAGAGTCATCAAGTAGAAACTATGTAGCCATTTGTGGATTACGTTATACCTGGGATTCCTTTTGTATATGGGTTGGAATTAAATATTCATTGAGGTCCCTAAATTCTAATGACTTCCTATTACCTCCAAAGTAAAGTATAAATTCTTCATTTCAACTTTTAAATCCTTTCACAAACTGGCTCCAATGTATCTTTCCAGGCTCAATTCCTCACACGTGGCACTCTTATCTCCCATAGAATCCTTTACTTTCTTCAAAGACTCAGCTTAAACACCGTGTACATGAACCCTTTCCTGATCCATCCCCTGTCAACTGTTTGTATCCTCTCTCATCATTTACCTTTTAGTTATGCTCTACATATTTATTTCTATATGCTAATAATATACGTACAAAACTACTAATAAAATTTAAACTGCTTGAGAGCAAAGTGCTGTTTTCTTTTTTTTCAGTTATTGTATCCTTAGTCCCTAACATAATGCCTGGCACATAATAGGCATTAAAAAAATTGTTAATTGACTAAAACCATCTGTACCTACCTGGTTTTGTGGGACTGGCCAAGGTCTGAAATCAGAAAAGAGTTAAGGAGCTCCTGGGGTCATAATCTAATAATGAAAGCCTACTCCCCAACCCCTCATGGGAAAAGATAAATGTTCGTTGTAGAATAATAGATGGCAGCAGAGAGCAAAAGAGAGTAGCAGAGAGCAGTGGAGGTGTCTATGGAAAGCAGCAAAGACCACCAGCCCAACCAAGGTGCCCCCTGAAAATCCTTCAGAAATGTCAAAAGACAATTGAAAATAGCAGTGCAGCAGAGACTCCAGGTCTAGAGCAGTCAACAACACCAAAACATATCCGTGGAGATGTCCAAGAAAGAGCAGAGCCTCCAAGCACCTCTCTTCAAGAGCTTGTTCAATGACACCCTTAGACATTAGTCTGTCTGTGGGGAAGTGAGCAGTGGAGGCACGAGTTGACCAAGCCATCTGTGTTATACACGTTCCCTGATTGTACCTGTTTCCCACGTAAGAAACTCTCTAATGTGACCCTCTAACATGTGTTCCTAGAATGTATTCATACTACAAAATGTCATACAATCTTCCCAGAACCTTGTATGATACTACATGTTAAACAGTAGTATGGCTGCAAAACTTCAACTCTTATCCAGAATGGTTTGCCTTTGTCAGATGTCTAAATTTCTCAGTTGAAAGAATTAAGATATTTCTTTAACTTCTGAGTGAATGCAAACATTGTGGACAGAATGGTCAGAAACTTAGAAGTAATTTTAAAATGGAAAAGAATAAGAAAGTGGACACTGAAAACTAGAACCCAGAATGGACTGAAGGAGATGAACGAATCTCACATTTGGCTAAATAAACATTTAAGAATGTAGTTAAGAGGCTTTTTTTCTCAGTAAGTAAATCCTAAAGGAAAACCATACTTCTCTATTCTAAAAAAAAAAAGTCTAGCTGAGTTGTTCTTTCTTCTCTGTAGCCCAAATTAAATTAAGTATCATTGTATTTATACAAATGTGAAGTTGGTTAACTGTACCTGTAACGTTTTGTAAGACAATAGGTTAGTGAATAAGACATTCTTTTATTACTTTTATGACTGAAATTGTGCCAACATTTTTTGGTAATTTTCCCAAGGGAGTGGAATATTATACCTGATTTAAATGTATAGGTTGCGTCCGCAAATTTCTTGTGAGTAAGGATTATTTCATTCATTATATTTGTATATCTTGTGTCTACCAAACTGTCTGGCACTTAAATATTTGCTGATTGATTTGCATATTCATGCTGTGCATAGAATGCATGCGCTGGACAATTCTTAAGTACATTTAAGGAATGAGCTTCTCTTGTAAAATTACATTATGTTTGTGGGCAATGTATTATGAATTATTTCAATGAATTAATCAGATAGGGAATAAAGGCTTATTATTAAAACTATCTAATAGTTTAAATGGCTATAGATATAATACATAGATATCTATATAATGTGTGTACATATCTACATGTGTATATAATATACATATATGTGTGTGGACAAAAGGTATATGTGTATATATCCCCTTCATGAATATCTGTTTGTTTAGCCCCACAAAATTATCATCCCCAAAAGACATATTATCTATCCTTACCTGTCCTTGGGTCTTATCTCCCTAACAAATTCTTCTAGGCACTGGGGAATCTGCTAATTCAGGAATACAAGATGCTGATGGATCCCATAAAACAATTAACATTCCCTAATTGTCTGAGAGGAGTGATCACTAGCCCCACAAGGGTGTGCTAGCTTTCTTTAAAACAATCCATTATGTTGTTCCCCACCATGATGCTGTCTACCCTGTAACCAACTGTATTGTCTTCCCCACCCACCCAGTTCTGTACTCCTCAAAGCCATATTAAGGCTAGTGAGCCTTACCTGGGAGTTTTTGGTTATTGAGAGAGGCCATTGATCCAATTTATTGGTTACTGCTAACCTGACTAATAAATTGATCATGCTTAGATCATTGTCTTTCGGTTTACCGTAATTTTCAAACATAACTATGGAAGAGGTAAGAAAACTGGAGAAGAGGAAATTCTATGGAAGCACAGATTAGGTATGATATGGATACAGATAAAGAGATGGATATAGATAATATAGATAACAAAGACATTGGTATAGGTAAAAATTAAATACAGATTAGATATGACAGATTTAAATAACAGATATGATACATATCATATATATGTATAGATAGATATGATATGTGAAAATATCAAAATTAATATTACCTCTAGTTTCTACTGTATGGATTTAAATGATTTTATGCTGGATTAATTTTAATAATTGTTAGCTTTTTTCTATCATCCCCAAAAGGTATATTGTCTGTCTTTGCCTATCTCCCTAACAAATTTTTCTAGGCACCAAGGAGTCTGCTAATTCAGGTCTGTAAAATGCAAATAGTAACTATAAAACAGTTGACATTCTTTAATTGAAAGGAGGCAGGGAGGTGGCACAGTGAAAAGAGTACTGAGACTGGAATTAAAAGACTCATCTTCCTGAGTTCAAGTATGACTTCAGACACTCACTCTGTCTGTGTGACCCTGGGCAAATTGCTTAATCTTGTTTTGTCTCAGTTTCTTGATCTGCAGAAATGAACTACTCCAATATCTTTCACAAGAAAACCCCAAATGGGGTCATGATGAGTTGGACATGCCTGAAAGTGACTAAACAATGAACTGTCACTTTCTTTAAAATCACTAATCATATTTTTCCCACCCCCACAATACTGTCTATAACCAATTGCATTCTCTTCTCCACCTACCCAACTCTCTACTCTCCAAAATTTTGTTAAGGACTAATGAGACCTACCTTACTGTCTTTGGTCATTGAAAGAGGCTATCAACACAATTTACTGGTCACTGCTACCTTAACAAATTGATCATACTCAGACTTATATTCTCTCTTATATTCTACAGCACGTTGCCTCTCATCTCTATCTATATCTGTATTTGTACTTAAATCAGTACCTACATATCTATATTTTCTATAATCTATACCCATATGTTAACATTTGAAAATGAAGGTAAACTAAGAGACTAGTCTCAAAGTCAAGAAGATGTGGTTCAAATCCTGCCTCTGACACATATAGGTTATGTTACCCTGATTAAAGCACTTACCCTCCTAGTGATCTAGGTATATCTTTTAAGACTATAAGTTGCATAAAAGGCCACAAACTGTATTGGTAGAAAGAGTTTCCTCACTATGGAATTCTTTATACTAGTAAAATAACAGATCTATTTCTTATTTCTATATATTTATTCAGATATGTGTGAGTGCATGTGCACATATACATATGTGTATGTGTGTATATATGTGTGTACACATAAACATACATACACATGGAGTCATAAAGAGTTGGACAAGACTGGAAAGACTTTATGACAACATATATGTGTATGTGTGTGTATATATAGATAGATATAAATTATTTATTTACACACCAACACTCTTGGCACAGAGAGAAAACAATGATTCCTACCTATAAGATCAGGACAGAAATACCACAGTGACTATGGAGGCTTCTACCTACAAACTAGACACAAGACAATATAATTATGCTCTACTTTGTTTTCCATAAGCCAGTTTTGGATTTCAAAAGGAACAAGACTAAGGTATACAGTGCCTAGCCACACTACATTCTTGATGCTAAGATGGATCTTGATGCTAACTGGTAAATAATGCCAATCATTTCTATCATTTTAATAGATTTAATCACTTTACTATAATAAAATTCTAATATAAATATCTATTTTTCAGAGGTACATTACATAGTTCTACAGGTTGCTTTTTTTTCATTATCTCATAGACAATATAATCCATTGGATTTGGGACTAGAATTATAAATTCCTTAGTACAAGGCACTCTCAGGTAAGAAAACTCCCTCTTACCAATTCATGACACCAAAAGCAACTTATATTTTTATAGAGTTGATTAAGATATTTAGATGTAAAAAGTAACTTACAAGGTATCACATAATTAACATATGTCAGGCTTGAACATAACATGCTGCCTGTCTATGACCCAACATCAAACATTTTTAAGACAAAATAAATAAACGTACATTACCACTGACTGGTCCACCTGAATGTCCAGCAGAATCTGGCTCTTCTACGTATAAGGTATAAAAATCTGGTCTGTAGATGAAATTAAGAGACAAAACAATTTTTTCTTACTATCAATTTAAGAAAAATTCTTTCTAATAAACCTTTTTAGGAGAATTCCAGTCAAATCTGAAAAATGGGCCTGTAAGCATCGACCTCTGTCAGCACATGCCATTTCATCCATCTGAGTATCAGCATGAGGTCCCGTTAAACAACAAGAAATATAAGGCTTCAAGAGCCACCCCCCAAATGGCAAAAAAGTAGCCATAGTAACCAAAGTGTTTCAGCCTCTGTTCATTTCTGACTTCGCTACATCCCTGTCCCTTTGCAACCCGTCACTTTCTTCAGTGGTTACTTATTTGGAAACAGGCATGGATTTGGGGTTGAAGCTCATCTCCTGGAAGCACATTCCATTCTGGTATTTAACTACTTGACTTTGGCCAAGTCATTTAGCTTTTCTAGTCCTTGACTTTCTCACCTGAAACATGAAGAGATTGAATGAAATGACCTATAAGGTCCTTTCAAGCTCTGAATCCAGTGATCTAAAATTCTGTTATCTTAGGGTTCTCTCATGTTAATTCATATGTATTCTGAGTTGACAAATTTCAGGCACTCTACCTCTCTCCCCACCCAGATCATTTCTTCATAGTTTTATTCCAGTATTTTGGATATTTGTAAAAGACTCAGAAATTTGTAGGACAGAAGGAGAATGGATAGGGTTTTTCAAATTATGCTAAAAGGAAAGGTGGAGTGAAAGGATGAGATAGTGGGTGCTGAAGAGAAATAACAATTATACTCTTATTTTGTTGAGAACAGGAGAGGGAGTATGACTTAAAAAAAGAGAAAGAGAATCAACTCTGTAAAGCATAGACCAATGAGCTTACACAAATTTTATCAAATTTTATGGTGACATAAAACTAGGATAGCAAATATGTTCTGATGACAAAGTCAGGATCCAAAAAGATCTCAACAGGCTAAATAAAAACACTTGGTCAACTTTAAGTAGATGACAGGTAATAAGAATTAAGTGTAAAGTCTTATATTTAGGCTGAAAAACTCAACTTTTCAAGTACAAAGTGGTATCGGACTAGCTAAAGAGCAGCTCACTTGGGAAAAAAAAAACCTTGGAAATTTAGAGGAGTTAATGAGGTAACATGATTGCCAGAAAAGTTGTTAGAGTCCATATTCTTAAGGGGTGGGGAGCGCGAGTGGGGAGCGAGGTGAGGAAACAGTTCTGTAGTCTGCCCCAAGCAGAACATGTCTGTGGGACAAAAATTATCCAATGGACCATTGACTAGGATGGTACTGCTAATAATCAGTCAATAATGTTGACATAACTGCAGTTCGTTCACTTAACCTGATACATCAGAAGTCAATGGAGTATCTATCAAAACTTAGTTAAGAACATGTATATTATAAGGAAAGAGGAAAAATGTCCATTGGTTACATAGAAGGTGCTTATCTCTAGTTCCAAAGGAAGGAATGTGTCCTTATTAGCCTAGTCATTCCCACTATTAGCCATTCCCTGTTAGATAAGATTAAAGAATAAATTTCCTTGGGCTATCAAAGTCCTCTAAGTCTCCTTTTTTTTGCAATCATAAAGCAATTAGTGGTGGAGAGGAGAAACTAGATGCACATTGATCCTGAGCTAAAGGAACAAGCAAAATGGTGAATACAGAGCAAAATGGAATTTGTTATGTCACCTTAATAGACAGCACTCAGCTCTTAAAAACCCTTTTTTAACATATGGAATATTGTGTTTATTTTTAGGTGCCAAAAAATAAAGCTAGTAGGGATAATTTGCATATTGGATGTGAGTGTGTTTGTCCTTTGTTCCTAAAGAAGACCATGCCATCAGAGAAATAATGACATGACTTACACTTGACTTTGTTTTGAGTGAGGCTGTGAAGGTCACCAGCCTCACTTCTCCTCCAGAGCCATCTGAATCCAGTGACCAGATATTCATCAGGGTGACTGGAGATGACCCAGGATGAGGCAATTGGAGTAAAGTGACTCACCCAAAGTCACACAACTAGTGACTGCCAAGTGTCTGAGGTGAGATTTGAACTCATGTCCTCCTAACTCCTGCAGTGGTACTCTATCCACTGCACCACCTGGCTGCCCCCACTGGATAACATAATAAAGATCCTACCAGATTCAGACAGGCTAGGCCATTGTTTTGAATTTAATAAAACGAAATCTGACTGGGATAAATGTAAACTCTTTAAAAAGGAGACAGTGACCTGGGTACAACTTGTAGGAATAAGGTCTAAATGAGGCTTCCTTGAGAGTGGTTAAGATCCAGAGAAGAGTACACGATTCAAAGAAATAATGGGAGTCGAAAAGAAGATTAAGTAGGCCTGAGAAAATTCCTGCTAAGGGAAGACAGTCAAAGTAGTCAGAAAGATAGATTTTGACCAGTACAGCCTTTTTTTGCTATTTTGGCTGAGTTTGATTATGATTCCAATTAATAATAGACCTTTAAAGTATGCTACTTAGCCCCCAAAAATATTTTGGCTAGGGAAGTCTCTGTAAAGAAAAGATAATACTCCCTTTGAGGGAGACAAGTCTCCTAGATGTCAGGGGAAAAGAGAAAAAAGAAAACAAGCAAAAACTAAAACAGATCAAAACAAACAAAAAATAGCAGTAGATGACTGACTATAGTAGGTATAAGGAAAAGCAGCCAACTACAGATGTGGATTTGAGTAGGAATGAGGCTCAGTCAAGTGAAGCAATGAGAAGTATTCTTAAGGAGCCCCAACCTTAATGGCAAGAATTGACTAAGAATGTCTCTGATCCCTGGACTGACATTCTGTACCCTTTCACATGTGGAGGACTTTGCCTAATTACTTACCTTACAATTTTGCTCTAGTTAAATGAATGCCATTTAAAACAAATGTTATTTGGTTTCATCTGACATCAAGATTCAACAGAAGGGGACTCAGATGAATTTACATACATGCTAACAGCGCACTGGACTTGGACTCCAACCAATCCATGTCAGGGTTTGAGTGTGAGCTCATGGTATATTTATATCTTTTCGGTAAGATTGATCTGTCATATCAAGTAGTCATCATATTTTTGCATTATTTTTTCTTTATATGATGTTAGCAGTTACCTTTCAGATTTGGGCAGGTCAAGCCAACGCAACAGTGTAGAAATTCTCTCTTCATATGGAGCGGAACTAAAGGAAATAGTTAAGAGAAAGGAGATACAGGACCATAAGAAGCATATTTCTACTAGCATATGTTAATCAAGCAGGTAAAAACTGATGTTTTCCAACATTAATGATAAAATATACTTAGATAGATTTGTATTGTTATAACTAAAATTGGTTTGTTAAATTTTTCTTAAAAGAGAGTTGTCAATATAATTAAAAGTCAGTGAGACCAAATCCTAATTCTGCTTCTTTCTACCTATGGGACTTTGGGCAAGACACTTAATCTGGGCTTCAGTTTCCTTATACACAAAAAATATGAAATATATAAAATGACTTCCATTGTTCCTTAAGCTTCTCAATCTTGACCCTATGACTTCTCTTTTCTCCTTTTAAAACATCCCTCTTATTTGCCTTCTTTTTGTCTTATTCCAAAAAGTCTGAAGAGACAATACTGACATTTTCAAACTAAATTCTTTTTATCCTTCCTTTAGGAAGAGCAAGGAGGAAATAAATGGATCTCCTCTAAGGAATGGCAGGTGTACAAGAGAGCAGCCCAACAGAAGGAACTTTACCTTGCCAACTAAAATCAAAAGATTGAGAAATAACAGTACTTCGAGACTTTGTGATTTCATCAGTGTGAGAACCAAAGGTGAAATTCCTTCCAATTAATTTGCATGCCAACTCTTAGAATTAACTGCCTGAAAGAAAAGTTACATAAAGTACAACTTCCAACTTGTTCCCCCAAATTGGTTCAGACCATAAAGATATGACTTACTTGTTATACTTCATGTAAATGGATGGAAATGTGCCATTAATAGCTACGTCAGAGCCAGGCCAAAAGTAGGTCCCAGCCTTTAAACCTTGATACATAGCTGTTAGCCAGATCTGTAGGAAGATGAAATCAAAAGATTACTACAAATCAAAATTTTCAGTTTGTAAACTTCCAAGAAACTTGAAGTTGATCAAGGAAAAGCCTCAAAAATAAATGTAGGGATTTCTATTAACATGAATAAGGGGGATTAAGTTGGAGCAATGGGGCTAGTTTATATGAATGATTCACAACCACATATGCTTTCTAATTTTATAAAGCTATTATAATAATTTAACAATTCGAATATAACTGGAAAATAGTGAAATTGTTTTTAAAAGTTTAAAGTTTTAAAATAATTTATTTAGTCAAAAATATTATTTTAACAATTAGAAAGTGCCTCAACTTTTAAAGTAATTTATTTAACCTGCCCCTCATTGTTTCCCTTCTGTCTTTTGCTCCTGTCCCTCCCCAGGTGTTGACTTCAAATTGCTCCCAGTTAGTCTTACACAACACGACTATCAGGGAGGTCGTTTGCAAAACTACACAGATATGGCCTATATTGAATTGCCTGCCTTCCCAAAGGGAATGGGTGGGGAGGGAGGGATGGGGAGAATTTGGAACTCAAAGTTTTAGGAACGACTGTTTAGTATTGTTCTTGCTACTAGGAAATAAGAAATATAGTTAATGGGGAATAGAAAGTCATCTGGCCCTACAGGACAAAAGAGAAGATGGGGACAAGAGAAGGGAAGGATGACAGAAGAGAGGGCAGATTGGAGATAGGGAAAATTAGATTGCTTGGGGTATTGGGGTGGGGGGAGGGGAGAAAAGGGGAGAAAATTTGGAACCCCCAAATTGTTAAAAATGAATGTAAAAAGTTAAATAAATAAATAAGATTTTAAAAAAAAGTAATTTATTTACTTAAAATAATTTTTCTCTTATTCTCTGGCATTCAAAATATAATAACTTTTATTTCAAAAATTATTTTACTTAAAAATTATTAAGACCATTGAAGAATAGTAATGATAGACTGGTATTTTAAAAAAAAATTTGAGTAAATAATATAACAGAATCATTATTCTATTATTGCAATTTATAATGACATAATTTACATGAGATTTTAAAAATCATCCATTTATTTAAAGTTCATTATTCTAATATAGTTAGAAAATATTGTTATTAATTTATATGTAAAAATCATTTAATCATCTAAAATAATTATTCTATTACTCTCATATCACTGAATTTTAAAAATTATTTAGAATAAAACATTCCCAGTGATAAAAAGAAATGCCCTTCACAGTTTTAAAATATTGTTTATAAAGGTCTAAACCACTATCTAGTAGTTGTCTTTTAAACAAACTTTAGACAGATGATTTCCAGAAAGCATAGGAGGGAGTCATTTTCAAATCAACAACAGAGCCTGCTCAGGGCTCCATTCTTGGCCATGTTTAAAGAGCAATGTAAGAGATGAAGTGGGTTAAGAACTTGACTTTCAGATTGAATGTCAAGGAGGATAAAAAGAAGGAAAAATATATGTGAGGATGTAAATGGATTTAAATGTCAACATCAGCCATTTAATTTAATTATAAGAAAAGTTTCAGTAGATAACATTATATTCTAATCTAATAAATGATTAGGAACTGATTGTTGAGTTTTCTCACACTAGACTAATTATTAAGCAATTAGAAGGAACTGAACAGAATTCCATCTTTCTGCAGTTATCTATTTGAAGCTCTGATTGAGAGTAAAAGCTAAGGAAGATCCACTGGATGACCCCCTCCAATTTCTAATGACATCATAACAAAATTGCAATCCATAGTGGTTTCAAATAGCTATCAGTCTTGAAGAAATGTTTCTTTTAATCAAACTTTGTAAATAACATTATATTTCACTCATAAAAAGTTTACAAAGACTAAAGTTTACAGAGACAAGTCCCTGTGGACTTGTGAATTTGCTGTATTGTTTTAGAAAGCAAAGACTAAAAAAAAAAAAAACAAAGAAAGCAAAGATTACAGCTCATATAGTGGATACCTACAGGTTGCCCTTTCCACCATGCTGGATCAAATTTCTCTTGTGAAGAAAGTGAAAAGTTCTTGTTAAGATATACATCATATATATTATTGTCAATGATGCCGTGGGATTCTGGATATAAACCCTAAAATGAAAACAAATCAAAAGGAAAAGAAATTAATTCACATATTAAGATAGAACAGATGGCCCAAAGCTGGGAGAAATAGTTAATACACTGAGTGGCAGACTCAGAATCCAAAAGATTTTGGCAAGACAGACCGTAGGGCTAACTGTAATATAACAGAAGTTAATAGGAATGAAGATGAATGAAATCTTACACTCAGTTCCAAAAAAATTGACTTATAAGAGCAAGATTGGGAAGCCATCACCGGACAGCAGTTTCTAATGATCGTCACACCTCTCCCACCCCAGCTACTGCTCAGACAATGCCAGGACCATTTGCTGTACTCCAGGCTCCAAAAGGGGATGCTGACTTCTATATAATCGGTGTGTGCTGAGGAGACTGTTGCCTTTCAAGAAGTAAACACTGTAGACTAACGGAATAAGATGCTTTCTTCTGGTGTTTTGGTCAGAGGTATTCAGGGAACAGAGGATCTCCCAGTGCTTATGGCCCAGTGAAAAACTGTTCATGAATCTCTTCCTATGGAATCACTCCACAGAGTGGGACAAGGTAACGTTTGGCGTATTCTTCTGGGCAGAATAGGTTCCATGCAAGTCCCACCTCCTCCACCCCTACTTCACAGGAGATACTACCTTTTAGTATAATATGGAATACTTTCTCCCAAGAACTCAAAGGCATTTTAATATTAATTATTAACATTAATTATATTATATATTATTATATAATAATTAATTATTAATATTATCAATAATAAAATCAACAAATTTTCTAGCTTAGGTAGCGCCCAGGGAACACAGTAGATTACATTAGTTCCTTTGTAATAATAATAATAGGAACATTTATAGTTTGTGGTTTACAAAGCAATTAATGAAAACTAATTCATTCAATTCTAACAGTCACCCTGGAGTAGATACTATTACTTATTATCTCCACAGGATCACACAGCTAGTAAATAACCGAAACCAGAGTTGAACTCAGGGCTTTCTGATTCCTGGTCCAGCATTCTATCCAACTGTGCCACCTAGCTGCCTTGTTCTGGATCCCAAACCAAGACTTGTAGAAGACCCTTGAGCTGGTTGATCAATTTTTGGAATGTTTAGCCATGCCTGTCAACAATGGATTAGCCTCATGTAGGTAGTCATCAACCTATTTGTGCCCCTACAAAGATATGCCCATATCAGGCTCTATATTCAGTTAGCAAAAGCTAAATTGGTACCTGTGGTGTTTTCCCACCCTACCTACTAGTAGCCCAAAGATCAGTTAGGAGGGAATATATACAACAGGCAAAATACTCAGTCCAGATTTTGTTTCTCCAAGTTCTACAACGCATCTAGGAACAAGCTAGCCTAACCGCTACTCTAGGAAAAGACTTTACAATAGCACTCCTTTCCCATGATAATGAATTCCTACAGTACTCCCTAAGGTCTACCCGTCCTTGATTCCAGAAATCAAACCTCTCCACTTATTGCAAGACCTAGTGGACCCAGAGGCCTTTGCAAAGTTTATGACTTAAGTCCTTATTCCTATATCCTCATACCTCTTAAGTAGGAAGTGAAATCAGAAACCATTCAGACCAGTCCTATCATTTTGTATTATGACAAAACTGTGAGACCCAAGGAGTTTAAATTACTTGCCCATGGTCACACAGATAAGTGGCAGAAAAGGTATCTGAACCTATATCATAGGATTCCCAATCTTTCCACTAAAGAGTTATCTCTTTAATGAAAATGATAGGTTCCCACTTTGATCCAGTACTGTAACTCAGAAGACTAAGCTCCCAGAGGCCAAAGGGAAGGCATTGCAAAATATTTAGCCAGAGAGGGGCAGCCAGTGGTGCAATGGATAGAACATCAGCTCTAGAGTCAGGAGGACCTAAGTCCAAATCCAGCCTCAGATACTTGACACTTAACTAGTTGTGTGACTCTGGACAAGTCACTTAACCCTGATCACTTCTCTCCCCACCAAAATAAAAAAAAAAGAAATTTTTTAAATAAATAAATATATTCTGCAAGAAAATCAACTTTCCTCCCTTTTCCAGAACTCCTTGGAATCCACTTGCCATAGACCAGTCATTACATGAGACTCAAGAAAGGTCATATTTAAGTTTTCTGAACCACAAATTTACACTAACAAACATTTATTAAACACCTACTACATACCAGGCAGTCTTTGACACATAAGGGATGGAAAGACAAAAACTAAACAATGTCTGCCATCAAACCTAAAGCAGATAGATATATTGCTATATCTAAAACAGTCCCCTGGTGGACCCTGAGTTAAAGCTCCAATCCCTATCTGTCATCTGCCCCAACTTCCAATACAAGGCTTTTAGGATATTTTTATCAAGGTCTGAGATAAAGTCAACCTTACACAGACCATCCAGTCAATAACCTGTTCCTAAGACAGTAAGTTCCATGGGTCAAAGTTTATTGGTTGACCATGTTGTGGGCTAGTTTTGTGAGCCTGAAGTGAAAAAAAAAACACAGAAAGGACTCTCCTGACCTCCTGATACCCCCAGCAGAATCTAGATACAATTTATAAAGAAAAGCAAGGAGCTGTAGTACTTCCATGATTATGGATCCTTGAATACCCTGACCACATGAAACATACTCAGCCCACTATACGGGACCCTAGGGAACATAATATAACCTGATTTAGGAACAAAACGATGAAGAATGGACAACAACTTTCCAGACCCAGTATATCCTATATAATAACTGGCAATGGTGTTAGATTTGTGATACCTTTACAGTAATTCAAAGGTTTAGGAACTCTACGTTTTAATATTTGCTGGTCTGGAGAAAGTGAGGGGGGAGAGGGTTTTCTCAGTGTACCCTCCTTCATGTACTCTCAGGCTCTCACCTAAAATGCCACATTTATCTAGGTCATTCTTCAGGTCTCATTGCCAACGCTGACTATTTGACAAATTGGAGACATGTCAAATATAGAAGCAGCTTTAAATCTCCATGCCTTAGTGGATAGTCATAGGGAGTTCCTGTGGCCACAGAAGCACAACTAGGAAAATCAGACAAGCCCTCTTTAAGTAAGTGAACTTGAGCTAACCTTTGAATGAAGGGTGAGTGGGTCCAAGAGGTGATAGTGAGCACTGGATTGAAAGTCAGGGAGCTGGGCTTCAAGTTACATGGGTATCACCTACCCAACTATTGACCAGCTACTTCCTAATTAGTGTCCCAAAAGGAATGTTCCTCAGGACTGTTCCCTAGGCTCTGTTTCTTTTCTCATCCTACACTTCCTTGTTGATTTTATGAATTCCCATGGGTTCAGTTATTATCTATATATACAGATGACTCTGACAACTGTATAGCCAACCCTCATGTTTCTCCTAAACTCCTGTTCTGAAACTCCAACTGCTGGTGGTATCTCTACCTAAGAATTCCACAGCCATCTCAAACAAATGTCAAAAGCAGAACAGTAAACCTATCCCTCCTCTGATTTTATTTATATCATTTTGTAATGCTTGCTTCCTTTCTCCCAAAAATTCCAGTTGATTTATGGCCAAACTTTACTCATAGAGACTTAATTTGTAGATTTTATGGAATTATTCTCTGCTCCTAGGTTTGTGTCTTATACAACTCTGGCTTCACAATTTAACATTGAAATCTTTTGTTTACTCATTTTTTCAGCCTTACTTCCAGAATTGGAACCTTGTATTAAGTCTAGCCTCCACATACTTATGGAGGGAATGTTGGAACCTTGTTTTGGTCTTGATCTATACTATCTAGGGTATTGCTACTGTTTTCTCTGCTTACTGAGTATTGTGTTCTTCAGAGATCTCAGGGGTGCCTCAGGCCAAAGAGTGCCCCAAGAAGTTTGATCCAGGGTGTAGTCTGATTGCTGATCTCCTGGTCTGAGCTTTAAAGACTCCTGACTAAGTTTCGGCATTTGGGAAACTAAACTGCAGGCTTCCTCCTGGCCAGAGTTCCAATGGAAAGCTACTGCCCTCACTTGACCTTGCTCCCTCCCAGCTTCTGTCAGTTAGATGGAAAGCTTAGCTGGTTCAGAAGAACAGAACTGGATATGGAACAAAGTTTCCATGTTCCCTACATTGGTCAGTCAGATGAAGGCTCAGCCCAACCCCACAATCCAGGCTCAGAGAGATAGAACTATAGGCACACTTTTGATCTACACTCTCCAACATAAGACCCCAAACGCAGCTATACTGGATGCAAGCCTCTATTCTGGGAACAGATTGACAGAACTGTAGACTCACTCTTGATCCATACTCTCTGCCCTCACATACAGCCTCAAACCTTAGCTCCAGTCCACATAGGAAGGTTGCCAGCTTGCCCCTATTCCTTGCTTTCTGCTGTAGTATACATATATAGGTCCTGGCCTCATCTATGTGCTAGAAGGCTCTGCATGGACCTTCCTGGAGAAATAGATGCCCCTTCCCAAGTACCTTCAGACCTTGGCTGGTTTCTCCTCAAATTATCTGATCACAACTTACTCTGGTATTTTTCCTTGGTCTTTGTTAAAGTACTTATGGCAGATAGCTAGATTTTACTGCTTCCTCTTTCTCTGCCATCTTTGCCATTCTCACTTAATAACAGTCTCTAAAAACTGTTTACCTCAGCCCCAATCTTGATCTACTCAGATCCACATAAATAATTCACCCTAAATGTTGATATATCTAATGTCAACCTGGGGATTCTCATCTTGTCAACATTATCTTCCTCCAAACCCCAGCCCTACACATACTTAAATTCAATAAGCATATAAAATGATGCTTATGTGCCAAGCACTATGTGGGCACTAGTATAAGAATGACAAAAGTGAAAAAGTCCCTGTCCTCAAAGATCTCACACTTTACTAGGGGAAAAAGGCATGTACAAAACAAGAAGATATGAAACATATACAGAGAAAATCACTATTTCCCTGGATCAGAATTTCTTCATCTGTAAAATGAGGGGGTTAGATGATTTTTAAAGGCCCTTCCCTGTCTATATCCAGGACTATATGATTCCAAGAACAAAGTCATAGGAAGTAGCACTAACAATTGGGGTAACTGCATGCCCCACTGGAGCGTAAGATTCCATCAGAGCATTCTTTCCAAGTCACATCTTCCAGGTCTGAAGATGTATTCCTAAGAGAAGGATGATATCTGGGCTCATGGCAGCTGAGTAATGGACCTAAATCAATATTTGCTATTTGCTACAGTAGAGAAATGCTAATTCAACAAGACTGAAGTCCTTTTGGTTGGGGGCAAGGAGACATGGTTAGCATATGGTTCTCATAAAAGAGACCTGTCTCCTATGAAGACATTTCATGAGGCAAGTTTATTCCCTATTACCTTATGCCATTTTCATCAACAGATGAAACGTCAACATCCATGAGCAATTTCACAGTGAATTTTTACCTCACTCTACCTGGATATAACTAGTGTTTGACTTTGAAATTTTTGTAGATAGAACACGGCACTCGTAGAGAGGAAGGCTGTGCAACCCTAGATTAACTCATTAACCCTCTTAGACCTCAGTTTCCTCATCTGTAAAAATAAGGGAGTTGGATTCAGTAATGTTTATGATCCTTACAACTCTAAATCCATGATCTTGTGATCCAATCTCCAAGCATTCATGATACCTGCCTAATCTTCCAGATTTGCTGACACCAGTGAATCCTTTGACCCTGATGCCTTCATGGCATTCTGATGACTCTCTCCTGAATCATAGTTTGATCCATGACCTTTCATCAATAGAAGTTTGCTAATTGGCCTTAATCAGTGGCATACAACATGACTGATACATCTTTCTTCCCTAATCTAGGCCATAAACCACTTAATTAGTTTTGGGCTTTTTTTCCCCAGTTAAGCCATTTGGTTAACAACTTACTGTGACAATGGTGTAATGATTTGGGAAGGTTTTGGTTGGATAAGCTGCTCTCATGTACTTCGAATGTATTCCACATGTTTCTGCAATAAATCATATTGACATATTAGGAAGTTCTTTTTATGAAGAGTACATACAAATAGGTAGAAATTTGAGACATAAAGCTTTCAATAAAAATAGTAAAAAGTCAACTATGAGGGTTCAAAATAATAATGGTTTATACAAATATATTTAATATAATTAGTTTAACATCCATTCTATGTGCTTTTCTTGAACTAATACATTGAATACGGTAAAGAAAGTAAAAATTTTTGAACCCAATATCTAACTACACCCAACTAAGCTTGAGGTGATATGTGAAAAGGTGCTACAAAGAACAGAAAAGCTTTACAGTATTTATATTTTAGAATACATACTAATATCTATTATGATATACACAAATTATTATTATAAAACTAATTTCAGTGGAAATTTCTTGTATAAACTATTTCTGAGTTCTTGGCCCATATATTTTCAAGTACATAGTTCATGTCACTTAAAATCACATTCAATATAACAAAATGCCTTTATAATATAAGACTACAAGCCATCCTTTAACCTTTGTTCTAGTCTAGTGTATGTAAATTGGTAACAGTCAATCCACAAGCGTTTGTTAAGTATGTACTACGTGTCAGGCACTGTGCCAGACACTAGAGATACAAATACAACTCACTAAACAGCCTCTGCTCTCCAAATGTAAGCCAACGATTACAACGCTATCTTATCAAAACCTTACTGTTTACAAAGAAACAAAGTTTACATCTTAGTACTTTGGCTTCCTACCTATGGATTGTAGTTATTGCGAGAGCGTCACAAATCAACAAAGGAACAGGCTTTTTATATAATTAACCAATTGTATTCCTCACTTATAGATGTATTACTATTTTTCCAATGTCTGGGGAAGCTGTAATAATTATTTTTGGACCTCACTTATCATTTCACTAATGTAAGGAACTCAAAGTGAAAAGCTTTTGGAGTTCAAATCAGTACCTGCTCTGCAATTTATAGTCTTGATTACACTAAGAAGTTAAGTGACTTTCCTAGGGTTATACAGTCTATATGTGGCAGAGGTGGGATGATGTGAATACAGGTCTTCCTGACGAAAGCCAGCTCTCTATCAGCTAAAACACATTCCCTTTTGTTACAATGACTAATAAAATAAAAAATATTCACTTAAAGTGTTACATATTTGAAGTGTTATTAAATTGAGGCAGTTCAGGATCTCCTCTGTCATTTGTCATCCCAGACAGTTGTCTGCATCCCTGAGAGCTCAAGTGACTTACCCACTGTGTGCCCAGGGTAGGGGAGAGATGTTCTGAGGCCAGTTTTCTATTCCTTTTCCTGTCAGGCACCAAGGGGCATTGGCAGAGGAAGTTTCTTTACTGGAAGCTTGCCACACTCTTTTTCCCTAGGTTTCTATGACACTAACATTCTCCTAGATCCCCTCCTACCTAGCTGGTTTTTCTTTCTCAGTCTCCTTTGTAGCAGCATCATCCAGGTGACAATGCATGTCTCCCAAGACTCTCCTGGGCCCTCTTCTCATTCCCCTCTATATATTAATTTTATTAATTAATTAATTTATTTTTTATTCCCCAATTTACTTAGCGATCTCATCAACTCTCATGGATTCTTTATCTTTTTTCTACTAATGATCATTTGTCTACTTATTCAGCTCTAACCTCTTTCCTAATCTCCAGACTCACCTCTCCAGCTGTCTACTGGACATGGTGAACTAGATAAGCCAAAGACATATTAACCTCAACGTGTTCAAAAGTGAACTCATCTTTCCTCTAAAACCCTCTCTTCTTCCTATCACAACTTGGGTGACACCTCCTACTCCCCATTCTCATCCCTTTTCTAATCTGTCACCAGATCCTGTAGATGATTCCTTCATAACATTTCCTACATCTGCTCCCTTCTTTCCTCATATACTGCCACCAGCCTAGTGCAGGCCCTCATCACCTCATGCCCAGACTGCTTCAATACTAAGCAATTGGTTCCTTCACCTCACATTTCTCCCTACTTCTGTCCATCCTGCAATCAGCTATCAAACTATCTTCCTAAAGAACAGGTCTGACCATTTCACCTTCCTATTCAGTGAACTCCAATGGTTGCCTATCTCCTTCAAAATCAAATATAAAATTCTCTTGGCATTCAAAGCCCTTCGTAACCTGATCCTTACCTACCTTTCCATCTTTTTACTTCTTTCTCCTCACTATATACTCTATGATCCAGTGACTGTCTCTTCCATTCCTCCAAGACACTCCAACTTCTGACTGTGCATTTTCACTGGCTTTCCCTCATACCTAGAATTCTCTATTTATCTTTACCGGTTGGCTTTCCTGACTTCTTTCAAGTCCCAGTTAAAATCTCACCTTTCTTGGGAAACTTTTACCAGTTCTCCTTCATTCTAGTGCCTTCCCTCTAGTGATTAATCTCCAATATATCTTCTATATCTTTTTCGTATATAGTTGGTAGCATGGTGCCTCTTCCATTAGACTATGAATTCCATGGGAATAGGGACTGTCTTGTGTCTTTCTTTGCATCCCCAGGGCTTACCACAGTACCTAGCACATGGGAGTTCAACAAATGCTTGTTGAATTTGACGTGACTTGATTATACCAGTGAAATCACAGCCACTACAATCCCTATCTGTTAAACTGATAACTTTTTTGTCATTATGCCTTTTCACAGTCAAAAGATAATAATACTTATCATGCAGTAATAAAAGAGACAGAGTCCATAAAAGTATTTTTAAAAATTTTTCCTAAGAGATAACGGGCTGTCATACTCCAAAACCTTGAACACCACTGGCTTATTTTTTTTAATACAGTTTCCATGTGGAAAAAGTGATCTCTCAGTCATTTGTTTTCAATAGGGAAGGCCATTAGCTGTACCTTTATTACTTTGGTCATTTCTTGGTCTGTACGATAACCTTATTCCAGAGTTCACTACCATTGGGAAAAAAACATGTTGAAAGTTATATCCTCTACAACAGCAAAACAGAAAATATTGGACTAGAGTTTACATAACTGCATTAGAAATTTTCCAACAATGAAAAGATGAAAAGCAAACAATTCTCTTTTCTTCAGGAAATATGACCTTTCCCTCTTAAATTATTTAAATAAATTAAAATAAATATGCTATTGTTACATAGAACTTATGAGGCACAATTTTACCTTATCTTCTTTAATCCTCTTATCTACCCACTGAGGGATTACTGTTATCCCCATTTTATAAATGAAAAGCCTAAATGTCATAGAGGTTATTGTATTGTTTGCATAGTATTGAATTACTGGCCAGGGGCCAGCAACTTAACCTGCATGAGATATAGGCTTTTCATTCATTCAAGATCTTTCTAATCTAAACCATCACTATAAAACTAAAAATCAACAGAATAGCCACTCTGAGCAGTGCGGCAGACTATGCCAGGCCTATATACCTTACAAAAGAGAAAATGATATAAGGAAGCAGCTGGAATTTCAAGGAGGAAGCTCCTCAACCACCAAAGAGGAAGCAGAGCAGCAACTACAGGATACAGGTTCCTTTCCTTCATGTTTACATGAAGGCTTCATACTGGGGACAGACCCCCTCCCAACCCTCCCCATACCTGGGCATATACATTCTCCCAGCTCAGTAGCACATAACTCAGACCTGAAGATTTTCCCAGACCATGCCTCCTGACACCCTTGTGAACAGCCTCTGTAGGGGAAACTGAAGCAAAACCAGATCTATCAACATGGTATCTTTGCTATGTATTCAATATCTATATCTCTTCTGAGCTAAGTAAACCTATTCCTCTATACCCTTTGCTTGTGGGAGGCAACCATTTGGACCATCCTGATATGGGGGCTCAAGATGGCTTTCTGAGCCTCTGAGGACTAACATCTTATCCAGAGAAATGAGGTAGAAGATGAGTAAGAAGTTGAGAGTAAATGAAAATCAGCCTATAAAAAGAGAAATTCTAGATCACAAATCTAGAGGTGGAGGGGACCTCAGAGGCCATCTAATCCAACTCCCTTCACTTTCCAGAGGAGGAAATTGAGACATACTGTAGGTGATTAATAAGTATTTGTTGAAATGAATTAAAAAGTATTAAATTATGAAAGTGATATTTCTATTGAGCTTATAATTCAGCATTCTGGAGTTCATATTTATGAAATATTTTGATTGACTATAAACTAAGGATAATACGATTTTAGAATGTCCCAATTCTTGGAGACTTTACTCATTAGGCTTTTTTTTTTTTAATATTGCTTATAGGTATAGCCTTATCTGCCCACTATAAGAATCTCTGGAAAACTCCACCCTCTGACACTGCCTTAATGGAGAGCCATTGCACACATGTGGTTGCAAAGGCACACCTATGAGTTCTTACTTGTCCACACACAGGAAGGAATATGGAAGTGGAAAGGTCATAAATCTTTTTTCAAAGAAGGAAACAAAAACTGATGCTTTGCCCCTAGGAAATAATGCTTTTTTCAGTCATGTTAAATTCTACACAAACAAGTGAAAGAGAAAGGAAGAGCCAAAACAAATATGGGAATGTGGGCACCATGGATAAGCCATGCTATACAATAAACCAGTCATCAAATCCAACGGTCAAAGATGAGGCTGGCACACCTATTTCTTCTTTCAGTAGGTAGAACTTGACCCTTCAATTGGAGACTTACTCAATTTGTTGATATTGGGCATCAGTGTATTCCATGTATCTAAATATTCAGATCTGAAACCATCCATGGAAAACAAAATCACAGGTGGTAGACTAAACCTAAAAGTAAAGCATGCAACAACAAAAAAGTCATTATTCACTGTAATGGGAAGAAGTAAAGTACTCTCCTGTCTCCTGTCTGTCAGTCTCTACATTAGGAAATGTTCAGATAACTGTAACATGTCTAGGAAGGAGAACAAATTGTAAGATGTGGGCAAGCTTTGTTTATATTGTTATCTCTCTATTAAATAGTAAAGTTGTAGTGATCTTTGGCTTACATAGGTCTCCTGCACAGCAGCCTTGGCTCAGCTGTGGGGTTCACTATGGAGAGTCCTTTCCCATCATTTTAGGGTTCGGAAATGAGCATATCAGGGCCTACTCCTGACACCTCTTATCATAAACCAGTGGTATGCCCTCCCTCCCCCTCAATGTGGTATCAGGCCCTTGCCATGCCTATTCCCTTTGACCAAGGGTCAAAGTGTTGGGGTTTAGGATTCTGGGAACCCTGCAATGTAAGGGTACAGGGAGGGTCTGCCTCAAAAGAATTTGACCATTCAAGACTTCTTTCAGTCAAAGAGGCAGGGTTTATTTGTATTGCCAATAGAAGCAGGCTAGATTCTAAGTGAATCTGCAGTATTGTAACACCAATAGAGGCTAGCAGAGTTGCTAGTGAATCTGCACAATTTAACTGGAATAAGATTGATACTTATATACCAAGAAAAGACAGTGAGAAGATCTGGATGGGATTAAGGAGGGGCAACAGAGGGATTAAAGGCCGGTAAGTAGCCAGGTGAGGACCCCGTACAAGCAAGTAAAGAAGTTAAGTGGTCTGAGAGACACTGTGAAAGGGCAGTTAAAAGGATTATTGAGTATCTAGGTGGTGTGGGTGAGATTGGCCAGATGTCTCAGGTGAAAAGCCAGGGATCAGGTTGTGCAAAAATTCAGGGGCTGGTTGTGTGAGGGGGTTGTGTGGGAAAGTTCAGCGACCAGGCTGCATTCGAAGACACAGTCTTTTTCTTTTAAGCGTCCAAGTCCCTATGGATTTTTGGGTCCCATTTGTTCAAGGGGGGAATAATGGGGTGATGGGACCTGGACCCTGAATTTTCCCATACATTTCAGTAGCCCAGATCACTTGCGCCTCCCCACAAGGCTTCTGGCTCACCCCAGCCCACCCTGATTATTTAACTAGTTTACTTGACACTCAATCCCATCTAGACCCTCTCATTGTTTACCCCTGGCTCATCCCAGGCTATTTAAACACTCTTAATCCCATCAATATGTTTTCACTGACCCTTTTTCCCTTTTTCTGTGTAACAGTATCATTCTCATCCCCATAAAGCTTGGAATGAATTACCAAAATATAAGGGAAAAGATAAAAGAAAAATGATAAATATTGTTGTTTATCTGGGGTGAAGTAGGTTTAGGAGGAGTAATATGGCCCAAATGTGGGTCTTTAGAAGATGGGGTATTCTAAAAATTGAATCTGTATGTAAATGCTAAAAAGCCCTTTACTTCAGAGGAAGGTACTTATGCTGCCCTTTGGATGCCAGAAGCCCAGCAGAGGGTATTGAAAGGAGAAGAGGGAGAGGAAGAGGAAGAGGAGAAAGGATCTGCTCCTCTCATTCCCTCCTCTCTATGCTGCGGAATTGAAAGAAAAAGGGGAGGAGGATTTACGTAGTTCTAGTGAGCTACATGGTCCTCTGTTTAGAGAATTGAGACAACTTTTAAAAGATCAGGAAAATTTACCCTTGAAAATGAAACCAAAAACATCCACTGAGTTATTTCCTTTAAGAGAGGTCCCCTCAGCCCAAGGAGGCTTGATTTATGTCAATGCACCTTCTAGTGCAGCTGAGGTGAGAAATTTTAAAAAAGGAATGAAAGCCCTAATGGCAGACCCACAGGGTCAGAGTAGAGATGTTAATTATTTCTTATTGTGAGGGAAAAGAGTGACCCCAGCCCCACCCAGGGGTCCCTAAGATCTGAAGAGCCTAAAATGAGCACCCAAGAGGTGTGGCCCTTCACTTTGTTAAAGCTGTAATCTCTATGTAAAGTGTATGCTGTGTATGGAATTCCTAAACTAGGAATTTAAGTGATAATCTCTAGTGATTGGCTGTTAGGACAAATTTAAAATTTAAGATGTGAGTCCTGGTAAAATTTTGATCAGTGAAATCTATTATTTAATGCACAAGCCTCAGGGGACAATTGTGTCCCCAGCCTGGGATGGAATCCTTCTGGCTCAGTTTCCCTATTGCATTCCTTTGAAAAAGGAACACTTCTTTCATCTACAAAGGGACTGAGGAAGGAGCCCAGGGTGGGCCCAAGCAGCCTAGGGGTTCCCACCATGGTCTGGATGGGAGTGGCCAGTACAATTGAATTAACAGGGCAAAGGGATTAGTGATATGCCTCTATCAGCTACTAGAGTTAATACACGCAGCACATGGTGAGGTTTTCAGGCCATTTAGATAAATGGGACTAAGACTTTTTGGGGTTAATGGAAAAAGGTCCCAACTTGGAATAAGGATTTCACATGTTACAAAGTGATGTAAAAGCAAAGAGAATTAAAACAATTGACTGAATTAATTACTGAGACTAAATTAGAGACATCTTTAGTTTAGGGAAGTTTCTTAGAGGCAGGTAATCTCTGTTAAAATTTGACATTGATGGAAAAGTTAAGGCTTTAATGGTAAATTTGATTTTATGATTGTTATTTAATCAGAACTAGAACATGTATACAAAGGCATGTAAGCCAGTTAAGACTTCTTAGCCAATGTAAAATTATAGTCATATCCGAAACCTGATTATTGGAACTTGCTATTCTAAGATTTTATGGGACTATTTATTACTGACTGTTCTTCTGTGTCTAACTCCAGGTATGGATAGCAAGAAAGGTGGTCTGAGCCTCTGATCCATGATGCCAGTAAGCCTGTGAGATGCTGCTATGAACTGAAAAAGTGATCTCATGGTAAGGTTGGGAAAGCGGCTGTTGAGCCTGGGCTGAGGTAGAATTCTCCTGACTCAGTTTCTCCACTGACACCTGGCGGACTTTAAACCTGACTGAATGCCAGTTGATAATCTGCTCCTGCCTGGAATTGACATGAAGCTAGGGAGATGTTTCCCAGCAATGTCCCTGCTCTTAGTGGCAATTTCTTAATAGTCAAAAGTTTTGTAAGCTTAATATCAGATTTATTTAATTACAGATTGTTGGTAGGGGAACATTTGAGGTTAAGTCTAAAATTAAGCTATTAGGTTTAGGACTTCAGACCAACAACAAGTTAGGGTCCTTTAGTTCTTAGTAATAATGTGGAGACTATCAGGTTAATAAGGTTTGTGAGGTTAGCATACATAGTTATTATTATTTTGTCTCAGTTGGTTAAAAGAAAAATAGTTTATGGCCTATATTGTAAATGCTTTAAAAGAAGTATTACCTGATGAATAGTGAATTAATGTAAGATGTCTAATGTGAAATTCTCAAATATGGCAATTGGTCAAAGCTCCAATTTTGATTTTGTAAGAGTGATAAGTGTATAAAGCTTAAGAATGGTCATCTAAAATGGTATTAAGATCAGTTTTGTAGAAGGGACATCTGGATTTCTATAAGAAGATGAAGGGAAGGGGGGAGGAGCCAAGCTGGCGGAGTAGAAAGACTCATGTATGCTAGCTCCAAATCCACAGCCCATAAATTTCCTGTAAGAAGAACTTCCCACAAATTTTGGATCACTGTAAGGCGCACAGAAACACAGTGGAAGAGATTTCTGTTCCAGAGAGCCCTGGAGAGCTGTCCCAGGGGTCCGTCACACCCTGGAAAGCGGAGCCCACCCCAGCGCTGCCCTGGCCGCGGCCCCAGAGGAGCAGATCCAAGCAGGCTTCAGGGACGGAATCTCCAGCGGCCAGGAAGTTCCCTCAGCCCACAGATGCAACAGGTCAGTGAGAGAGACGTCTGGGCTGGCTGAGAGGGGAGTGAGATGTCTCCGTGACTCGGGCCCCCTTGGGAGGCAGCGGCAGAGGGAGCGGCAGAGGCAGCAGTGGTGGCCCGGGACTCCCCAAGCAGGCAGGCAGAAGTTCAGGTCTCTGCATAAACCCCCTGAGGGAGCTGAGCCTGGGAGGCGGCCCTGCCCCCACCCGCTCCATCACTGAAGGTCTCTGCATAAAGCCCCTGAGGGAACTGAAACTGGGAGGCAGCCCTGCCCCCACCCCAGCACCAGAACTTAAGCTCACACAGAATGGCAGCCACTCCCGCCGCTGAAAGCCCTGAGACTGGGAAGCAGCATTTGAATCTCAGACCCCAAGCACTAGCTGGGCAGATCTAGGCAGGGGTGGAGAGGAAGCTCGAAAGTCAAGTAACTGGCTGGGAAAATGTCCAGAAAAGGAAGTAAAATAAGACCATAGAGATCTACTTTATTGGGGAAGAGATGTTCCTTCCTCCTTTCATTTCTGATGACGAAGTACAATGCTTGCCATCGGAGAAGGATGTGGAGGTCGGGGCCTCTCTATCCCAGACATCCGAAGTGGATGTGCGGTGGGCTCAGGCCATGGAAGAGCTCAAAAGGGATTTTGAAAATCAAGTTAAACAGGTGGAGGAAAAACTGGGAAGAGAAATGAGAGAGATGCAAGAAAAGCATGAAAAACGGGTCAATACCTTGGTAAAGGAGACCCAAAAAAAATGCTGAAGAAAATAACACCTTGAAAAATATTTGTAACTCTTAAAACTTTTCAGTATCTGGGTAGTTGGTGGGACCACACACAGACGTACACACAAACGCACACATACACATGTACATGCATGCACGCACACACACATATACACAAGCATGCACACACAGAGACAAAGAGCACAGAGTGAATTGAATAGGATGCGACCATATCTTAAAAGAAATTAAGGTAAATGGTGAGAGAGCAATGTAGTGGGAGGAGAGAGGGTGAAATGGAATGGGGTTAATTGTATCTCATTCAAGAGGCAAGCAGGAAGCTTTTTAGTGGAGGGCAAAAGAGGAGAGCTGAGAAAAAAACATGAAGTTTACCCTCATCACATTCGACTAAAGGAAGGAGTAAAATGCACACTCATTTTGGTATGAAAACCTATCTTACAGTACAGAAAAATGGTGAAGAAGGAGATAAGCAGGGAGGGAGGGATGATGGAAAGGAGGACAATGGAACAAGGGAGCAATTTGAGGTCAACACTCTTGGGGAGGGACAGGATCAAAAGACAATAGAATCAATGGGGGGGCAGAATAGGATAGAGGGAAATACAGTTAGTCTTATACAACACAACTATTATCAAAGTCATTTGCAAAACTACACAGATAGGGCCTATATTGAATTGCCTGCCTTCCCAAAGGGAATGGGTGGGGAGGGAGGGATGGGGAGAATTTGGAACTCAAAGTTTCAGGAACAACTGTTGAGTATTGTTCTTGATACTAGGAAATAAGAAATACAGTTAATGGGGAATAGAAAGTCATCTGGCCCTACAGGACAAAAGAGAAGATGGGGACAAGAGAAGGGAGGGATGATAGAAGAGAGGGCAGATTGGTGATAGGGAAAATTAGAATGCTTGGTGTATTGGGGTGGGGAAGGGGATAAATGGGGAGAAAATTTGGAACCCAAAATTTTATGAAAATGAATGTAAAAAGTTAAATAAATAAATAAATTTTTAAAAATTTAAAAATGAAAACATTGCTCCTAAAAAAAAAAAAGAAGAAGATGAAGGGAAGAAGATGCAGAGCTGCTGTGCTGAAGGTGCCCTGAAGGAGCAGCTAGATCAGAAAACTGCATCAGATGATGTCCCTCCCCAGATGAGAAGGAACTTCTGAATGGATCTACCTTTGTATTTTAAATCTCTGTTTCTGCATTTATAACAAGGGGACTGCCCCACCCCCTTGCAATTTGTCCATGGGTTGGCCAACTTTGTTCTCTTTCTATATTCATATAAAGGGGGACAGATGAAGGGAAGAATGCATAGGGGAAAGAATGTAAGGATTGGATTTAATTTTAGAGATTGCCTATGTTCTCATCCAAACCTGACATTCTCCTTTATCAGATTTCCTTCGTTAGCATGATAGAGGAGTGGTATGAGAATATAAAAAGGAGATCACTTAACAGATAATTAAATTTATAGCTGGAAGGTCCAAGCAACTTATTTTATAGATGAGGGACTGAGGTCAAGAGAAGTAAGATAATTTGGCAAGATACCCCAGCTTGTAAATATCTAAGGCAAGACTTAATCCTAGGTCTCCTTGACTCTCAACCTACCAGTCTATTCACTATAATTTAACTGTTTATACTTTTTCAAGATAATATTTTATCTCGTTTACTTTTTGCTAATATTCAGTCTACTTTAAGGAATGTTCAGAAGTGCAAATGAAAGTAATATAAGTAACTCCTTTAATTCTGAAATTAATTAGTAGTTATAATTAATTATTAATTAATTTCTATTCTAAAAAGTATTACCCACAAAATCCCATATCCCACTTCTTTCCGTTTTAATTCAGTCTTCCTACTGCTAAAAAAGAATAATATACTCAGAACAATCTTACCCTTCTGGACACTGAGAGTCCTGAGAAGTACTACATTCTTCATCCACCCAAAGGCTTTCCCCTAAAAATGAGATCAAAATGTTTAGATAGAAGAAAAGTAGAAGATAAAAAGAAAATGCACAGACAACATACTTCATCTTAAAATAGAACTATTTTATTTAGGGCATTCCCTGAGAATAAAGTATTTTACGACAAAGCTATAACCAGGATATAATAACTGGAACTTTTCTTGGGTAAGGGAGGGATTTCCAACTCTGTGTGCCTCACTGTCCTTTGCTCACTCTATGTCATGCAGAAGTCAACCTCTCCAATTATACCTCTCTTCTGTGGTCCACTTTTCCCTCTTCCCCATAGCCATGTTCTCCCTATCTGCTATCCCATCACATCCCCACCCAACCTCCACCCCCATCCCTATAACATTACAGTGGCTCTGAGGTAACAAGGTTCATTAGCCATGACACAAGGGATGTGGTTTGGATTCTTTAGTCATGGACCAACTCATCTCTTGGTTCTGTATTGGTATCCAATTAGGGACGATTGTCTTTTGTGTGCCTCTTCCCCTCCCCACCCTCCAACTGATCTCCACATGCCAGAACTCCTGGTTACAACTATGGAGGAGGAGACAACTTTTCCAGAGAAAATGAATGCAATTTAAATTATTGGCCTACACAGTTTATTGCATGACATATAATGACTTGGCAGAGATCAGTCACCTTATCAGAATAACTACTTCTTACCAAGACATAGGAAAATAGTTCTGGGAAAGACAAGGGCTAAATTTTATTTCAGGAAGATATTCTCTCGTGTGTTGATCCTTTTTCAGACAAAACAGAAGAAAATGATACTTGTTCTCTTACTTACCTTTGCAAACACTTTTATAATCAGTACAACAGTCTTTTCTCTGCAAGCAGTCATCAGAGCAAGAACAACGGCTGGAAGGCAGCCGAGTCTCTCCACAACGAAATGTATTGCACGTCCATATCTGAGCTGCAAATTTCATAATTCAACTGAATATTCAGAAAGTTATATGTTCCCTCCAAGAAAACATGAATTTTATTTCAATATAGTTACTTCTTAATTATCTACAATAATTAAGGACAAAGGATAACACAAAACTGTTCATCTATTTGTACTACTAATTCACTATTGGCATAGGTATCCGGGCTCCAATTTGCTATAATGCAATTTTGTGAGTGTTGAGTAACTTGGCAGTCACTGATCTACACTCAAGGTAGGTGTGAGAACACTGATTCTGGGGAATCTGTATGATTCCAGTATAGTTACTTAAGGGAAGAGTCATCCAGCCTGGTCAGTCAGTCAGCAAACATTTATTAAGCACTTACTGTGTGTCAAGCACTATGTCAGAGTTGGGGATATGAAGAGAGGCAAAAACACAGTTCTTGCACTCAAAAGCCATTGTCTCCCCAATGCAAATAAGTGGGTACATGCAAAATATAGTGTAATTGGAAAGCACTTTAAAAGTTTCCTATAGGTGATCTGAGTCTTAAAGAAGTCTGGAACATCCAGGAGGCAGAAGTGAGGAGAAAAACATTCCAGGCTTGGGAGATAGCCAGTGAAAATGTTGGTGTTTATTGAGTGGAGGGGTGTAACATGGTCAGAAATACAATAATTTAGGAAAATTACAGGCAGCAAGGCCTAAGTGACAAGGTTTCTTCATCTCCAAATCTCTTCTAAGCACTTTGCAATATGGCTTCTGATCTCAGACTTGCTGTTTTGGTTTTTTTTTACCACTCTTGACCAAGGTCTGCTAGAAATGTTCTGCCTGGCTTTCTACAGTGCTGTTCCTCTCCTAGTTTTCCTCCTGTCTTTCTGACCAACCCATCTTTTTCAGTCTCTTCTAGTAGATCATTAACTACAGCCTGATCTCTATGCATGGATGTCCTACAGGCCTCCATTCTTATTTGAATCTTAAAAATAAATGCATACTAAATTTGACAACGTTAGCCACCTTTTTAGTTTACCAAGAAGACCTGTAATGGGGTCACAGAGTCAAAGACGAAGGAAATGTCTAAACATCTGTCAAGGCTAGAAAATACTTTCCCTCCTGAGTTTGCTGGCCTCCCTCCAGATTCAGCTCATATCAAAATATGTTCGAGAGGCTTTTCCTGGTCCTCACCCTTTGTCTTCCCACATACTCATGT
The DNA here is from genome assembly GCA_023548195.1 of Bettongia penicillata ogilbyi. NCBI lineage: Eukaryota > Metazoa > Chordata > Mammalia > Diprotodontia > Potoroidae > Bettongia > Bettongia penicillata. The sequence goes on along the minus strand of JAJHZJ010000418.1, from coordinate 689,887 downwards.
ATACACACACACACACACACACCAGAGCTTGTGTCTTCCCTCTGAGATTACTTCCTGTCTACATTGTATATATGATGAATGTACATAGTTGTGTGCTTTCTGTCTCTCCTCATTAGAATGTGATGTCTCTGATGCACCATGTTTTTGCCTCCTTTGTATCCTCAGTGCCTAGCCCTGTGCCTAACAAAGAATGAGAACTTAATAAATGCTTGACAACTGACTGACACCTATGTAGATTTTAGAGGTTATTTGCAAATAGAGGAGTAAAATAAAAACTAAAAAGGTATCTATTGGCAAATTTAATATGCATTTATTTTTAAGGTAAAAAAAAACTAATAAAAAAAGTCTTCCTTTAATAGTTTAGCATCTTGCTCCTTCTCTCTATTCCTGCAGTTCCCACCCCAGTTCAGGTCCTTATTACCTCAAACCCAGACTATTGAAATAGCATCCTAATTGGTATCCCTGTATCCCATCTCTCCCCTTGTCAATCCATCATCCACACAACTGAAAAAATGATATTTGTAAAGAACATACCACTCTCCACTCAAGAATATTCAGTAGCTTTCTTATGCCTCAGTGGCCCTGTTTGGCACTGGAATCTCTTTGCAATCTAATTCCTACTTATCTTTCTAGACTCAGTTTAAATAGCTTTTTTAAAATATGCATTTATTTGTAAGGTCAAAAAAAAAACAAAACCCAATAAAAGAAGGCTTTCTTTTTTAGTTTAGCAGTGATCCCAGCTAGTTAAGTAATTTTTGTCTATCTCTGATAAGTCATATCAAGTGAGGATTTCAGAATTTTAAGTTCTCAGAGTTAGAAAAGACCTCAAAGGTTGTCTAGTCAGTCAAACACGCGGCAAATAAGAGTCCCCTCTACAATAAGCCCTACAAAGGGTCATCCACCCTCTTCCTGAGATATATGCTGAAGGCCTTGGACTGCTAAAAGGCAGAAGCAGTTCATTGACAAGACTATTGACCTCCTACTAGAAAATAAGTTCCATATCATTATTATTCCAGAAAGCAAATGATAATGATAGCTAACTCCTGCATTGTTATTGCATTTACCTGATGCCACACAAGTTTCTTCAAAATCCCAGCAGCAGTTTTTACGGTCTCTACAGCCACTATCACACTGGCAACCCGCCAGGCCTCTGTAGGATTGATCATAGCATTTGTTTCTACAACTCCCTGTAAAAAGAAAAGGGACAGAGTAACACTTTAAAGGGGCAAAAGAGAATTTCAAGTTCTTTTCTTTCCCTGGCCTCTTATGGCATGATACCATTATGGCATAATAAATAAAAACAAACCTACAGTTTGAACTTACTCGAATCTCCTAATTACAGGTCATATTTGATTTAATAAAATAAATCTAGTTCAGAAACAATATCTCAGAACAAAACTGTTAAGTGAATGGAATCTTCCTAGTGATTTTCCATTACAGACTGCAGAATAAGCATCCTCATTGATATGGGAACAGCAAGAATGGATCGAAGGAAAGACGGCTAAAATCTCCTCTGGTTTCAGTATCATCCGTATGCTATAGCCATGCCCTCTCATACTGCTTTTCATACAATAGGGAAATGTTCCTCTTTTTCCTGATTTTGTCAGATAATACCAAGAGAGACTCATCAGCTATGTATGAGCAACTTGGACTTAAAAAGCAAATAAATGACTTTTATAAGTCCTTTGATCAAGCAAAATGTAACTTCTACTTGCCCAGTCCATTGAATTGCCCAAGGTTTGTGATTTCCCTTGTTCCATGAACTTTGCAAGGTTCACTTTTCTAGCCTGATCTTTTATTTATGCTTTATAATAGTGTTTCCTCCTTCTTGGCTACATGCACTGACTTCCAGGGAAAGCCGCTTCTTAGGCTTGATAGAGGCTCTTGGTCTGCTCCTTCCTTCATTTTTCTAACACATGTTGCCCACCAATTTATTTGAGGAGGACTCCCAAAGTACTACCCTATTCCCAAACAAGCAACACAGGGCCTATGAAGCCCTATGATGCTGATGTTCAAAAAAGACAGAGAAAATGGCCATGGTTTTAGCTCCATAAGAAAAATATATGGGGGGAGGAGCCAAGATGGTGGAGTAGAATGACTCACTGTATGCTAGCTCCAAACCCACAGCCCATAAATTTTCTGTAAAAAGAACTCCCCACAAATTCTGGAACACTGCAAGTCACACAGAAACACAGTGGAAGAGATTTCCGTTTCAGAGAGCCCTGGAAAGCCGTCCCCAGGGGTCCGTCACACTCCAGACATGGAGCCCACCCCTGCACTGCCCTGGCCGAGCGGCCCCAGAGGAGCAGATCCGAGCAGGCTTCAGGGATGGAATCTCTGGCGGCCGCGAAGGTCCCTCTGCCCACAGGCACTACAGGTCAGTGAGAGAGATGTCTGGGCTGGCCAAGAGGGGAGTGGGGTGTCTCTGTGACTTGGGCCCCCTCGGGAGGCGGTGGCGGAGGCGGTGGCAGAGGCAGCAGCTGCCCGGGACTCCCCAAGCAGACAGGAGCTCCATTGTTGAAGGTCTCTGCATAAAGCCCCTGAGGGAACTGAGACTGGGAGGCGGCCCTGCCCCCACCCAAGCACCAGAATTAAGCTCACATTGAATAGCAGCCATGCCCGCCACTGAAAGCCCTGAGGCTGGGGAGCAGCATTGGAATCTCAGACCCCAAGCACTAGCTGGGCAGATCTAGGCAGGGGTGGAGAGGAAGCTCATAAGTCAAGTAACTGGCTGGGAAAATTCCCAGAAAAGAGAAGAAAAATAAGACCATAGAAAGCTACTTTCTTGGGGGACAGAGTTGCCACCTTTCATTTCTGATGACGAGGAACAATTCTTACCATCAGGGAAAGATGTGGAGGTCGGGGCCTCTGTACCCCAAACATCTGAAATAGATATCCAATGGGCTCAGGCCATGGAAGAGCTCAAAAAGGATTTTGAAAATCAAGTTAGACAGGTAGAGGAAAAACTGGGAAGAAAAATGAGAGAGATGCAAGAAAAGCATGAAAAATGGGTCAATACCTTGCTAAAGGAGACCCAACAAAATGTTGAAGAAAATAACACCTTGAAAAATAGGCTCACTCAAGTGGCAAAAGAGGTTCAAAAAGCCAATGAGGAGAAGTTTGCTTCCAAAAGCAGAATTAACCAAATGGAAAAAGAGGTTCAAAAGCTCACTGAAGAAAATAGTTCTCTCAAAATTAGAATGGAACAGACAGAGGCTAATGACTTTATGAGAAACCAAGAAATCACAAAACAAAACCAAAAGAATGAAAAAATGGAAGAGAATGTGAAATATCTCAAGGGAAAAACAACTGACCTGGAAAATAGATCCAGGAGAGACAATTTAAAAATTATGGAACTACTTGAAAGCCATGATCAAAAAAAGAGCCTAATTATCATTTTTCATGAAATTATCAAGGAAAACTGCCCTGAGATTCTAGAACCAGAGGACAAAATAAATATTGAAGGAATCCGTCGATCACCACCTGAAAGAGATCCAAAAAGAGAAACTCCTAGGAACATTGTGGCCAAATTCCAGAATTCCGAGGTCAAGGAGAAAATATTGCAAGCAGCTAGAAAGAAACAATTCCAGTATTGTGGAAATAAGATCAGGATAACACAAGATCTAGCAGCTTCTACATTAAGGGATCAAAGGGCGTGGAATAGGATATTCCAGAAGTCAAAGGAACTAGGACTCAAACCAAGAATCACTTACCCAGCAAAACTGAGTATAATACTTCAGGGGAATATATGATCTTTCAATGAAACAGAGGAATTTGAAGCATTCTTGATGAAAAGACCAGAGCTGAAAAGAAAATTTGACTTTCAAACACAAGAATGAGAAGAAGCATGAAAAAGTAAACAGCAAAGAGAAGTCTTAAGGGACTTACCAGAGGTGAACTATTTACATTCCTACATGGAAAGACAATATTTGTAACTCTTAAAATTTTTCAGTATCTGGGTAGTTGGTGGGACCACACACACACACGTACACGCATGCATGGACACAGATACACACATGCACACACATACAGAGACAGAGAGCACAGAGTGAATTGAATAGGATGGGACCATATCTTAAAAGAAATTAAGGTAAATGGTGAGAGAGAAATGTAGTGGGAGGAGAGAGGGTGAAATGGAATGGGGTAAATTATCTCTCATTCAAGAGGCAAGCAGGAGACTTTTTAGTGGACGGAAAAAGAGGAGAGCTGAGAAAAAAAACATGAAGTTTACCCTCATCACATTTGACTAAAGGAAGGAATAAAATGCTCCCTCATTTTTGTATGAAAACCTATCTTACAATACAGGAAAGTGGGGGAGAAGGAGATAAGCAGGGTGGGGGTGATGATGGAAGGGAGGGCAATGGGAGGAGGGAGGAATTTGAAGTCAACACTCGGGGAGGGATAGGATCAAAAGACAGAATAGAAACAATGGGGGTCAGGATAGGATGGAGGGAAATACATTTAGTCTTACACAACACGACTATTATCAAAGTCTTTTGCAAAACTACACAGATAGGGCCTATATTGAATTGCCTGCCTTCCCAAAGGGAATGGGTAGGGAGGGAGGGATGGGAAGAATTTGGAACTCAAAGTTTCAGGAACAACTGTTGAGTATTGTTCTTCATACTAGGAAATAAGAAATACAGTTAATGGGGAATAGAAAGTCATCTGGCCCTACAGGACAAAAGAGAAGATGGGGACAAGAGAAGGCAGGGATGATAGAAGAGAGGGCAGATTGGTGATAGGGGAAATTAGAATGCTCAGTGTATTGGGGTGGGGGGAGGGGATAAATGGGGAAAAAATTTGGAACCCAAAATTTTGTGAAATGAATGTAAAAAGTTAAATAAATAAATTTATATTAAAAAAAAAAAGAAAAATATATACAATGACCTGGCTAATGTGCAATTAGAGCTGTTTGCAAATACATCTCCATTATTCGCCAGTATGTACGACCCAGGGAAGTATCAATAAAAATTAAAATATGGTCACTATATATGGATTTGGAAAGCATCTGTAGAAACAGCAGTAGAGAAATCTCCCAGTTGCCATCTATAGCAATTGAAAGTACAGCCCTGCATCTCTCCAACACTGGCATCACTGCCACCAAGGGGGAAAGTGGGGCTAATCACTTACTATTCCTTTGTTCTTCTAAGGATCAGTGAAAGAAAAAGTAGGCTAGCAACATGTTGGTCTTAAAAGAAAGACAGTATGGGGTAGTGGATAGAAGACTGACCTTGAAGTCAGGATGATCTAGGTTCTGATAACAGTGAGTATGAACAAGTTACTTAATCTCTCAGTGTCCTGGCAACTTTCCAAAATTGGAAGCTACAAGCAGCTGCTAACCTACATTGGAAGGGGAATTTTTCCCATCTGGGAAACTCTCCACACTAATGAAATCACACATCTGAACCCCCTGAAAAAAATGTCAGTGTAAAAATTTGGATTTCATTTGGCAAGCTGGTGAGATGATCAGATCCTGAAATAATTAAGGTTAAGTTAGCAGTAATATAAAAAACGGACTGAGACTAGGGGTGGTAAAGCCAACTAGAAGGCTATTGGGATAGTGCAGGTAAAGTAGCATCAATAATGGCCTATAGTGTAGCAGCAGTGGCAATAAAAAGAAAGAAATAAGTGTAGCAAAATAATTAACAACAGCTTCAATTTATAATGCTTTAACATTAGCCAGCAACACTCCTCCCAACAACCTTGCAGGGTCATGGGAGCTCCTTAGTACTGTTCTGTCATCTAAAAGAATGGAAGTTGGGTACCAAACAAAAGCTACCACCCTCTTCAACATAACAGGTCTGTCCCCTGTGCCTGGTATCCTTTTCTTCATCTCTACTTCCTTCAAGTCCCAGCAAACACCCCACCTTCTATAAGAAGCCTTTCCTGATCTCCCTTAATACTACCGACTTCTGTCTTAAGATTATCTCCACTTTATTCTGGACAGATCTCAGTTGTACATAGTGGTTTGCATGCTGTCTCTCATTAGACCACCGACTCTTCAAGAGCAAGGACTTTTCTTGCCTTTTATTTTTTTTCTACGGCCAGCCTGGCACCCAGTAAGTACTTTATAAAGGCTTGTTGACTTGACTAGAAATGCAGAAAGCTTTGATATAGTCAGCTTACATTGATTGAATGTTCTCAAAATATAATAATAATAACAATAACTAGTATTTATATAGCACTTTCAGGATGGAAAAGCACTTTATATACAATGATACATTTCGGACTCATAGCAGTCCTGAAGGGCAAATATACTTGAAGTATCTCTATAACTTCTCATAACATTAGGATTCTGAAAGCCAAATCCCCTGAGGGATAAAAGGGAAAGTCACAGAGATCAGCAAAGGTAAAAACCTCAGAACCAAGCCCCTTGCTTTTAGGGCAAAGAGAAAGGAAGGTAAAGGGAACTTTACCTGGTTAAGGAAGGTAAAGGTCCTCAAGGTAATAAGATACTTTAAACGTCCCTCTCTCTGTCCCTAGGAAAAGCATTTAATTAACTAGGTCTGTTCCACCAGAGGTTGGGCAATTTCAGACAAAGTCTTGGATGTTTTTCAAGGCCTCTCTTTCCTTTCCCCCTTCCAAGAAAAGGTCTTCAACCTAAAGCCAATCCTAGAAGGAATTAACCATGGTATCCCAGATAAAGGAAAAAGTATAAGCTGCAGGCAGATGACAATTTAGAATGTCTCCTGAGGAGAGAGAGTCAAAGTGAAGGAAAGACTGCCATGACCACAGAAAGAGCCCAAGGGCAAAGAAAAGGGCCCCAATTTATTCTAGTCATCTGATTAGGGGAAATGTAAAATTTCAACTCCTGTGGCCTCGACACCACCAATGGGTAAACAAAATAGTAATTATAAAGGCCTTTTATGATGCCAGGGAGGCTCAAGACAGAAATGCAGAAGAGAATAACACCCAAAACATCTACAATCTAAACCTCTAAGAAAAAAGATTTGCCCACAAGATCAATCAGAATTCCTAGTAATGATATGAATCTTTAGAAAAAGTTTAAAATGATATTAGAAGAAAATATAATTTATAATGTATTATAAGTAAATATACCTGGAAAACAGATCAGATAGTGAATCATTGTACTACTCAAATTAATAATCATTGTACTAGTCAAATCTATGACCAAAAACAAAAAAGAAAGGAAGAATCTCAGTGTCATTTTTTCAGGAAATTATTAAAGAAAACTTACCCAAACATATTAGAAAGAGGGCAATATGAAAATAGAAAGAATTTAACCATCAGTTCCTTAAAGAAACACTAAAATGAGAAACTGGAATTTCTGTCACTGCTAAAATCCAGACCAAAGACAAAATACTGGAAGCAGCCAGAAAGAATTCAGATGCTGAGGAACCACAGTCAGAATCACATAAGACTTAGTGGCTACCACTACAGGGGACCAGAGAACATGGAATATGACATTCCAAAAGGTAAAGTGTTGAGGGCCAGGGTGGAGTGCGGTTGACGAGATCAGGATGGACCTTCGAGGAACTGTTCTTGGAGACTGTGCTTATTATCATCCGGAATGGCTCTCCATGCCCCCCCCCACCCCAGATGTTGTTGTCTCTGTGAGACAAACAAGAGAATTACAGAAAACAAGGGATATGTAAAATAGATGCTCCTAGGCTCATTTGCTCGTGATTGCTCCTGATTGATTTAATCTCTGGGACAGGAGATGAGCAGAATGTCACGTAGACTTTGCAGATTCTATCTATATAAACCCGAACCCTCAGATCAATAAATGGAACTGGTCTATCTTTTCCCGCCTCCTGTGTCTCTTTTCTTTCAACCACATCACCAAGTCGTGTAGGGACGTGGGCCGTCCGCTACAGTAAAGGTCTACAAAATCGAATGTAATCTTACAAAATAAAAGAATGAAATAGACTTTAAACATTCCTAGGATGTGTTTAATGAGAGAGAGAGAGAGACAGAGAAAGTGAGAGAGAGAGAAAGTTGAATAGGCATGCTGAGTAAAGAGAATAATTTAAAAATACAAATAAACAACCAGAAGGGACTTCATAAGGATGAATGATTACATTCTAAGGAGGGAGGGAGAAAGCAATATAAAAAGTTGCTTCATAAAGAAATTACCCATCAGATCTAAGGACAGAGAAAGAGTTTGAACAAACAAAGGATAGAAAGTATCACAGAAGATAAAATGGATAATTTTGAATGCATAAAATTTAAAAATTTTGTACAAAGCTAATAAGCCTAGGAATTGAAGGAAACAAATAGGGGAGGGGGAATCTTCACTTCAAGCTTCTTTGATAAAAGGTTTAATTTTCAAAATAAGGACTTAATTCAAATTTGTAAGAATAAGAGCCATTTCTCAATTGATAAAGGATCTGAGGATATGAACAGGAAGTTCTGCAGAGAAGAAATATATACTATCTACAGCCATTTAAAGTACTCCAAATCACTAATGCTTAGAGAAATGGACATTGCAGCATCTCTGAGTTTCTACCCATCAGATTAGAAAAGATGATAAAAAAGAAAGAAAGGAAAGAAAATGGCAAATGTTGGAGAAACTGTGGTAAATCAGATACAGTGATGCATTGTTGGGGTAACTGGAACTAGTCTAGCCATTCTGGAAAGCAAATTGGAATAATGAGAGAAAAGTTGCTTAACAGCACAAAACTTTTGACCCAGTTATATTTTACTACTCCTATTTTTGAAGATTATGTAAATATACATATGCGTAAATATAAGAGGAAATGGTCCTCAATGTACAAAAATATTTATAGAAACTTTTCTTTTGGTGGCAAAAACTGAAAACTTCCTTCTTTCTTTCCTTCCTCTATAGCAGCTTTTCTTTTGGTGACCCAAATTGGAAACTTCCTTTTTTCCTTTCCTTCTTTCCTCTTTTCTTTTTTTGCCTCCCCCTTCCTTCTTTCCTTCTTTCATTAGTTTCTTCTTCTCTTCCCTCTCTCCTTCTTTTTGTTCCTTCTGTCTTTCTTTTGCTCCTTCCTTCTTTTCTTCCTTCTCTCCCTCCTTCCTTCTTTCTTTCATTCTTCCCTCTTTTCCCTTCCCTCCCACCTTCCTCCTATCCTTCTGTTCGATTCTTTTTTCTTTCTCTCCTTGCTTGCTGTTTTTAGTGGGTGATTGGAAGAGGAAAAATGCTTGATAATTAGAAATACATAACTTTTTAATAGTCAAGAATAGACCCCTTTGACATTCCATTGAAGTCACTTCCAGGATGTCATCAAACCATTGTTGAAAAATGTAATGAAAAATGAGTTTACTGATCACCTCGATTTGTTTGAGCTCCCTTACTATTCAGGGAAAGTCAAAACAACCTGGGGATCAGAATCAGCCAATCAGGAGGCAAAATGAGTGTTGTTCGAGTTTGACATACCTTTGCAGTGTTCACTGGGTGAATCCAGAACACCTCTGCTGTGCCAGCAACCATAGGGCCAGCTCAAACTGTTTCTTACTGGCCCTAAAAGGACAGAGCTTACACAAAACATCCAGGTTCCAGGTACTCTGCACTCCTATTCTCCACCCAGTTCCTGGAACTCTCTCCTCTCAAAAAAACAAAAAAAAACAAAAACCCTAGAAAACCTCCCAGAAGCTCCCCAAGTTCTGCCTCCCTTTGTTGTAAAAAACATATATAAACCATTTCCTAAAGTCCAGTCTTCAGAGGGGCCCAGACTAGATCACACTGCTTCTCAGCATGTGCCAGACTGGCCCAACAAGAATTTCGTTTTTGCACTTGAACTGTGCCTATGTCTATTCAGGCAGATGCAATACCTTAATTAATCATCATTTATGATTTTTTTTGTCTACTGACAAAACAATTTCTGAATCTGCTGAACTGTATTATTGTTGTCTAAGCCATATTTCATTTTTGTATGCAAAAATTGAATTATAGGATAACAGATTTAGAAAACTTACAACTATGTAGGTCAAGCCTTTTACAAAGGACAATCACAAAAGGTACTTAAGCAGGTGATGGCAAGTAGCTAGGCAGTAGCTAGGTAGCTAGGTGGCTCAGAGGATAGAGCATTGGACCTAGAATTCAGGAAAATCTGAGTTCAAACTCAGGCCCAGACTTTTACTAGCTATGTGACCTTGGGCAAGTCACTAAACTTCTGCTTGCCTTAATCCACCAGTGAAGCAAGCCACTACAGTACCTGCAAGAAAACCACACAGACAGTACTGGTGGGCTATGGTTCATGGGGTCACAAAGAGACATGACAGGACAAAGAATATAAACTTTTTTTTTTTAATTAAGAAATAAAAGTGAAAAACTCCTTTAAGTATATAAAGTTCAAGCTTCCCTTATCATCTCAATAGGCTTCAGTTAGTTGGACCATTATCTGAGTATCATAAGAACTGGACCCTATTCAATATAGATTTGGCATTCTTGAGAGTACAAAATGCCAGTGACTAGGCAAATATATTAAAGTTAACACAAGAATGATTTCTGAAGAGTTACTTCTGGGTTAGCATGAAGAAATACTTGGATTCTCAACAAATACTAAAACTTCTTTGGCAAGACCAACTTTAAATGAAAATGCAGTCCCTTTTAATACTTAGAATGATGGAAACAATGAACCAAAGAATTAAAATTCATAAGAAGAAACACAGATGTTCAAATAAGGTCACACTTATTCATTATGTAAACATTTGTTAATTACTTGCTATTTGCTATGGCACTATACTATACTGGGAACTATAAATGTGAGCCAGACACAGACTTTGTCCTCTTACATAAATATAATTCAAATCGGAAAATTACATAAGTGTATATGAGGTCTAAGAAGTGTTTTGGGATGATGGAATGGAGGGTTGGAAGATATCATGACATTTTATCTAGAAATTCTTAACCTGAGGTTCATGGACTGATAAGATTCAAATAAGTCTGTGAACTTGGATGAGGAATAAAGAAATACACCTTTATTTTCACTAACATCTAACTGAAATTTAGCATTTCCTTCAATTATTCAAAAACATTCTGAGATGGGTCCATAGGCTTCACTAGACTATCCTATGACTTCAAAAAGGTTGATAATCCCTGGTCTAATCCAACCTCCTCATTTTACAAGGGTAGAAAGTAAGGCCAAAAAGGTGAAGAGTCCTGGCCAAGGTCATTCATGATTCTATGTTGGTTTCTTTACAATGTTATTACTATGAGACTGTACATAAATAACAACACGGTTCCCATCCCAACTCCCTAAAGATGAATTGTAGAATGTTGGTCTTTCCTTTTGTATAGATATATTTGGGGGAAATGGATTGGCCAAACTTGTATCATAATGATTGCACCATCATAATGGTGCTCTGTTGGAAAAAGATAAATCTCTGAATGCTTCATGGTCAAAATGAGAATCAAATAAGGTCAACATTTTTTTCATTATTTTTGTTCGTAACATTGAAAGTGGCAAGCTTCCAGTTAAGTAATCTAACAGCAAGTCAACAGGAAAACAAAACTGAACTTAAGAATAAAGCTTTATTGCTCCCATGGTGTTATAACTTGTCATCTGTCATGAAACTGGCCTTTGTATCAATATCATGTGTAAACACATCTACACTAAATATCCAAAAAGACATAGATTTGTAAAGCTGCTTCATCTTAGAAAAAGAAAAATTATCTATTAGAACAAACAACAACAAGAGGAAAAAAACCAGGCAGGGAAAGCTGGAAAATTTCATTCTTTTGGCATTTCACAGCTTAACAGCCATATTTTAAAACAAAAGCAAATGAACTAATTTGCATAGTAGATACTGTCCAAGTCCCTGATCCTCCCATCTACCAGTATCTCTTCTACTAGTAAGTATAAGTGTGGCAGAATGTTAAAATGTTTGTCATGAACCCCACTATGTTATTTCTACACAGCATGTCTGGGAAGAATTTATCTTTGTCCTAGAACCATAATCACATAATGATGCTATTTAAAATTATTTGTAATTTTCACCCTTTAAGGTCCAAAGTTGGTCCAGAATCCATATTCAAATAGCTTTATTTCATTTTTGTGTTGTACTCCACATCAGACTGCTCTGTCTGGTACTAATCATTTTCACTAGCTCAGGATCATTCCACAGGGTCTGAAGCTGTTTCTCTACCATTTTTCCCTTTTTGTGAGAGGCAGCATGGCATAGTGGTTGGAGAACTCGCCTAGGAGCCAGGAAGAGCTGAGTTCAAATTCTGTTACATATAATGACTGTGTTGACTATCCTCAAGTCATTTAATCTCTTAACACTCTAGGCAACTTGAAGGCTACAAATAGTAGATAAAACGCCAGTCTGCACCAGTGAGGGCAATTTCTTCATTGAGGAGCTACCTAGTTTTCTCCCTAATTTCTCCCTAATTCAGATATTTGGATATTTCTACAGTCATCCATTCTCTGCTGAGAGTCCATCCTCTTAATAGCCATTCTATGCTCTGAATATGCCCAATCTTACATGCAATCAAAAGTTAAACAGTGATACTGTAGGCTTTTCTTTTTAGGGGATGAAACTGTAGTATGGCAGAAAGAGAACTGGATTTAGTATCAGAGAACCTAGGTTCAAATCCTGTCTGCTCTTGTGGGATCCTGGGCAAATCATTGAACCATTATGGGCCAGCTCCAGGTCCTCACCCATAAACTAAGGAGGCTGGACTAGATGTCACTTAATGTCCTTTTTAACTCAAAATCTATGATTCTATATGCCAAAAAAACCCTGAAATGTGGTCATGACGCATCATACATGACTGAAAAACAATGGAGCAATATGCTATGATTAATGTTGCAATGAATATTATTAGACCAGTCAACTCCTCTGTCAGCTAAAATTTGGTCCCACCACATTCAGGAAAAGTCATGGACCACACCGATGAAAAACGTTTAAGAAACTATATGTGACAGACCAATGAAAAGATAAATTAACATATAGACTGTTAGCATAATTAGAAATATCCTGTTGGTGCTACACTTCCTTTATTAATCTTCCAAAGACAATGATAATCCCATCAAGTTAGTTTTCTATTTCCTTATGGATCACTGAATGGTGGTGACCTAGGAATCCAAAAGCCTTGAAAAGTTGATGCTTTTCCTACCTACATCCGGACAGAGAGTGATAGACTCAAGATGTCACATGAGACATTCATTTTTAGACATGGCCAACGTAAAAGATTGCTTTGCTTGACTATGTATTTTTGTTACAAGGATTATCTTTTTCTTTTTTTGTTACTGTTCAGATGTGGAGGGGAGAGTGATATGAGAGGGAGAAAGTAACTACTTATTAATTGAAAACCAGTAAAATTAAATGTTAAAAAAGAACATTTTATGCTTTATGTTGACAGTTTAGGTCTTTTAGCTCTTCTTACCACTAATTCATAGCTTCCCTTTCTTCCTTTAAAATGCAGATCAGACATCCTTTTCTGCATAAAGTCTTTCCTGATACAGGTCCAACAATTGCAAATGCCCTCCTTCCCAAACTATTGAACTGCTTTGTATATGTATATATTCACATAAGTTTTGATTAACTTCATCCTTTGTTTTCAAAGAGGACTGATGACGTCAAAATGCTGTAGCAAAATAGTGGATGTGAGGACTTGTATGTGGTCTGGATTTAAGTGAGGCAGATTTGCTCAAAGTCCTCTCTTCCAGAGTGACCCAGGATGCATACCTTGATATCTTTGACATCTGACCGAGCTCTAACTACTCTATAGCACCTGCTTCAGCCTCCTCCATGGTCAATAGAATAAATTGTTCTCATCTGTACATTCCACCAGGGGAAATCTTTACATGCCTGAGGCAGAGATTTCCATAATTTACTGATGGTGTTGAGGCCTGTCAGTTACCCTCAACCTGATTTAATCCGTCTCCTGAGATGATTTTACTAGGGTGTGTCTACTGCCTTGGTACAGCATCTTGGAACCATTGGTGAGAGTTGGGTGACAGGTGGATATCAAAGGTAGACTCCAGTGTAGAAGATTAATTAATAAGGTCAAATCTATCAAGTTGGCTTCCACTGAATTGCCCAAGCCTCCATGACTCATTGATTAAATTTTCAAGGCTTAGAATGAATGTAAATAGCAATTGTTTTCTGTAGGGGCCAAAAAACTTTGAGGATCTTCCTCTCCCAAACTGATATCTTTGGGATGGTAAATTGGGCATCTTTTGTCTCAATTCTTTCCTAGCTTAAGTCATTGAATGGATGTGGCTTCAGGAAAAAAGGCCTGGGAAAGATCTTAATTTAGGAAAGCCAATATCACCTACTGCATCCTGAGCCATCCTCTAAACCTTTGTCTTGCCTGTGGACTCTGTTGACTCTGGAGAAATCTCTGCTTCACTCAAATACAATTGCTGTGCAAGTCAAGACATCATACTTGTGATATCATTGGTCCTCTTTGAGAATGAAGGATGAACAAGCTATTAAAGAAATAATGCATCCCTTCAATAAATATACGTTAGACTATTAGACTTGTAAGCCATTCCAGCTCAAAGACCCTCTGAATTTATGACATAATTAACCATTTGCTCCTGGAAATTCTGCGATGAGATGGAACTTCTAAATGGACAATTCATTGATTTATCTTTTCATTTTGAATCTCTGTATCTGTATTTATAAAAGGGAACTGCCCCCCAATGCATCCTTCAATTTTACTCCCTTCCCATATTCATATAAAGGGGAGATAGATGAAGGGAAGAATTCATAGAGGAAAGAAAGTGAGGAGGCATTCATTGGATTTAGGAAACAGAAATTTTAATAAACAGAAAAAGGGGGAGTTTGTGGGGAAAAAAGGGAGTTCTGTTTCCACAGAGTCCTGTGACTTAGCATGGTCAGGTTAGAGGTCAGAAACTAATACGCAGGCTCAATGAACTGTGTGAGGAAAAGCCTATCAGAGAGGAGAACATAAAGTCACATGGCCAAGGGACAGTGTCATGGGAGATCTAAAGTTTGGAAAACAGTATAAGAAGCCCCATCTTTCTGAACATGTTGCAGCAGTCCTATAACCTTCCTGGGGAGGCTACCCATCCATGGATGTAAAGATTAAAAAAGGGTTTCCTGATTTCACAACAGGTATTGTTCTTTGTCTAAGGTGAGCATGTTTCTTACAGTTGGGGGCTTGTTAGATGGGCTCATTTTCTTAACATTTAATAAACTTTGTTTTACTTTGGCTGGAAAAAAAGAAGAAATTCTCTCTGCCCTTGGCTTCTATGATACTTCATATTTCTGGTTCTCCTACTTGTGATTGCATTTGAGAAATTGCAACCGTGATTTCTCTTTACCACTAATGACTCCTAATCCTGCTCCCACATAGTTTTCATGTAAGATCCTACTCTCCACTATTTCTTTTCTCAACATTCTTCCTTAGAGAATAACTTTGCTCTTAAGACTTCAATTGTCATCTTTGTGCTGACAGCTCTCAAGTAGAGTACAGTGATATAGAGAACTGAATCTGAAGTTCAAGGACCAAGATTTGAATCTCTGTTTTTTTACTTACTACCTGGAGTCAAGTTATTTTACTTTTTTTCAGATCTGTATGGGGTTAGAAGGAATGGCATCTAAAATTCTTTCCACCATAAAATCTATGATTCACAATATGCTTCAGTCTTCATCTACCCACCATATATTTTTCCATTGCCCTTCGGGTCACTTGAATTTTGATTTTTCAGAGGTTGATATTTTGTACAATTTGAAGCCATCTGACATTATTGGAAGAATTCTGATGGTTAAAAAGAGAAAAAACTGGGGTCATTAAAAACCACTGCAATATTTCCCCAATGCAATCCAGCCTGCTCTCTCTTCTGCTTAGTTCAGCTCATTGTCCATCATTACATGCAGTCTAAGAGTTATGTACTAATAGACCAGCTATACAGTTTGTCCATCCATTTGCATGTCATAAATTAGACTAATAGTCTGCAACCTTTTTTTGATTGTTCATCCCAATACTAAAATTTTTTTGAGCAATATATCTTTAGCATATGTATTGTGTTCACCCTTCATTTTTGAAGAAGACCAAAACAACGTATGTATACTTATTTATAAATTAGAAGGAGTTTGACTAAGAAAGGGAAGAGAGAACTTGAGGAAATGGCAGGGTCTAGTGAATGGCGTTTTTTTTTTTTAATATAGAAGAGAGTTGTGATGAAATATGAGAAGACCATTATCTCAAGTACCACTTAAAGGCACTTTAGGAGACAATGAGATTCAAGCAGGCTGGTCAAAGAAATACTGAAACTAAGTTCAGCGCTCCAGTGAACAATGGAAAAGATAACTCTCCTGGGGCAAGTGAGGGGCATCCCCTCCTGCTCAGATATTTCCCTTGCTGGAACTCTTCCGTATGGAAAGGCATACCCCTTAAGTGGGGTCTCCCTTTGGCTTCATCTCCAAACAGGGACAGAGGAGCCTGGTGGGTGTGTTGTATTAACAAAGATGCCTTTACTGATTTGAAAATAGCCTGGGCAAATTCGTTCCAGACAACCTTGCACCCAAACATTTTGGGGTGCCCCTGAACCTTATCACTTGGTTATGTTTGAAGGCAGTAAGGAAGGAAAGAGTTAAGAGGAAAAGGTTGCAGATTCTAGAGAAAGGGCTGATTCAGGAAGCAGTCTGCAGGGGAAGAGTCAAAGGCACATTCCAAGGGTTAACTTTGGCAGAAACGTCGTCGTGTCCCATCGTCCCCTCCCCCACCTTCCCGCCCCTCCCCCCCCCCACCCCCGCCATCCCATCAGAAACTACAGGAAATAAAGAGAGGGAGATAATGTCGTCCCCCCCTCCATCCCCCCCCCCCCCCCCCCCCCCCGCCATCCCGTCAGAAGCTACAGGAAATAAAGAGAGGGAGATAATGTCAAGGCATTTGGACATGCAAAGATAACATGTCATTGAACATCAATGGAGGAAGTTACACAACCATTTTGTCCATCCAGTACAAATTGACGTTATATAATTTTAACTGGGACCTAACTATCTGCTATGTATCACTCCTTTTTATTCTGTCCTGACTACCTCATACTCCTTATTCCATAGCAATTATTACAAATTTTATGTTATCTCCTCAAGCTACATACAGTCCTACCACTGTCTCCCTTTCGCGGGAGGACTTCACCACATACTTTACTAAATAATTGAGGCCACTCGTTGCTCAGGTGTAAGCTGACCCAATAAAATTAAAATGAAATTCTATCTAAATTAATGTACTTATTCAGTGCCATACTAATCTAACAGAATTATTTTATAAAGCTATAAAAAATCATAACAAAATCCATCTGGAAAAACAAAGGTCAAGAATATCAAAAGAATTAATGAAAACAAATGCAAAGGAAGGTGACCTAGCCATGCCTGATCTCACACTGTATTGTAAAGTGGTAATCATCAAAACTATCTGGTACTGCCTGCAAAATAGAGTTGTGGATCAGTGGAATAGATTAGAAGCATAAGACAGCAGTAAATAACTACAGTAATCTAGCATTTGATAACCCAAGAGACTCCAGCTTTTGGAACAAGAACTCACTATTGGACAAAAACTGCTGGGAAAACTGGAAAATAGTATGGCAGAAACTTGGTATAGACCAAGATAAGGTCAAACTGGATACATGATTTAAGAAGAAAGAGTGAAATTTAAGAAAGCAAGGAAGTTTACCTGTCAGATCTACAGAAAAGGGAATAATTTATGACCGAACAAGAGACAGAGAGCATTGCTAGATGTAAAATGCGTATTTTACCATATTCAATTTAAAACTTTTTGCATAAACAAAACCAATGCAAACAAGTTTAGAAAGCTGAGAAACCATTTTCACAGCAAGCATCTCTGTTTAAAGGCTTCATTTCTCAAATATATAGAGAACAGATTCAAAATTTATAAGAATACAAGTCATTCCCCAATTGATAAATATTGATAAACTATTTTTCACTTTATTTTTTAATGGGATTTTTTCTCCCTCTGGATCTATGTCTTCTTTTACAAGATGACTATGTTATGATAATACCATGATAATATGTTTTGCATGATTGAACATACATAATACATACCAAATTGCTTACCACCTCAGGGAGAGGGGAGTTTAGGGAAGGAGAGAGAAAATTTGGAACTCCAATTTTTTTTTTAAATCAATGTTGTTCCTACATGTAATTTGGGAAATTGTTCCTACATGTAATTTGGGAAAAAATAAAATATCATTTAAAAAAGAATTGAAGCCCCCTATCTATCATGAGCTCCCTCCCATATCTACACTTCCAATTTTCTCTACCTCATCCCATTTGCTGTAGTCTCAGGGTATGAGATAGACCTTTTCCTTACAAATGCCAATCATTCTATTTATGCCCTTGATCCCATCCTGCTTCTCCAGGTTAATTATATCTTCTCTCTCATGAATTTTCAATCTCTCCTTCCCCAGTGGCTTCCTCTCCTTTGCTTATGAATACATCCCCAGATCTCCCAATTGTTAAAATCCCTTCACTTGATCATATAATCCCATATCCTTCTTCCTTTTCACAGGCAAATTTAATCTACACTCATTACTACCACTTAGTCAACAAGCGTATTAAGTGTTCTCTATGTGTCAGGTACTATGCTAAGTCCTGGGGAGAAGCAAAGCAAAAAAACAAAAATGAAAAACCAGAACATCCACTGTCCTTGAGAAACTCACATCCAACGGAGAAGACAACATGAAAATAAGCATGTACAAATAAGACACATGCAGAGTAAATGAGCAGTAATCTCAGAAGGAAGGCACTAGTATTAAAGAAGCACCAGGAAAGTCTTTTTATATAAGCTGGGTTTTATCTGAGACGTGAAGGAAGGAAGCCAGGAGGCACCGATGAGTAGGGAAAGCACTCCAGACATGGAGATGGTCAGTGAAAATGCTTGGAGACAGAGGATGGACTGTTTTGTTGAAGGTATAGCAAGGAGATCAGTGTCACCATATTACAGAAAATGTGGAAGGAGGTACGTTGTAAGAATGCTGGAAAGGTAAGGAGGATCTAAATTCTTATGGGCTTTAAAAGATAAAGAATAATTTGTTTAACCCTGGAGGTGATAGGAAACCAACAAATTTTATTGAATGGGTCAGGGCAGAGATGTACTGGTGAGAGAAACCTAGGACACTTTGGTAGCTGAGTGAAGGATGGACTAGAGAGGGGAGAGATATGAGGCAGGGAACCCAATCAAAAGACTACAGCAATAGTCCAGGCATGTTGAAAAATCGACTCAATCAGACTTAACAGATTGGATATAGAAAACAAAAGAAAGTGAAGAATCAGAACTGACACTTAACTGTCAAACCTGGATGACTGGGAGATTAGTGGTACCCTAAATAGTAAAAATATACTGTGTATCTTTCTTTTCTTTCTTTGCTTGTTTCTTTCTTTTCTCAAAGACCAAACCTTAAATCCATTTCACTCTGGAGCTCATAGATTGGACCACCATAGGTCCTTGCCCAAGCATTTCTAAATGGCTGTATTTGGGGCCCTCCTGGCTCAGATTGAATGTCAATAGTAACTATTTCACTTTTGGCCAGCAACTCTGAGGTTCTTCCCCTCACAATCTGATTTTTTTTTTAATTAAAGGGGCCATTCCTTGAGTAACTACTTAAAGAAGCCTATTCACTGAATGTGTATCTCACTCAAAGTGAGAATCTGGTAAGACCTTAGCCTAAAATGGCCAAGGTCTCACATTGCATCCTGGGCCATCTCCAGCCATCCTGATGAATATCACGTCACTGGACCTAGATGGCTCAGGAGGAGAAAGCGAAGTTGGTGACCTTGCACAGCCCTCCCTCCCTCAAGTCAACTGCAAGTCATGTCAGCATCTTGATGTCATGGTCCTCTTCAAGAACAAAGGACAAATATAACAACAACAAATAGTAAAGGGGAAATTAGGAACAAAAGAGAATTTTTGAGGGAAAAGATAATTAATTCAGTTTTGCACATGTTGAATTTAAGATGTCTACAGAACATTCTGTTGGAGATGTCAAGTAGCTAGCAGAGATGTGAAATTGCAGGTCAGGAGGAAGGTTTGGCCTGGATACGTATATGTGAGAAGGAAGTGAGAATTGGAGGGATTCAATAGCATGGGGAGAATGTAGAACAGAGTGAGAGGTTGTAAGTCAGAGAGAAAAATGGAATGATAAGAGATTATGATCAGATAAAGAAATTCAGAAGTTCATGAACATGGAAGTAGAACACTTGTAGGTGACAGCAAGATCCAGAGCTCCATACCTGCATAGCTGAAGTGGAGTGAAGGAGTAGATCTGAGAAATGAGTAAACTGAGGAACTGGCATTGAGAGTGTTTGAGGAGGTATGTTAAAGTCATATCCAGCCCTAATCTTTTACTTAAACTTCTATACAATTTTACCAACTGCATATATGAAACTAGATAATCCATTGGTATATCAAACTCAATGTGTCCAAAACAGAAATCCTCCTTTTCTTTTGAGGGCACCACCATTCTGGTCACCCAGGCTCACAATTATCCTATGATACAATGATCTTCACCCATCACATCCAGTCAACTGCCATGGAAATCGTGGCAATATAGGGAAAAAGAGCATTGACTTAACTTATTACTTATACGACCTTGGACTGCGCTGTCCTCATCTGTAAAAAGAGAAGATTGAACTAGATTGGATCTCTTGAATCACTATTTCTTTTCAGAATACTCCGTGAAAATTAACTTTTTAATTTACAGAAAATACAATTTTACTGTGAGATTCCTCAGATGTCCTTGGAGCTTGAAAACACTGTATGAAAGAGATTCCTGAAAGATTCGGACCATACCTTGCTCTGGTCGCCGTAATCCAAGTCCCAGGCCCAGGCCAAGTGACACAACCACCAACAAAACACAAAGAACCTGTTGCAGAAAAAAAGCAAATTTTAAGAAGGAATAAATCAAAGATTTTCATCTATGCATCAGCCTTCTCAAATCAGTATGGTTGACTGAATATCTACAACATCCTAGTTAATCAGTGCAGTATTTCTGTTTTTGTTGAGTCATTTCAGTTTTGTCCAACTCTTTGTACCCCTATTTGGGGTTTTCTTGACAAAGATTCTGGAGCAGTTTGCCATTTCCTTCTTCAGCTCATTTTACAGATGAGGAAACTGAAAGAAACAGTTAAGGATTTTCCCAGGGTTGCACAGCCAGGAAGTGTCTAAGGCCAACTCAGAAAGATGAGTCTTCCTGATTTGAGGCCTGGCACTCAATCCATTGTGCCACCTCACTGCCCTACCCCTGTTCACAATTTGATTAATGCACAAGTTAACAAATATTCATTTTATTTACTTTTATCTTCCTCATACAACTGACAGCAATATGGCATAACAGAAAGGGGAATCACAGGATACATATATCTGGACCCTGGTTTACCTTATCTGTCAAATGAGGGAGTGAGACTAGATGACCTCTGAGGTCCCCTCCCACTTTAAATTTGTGATCCTATCTGTGAAAAATACCTTCTTTGTGCAATGTACAAATACTCTAAACAAATAGATCCAAGTTGTAATTCATTACAACAAAACCAAGGGGAGCTATGACAAAGCTGCTCACGGAGCCCCTCACATAGTGGGTGCTTAATATGTTTAGTTTCGAAAACATGAGCATAGTTCATTGTTGGGTAATTAAATTTGTACTTCTGATGTCATCAGCCTGGCTCATTAATTACTATAAGGCTGACCAATCATTGAGCCTAAAGAGGATAAATGACTTTATTCAAAACAATGTTTGACTAGAGGCATTGATATAGTGGTATTAAGAAGATACCCTGGTATGATCGAAAAATGAAACTGCTTAATTCCTTTCCCCTTCTAGTGTCTTCTCTGTTCTATGAAAGAGGTTATTTGTCAATCAGTTATAAAGAAATCATCTCTGACTCCCATCTGCTCACCAGAGCAGATAAATTAAGATAAATTAAGGACTATATGACCTACAAATAATTCACCAACAAGATCTGGCTTATTGCTCATATTCAAAGTAATCATTCTGGCTAATTCAGTAGCTTTCCAAAAATAACCTCTTCATATCAAAGCAGCTGATGAAGATCTCTCTTTTCCTGGGCTTAATGGCATCATAAAAACACAACATAGAGATAATTTATCTCTTCTCTGTACTCTACCCAATCCAACACATCTAATAATTAAGGAATGAGAGGGACTGGGAGATATCTTTAATCATAAAGGCCAAATATAGACTAATACAAATATGCCATTTACATGAACAGGAAGAACCTGTTTCTATTGTCCATTGTCAAAAGAAGAGGAAGTTATAAAGCCCACCTTCTTAAAAGAAAACATAGTTATCCCCAAGGTTTATTCAGAAACTGTTTTCATTTTAAAGCTTGACAAAAAAAGTACGAGAAAACAATATACAATTGAAAGAGGGAAACAAAAATATGTTATTTAAGGTACACATGACAATTCAAGTATTTTAATGGTAATAGAAACTGCATGGCGTAATGAATAGAGCACTGGTCTTGGGGTCAGGAAGACCTAGGCTCAAATCCCTCTTCAAATACGTGTAATCTGTATGACCCAGGCAAGTCACTAACTCCTATGTGCTTCAGACAACTCCTTTGGACTTACTTACTAATTCATAGACAGGTTGCAATCTGTTTTGGCAAAGGAAGTTTCCTGGGAGAACCCCACTTGGATCCTAGAAATAAACTAACTGTTTTAGCAAAGTTTTGTCATTTGAAAGTGAAAATGCCTCCAATTTATATGTCAAATTTTAAAATAAGGAGAAATATCAACAATCAATCTGCATCTTATATGATGACACTGAACCACTTGAACACAATAACTTTCTTGCATTCATTGCTAGGCTGCTTGATATATTTTTCTATTTTAGTTGGAAAATTTTAAAAATAATACTGAAATGACAAATCTGTACTATAGAGGTCTGATCAAGGGGTATGATCAACTTGGTGAGTTAATAGGGAGGAGAGTTTTTGATCAGAATTTTTTTATTATATCTTCCTATAGAGAATAGGGACATATTCCTTGGTATGTCCCTTGGTTTCAGTGACTTCGGGTGAATTATTGTGAAAGTTCAAACAAAGGTTTAACAGCCATGGAAGCTTATCCATTGGGTCAGGGAACTACTCTGAACCAATCATAAAAATCTGCAATCTTAAAAAAAAATGACATTTGTATAGAGACTTAAAGTGCTTTGTAAACATTATTTCATCTGAGCTTTGCAAAAAAAATTACTGAGAGACAGGTACTACAAATTTTATTACTCTTCTTTTACAGATAAGATAACTGAGGCACGGACAGATCAAAGGACAGGCCCATGCTGTTAAAACCAAGTGTCAGAGGTAGGTTCTGAATCTAGACTTTATCTTTTGTCCAAATATCTTAATCCTTTCCTTTCACTTGAGCGGTTGCAAGAACTCCTGTTTCTACTACCATTAAAAGAAATTATGTATTTAGTTTCCTTCCTATATTCAATTAATTCCATACCAGGGGTAGTTAGTGAATCTTTAATTATTACAGTTACTATATATTTACAAGGCAGCTATGTGGCACAATGGATAGAATACCAGGCCTGTAGTCAGGAAGATGAGTCTCTCTGAGTTCAAATCTGGCCTCAGACAGGCCGGGAGACCCTGGGCAAGTCACTTAACCCTGTTTGCCTCAGTTCCTCATCTGAAAAATGAGCTGGAGAAAACCACTACCATCTCTGCCAAGAAAACCTCAAATGGGGTCACAAAGGGTCAAACAGTACTAAAAATACGACTAAACAACAGCGATACATATGATTGTCCATGTAAAATATCTGAAATGAGATTTAAGCTTAAAGACAGAAAGGTAGAAATATAGATTTCATATTATGACAGAAATAAAAAATTTGACATTAAAAAGCAATCTTTCACAACCAGAAAATTAGTAGATAACAAAAGATGAGAATATACATTGTGGAGGGATTATGGAAAGACAAGAATAGTGTATTGTTGACAGAGCTGTGAACTGGTATAATTGCTCTAAAAAGCAATTTGAAATGATGCAAAGAAAGTCACCCAAAATGGCTTTACCCTTTGACCCAGAAATGGTACTGTTAGGTATGTACCCCAAAATGATCAGTGCTGAAAAGAAAAGTCCCGTATAGACCAAACTATTTTAGCAGTACTTTCTGTTGAAAGTACCAGGAAAAAAAGAGTAGATACTCATTGACAGGGGAATAGCTCAACCAACTGTGACACATTAATGTAATAGAACATTACTATACCATAAGAATCAATAAACATGATATGTACAGAGAAGCATGAAAAGACATAAAAATTGATGGAAAATAAAGATAACAGAACCAGAAAAATAATATACACAATAACCATATGCATGAAAAGACATGTAAATTGATGGAAAATAAAGATTACAGAACCAGGAAAATAATATGCACAATAAATATGACAATGTAAGTAATAAAAGAAGCAACAGCCAAAAACACAAAATTGCACACTGAAACATTGAAGAGCAATCTTGGACCCCCAAAAAATATTAAAACAATATATTAATATTGTATATTAGGAGAACCTGGGGTTTTTAAGAACCTAAGAAGGTTGATGTTAAGAGAAAAGGCTGGGTTTTCAATAATAAGCAGTTGGAACCAAGATAGATAAATAATATCTGTCAATTTTCTGAGAATTGCTTGCTCACTAAACCTTAATCTTAATGATCATAAAGATAAGAAACACCCACCAATTTATGCCAAAGCGTTGGACCTTATGGTCACAGTATGAAGAAATGGCTTTGACAGGATAGTAGCACAAAGATTAAAAGAAGGGGAGATGGGTTGATGTTGGGGGAGACGCTTTAAAACCTCTCAGCCAAGGGATTTCTCTACCTTTAGACAATGCATATCCTAAGGAAAAGGTCAGGAGTGAGTCATGGATTAAAGAGAGACATCTTATATGTTCTGTTGGATGTATATTTATGTTTGTAAAGCCACCTGATAAGTACAAGTGAGCTAGGCTTGGACTAAGCAGGATCCACTCGTTAGATGATCTACATACTAAGTAATTTAGTAGTTAGTGGTAAGCAAAGCCATGCAAAATGCATGATTACTATACAGGTTCTTAATCTTTTTTGGGTGTGTATCATAGACCCTTTTGGCATTCTGCTGAAGCCCTGGACCTCTTCTCCAGCCGATTTTAAAAATTCATTCAATAAAATACATAGGATTACAAAGGAATTCAATTATATCGAAATACAGTTATCAAAACAAACAAGTATATAAACCCCTTAGAAAGTCACCTGGAGAGAGTTGCTTGGAGCATTGAGGGGATGTCACTTGCCCATGTCATAGACAAGTCTTAACTTCAAAACTTCTTAACATTAAGGCCTGCCTGCCCTCTCAAGTAGGACATTAAAAGTATTTTTAAAATACTATACCAGACACACCTAATATCTTTCAAGGAAGTTAAAAAATAAAGGACAAAGAAACTACGCAGTATTGTCTCATTCAAATTACAGGATTTCCAGGAACTAAGAACTCTAGTCAATTCAGCATGTACTCACCTTGACCTCTGGTTCCTCCCAGAAAAGGATCATTTACAAGGAAGAGCAGAGAAATGGGAAGAACTCTGGATTGGAGTTCTAAGGGAGCTAATTTTGAGTTTCTGTTCTATCACTAAACAGTTGTATGATCCAGAGCTTAGCACAGTGCCTGACAGAGAGTAGCACTTAATAAATGTTTATTAAATGAATGAATCTTGAACAAGTCACTTAACTTCTATGGTTCTGTTTCTTCACTTGTAAGGTGAGAGAATTATCATAAATGATCTCTAATATAAAATTACATAATCTAATACTGCTTTCTTTTGCTTAACTATACTTATTGGTTACAAGACATATGTAGGTGACTGGGGGAAATCAATGGATTGTGAAAGTGATACTAAAAAAAGAAAGATCATTGGTGAAGCTTTAAAAAATACACAAAAGAGGGAAGAAGGAAGGGACACAAAAGCAGGACAGTTTTATTACTATATATTAAGTTTAATATGTATAAAAAGGCATATAACAGAAGTTGACTTTCTTTTCTGCTTTTGTTTATTGAAATGTTAATATTTGTTATGGTTATAATAAAAAAAAACTTTAAAAAATTCTATGACCTAATCCCAAAGATGTAGGCGATCTCAAGAAGAAAGATTTATCCCCATCTGGCCCTGATGTATATTCTGAGTGGCTCCCTGGAAATCTATAGCCACCTAGAATACTAGGTTTTCCTGGAACCATTACAAAATTGGGTGGAGGATGATAAAGAAAAGGAGAAGGAGAAGAGATGAGTAGGAGATAACTCACATCAAGATTAATAGAAAATTGTGATAATAATATGGGATTTGGAACTAGAGAACGGATGGGTTCAAATCCAACTGGATTGATCCACTGGCTGCGATCTTAGGAAAATCATTTAATCTCTCTGAGTCTCAGTTTCCTGATCTACCAAATGAGGGGTTTGAGTTAAAGGAACCCTGGGTTCCCTTCTAGCTGTAAATCTGTGATCTAATTGTATGATCAAAGTGCTTTACATAAAAAGGTAGCAGTATGGTATAGTATATAGAATACTGGACTTCAAGTATGAAAGACGTGAGTTCAAATTTTGCTTCAGACACTTACTAGCTGTGTGACCCTGGGCAAGTCACTTAACCTTTCTATGTCTCATTTCCTTATCTACAAAATGAAAATTTTGGACTCTAAAACTCCTTTCAACTCTAAATCTATGATCCCATTTGAAATGCTACACATTCATGGGATTTCTAATTCTCTACACTAAGTGCAGATTCCAAATGGGTTCATTAGGACAGAACACCATTATGTCAGGGACTTGTTAGAGGGGATGGCTGTAGAATTGGTCAGCATTTTCATGAGGAACAAATGCTCGGGAATTTGCAGCAGATTTCTGAGGGACTTTAACCACACTCTGTTTATTTTTCTGCCCAGGAGGAAATTACAGTGAAAAGCGATAGCTGAGTATCTTCAGGAGATATTGAAACAGAATATTCTATAACATTAATATAGCTTTTAATAGACATCAAAATGGAACATAGAATAGGAGTAAAAATAGTGAGACCACATATTGAATAAGAATCCAGAGTTTCCATCATTTGAGGCTTATATATTTAATAATCTGGTTAAGGGAACTGGAAAAGTTTCAGAGGAAAATAATAAATAGAATGAAAAATTGATAGCCTTGAGGCATTGGAATTACTCCCTTTGAGGATAAAAAAATAAGAGGGCTGCTTTCAACAATTTCAGAAAAAGCTGTTAGGCAGAAGAAAATGACATTTTTTAATCTCCTTTGAGAATGAAATATTTGGGTGTGCTTGTCTCCCTGCTGTCTGTTATTAGACCCTATCTTAGAAAAAGAGAAGCAATGATAGGTCCCTTAGGTGGCAGAGCTGCTGCCAAATTTTCAGGTGAGCCAAAGGAGAATTTGGGAACAAGCCCTAAGAGACTGGGGTTAGCTGGACAGCAATAAATTTTACTCTACTGGGGGGATAAGGGAAGGGAGTGGGATATAGTCAGGGAAATATAATAGAATTCCCATGTTTCAAAAAGGTGAGATCAAGATAGGGATTGCTCATCCACTGGTTAGGAATCGACCTAATCTAATATGACTAAAATTTTTCCTACATAGATGACATAATATAATATGATATAATATGATATGATATGATACAATATGATATAATATAACATAACATAACATAATACAATACAATATAATAATATATTTTAAAGGAGTCTTATGGGTCTTGCTTGCCATAGATTCTGCAGAAAGGCTGGAAGAGGTGTTTACGTCTAAGGGGAAAATCTCCAAAGCAGACTTTTAAACACTTTGCCTCCCAAATTCCAGTGAATGAATCATCAAGATTTTGCATCATGATTTATATTCTGAACTCTAAAGCAAGAATTCTGAGTTCCTTGGTTAATTATAAAATAAGCAAATCTGTAGTTCCTTTCAGTTTATTCTTTGAAACATCCCTGGCATTTGAAGATAGGATCAAGTATGTTCTTTGCCAATGCGTCTGGGTTAAAGAAACACTCTCTTCAAGCTTTCTGGAATCTCTGTCTAGATATAGTTACATTGGAATCAGTTCTTAACCTACCTTTTTGAAACCTATTTGTAAAATGTTGCTAAAAGAACTAACATATATTTCAGTTGTTGCAAAGAGGAATACTGAGGCATTTTTCAGATAAGTAAATGATGAATAATGGCAGAGAAAAAAGCAGTATGAAATCCTGAAAGGTAAGTTGAGCTCTGAGTAAAGGAGAAACTAATAATTGTCCTGGAGATGAGAGATATAATAAAGCATAGCTTTTCCTTGACAACACAGAGATAGGGAACTACTTCTATAGAACGTGCTATAAATTGTTAGGTGAAGCTATTGTATTAGACCGTAAATCTAGAGCTAGAAGAAGTCACGTCAGAGACTTCCTAGTTCAATTCCCCTCATTTTACAGATGAGAGAACTGAGGCTCAGAAAAGTTAATTGATTCACCCAAGGTCTCAGAGATAGGAAGTATCTGGAGAGATCTGAACCCAGAATCTCTGATGCCAGAGCCGGTGCTCTTTCCAAGTTACCAGACTAATATTTTGGTTAATTGTTCTTTATTTGGGGAAGAAAGAAACCCAGAGGATTTGACCACAAGGCAGGATTCAATCCAGAACATGAATTGAATCTAATGGAGCCTGTGAATAAGAAATGACTGCAGTGCAAAGGTATAAACATTTTTAAAAGTTCAAATAACGTGAACAAATATGCTAATATCCATAACAAATCATATACATGCCATTCATCGTCATAGCAAAGAATCAATATAAAATCCTGAAGCTGTTGGTGCTACTTACCCCAGAAAGTATTTTATATCTCTTAAGAGAGCTTCTTTTCACAAGGTCTTCATTTTCTAAACTCATTGTTGATTCCCCCATTCTTCTGCTTTGTTTTGAGAGTAGTCAGTAGCTGCGACTCTTTCCCTCTGTTGACTAATAAGGCAGATCAAGGGCATCAGCTTGTGAAGATCTGTGAAGGACGGAGGCTCTACAGTGATTGGGCAATCTAAAAGTTTTTTTTAAAAAAAGCAATTACACATGACTGTAAAAAGATAAAAGTCCAGTTTTAATATACTGTAGATAGCCATACCGTGTGTATAGTAACCAGATGTAGCTATATTCTGTTCTACATATGCTGTTCTCTTAAGAATGAAATAGCTTAAATTATACCCTCTTCAGTATTTTCTATTCTCCTACAAACCTAAAATGCAGCAAAAACAATGGTGATAATTATCTTCATTTCCTTCAGATCAGCAACAGTCCTGGGATAGAAGTAATCTACTAAAGTCAATTTGCTTGTGAAGGGAAATATCATCTCTTAAATGAAGAAAATGATTAAATTTAGGAAGTATGCATTGCTCTGGAAACCTCAAGAGGTCTTCTAGTCTAGGTTCCTAATCAATCACAAACAAGAGTCTAACGGGAGAATTCAGTGTCTCACATAGCATCTAATCAGGAAGTCTTCAAATTTCAGTCTAAATCCCTCAGGCTATTACAAACATTCACTCCTTTAAGAATATGCACATTAAAAACTGCTTTCCTTTATGACTTGTGACCTTTATTCCTATCCTTTGTTACCCATTTCCCCTAGGAATGCCAATTCCCCAGGATATTATTTACTGCCCTTATTTCTCATCCAGATCATTTCATCTCCAGCATCCTTTCCTTACCCTTTACACAGGCTGTGCCTCTTTTCTCAAATTCACCCCCTCTTTACTTTTTCCTTCTCTGACAATCCCTAGTTTCTTTCCAAGTTCCATCTTCTACCAGAAGTCTTTTCAGTTCTCCAGTTGTTGGTGCCTAACCCCACCTAGAATCCTATTTAACAGTATGGGGAAAAGCTTTGGACTAAGATAAGGACACCTGACTATGAAGGTTCCAGGAAACCTGTTCTGTAGGGTGGAGCCAGGTAGAGACAATACTTCGTCCCTCAGGCCTCTTTCTCTTTTTTTCTTATATTTTTTTTTTCTCCTACACAGGTGATTAAAAGAAACTTAGAATTTTCCAACTTTGCTTCCTTCCAAATCTTAAACTATTTGATAACTATCAAGCAAATAATCTTTCCTGGGTTTAGATGACCTAGTCTACGGAAATAAAGATTTGAGAATTGTTTCAAACAGCCACCCTAAACTAAAAGGAGATTTTTTTGATCCCCTTACCAGGAAGAGTAATAGAGAGAAAAGATTGAGGTCTGAACAATACTAGCTAGCTGAAATCACTTTGCTTTTTGTTCTAAAGAGCTTGGAGAGGGGCAGAACCAAGATGGCAGAGTAGAAAGATGCACATACACTAGCTCTTCCCCCACAGCCCATAAAATACCTGTAAAAAATGACTCTTAACAAATTCTAGAGCAGCAGAGTCCATAGATTGATGGAGTGAAAGAGATTTCCAGCCCAAGGTAACCTGAAAGGCCAACAGGAAAGGTCTATTGTGCAGAGCGCAGCCCAGCCTTGGCCACATAGCACTGGGAGGAACAGGACCAGAACAGGTCTTGGGGTAGAATTCTCAGCAGCAGCTGCAGTTCTCAGATCCCTCAACACAAACATCAAAGGCATCTTCAAAGATCAGTGAGAAAGCTTTTTCACTTTGGTGACAAGGGAGCAGGGTCCTTCCCTAGCCCAAGCCCCAGGCCATGGCAGAGGTAGCAGCAGCATCCATTTGTGGAACCCTCAACTTAAAGCCCCTAGGGGAATTGAACAGCTGATCTGAATTCCAGTCCTAGTGGCAGCCCTGCCCTCTGCCTAAAGCCCCTGGGGGAATTAAGCCACTGATCTGAATCTCAGCTATGAGCCCTGCCTGGGAGTGAGGAGGAGTGCTGGCATGGCTGGAAGAACTGGAGGTGGTTGTAGAGAGGGAATTCTACTATTCACAGATTCTGGACAGAAAAGTTTTTGGTTGCTCCCAGACCAGGAGAGGAGTAAACTCCTCTCCCTTGATTGTGCCACCTTGGAGGAACTAAGAACTTATAGGTTCCCAGAGTATGCCTTACTCTTGAAAAAGAACTCAAAAGTTAAGCAACTGACTGGGAAAATGCCCAAAAGAGGGGAAAAAACTAAGACTATAGAAGGTTGGTGAACAGGTATTTTCTCCCATCCTTTCAGATGAGGAAGAACAATGCACACCCATACCATCAGAGGAAGTCAAGGTTTCCAAAACCTCCAAAATAAATATACAGTGGTCTTGGGCCATGGAAGAGCTCAAAAAGGATTTTGAAAATCAAGTAAGAGAGGTGAAGGAAAAATTGGGGAAAGAAATGAGAGCAATGCAAGAAAATCATGAAAAGCAAATCAACAGCTTGCTAAAGGAGACCCAAAAACAGCTAAAGAAAATAACACCTTTAAAATAGGCTAACTCAATTGGCAAAAGACGTCCAAAAGGCCAATGAGGAGAAGAATGCTTTAAAAAGCAGATTTAGCCAAATGGAAAAGGAGGCTCAAAAGCTCACAGAAGAAAATAGTTCTTTAAAAATGAGAATGGAGCAGATGGAAGCTAATGACTTTATGAGAAGCCAAGAAATTGCAAAACAAAACCAGATGAATGAAAAAATGGAAGATAATGTGAAAAATCTCATTGGAAAAACAACTGACCTGGAAAATAGATCCAGGAGAGACAATTTAAAAATTATGGGACTACCTGAAAGCCATGATCAAAAGAAAAGCCTAGACATCATCTTTTATAACATTATCAAGGAAAACTGCCCTGATATTCTAGAACCAGAGGGCAAAATTAATATTGAAAGAATCCACCAATCACCTGAAAGAGACCCAAAAAGAGAAACCCCTAAAGAGCTTGGAATTATGCTCATAACAAGTTATTCTCATTTTACAGATGAAGAGATTGAGTCTGGGAGGGGCTAACTTCTTCAGGGTCACACAACAGGATCCTGGACTTGTTCTTAGGAGGACTGTCCCCTGGGAGTTTTGGCAGATGCCTCTGGAGGGCTACAATATCTACACTTAGATGTGTATCTACTGTTTTCCTTGATAGAATGTATGTGCCTTGAGGATGTCCAGGAATTCCTTATCCCTGAGGTCCTAAGATCCTCCTAAGACAATAATTCTTTCCCCCTTGACCACTTTGACTGGAGACCAATAAATCTGGAGACAAAGTTAAAAAATAGTACCTGAGGATGAGCTTACACAATTATGTAGGGTTTTTTTTTTAAAAGTCTTAGGGGCAATATTATAGACTGTGGAAAGATGCTTAGTCACTTTCCTTTTGGGGAGGTAGAGTAATAAGGACAGGATGTAAGGTAATTTGGGGGCAAATTTGGGGGAGGCCTCCCTCAAGGGAGAATTAGTGGGCTAATCTTATTGTTGAATAAAATACAGATTGCTATCACTCACAAATGCACCAAGTTTGTGTTGAAGAATAGTAAAATCCCCTCATCTGATTATAATTTATTGACTTTTAATTTCCCACTGGCTTCCCAAACCAGATCCTGCTCTTTGTCCAAACTCCAATCCCTCATCTCCTCAGTTTATCCCTGCACTATCCACTTCTCTTTTCTCCATCTTAACCCTTTGGTGAACCAATTCAGTTTTACACTGTCTTGAGTCCCTGGGCCCCCTTATCAAACTGCCAATTGTGCTCTGCCAAGCCTCAGTCTTAGATGAGTCCCACCATCCTCTGCCTTGAACAAAGGCAACCGTGCTGACTGAACACAGGCAAAGAAAATACGTAAGCATTCTGACTAGATCCACTACAAATTTATATTAATCAACCTCAACCCAACTCTCACTGCTGCTGGGCAATCCTATACCTCCTTTTATCAATTCACTATCCTACTCTCCAGGAGCCATCTCCACTTGCCCTGATCTATTTCTTACTATTGGACCCAGAGAAAGTGAGGCTGGTACCTTTGCACAGACCTCCCTCACTGAAATCCAATTCACTCATAAGTCATAGCATCATCTTCTTGGTGTCAAGGTCCTCTTCGAGAATGAAGGACAAGCAATAGCAATCCCACTTTCCATAACAGCTCTTCCAAATCTTTTCATTCTTCCTCAAACCATCCATGGCTCCTTCTTCTTCTACCTCTCAGCTAAATATCTTCATATTTTACAGAAAAAAGTGAGGCCATTCACTATGAGCTCCCTTTCTCCCCTCCTCTTCATTTCATATCACTCAGGTACCTTCTGGCAGTTATCTTTCCACCATTTCACACGAAGAAGTCAGCCTACTCAAGCAATATAATTCCAGCTCATTTCCTCCAACAGATTGCGCCTGACATTATCCCTATTCTTTTACTTATCTTTAATCCCTCCTTTTGTACTGGTTCCTTCCCTACTATCTATAAACATCTCTATTCTCCAAAATCCTTCACTTGATTCTTCCATCCCTGCTAACTTTGTTGCCCTTTCTAGATAAACTGCTGGAGAAGGCCATCTATTAGGTACCTTCACTTTTTCTCCTTTCATTCCTTTCTTAACCCTTAAAATTCAGCTTCTGACTGAAAAATTCAACCAAAACTTCTCTCTTCAAAGTTACTGATGATCTTTTCATTGTCATATCCAAAGGACTTTTCCCAATCCTCACTCTTCTTGACCTCTGCAGTCTTTACATTGTTGATCATTCTCTTCTTTTAGATATTCTCCTTTCTCTAGATTTTCAGCATACCACTCTCTCCTGGTTCTCTTTCTACCTATCTGACCACTACTTCTCAGGCTCATTTACTGGACCCTAATGCAGGTCATACCCTGTAAACTGTAGGTGTCTCACAGGGTTTTATCATGGACCTTTTTCTCTAGCCCACTAATTTTCCCTTGAGGGAGGCCTTCCCCAAATTTGCCCCCAAATTACCTTACATCCTGTCCTTATTTCACTTGTAAACTTATCAGTTCCCATGGATTTAATTATCAACTCTGTGCTAATGATTCTTAAATGTATCTATTCTACCCTAAGCTTTCTGATGACCCCCAGTTTTGTATCTCCAATTGCCTTTCAGACATCTCAAACTGTATGTCCAGGAGACATCTTAAACTCAACATATCCAAAACAGAATTTATTATCTTTCTCCCTAACCTGTTCCCCGCCCTTAAAAAAATTACATAGTACTGTCAAGGGCACCAACATTCTCCCAATCCCCTAGCTTTACAACTGAGGTATCATTTGGATTCCTCACTATCTCCCACTCCTGACATCCAATCTTTTGCCAAGGTCTGTTGATTTCACTTTGGAAAACTCTCTCCAGTATCCTCCCTTCTTTCCTTTGATATTGACATCACTCAATGGTCTGACTCATTGAGGATCATTCCTGTATGGTAGGAGCCAAGTAGGGGAAGGACAATCCCAAACAGCTAGGAACTGCAAGCTATTATAGGATATCTATGACATTTCAAGGAATAGTGAAACTGAGAATACCTAGTATACATAAATACACAAACACACACACACACACACACACATCCCACCCATTTCAGTTGATGGATCACTGATAGCTATCCTCATGCCTACCACATTACCCAATATGGCAGAAACTGAAAACACAGCCCTAAGCTACAATTTAGTACCTTTAATATTTTTAAGGAAAATGCGGGACTAGAGAAACCTCAAGATACTTCTCCATCTTGGTAGATCAGAGATGTACAACATCATATATGCTACATTATCAATTATGGAAAGGACAGAGGAGATTCCAGATAATAGATTGCTAAAATCCCTGTCCATGTCTACTATACTGGGTAACTGAGAGAAATCATGATCCTCCAGATCCTTAGGGAAATGCTGATTTCTTTTTGAGACATAAATGCTGAACAAGCTATCTTGAGGATGAAGCTGCATGTCATATAGTTAAAATCCTAAAGAGAAGCTTCAATTGTTCCTAGTCTCTCTATCACTAACCTACCTTGCTCTGGTGGTTCTCCTACCTCAAACCCAAACCTCAGTCCCTTTACTGTCATCTAAATCTTGATTTAGTACTTCTGGGTCATTGTATCTTTAGACATTTGCTTCACTTGTTTATTCTATTCAATTAGACTTTGAAACACAGGAATACATCACCTATTATGACATGCCTGAGAAGGCCACTCCTCAGTTACCTGAACTTTGGGTTCCTCCTTCCTTGGACTTTAAGCCCCTCATTTTTGTCCTAGAATTCTGTGTCCAAGACACTTAACATGTATATTAAGTCCTAGATATCTATACATTTGGAGATAGCTTTCCCAAAGTTCCCTGGGCAGAATCTGTAGAGAACTTGAAACTCAAGGTGTCATTAGATCAACAAAATCTTGCTCCAATTTTTTTTTTTTGAGAGACTAACTGAAGCTTGCTTCTGATAATTTTATTAGGAACGAGGAACTTGTCCTTGCTCCCAGCCTCACCACCAACTTCTCCTTACCATTTTCATGGCAAGAACCTGATGTTATCTCTGGCTCTCTGAAAAAACCACCTCCGGAGACTTCTCCAATATCATTGAAGACACTTAGATTCAGAAGCCTAACCTTTCATTGATATATTCAACAGTCAATACCCCTCTCCTCAAATCTCAGGAAATGAGAGTTACTTTGGGGTATAAGATAAAGGGAAAAGAATACTGGCTACAGGGTGAAAGGACCTGGATCCAAACCCTCATTCAGATGTCTACAGCTTGTGTGACTTTGGGCAAGTCACAACCTTCTGAGGTCTCAGTTTCCTCATCTGTGAAATGAGGGCTAGTTGGACTAGAAGGCCTCTGAGGTTTCTAAGATGACTGCTCAAATGCCCTCCAATACCACAAATATTTTGTGAACTCATTTTTAAATTTCCTGGACTCCAGATACGACCGCTGCATCCTACATTGAATCATACTGACTTAATGAAGTGTGTCTCTTGAACAAATAGAACTTTGGCCTCTGGATTTCTGTCCTAGGCCACAGAAACTAGCCCCTGTATTACCCTCAGCATAGCAAGCTGCCTACTTATCTTGTGTCACCAGGATTTCTATAATAGACCCTGAGCCTCTGAAATGTGCCATTGCTCCTGGTATTTCCCTGTAACAGAAGAAACTGGCACTATGATATCTCCTAAGCTACTGCAGCCTGGGTCTCTGGCAAGAGACTCAGGTTGGAGCATGGACACAGAACAGACTATAACCTTGTATGGGCAAGACAGAGACCCTGGACACCAACATTGTAATTTCAATTGACTCATCTTATTGTATTTACAACTTATTCAATAAGGAAAATTTCTTTCTCATGCTATGGTTAAACATATATGGAGATCATAAATCTGAGGAACATAGACATCCTTAGCTGGGATTGCTCTAAAACGATATTAGACTTCTCATCCTTTGTAGTGGTCATTCAGAATTAAAGCTCTGATTCCATGTGCACATATTCTCTAGCTTATGGGAATAAGAATATGAATTTATATACCACCTAGCCTGTTTGCCTTTTATAATCAAACTTTTAGGTAGACAATGGTAAGCTTAGTAGATCCTCAGGATCTATTATGCAGATAACCCTGGCATCCTCGGCAAGACCCAGGAATTTGTTCCAAGGTGGGTAGAAAGTTTGGGGTGGTGCAGAAGCACTGGTACCAGAACACTGCACCCTGATACTTGACAGGGAGAATAGCTGGGGAGAAAATTGGGCGAGAGGAGTATCCTATGCAAGACACTCAGCCTCCATGAGCTGCTACCAACCGCTACCTTACCTCATGAAGGACTTGTTCTTGCTGCTCTAAAGACCAGGTTTATTGGAAAAAAGAGACAAGTTTTCCTGAGAGCACTTAATTTACATGGTGCCACATTTCAGGACTTCTGTTGAAATGTATGCATACCCAGGATACAGCTACAGATCCACCTGTAGGAGGGTCAAGAAGTCTTCTTAAGAATCTCCAGAAATACATCTCTCTCTCCTTCCTCCTCTTCCAGTTAAACCTGATATTTTCAGGTTTTTACTGAAAATGAAATACTTTGAAATCCCATTTTTTATTCTATATACATACATATATATATATACACGTATATATACATACACACATATTACTAATCACTAATAGCACATCAACATTGCTTTTTTTCATAGCAAATGTATAATATTTTTCTCACTAGACTTAAGTGGATCAGAGGGAGAAACTACCTTAGCTTTCTATTCAAAGTTTCCAGGGGAAATGCATTCAAATTCAAACTGTAAATAGCAGCCTTTTGGAAGATTTCCTATTTAAAAGTTAACAGCTTTTTGTATTCCTACTCTTTGATTTTTGATTCAGTCTTAGTGTCTAGCCATTAAACACTTCTTCTGATCCTTTGGTAAATATTTAAAAGAGCCCTTGGTTTAGTACGTTCTTACCAATTCTGTTGCAAGTCTAAAATAATTATGTAAGTTGCTTCCTCCTTGACTAAAAATTTACATGTCCTATCAAATAAATTTAGTAGCTTAACCAAAACTGATTTATTCTTTCAGAAATCATGTTTATGCATCTCATTGGTTCAAGCCTCTTTAGGGACCAGGAAGGATGGGTGGACAATAGCTATGGCATTTTTCTCTGTTGTTTAACCATAGCTCTCTGTAACTCATTCCCATTTTGCTTGAAGGTCCTTGGTTTTTCAGTTGTGTAATTTATGGAAACATGAAGAGTATAGAGAGGGCATATATGCATTTGTTCCCCAAAAGCCACCATTTTATGCTTTAATAGAGGTACTTTTAGTATAAACAAAAGTACAATTTTACATAATATTTATAACATTTAAAGAACTACCCTGAATATATATTTTAATGGATTAGGTCACTAATAGATTTTTAGTAGATTAGTGGCCACTCATGGGCCCAATCCCAATAATGACTAGGTACAGGCCCTGAAAACTCTCTCCCTACCTCCCCCATTTGCCCTGAACCCTCCCACATGACTCTGGAGTTCTCCTGAGGCTCATCTCAGTGTAATCCTTTCAACAGTCCTTGCACAGTGGTTTTGACTCTGCTCCAATCTCCAAATCTCCCTCATTGTCTTCACCTGGTCCCATTCTAGTCCTGCTCCTTGATTCTCTCTACACCCCTTCCATGCGGCAGAGGTCTCTGGCCTTCCCCTGGGGCACCCGGCCCTTCCTGGTCCTTCTCTGTTACCTCCCGGTCACCCCAGACTGTTTGGCACTATTAGACCCTTCCCGTAGTCTTTCTGTATATAAGGTCCATCTTGTCCCCCATTAGATTGCTCAGATTCCTTAAGACTCTGGCCAGTAGCCTGGATTGTTAAAATCTTACCCATCCAGACCAGCATTCAGATAAACCTTGTCTTTGGCTGAAAGAAGGTTTGGGTTGAGTTTATTCCACATAGGACTTGTGTCATTTGCCCTTGAATTTCAGGGTTCCTAGAACCCCTAGACCTCAACAATGTTATTTGGTGCAGAGCTTTGAACCTGCTTGGTTTTTCCAACCTAAGCCAGTTTAGCCCTTAAGCAACCTGACGGCCCTCTTCACCCAGCAGCTCACCATATTGGTGCCAGGCTTAGTGAAGACACCCCATC
This sequence comes from Bettongia penicillata ogilbyi, assembly GCA_023548195.1. Taxonomy (NCBI): domain Eukaryota; kingdom Metazoa; phylum Chordata; class Mammalia; order Diprotodontia; family Potoroidae; genus Bettongia; species Bettongia penicillata. The sequence continues at coordinate 651,460 of JAJHZJ010000418.1, read as the reverse complement.
AGCTTTAGCCCTAGTATAGTACAGATCTCCTGATCTCAAGTGATCCACCAGCTTCAGTCTCACTAGCAGGAGGGACTACAAGTATGTGTACCATCACACCAGGCCACTAATGATAGGGTGAAAATTTAAAAAGATTCAAAAAATATTGAAATTTTTAGATACATGACCTACCTTGGTGCTATCTACATAATATTTCAGTTTTTTAATACTTCAAGAAGTTGTCATTATGGCTCCTTTACCTTCAGTTTGCCTTACATCAGCAGCCTTTGTGAATTGCTAGAGTCAAGACAGCACACAGTTAATGTGCCGTGGTGGGCACAGCACATAGTCTGTGGTCAGCCTTCTGATGATACATCTTACCGAAATCAGGAAGAGACTTCCTCTGATAACAGAAGCTCATACTCAGCAACACTGCAACTCAGAAAGCTATGCAAGAACTTGGACTTCCCTGACATAGTTATACCCCCTCAGACTTTCCTACTTCTCCTGAGAGCACCACCATGCTTCTACTCACTCAAGTCCACAATGGATGAGTCTCCCTTGTGACCCCCTCCCCCATAGGTAATCAGTTTCCAAGTCTTGTCAGTTCTACCATTGCCTTCTGTCTTCTCATACAGCTTAGGTCTTCATCCTCTTACTTGTGGACAACTGCTATGCCTCTTCAATGTTCTTCGGCTTCCAGGTTTCCCACTCAGTTTACTATCATGCTGTCCTGCCAAATTGATATTCCCAAAGCACAAGTTTGACTACGTCATTCTAAGATAAACTCAGGACCATACTTAGAACTTCTAGCACCTATGGTAAACATTGAAAAGTATCACCTTGTGCAAGCAACACAAATTTGTTATTGTTCAGTTGTGTCTGACTTTTCATGATCCCATTTGGGGTTTTCTTCCTAAAAATACTGGAGGGGTTTGCTATTTCCTTCTCCAGTTCATTTTACAGATGAGGAAACTGAAGAAAACAGGGTTAAGTGACTTGCCCAGGGTCATATGGCTAGTATGTGTCTGAGTCCAGATTTGAGTTTAGGAAGATGAGCCATCCTGACTCAAGGCCATGCACTCTATCCCCCCAGCTACTCCAAAGCAACACAAAGGTATCATCAAATTGAATTTTTGAGACAAATTATAACTGAGTATGAGAGAAGGAGAAAATCTGGGAAGATAAAAAAAGCAGATCTTGAGACATAAAGCTCTATTTTGAGAGAGATCCCAGGACTGGGAAATCATGAGGAAACTTTGGGGGAGGCCGCTGTCGAGGGAAAAAAGTAAGACAAGGCTAGAAACTAACTCACCTAGGATGTAGCCTGGAAAGCAAAGAGAAAAAGAAAGGAAACTTTTCATCTGGGAGGTCAAGGGGAGTGATGGTAAATGTTTAACTGTCTCTCCAGAAACAAACCAAAAAAATATGCACAACACACTTTTAAGTTTGATCTCCATTATTAACATTTACTTCACAAATACTTGAGTTTAGACAATCAAGGAAATAAGAATTTGCTGCTTTCGTCAGTTTCTGAGGTTTAAATGGTCATGTTGAAAATATAGATTTAAGTTATAATTTCTCTTAAGTGGATATAAACTGGATCCAACACACTACTAGATAGGTTTCTGTTTTAACTAAATATTCTTGCTAGTAAGGTGCTAAAAATCAGCTTTTTTCTACCTGAAAAAAATGCACAAGTGCTGTTAGCATCCTTTAATATTTGGCATGCTGGTTCAAAGCCCTTGTCACACCATACTAGTTATAGCTTTGGATAAAAAAAAAAAAATGCAAACTCAGCCTAGCTTTAAGCCCTCCATAATATTATTCCAACCTGTTTTCTCATATTTATTTCATAATGTTCCCCTTCACACACTCTACATTTTAGCTAAATTTGTCTACTATTATTCCCAAAGCTCCACATACCAGCTCCCACTTTTGTGCTTTTGCATAAGTTAATCTCAATATCTAGAACGCAGTCCCTCTTCATCACCACTTAGAGGGTTTAAAGCCTCCAAAAAAACCTTTGCTCATTTTCCCCTCCTCTTCTTCCCCCAGCTTCTAGTATTATTTTGCCTTCCTCTAACTAACATGGCTATGCATTTCTATTTACATGTTGTTCTTCCCTTGGAGAATGATAAGTTCCTTGAAAGTGACTATGTTATGGTTTTGTCTTTGTATGCCTAGCCAAGCACAGAGCCTTGAATATGATAAATACTTAATTGAACAGCTTCTAGAACACAGGGGCAACACTATGCCATACTGAGATTTCATAGTAGATATTTATAAATATCTATTAAATGATCAGTCCATGGTGGCTACTGGGAAAGTTAGTGATAAATTTATATAATGACCTCTAAAAAATATCTCTTAGTGTCACTATATAGAATAAAATAATGGTCTAAATATTCTGGGATGTGATACAAAAATGACAGTTTTTTAATCTTTTTACTAACTTAGAAACTACAAAATAAATACTCATTAGCTAGTATCTGCAGCAACGATAACTAGTTTTTTTACAATAAATGTTGACCTAATGGCATATGATACCATATGATAGGTTTTTAGACAGCATCTCTACCATTACTTAGCTGTCAATACTCTAAATGGGGAGCCTTTATCCAATAACCAATAAGTAGATTATTGAAAGATGTACTAAACTTTACCAATCTTAAGTCACTATGATTTAAAAATAACAAACAGAAGTTAGAAAGAAGTCACAGTTAACTTTAATGATGGCTTCTAGAGAAGCAAATAAAGGAGCTAGAGGAGTTGGCTGTATCACTTAATCCAAGAAAGGAAACATCAAATAAGATATTGGGCCATTTTGCATTGCAGTGCATCTGACAAATATTTTCTTTTTATTTATTTATTTATGTATGTATGTATGTATGTATGTATTTATTTATTTATTTATTTAGCTTTTTACATTCATTTTCACAAATTTTTGGGTTCCAAATTTTCTCCCCTTTTCTCCCCTCCCCCCCACCCCAATACCCCAAGCAATCTAATTTTCCCTATCTTCAATCTGTCCTCTCTTCTGTCATCCCTCCCTTCCCTTGTCTCTATCTTCTCTTTTCTCCTGTAGGGCCAGATGACTTTCTATTCCTCAATAACTGTATGTCTTCTTTCCTAGTTGCAACAACAATACTAAACAATTGTTCCTAAAACTTTGAGTTCCAAATTCTCCCCATCCCTCCCTCCCCACCTATTCCCTTTGGTACGGCAGGCAATTCATTATAGGCCATATCTGTGTAGCTTTGCAAATGACCTTCCTGATAGTCGTGTTGTGTAAGACTAACTGAATTGCCATCCCTCTTAACCTGCCCCTCATTGTTTCTCTTCTATCCTTTGATCCTGTCCCTCCCCAAGTGTTGACTTTCAATTACTCCCTCCTCCCTTTGCCCTCCCCTTCCATCATCCCCCCCAATATCTCCTTCTCCCCCCGCTTTCTTATACTGTAAGATAGGTTTTCATACCAAAATGAGTGTGCATTTCACTCCTTCGTTTAGTCAAATGTGATGAGGGTAAACTTTTGTTTGTTTGTTTGTTTGTTTTTTTTTCCTCAGCTCTCCTCTTTTTTCCCTCCACTAAAAACATCTCCTACTTGCCTCTTATATGACATATAGTTACCCCCTTCCATTTCCTCCTCTTTCCTCTCACTACATTTCTCTCTCACCATTTACCTTAATTTCTTTTAAGGTATGGTCCCATCCTATTCAGTTCAATCTGTGCTCTCTGTCTCTGCATGTGAATGCATCTGTGTATGTGTGTGCATGCGTGTACGTGTGTATGTGTGGTCCCACCAACCACCCAGATACTGAAAAGTTTTAAGAGTTAGAAATATTGTCCTTCCCTGTATGAATGCAAACAGTTCATTTCTGCTAAGTCCCTTAATACTTCTCCTTGCTGTTTACTTTTGCATGCTTCCTCTCATTCTTGTGTTTGAAAGTCAAATTTTCTTTTCAGCTCTGGTCTTTTCATTAAGAATGATTGAAAGTCCTCTGTTTCATTGAAAGACCATATTTTCCCTTGAAGTATTATACTCAGTTTAGCTGGGTAGGTGATTCTTGGTTTCAGTCCTAGTTCCTTTGCCTTCTGGAATATCCTATTCCAGGCCCTTCGATCCCTTAATGTAGAAGCTGCTAGATCTTGGGTTATCCTGATTGTATTTCCACAGTACTGGAATTGTTTCTTTCTAGCTGCTTGCAAGATTTTTTCCTTGAGCTGGGAGTTCTGGAATTTGGCCACAATGTTCCTAGGAGTTTCTCTTTTTGGATCTCTTTCAGGTGGTGATCGATGGATTCTTTCAATACTTATTTTGCCCTCTGGTCCTAGAATGTCAGGGCAGTTTTCCTTGATAATTTCATGCAAGACGATGTCTAGGCTCTTTTTTTGATCATGGCTTTCAGGTAGTCCCATAATTTTTAAGTTGTCTCTCCTTGATCTATTTTCCAGGTCAGTTGTTTTTCCCATGAGATATTTCACATTCTCTTCCATTTTATCGTTCTTTTGGTTTTGTTTGGTGATTTCTTGGTTTCTCATAAAGTCATTAGACTCCATCTGTTCCATTCTAATTTTGAGAGAACTATTAAATTCAGTGAGCTTTTGAGCCTCTTTTTCCATTTGGCTCATTCTGCTTTTGAATGCATTCTTCTCCTCATTGGCTTTTTGAACCTCTTTTGCCAATTGAGTGAGCCTATTTTTCAAGGTGTTAATTTCCTCAGCATTTTTTTGGGTCTCCTTTACCAAGATATTGACCTTTTTTTCATATTCTTCTTGCATCTTTGTCATTTCTCTTCCCAGTCTTTCCTCCACCTGTCTAACTTGCTTTTCAAAATCCTTTTTTAAGCTCTTCCAAGGCCTGAGCCCACCCAACACCCCCCTGGGGTGTCTGGGGTACTGAGGCCCCCGCCCTCCACATCTTTCCCTGATGGGAAAAATACGTTCTCGTCCTCCCCATCAGATCCGAAGGTCGGGATCATTTGCATTTGTTGGAAAAAACTCTCTAAAGTCTTATTTTTCTTCCCCTTTCTAGGCATTTTCCCAGCCAGTTACTTGACTTCTGAGATTCCTTTCCACCCCCGCCTGGATCCGCCCAGCTAGTGCTTGGCCTCTGAGATTCAAATGCGCTTTCCCGCGGCAAGCTTTAGTTCTGGCACAGGGGTGGGGGCAGGGCCGCCTCCTAAGCTTGGGCCCTCAGGGGCTTTCTGCAGAGACTTTCAGGAACGGAGCGGGTGGGGGCGGGGTGGGGGGGCCCTGCCTGCTGTGCTCAGCTCCCTTGGGGGTTTTATTCAGAGGCGTTCAGCAGTAGAGCAGGGTGGGGGGCAGGGCCGTCTCCCCTGCTCGGCTCCCTCAGGTTGGAAAGACCTTCAGTATTGAAGATCCTACCTGCTGCTGGGGGATTCCTGAGTCCCGGGCCGTTGCCGCCTCAGCCGCCCGCCCACGCCTCTGCCTCCGCCGCTTCCTGCCCCTGTCTCTGCCGCCGCCGCTTCCTCCCGAGGGGGCCCGAGTCACGGAGACGCTCCGCTCCCCTCCCCTATCGCAGCCTTCTTTCTTACTGACCTGTAGCTTCTGTGGGCGGAGGGACTTTCCCGGCTGCTGGAGCTTCCCCCGGAGCTTTCCTCTCTGGAAGTCTGCTCGGGTCAGCTTCTCTGGGGGCCGCGGCCAGGGGTGGGGGTGGGGTCCGCTTTCTGGAGTGCGATGGACCCCGGGGACGGCTCTCCAGGGTTCAGTGGAACGGAAATCTCTTCCCCTATGTTTATGCACCCCCTGCAGAGATTCAGAATTTATGGGGATCTCCTTTTACCTCAATTCCATGGGTTGTGGGCTCGGAGCTCGTAAATGTGCGTCCTTCTACTCCGCCATCTTGGCTCCGCCCCCTGACAAATATTTTCAAAAATATTATCATAAAAGCTATTGCAGCATCGCAGATTTTGAGGAATTAGAGAAATTGCATTAAGATCTTAATAAGACCTTCCAAATATAATCAACATATACTTTGATACTTCAGGATTTCAATGCAAAGATAGAGATATGTGAAGAAAAGGAAAATTATGTTAAAAATATGGTCTAGGAATAAGAAATGAGAGAGATTTAAGGCTTGTATACACTGTGGCTGTTGTTAAGTCATTCAGTTGAGTCTTACTCTTTGTGACCCCAAAGTCCATAGCATGCTGGACCTATCTTCCACTGTCTCAAAGTCTGTCAAAGTTCATTTTCATTGTTTCCATGACACTATCTATTCATCTCACCCCCTTAACATCCCCTTTTTCTTTTGCCTTCAGTCTTTCCCAACATCAAGGCCTTTTCCAATGAGTCCCATCTTCTCATTACATGGCCAAAGTACTTAAGCTTCAGCTTTAGTATTTGACCTTCCAGTGAATAGCGTGAATTAATTTAAGTGTTGACTAATTTGATTCTTGTTGTCCAAAGGACTATCAAAAGTTTTCTCCAGAACCGCAATTTGAAAGTATTAATTCTGCCGCACCCAGGTTTCCTTATATTCCAGCTCTCACAGCCATACATTGCTACTGGAAAAACCTACTTTGGTTTTTGACTTTGACTGTATGGGCTTTATTCAGACTTTTCTCAGAAAGGTGGCATCTCTGCTTCTTAGTAAGTTGTCCAGATTTGCCTTAGCTTTCCTTCTAAGAAACAAGTGTCCTTCAATTTCATGCCTACAGTCACCATCTGCAGTGATCTTTGAGCCCAAGAATATAAAATCTGACACTGCTTCCATTTCTTCTTCCTCTATTTACCAGGAAATGATTGAACCAGTTGCCAAGATCTTAGTTTTTTTGAGGCTAAACTTCAAGCCAGCTTTTATAAGCTTCTCTTTTACCCTTATCAAGAGGCTTCTTAATTCCTCTTCTCTTTCTGCCATCAGAAACTTAGTTTACTGTGTTTCATCAGAGCCCTGATATGCTCAAACATATATCAAACTTGATACAATTGATCAACTAATCCATCAAAAAAACATTTAAGTGCTTGCTATATGTAGGTACTATGCCAGGCCATAAAAATGCAGATACAAAGAATAAAACCCTTATTGTCAAGGAGTTAGCATTTTATTGAGGAAAACAAGTATATACTGAATATATATATATATATTATATAATATATATGTATATACACACATAACATACAAATATATATGTTGTATATATACATATGATAAATACAAAACTTAAATACAGGGTGTTTAGGAAGGATAGGCATTAGCCTTTGGGGGGTGAAAAGGGATCAGGAAAGGCATTCTGTAGAAAGTTATGTTTGAGCTGAGTCTTAAACAAAGAACAGGACTTTAAAAGTGAAGAGGGATTCCAGCATGAGAAATGGCTAGTGCATAAGCATGGAGACAGAAGATGAGAAAAATGACATGACAATTAAAACAACTCCAACCTAATTTATGTGAACAGATTTCTGGCACCAAAAATAAAACGGGGGGGAAGTAATGGAAAAAAAGGATACTGACAATAATTTCATAATAAATATCACCAGTGAATGAAAAAAAGCACTTATTAAATACTTATTAAATGCTGTGTTAATCAACATAACACCGTTACCATAACCACATCATAGCAGAAACACTTGATTTTCTTATTAAAAATAGAGATTCGGGAGCCGAGAGGTTATTATTTCATCTGAAAAATAAGAAAGATTGTGGAAAGTTATGAGTAATATCACATTTTAAAGTAGAGATAAGCAGTGGAAGGAAAAACAAGCTTAAAGGAACCTTGGTGAGAGACCCAAATCATACCAAGGACATTTAAGCATAAAACAGAAAGAAAAAGAACTAACAAATGAAAAATACCTGTAAAGACTTTTGTAACAGTCAGTTTTCACTGTCAAGAACAACGGAGTCACCACATTTGGACTTGAGAATCACAATTCCGGATATATCAAAAGAGGAAACAGAAGGAGCTCTGACAAAAACAAAGATAAGAAACACAGCCAAACTAAACCAAGAGGAAGTCTGTACTGGGGGTAATAATTACGAGGGAATTAAGAGATTGATTTCAAGGGATATGAAAGAGAGGGGGATAGTAAAGTCACGGTCAAAAAAATATCTTGTTTCTTATTATCCAAAAAGCAAGCATATTCCTACTTTTCTATCTATATAATTTTTTATGGGAATAATACGCACACAGAGAAGGAATCCTTGATAAAGACATAAGACCAAGCAAGCTTTTTACCAATAATATTATGCAGTAGACTCTATCCTCATTATTTTGTAATTAATTGTCAAGAATTGAAGATTTCACTAAACTTCCTAAATTTCTTGTATGTTATTTTTTTAAAAAGTATTTGATTAAGAAGAGCTGAATGATGCCTTAGATACTCTCTTCCAAGAAGTTATTTCTCATGTATATTTTAGAATGATATAAGGTACTTTGAAAGCTATAATGGATAATCTTGTTAGACAATTATCGGATTATTCAGATCAAGCAAGGAATCAAACAGGAAGATGTATGTTTGCCAAAGATGTTCGTTGCTATCTTAGAAGAAGTTCAGTCCAGAGCCCAAGCTGAAGAAGGACATGATCTATGCTTCTGTTCCTGCTGATTGCATCATTGAGATCTAAGAGACGATCCAAAGAGTCTACTAAATAAGTTTCTTTATCATTGAAAAATGTTTGACCTAACTGTGCAGACAGGAAAATACAAATGAGTGGAGAACTTAGTGTTTAAACTTTAACATATAGTTAAATAGACATCCCAGGGAGTTCATCAGTATATATCTGGGACTGATTCTAAAAATAGACAAGGAACTAGTTCCAAAATTGAAGAGGAAGGGGAGGATAGATTAAATTGCCTTTGGATTGTAAAATTTTGTATTTTGCCTTTAAATGACCCCCAAAGTTTTGCCTAAAACAATTTTTTAAAATATCAAAACTCTTTTGATGATGTTGTATGACTTCGAATCATGGAATCCTATACATCCCACAAATCTGAGTTGAAGATCCTCCAAAAGCCAATGGAAAAGCACATACTCAGATTATAGGTGTGAACAGAATGCAACATTTTATAAAGGAGGAATTACAAAACAGAAGTGGTTAAAAAAAAAAGGATGTCTGTTATATTAACAGAACATCAGAGAAATGTTTTGCCAGGAGATGGAGGAGAGGGGTAGATATGATCCAATTGTGAGACTGATAGATGGATGATGGACCACCAGCAGCACCAGTTAAGAATGAAAGTATAGCCCCTAAGATATTGGGTCAACCCCCCATGGTGAATTTATGGAGACTATAGATGTGTGTTCTTCCTTCGTTGCCAAAGAAGTCCATGCCATCAGAGAAATAATGACATGACTTGCACTTGACTTTGTTTTGAGTGAAGGAGGGCTATGCAGGTCACCAGCTTCACTTCTCCTCCAGAGCCATCTGAATCCAGTGATCAGGTATTCATCAGGATGACTGGAGATGACCCAGGATGAGGCAATTGGGGTTAAGTGACTTGCCCATGGTCACACACCTAGTGAGTGCCCAGTGTCTGAGGTGAGGTTTGAACTCAGGTCCTCCTGACTCCTGCACTGTGTTCTATAAGTGCACAGATTTTTACCTGTGTGGTCTCCACATAGTCCAGCATTGATGCCTCACCATGGCATGGAGATGACACTGAGTTCTTAGGAATAATAGCTAACATTATAAAGCACTTTACAGCTTCTAAGGTTTATTTACATATACTATCTGTTTGATTCTCACAGCAACTCCATGAAGTAGATGCTATTATTATCTCCATTTTATAGCTGACAAAACTGAGGCATACAAGTAGCTAGTCAAACAGTGTTTGAGGTAGAATTTGAACTCTGGTCTTCCTGACTCAAGTCTAACGTTTGATAGAACCTTTGTGTCACATATCTGTCTAGAAAAAAGAATTTCTATAAGGAATTACATCTTCCAAAATGTATTGATAATCAGTGATTTCAGTGGTAAGGTAGCCACTGGAGGACAGTGAAAAATAGAATTGAAAACATGGTTGAAGATTAAGAAATCAGAGGTTTATAGAAAACATAAAAACTTCCTGTCTGTATATGATGAGTACTGTATTCAAGAAGAGAGCCAGAAGTTCCTGGATACGATGAGCACCAAACACCACCAAACATGAAATTGACTGTACTTTGGCAGACAGGAAAATATTATACTTGCCCCAGGTCTTTTTGGTTTTTTGATCAACTCTCTATCCACTAGAAACTAGAGGTGACTGTCTCTTATTTCTATATTTTACCTATATCTATGTCAACATACTTATTTGTCAAATATAATATAGGAGGATGAACGATTACCTCATAATACCCATAACACTGCAAAGAACAGTAGAGAGGAAATTAAGTGTATCGTTTGACATGAGACCTAATGAAGCCCAGTTGTCCTAAGAGCACAAAACAAGGAGGGAGACGACAACTAGACCTTAAATGGAATAAATCCACTAGTGTTTCCACACTGGCCCATTTGCATCATCTGTAATGTTGAAAACACTGTTTGGATCCGATATATTACTATTTGATATACTGCAAGAAGAAGCAAAAATGGCACTTAAAAAATGAAATCAAAAGGACCAAACCAAGTATTTTATTTGCTCTTATTTTTATCCGTCCTATCTGACTCTTTGTGACCCTTTTGGGGTTTTCTTGGCAAAGATGTTGGAATCTTGCCATTTCCTTCTCCAGTTCATTTTACAGATGAGGAAACTGAGGTAAACAGGGTTAAGTGACTTGCCCAGGATCATACATCTAGTAGGTGTCTGAAGTCACATTTGAACAAAGGAAGCTGAGTTTTCCTGACTCTAGCCACTATGCCACCTGGCTGCCACACATACAATTCACGATACACCTGAAGAAATTTATCTTGGAGCTTTGAAAAGATTTTTGAGGAATCAATTTACAAGCTATCTGTCAAGGGGAAGATTATTGGGGGAAGGCTGGCAAGGATCAGAAATTGTAGGACTGGAAAGAAAGGAGACTGAGAAGGCATCAAAAATTATCCACCCATATGCCTACTTTTTCTGTCAGCATAGGATCTTTATGAAAATAGAATATGCATTCTATTTATTAGGAATATAAAGGGATTCATTATTTACATAAAGGTTAGATTAGACCTCTAAGGTTCCTCCCAAATCTTGGATTCAATGATTTTATATTCAATGGTTTTTTTTAAAATAAAATTTGCTATTTCATTTTATTATTGCTCATTACATCAATTTTCTTTCATTCTTCAATCCTATGACTATAATGGGAAAATAGAAACTCAGTGAAGGAAAAAAACCCTTTTTTTTGCTTTACATATAAACATGCAATATTATGCATTTATATCAGTAATAATACAAGAAAAGGGGGTAGTATCAGTTGGGTACAATAAATAGCAAATTCAATATTTCTTTGAAGGTTTGTTTTAATCTCTAAATTCACTTTAAGATACCTTTACCAAGATTTCACACTGTCAACCTATGGCTAATCATTCTCCAACTGACTTTTCTTAAGACCAAAATAAGATCTCAGATCAGGATTTAAGAAGAGATTTAAGCCAAATCCTCCATTCAACAAAATCTGCCAGGTATCTACATAGTCAAGGTAATATGCTAGGTCAGGGATGGGGAACCTGTGGTCTCACGGCCACTTGTGGCCTTCTAGGTCCTCAAGTGCAGTCCTTTGGCTGAATCCAAACTTCAACTAACCAATCCCCTTTATAACAAGATTTGCTCTGTAAAACTTGAACTCTGCACCCAAGGTTCTAAAAGGTCATCTGTGGCCTCAAGGCTGCAGAATCCCCACCCCTGTGCTTTCCGGGTTATAAAGTAAAATTCAGCACCTATTCTTTAGTGGCATGAACCCTCAACCAGTCTGCAGTCCTGTGTTGGTCTTCTGTCGAAAGATGAGTCCTTGATCCAGCCGGTGCCTCCAAAAACTAATTAGCCTGCATAATAATAATAATTAATAAAAAATCAAAATTATTCGATTCTAGACTGAGGTAAAAACTCCAGCTCTACCTGGGATTCTAATACTATTTCAACTCTTTGTAAAAAGGAATTCACTAAATCAGGTCAGTTCAAAAATAAGCCCATTATCTTGAAATCCAGAATTATATTCTTCCTAGGACAGAAATGCCCCTCTCTATTAATGTCCTCCCAAAGAAATCACTTGATAAATCAATAAAAAGAGAATACTTCATCAAATAACTATTTACCCCAGACGAGATATATCTTGCTGATCATTCCCAAGTACACAAAATAGATTTATAAACTTAGAGGAAACTTGTGTCATTGTCTGAAAGCATAAAAAGGGAATATGTATTGGCCACATCTTAAGTAAATATACATTCTTCATTGTTTGCTTTCTTAGATTGCAGCAATCTGACACAGGATTTTCTATATCTGGCAAGGAAAGGATGTAAAATTTATATTATTACAATATTCTCTTATTATGGTATAAGATATAAAATGTTCAGATCAGTGATTTGCAGTCCAAAGACCCTTCAAACTTAGGTTACAGTACAGATAGACTAAAACTGCAAGAACAACATGGTTCCCTATTGAAGTCAATGCCCTCCAACTTTCTGGTTTCTGTATAAAATTGTGGAGCAATAGTTTGGAGAATGGAGTGGAAGCTATTTCTTAATAGCCAAATTAAAGTGTTTTTTAAATTTTTTTTAAATTTTGTTTATGACCAGAAATAATAACTGAACATTCTCTCTCAAATCCCCTCTTTTGTTGAAAATCAAAATCTTTTTTATTTTTTCCCTCTAATCCCAACCAACATATTTAGGACTCTCCTGAGCTCTCTCATTCTCCAGGAACTTAATAAATCCTGCTATTTGATTTATAATTCTGTTTCCACAATCACCATCAAGGTCCAAGCTTCCTATCAAACATCACTTTACCCCCACTTTTAAAAGTTACACACACAGATCACTATTTCTTCTTAAATATTAATGTAACTCATTATTTTCCTAACAACAACTTTACTAATATCAACTAGACATATTTCTTTTCCCTTTCTCAGGCACAATGATTTTGAGGATGAGGATTTTTCCTCACCAAATTATACCAAAATGTTTTAAGGACTACAGAGTCACAATACTGAAAGACTCCCTAAATTTTTACTTACCCCATACGTTCAAGTATTTTAGAGATGGAAAGAATCTTTCAGTTCATCGAGTCTAATGCCTTCATTTTATAAATAAGAAAAATTATGACCTAGAAATGTTAAATATTTGCCTAAGATTACTTATATAGTTAGGGGTAGAACTAGGGTTAGACTGTAGGCCTCCTCATTTTAACCCTCATTAAAAAAAAAGACAAAAAAAATGTAATGGTTCCCCTTGACTACCAGTTGAAATTCCTCATTCTGGCATTCAATGTCCTCAAGATAATACTTATCTATCCTCTTATAGCCACCTACAGGAAACCTATATGCCAATAAAAGAAAAAAAATGAAACCTGAAAATTCTTTCTGAGAGACCTGGAACAGTCTTAGATAATACATGAACCAGAAGAAAAGAGTCTGCCTGACCTCTTTTACAATGGAGTAACAAGATTCATAAACCAGAACAAGTGTCACTGAATAATTTCTGAGTGAATCTCCACTCCCTCTTACTCTATTAGATGCTGTATCCATTCTTTTTTGTTCTTTTTCTACCTTTTATCAAAATCCATAACACGATTATTCTCTCTTGTATGAACCTGATATCATTCTCCCTTCTTATTTTCCTGCAACTTCAGAAAACAATGAAATACTCAGCATATCATCCTCTGTTAGTAGTATGCTACCTCATGATCTTTTTGCTAAATCATCCCATTACAGATTACAGAACCCAAAAGGATCTTGCAGATAATCTCATGCTCATTTTACTCAGCAAATTGAGGCTCAGAGATTAAACAACTTGCCCAAGGTTATACAAGAAATAAATGGTAAGAATTGAGGTTTGAATTCAGGTCCTAGATTAAATTCTCCATTGCACCATACATAGATGTTATCAGCCATGACTACCACTGATACTTTTCCATTCTTTACACCTTTGTAAATCAGTGGGACTGGGACTGGAACACTCACCCATTTTTATCACTACCTCCCTCCAGCCTTTTTGTTTAGATAAAAGGTGCTTTATTTTAAAAGAGCCTCAGCCAAATTCTAATAATATCTGCTCTCCAGTACTATTGCTTAAGCATTTGATATTCATTGGTTCTTAACACTTGTGTTTGTAGATTTTAATGACACTCCTTTAGCTCAGACATACTCCTAACTCTCACTGGGTTCATTTCTTTGTATAATCAAGTCAACCTTGCTTCTGTTGATTCACTATCAATAAAGAAGGACTACTTTGATATTTTACAAAGAAATAACTTCTATAATGTTATGTATATGATATTTATATCATATATTTATATATAATAATATATAATGTATATTTTATTATAATGTGTTATAATAATAAATGTCCTGTTTGCCTCCATTTCCTCCTCTGTCAAATGAACTGGAGAAGTAAATGGCAAACCATTCTAGTATCTTTGTCAAAAAAATCTCAAATGGGAAACAACTGAAATGATGCAAAAATAACAAAACTCAAATGTGCTAAATTGAAAATTCCATTCAGGACCTCAAAACCTAGCTGGCTTTTGTTCTTGTGCCATACTACCTCATGGATCCTGTTACAATGTGGGTATATTGTAGAACAGTGATGATGTCAAACTTAAATAGATAAGGGGTGTACTAACATGTACATAAAGATATCTGTGGGCCACAGTGACTTAGTTTTAAAATGTAATATTATCAATATTTTATTTATTTTTATTTAGTTACATATTCCTAATTACATTTTAATCTGGTTCAGGCCACACTCAGGAGTGTTGCAGACCACATGCCTTTCCATGTGTCTGACACCTCTGCATGTAGAAAACAGAGTAAGGGGATGTTTATGCAGGAGAGCCTGAAATCTGACCCTTGCTCTCAGCTCCTAAAATGCATAGGTAAATTTCAAAATCTTAATACTCAACTTATGTTGGTCTCTTCACATTCCTTCCTCTAGACCAGTACTTTTAAAACTGCAGATCATGAACCCATATGAGGTCATGAAACTGAATATGAGGGGTCATGAAAAATCTGGCAACTGTAAAAGGCTTCTGAACACACAACAACCAAAAATTAATTTGAAATCAAATGCATAATGAATCTGAGGTGTTTCTGGCAGCACTTGACCATGTTGTAGCTTGGTTCTAACTGCAGCCTTGGTTCTAACACACAACACGCACAATTTGTAAAGTGCATGCTGTCATGCCATGAAACACCAATGAATGCTGCCAGAAACAGTTTGGTTCTGATTCAAGACTATTGTACGTTATGAATTGCAGTGTTTTTACTGACATACAAAATTTTCAGCTCTTACAAAAGCAGAATAGTTTAATTTTGGAAAACAAAGACTTTTAATATTTTTTTGTTATCATTCCTCAGCATGTATCAAATTAGTATATCTTTGTTTTAGATTGTGTTAGAACGTTTCATTTTAAAAATTGCTGTTATCTTCTTTGACAGGAACGTAAGTGTTTAATTGCAGCAAATAAAGACAAATGTCCTTTGATATTTCTCCACTGTTACTGCTGTATTTGTAAGTGTGAACATCAATTTTTAAAAATTAAGCACAAACAAATGTAATATATACTAAATACTAGCATTTATTTGAGAAATTTTTAGCAATATTTATATTTTAGGACAAAAATATTTTTTGGTTAAGGATAAGTTGCTAAATTTAGACAGAAGAGGTAAAAATACTGATGACAGTATGTCAGAGTTTTCACTACCAGGTTGTAGTACTCCTAAACTGAAAATAAAAAGAAAATATGTTGAATCATTTTTGCCATATGGATTTACTTCTAATAATGATGACAGTATGGAAAAACCTCTTTGCTTAATTTGTAATGAAGTTTTGGCTGAGGAAAGCATTAAACCAATCAAACTAAAATTACATCAATACCAAGCACGCAGCATATGACAATAAATCAAAGGAATATTTTGAATAACTTTTAAAATCTTCAAATAAAGAAAAACAATATTTTGAGTAATTTGTTGCTGTCAACAAAAAGTATTTACTTGCCTCTTACAAAACTTCTTTTTTAATTGCAAAAACTAACAAGCCCTACTTAATAGGTAAAGATCTTTTGTTACCTACTCTACTGCTGGCAAAACATCAGAAATAGTGCATGGGAAAAAGGATGGGAATGGAATTCGTAAAATTCATTTATCGAATGATATTGTTTCCAAAAGAATTTCTAAAATTAGTAATGACCAATTACAGCAGCTGGTTATCAGCCTTAGGGAATGCCCAGAGTTCGCAATTTAGTTAGTTAATGGAAATAACTGATATTTCTAACATGATACAGTTGTTACTTTATGTAAGATATGTTTATGAAGGAAGCATATACGAGGAACTATTGTTTTGTCACCCTTTGAAAGGGCATACAAGAAGGGCATTTTTCACAAATGAAGCTTTATAGTGGAAAAATTGCACTGGAGTCTATACAGATAGTGCTGGAGCAATGATGGACAAGAATGTTGGATTTGTAGCAAAAATTAAAGCTGGTGGCAATGAACATATCACTTTTATTCACAGTATGATCCATCAGGAGTCACTCCTAGCCCCTCCCTCCCAAAATATGTCACCAGAGTTAGATATCACAATAAGCTGTCTTTAACAGCTGTTTGTTTTCAAACCTTTGGAAAGATATGGACTCTGAGTACAAAAGCTTATTATTACTACATACAGAGGTAAGGTGGCTCTCAAGAGGGCAAAGTTTATGCAAATTACTGAAACTGAAAGATGAAATTGTCATATTTTTGACTGGGCAAAAATTTAATTTTGTTAATTATTTTCATAATAACTTACAAAACTGTGTTATTTGTCAGGCACTTTTGAAAAACATGATTTAAGAATGTTGCTTCAAGGAAAAAATTGTAACATATTTATGTTAAAAGACAAAATTGAAAGTTTTTACTTAAAAAGTTAACATATGGAAGAATAGGGTGGAAAATGGTTCTTTAGAAATGTTTACAGCTACAGATGATTTTACAACGGAAAATAACCTTCCCAACTTAATTGTAAAAGTTACAATTGATCATCTGAAGTGCCTAGAGACACACAAAAATACTTCCTTTCAAATTTTGATTCTAAAAAAATGAATTGGGTTCATAAACCATAGTCAATTGAAATAAAAACATCAGTAATCTGTCATTATAAGTTCAAGAAGAACTTGCCAAATTATAGACATGTTTAAAATCTCAGTTTCCTAAAAAATTGTTAAACCAATTTTGGCTTGGCATTAGGACAGAATTTCCAACAATTTCTGAAATGGCCCTAAACATACTTCTGCCATTTTGTACTACATATTTATGCGAAGCAACATTCTCAGCATTGACGATTATAAAATCAAAATATCGATCAAGTCTGAAAAACGTTGAAGGTGATCCATGTCCTGCAGTATCAAATATTCCACCAAGATTTAATTCTTTGTGTAAAAATAAATAAGTGCATCCATCTCATTAGTAGACAAATTTGCTTTCATCTTTATTAAATAAATATATGTATACTAAAGAATTATTTAAAAATAAATTTCTTTATGATTTATTATCAGTAAATGCTTGATTTGCATACCTATTTTATATGCCTATATAACCAGTTGCAAAAAAATTTCTCAGACAAAAAGGGGTCAGGAGGAAAAAATTTAAGAAGCCCTGCTCTAGACTCTTCTGTCAACCTAGAATGTTCTTCTCATACTTCTCTTTATAACTGAAGCCTAGACTTCTTTGAAGTCCATTTCAATTTCTGTCATCTAAAAATCTAGCTCAAAAAACTCTGGCCCACATTTATTTCTAACCATCTGGAACCCCCATGATGCTTTTGATTTTTAAATGAACATTCTGGCCCTTGACTATGCTTTGCAATTTTCTCCCAATGCTTTCAGTGCTAAGTTCTTGTTTCCCTGATAAGATGAAGAGTCAGAGGCCACAATAGTAGTTGTACCAGTAAGGAGGACCATAAAACACACCTGGGGAAAGCAGTGGGGCATTCATCCTTAATAGCAGAGTAGGGGTAAAGGGATACCACCCTCCTGTTGTTAAGATAGTGGTTAGACAGAGACCCTGCCACCTCTAGAAGTTAGATAAAGACATCACGGGGCTCTGGCTAGTTAGAACACCATCAGGGTCTTGTCAGGATCAGGGTGAGGCAGGAAAGGATCTTACCTCATATCATCAAGTGACTTTCAATTTTAACTAATGATTCATGCAGTTTGTGAAAGTTGAGATTTTTTTCCTCCTATGCTGTGGAAAAGCTGTCAATGTTCCCTAAACTGGTTACCTGAGGCATAACCCCAGATCCCCAAATCTGTTTGCGGCTAGGTTGTAAGTTCTTTGAGAAAAAGAACCAAGGCTGTATGCTTCTTTATTTCAAGCAGCACCTGGCAAATAGCACATATTTAATTAGAATTTGTTCAATTGGATTAGATTGGACTAATAAAAGGTAACACCAATTTCACACGATGTTCCAGAAGCAGGAAGATGAATATAGCTGAACAATATGTTATTCTGGTATTCTGAGAGTCTGATTAATGTCTAATATAGCTAGAAAGCAAGGATACAAACAAAGCTCATGCTTACCATAATCACAAATTTGTGCAGTCTTCTTGATGGCATACTCCACAGGTTGACTGTATAAGATATAACATACACCCTGCTGAGAGCTACAATGTGTCTTCATTTGGGGCACACTATCAAATACTGTAGGCAAATTATCCAACTGTCTTTGGTCTTTGGCAAAGCCAAAATCTGAGACTCAATGTGTTCTCTGCCCAATACAAAAACAGTTTTGATCACAGATTATGTTTCATTAAATGTATATCTTTAATAGATTCAGTTATTAATTCTAAACAAAAGGATTTCTGTAATGTTCTGTCAACAGTTTTTGCAAATCGACACGTATTTTCTACTCACTAGTTACTTTTACTAGTTAGGACTTTTATTGTGATTAAAAATATAGATAAGTATACATCAAAATGCAAATATTATCCAACACTGTAATCCAACACAAAAATCTGAGTTTTTCAGTCTTCTTTCCCAGGGTAAATTTTATCTGTGTGGTAACAACGACACACAGTGGTACTTTGTGCATATTGCAGTAGTAAAGTTTTCACGATCAATAAGAAATCACTTGAGGATTTCTTCAACAATCAATTAATTTCAAACTTGGAAGGGACTTTAGAAGTTATCTAGTTCAACCCCTACTTGAATAGGAAGCTACACTACATCTCCTATAAATGGCAATCTAGTCTCTGCAAAAGACCGTTAGGATGGGTAAATCCACTACTTTCCAAGGCAACCCATTCCATTTTTAACAACTCTAAGCAACTTACATTCATTGGTCCTAATTCTGACCTCCAGAACCGAGATGAACAATCTAACCTCTCTTTCATATGATAGTCCTTCAAATATTTGAAGACTGGTTGTGTTCTCCTTAAGTCTTCTTTTTCACTATGCTTGAGCTCTCCATTTCCTTCAATTGATTCACATATAGCATATGTGGAATTAGGACTTAGACCTCTCTTATTTTGTTGTGTCTCTTGTGAGACTGATGTCATTACTTTGAAAAAAAAAAGCCTTTGCATAAACTAGGTACTGCTAACGTGGAAAAGAATACTGTCCCTGGTCAGAACAATAGAAAGCACTTGTACTCAAATTGCAGTACTTGCTCTGAAAATGTTACAATCACAATTCAGGTCACTGTGACCTACTAACTATTCATCATCCATCTCTTAATGTTTTATTCCCCTCTCCCACTATTGTAACTTTGTGTTTATTTTATTCTTTGTCTTCTGAATCCAATTGTAAGATTATAATCTAACTCTACTTGATTGCAAAAAAACCAATAACACAAATGTTTGTGATACCAGATTGTGTTTTCGTGGTCTAATTCTCCTCTTTTCTATACATCTAATTTTTTTTAAATGCCTTGGATAAGCCAGAAAAAAAAAGCAGAATACTAAATTTTCAGACATGGTCAATGTGTTGATTTCTTTTTTCTTTTTTTTTTTTTTTTGTTGTTTTCATTTGTTGCAAAAAGATGGTAGAATAGGGATGGAATTATTGGGAAATGACAGTGATGTAAAAAGATTATCATAGTATAAAAATAGTATTCTGGTTAATCTTGCTTCTGTTGACTCACTACCAATAAATGACCAACTGAATACTTTACAGAGAAATAACTTCTATGACCCAAGTGGCCTATTTGCCTTAATTCCTTGTCTGTAAAATGAGCTGGAGAAGCAAATGGCACACCACTCTAATATCTTTGTCAAGAAAACCCCAAATGGGGTCACAAAGAATCAGACACAACTGAACAAGTGCAGGAATTGGAGTTGTTGCATTTGGAGAAGGTTTAAGGACAGATTAGCTCTCTTCAAGTATCTGAAGGGTACAGAAAGATTAGACCTATTCTATTAGCCCCACCCTACAGGACAGAACCAGTTTTGTTAGGCAATAGGTTCTGATCATCCTTCTAATTATTTCACTTTGCACATTTGCTATTTTGTTGGTGATATTAGGCCTGGAGACCATCTATGGATTCTTACTATATATCTAGTCCTCAGTCTTCTTGGTCAAGTGTCTCAGATGTCCCCGACAATCTCTTAATTAACAATCTTATTGTCTTCTCTCAGTCCTCATTCTTGATTCCTCTGCAGCATATAACATTATTCTTTACTTCCTTCTTTGGATATTTTCTGCACTTTTCTTTTGTGATATGGCTTGTTCCTGGTTTTATTCCTATCCCCTAGGATAACTGCTTCTTAATATCCTTTACCAAATAATCTTCGGAATTTCTAGCCACAGGGCTAGAGATGGTGGGGTTGGGAGGGGGTGGTCCTTCAAGTCTTTTTGAGAATCTCCTTTCCTTTTTAGATACCCTCTCTCAGTGATCTCATTTGCACCCATGTACTCATCAGTACTTTTATGAAGATGATTATATTTATATCTCTATCAACAGGGGAAGGGAATAAGCATTTATTGGGGGTCTGCTATATGCCAGATACTCAGATAAATACTTTAAAAATATTATTTCATTGGATCCTCCCAACAACCCTGGGAGGTAGCTGCTTTTATGATCTCATTTTATCATTAAGAAAACTGAGGCAGACAGAGGTTAAGTAACTTGCCTAGGATCATAAAGCTAGGAAGTATCTAAGGCCAAATTTCGACTAGGATCTTCCCTATTTAGGAGCCAGTACTCTATCCACTGTAATATCTAGCTGCTTATTTGGCACTTTACACCCTACTTCTAGCCCCTTATCACAAACTGCCTATTGGATTCTGTTCCACTGACATTTCAAAACTTGAACAAAGAACAGAAATGATTATATTTGTCCTAAACCTTCCTATTTCTACTGAGACACTATCACCCTTCTGTTTTACCCAGGTCCAAAAATCATAGATCCTACCATTTCCTTTTTATATGTTCATGGCTACCATTCACGTTCAGACACTCATTGTCTCTGATCTGAACTACTTCAGTAGCCTTCTATTTGGGATTTTGGCTCCCAGTATCACCCATCTTCAGTTCATCACAATCCACACAGCTATAAAAATTATCTTCTTAAAACATGTCTAACCACGGCATTCCTCCCATTCAAGAATGTTCAGGGACTCCCTGTTCCCTCCAGGATCAAGTACTAACTTCCACTTCACTTTTAAAGGCTTTCACTTTCTTTAGTCTATTTCTTTACAGACAATTCACATAAATGCCAACACATAGTCTCCATTATGGCTAAACAAATCCCCTCCCTATTTCTGCAGAATATTGCTCTAAATCTTCCATCTCAGGCTGTCCTCATACCTACTGTGTATTTTCTCCTTTTGTCCCTGCTTTCTTTCATGGTTCAGTTTTATGTGCCATCCCCCAAGAGAAATCTTTCCCACCAGAGTTGGAACACTAATTCATTGTTGGTGGAGTGTGAGCTGATTCAACCATTCTGGAGAGCAATTTGGAACTATGCCTAAAGGGCTACAAAAATTTGCATACCCTTTGACTGTATCCCCAAGAGATCATAAAAATGGGAAAGGGTCCCACATGTACAAAAATATTTATAGCAGCTCTCTTTGTGGTGGCCAAAAACTGGAAATCAAGGGGATGCCTATCAAGTGGGGAATGGCAGAATAAATTGTGGTATATGAATGTAATGAAATACTATTGTGCTATAAGAAATGATGAGCAGGAAGACTTCAGAGAGGACTGGAGAGACTTATATGAACTGATGCTGAGTGAAAATAGCAGAACCAGATCTTTGTACACAGCAACAACCACAGTGTGCAAGGAATTTTTCTGGTAGATTTAGTACTTCATTGCAATGCAAAGTCTTAAAAAATTCCCAATGGTCGCTTGAGGCAAAATGCCTTCCACATCCAGAAAAAGAATTGTGGAATTCGATTGCAGAATGAAATAGACCATCTTCTTTTGTATTATGTTTTGTTTTATGATTTCTCCCATGCATTTTAATTCTTCTATGCAACATGACTAAAATGAAAATGTATTTAGTAGGAATGTATGTGTACAACCTATATAAAATTGTATGCCATCTCAGGAAGTGAGTGGGGAGGGAGGGGAGAAGGAGGGGGAAAACATCTAAGATATATGGAAGTGATTGTAGAACACTGAAAACAAATAAAATAATTTAATTTTTTTTAAAAAGAAATCTTTCCCACCTAATTTTTACACTTTTTTGCCTTAAATCATCATGTACATAAATAAATCATCCTAAATATGTTCATCTGTTTCCATAGGGCAGCTAGGTGCTGCAGTAGATAGAGCACCAGTGCAGCAATCAAGAGGACCTGAGTTCAAATCTCACCTCAGTCACTTGACACTCACTAGCTGTGTGACAATTGCCTCATCCTGGGTCATCTCCAATCATCCTGATTAATATCTGGTCCCTGGATTCAGATGAGTCTAGAGGAGAAGTGAGGTTGGTGACCTGCACAGCCCTCCCTCACTCAAAACAAAGTCAAATGCAAGTCATGTCATCATTTCTCTGATGGCATGGTCTTCTTAGGCAATCAAGGATGAACACACACACATCTGTTTGCATATGTGGAGTCAAGTTGAACCTAACTCTTTGAATGCAGGGTTGGCTTTTCAGTTTTGTCTTTTGTATCTCCAGTACCTTCTACATCAATTGATGCTTAATAAATAAATGCTTGCTGGCAGTTTGGAAATATGTTAACAAAACAAGTGATTAAAATGTCCATACCCTTTGACTCAGAGGTTCCACTGCTCCAGCTAAAAAGTCTGAGAGAAAGAAAGGTGGCATTTAAACCAAAATATTCTCTATAGCAAAATCTTTTTGTGATAACAAAGAATTGGGGAAAAAGTAGGTACCTATCAAATGGGAATAAATGGGTAAACGTTTCAATAAATGCATGTAAAAGCATATTATAAAAAGCAATGGTGAACATGAAGAATTCAGAGAAATAGGAACAATTCCAAGTACTGATGCAAAGTAAAAAGAACTAGATAAAAATATGTACAATGACTACAATCATGTAAATGGAAAAAACAACAAAAGGAAATTGAATATTGTATAAATTTAATGGCCAAGTTTGGCCATGGATAAGAATTGAGAAAATGTACTCCTCTTCATTGCAGAAATTTGGAACTATGGGTGTGTAATATAGCAGTTAATGTCTGATATGGTTGAAGTGTGGGTTAGTTGGTTGGTTTTGCTGAACTGCTTTTATTTCTCTTTCTTTTATTAAAAGCAAATTTAAGCTTTTATTCTGTCTTTCATTAAAAAAAAAAACCACAGAAAATATCCAAAGGAGGAAGTAAAGAATAATGTTAAATGCTGCAAAGGAGTGAAGAATGAGGATTGAGAGAAGGCAACAGAATTATCAATTAAGAGATTGTTGGGGACATCTGAGTCACTTGACCAAGAAAGTCGAGTACTAACTAGATATATTGAGAGAATCCAGAGATTGTCTCCAGACCTAATATCACACTAACAAAATAGTTCTTTGAGCAGAAGGTGAGGGAAATACATTTTAGAGAAGAAAACTAATTTTTATTTCTATTTTTAGAGGAATATGCAATAATTCTAATTTATATCTCTTAGAGTCTTCATTTCTCTATTTAGATATTTTAGATATAGTAAAGGAAATATTCAAGATATGTTCTTTGAATAATTTACATAATTCCACTTTGAGTTTAGGACCCACTGTGGGAGGGTGATCAGATTTGTGATTTCATTGGTATAGTGAGCTCCTTTCTGGTTCTAGATAATCCCTGTATCAATACATATCTGCACCTGTTCTTCAGTTTATGGTGTTAGGGAGTTGTCTGGGCACACTGAGAAGTTAACAGGGTTTGTCTAGGGTCTCCCAAAGTTGTGATTTTAACCCAGGTCTTTCTTCCATCATTGTGACAATGACAAAGTAATACCATCACAATATACATGTACTGTTTCCTATTAATAGACACAGAGAGAGAGATACATAGCATATATCACCAGAAAAGGAATGGGACATGATCAGACCCAGGAAAACAAAATATGTCTCAGAAACATGTGGAAATGATGGGGTACTTGGGTGCATGTGCTTGGATCCCAATTCTAAAATCACATTTCTCTTTAAAAATCACATTTCTCCCTAGCCTCAAAACACAAAAAATTCTCAAAATCTCAGGCAGGTTCTCCTCAGCCCAAGGACACAGCCTGCCCAAGCAACAACCATTATCTCCCTTCCTGATACAGCAGCCAGCTGCACCTATAGAATTTATTAGTCTGAACCAGCTGTGTACTGGCTGATCTGGCTGTGCTCTGCGTCATAATGACATTTACTACTCACTGACCAATCATATGTATCCTAGACTTAGACATATGTATATTCCCTTACATTTATCTTGTCTAACAAGACATTGATGAGAGCAGCCTGATTTTCCCTGATCAGCCCTGACCATTGGTTGACTTAGTGATGTTTCAGACCTAAAACCACACACCTCCATGTAATGCCCTCTTGGGCTATTTCCTGATGAACTCTGGATAAAATACCTGTGCAGTAGATATGAAAAGTGCATGTTCCTTTAAGAACTAACCGCACCCTGCATTACCTACTTAGCATATTTGGCACATACTATACTATAGAATATCCTATATAAACTTTACTTCTACCCCTCTAAAATGGCAGGTTCCCTAAGAACTCTTGTGCTGAAAAGCATAATAAATCTTTATCTTGACCTCAACAATGCTTGAGCCTATGAATTCATTCCATGTGACCTGCCCCTAGTATTAGGGTCTTTGAGGGACCTCTCAAACCCCTCCCTTCCAGCCCTCATCAGAAATATCTTTCCTCCAGATCTCTTTCTATTCAAACAGGGAAGGATACATTCTGAAAAGATTGTAATGTAAAAATTATAGAAACATTAACTTTTTTAATTAAGATGAAAATATTAATATAAAGTATTGCTATAGTTTAAAGTTCTTTCCAGATTTACCGTAAGGGAGGAAATTTGATCAGGACTTAATTGAATTTCTTGGCAAAAAGAATGCCCTTCGCTAATCTCTTTCTTTAAGAAAAGTATGTCTTGTCTGGGCTGTTATGTAGTGATGTAAAACATGTCTGTAATAGTCATGTGAAAGAAAACACAAAAAAACCCCTCAAGAAAAATAAAGTAAAAAAATACACTTCAATCTGTATTCGGACACCATCAGTCCTTTGTCTGGGGATGGATAGCATTTTTCATAATAAGTCCTTCAGAGTTGTCTTGGATTATGGTATTGCAGAGAATAGCTAAGTCATTCACATTCTTAGAATTTTGCTCTTACTTTGTACACAGTACATTTCATTTTGCATCAGCCCATGCAAGCCTTTCCAGGTTTTTCTGAAAGCATCCTGCTCATCATTTCTTATATGCAGTACAAATAGTATTCCACCGTAATCACATACTGCAACTTGTTCCACCATTTTCCAGTTGATGGCATCTTCTCCATTTTTAATTCTTTTGTCCTCAGAAAAGAGCTGCTATAAATATTTTTGTACATAAAGATTCTTTTCCTCTTTGTTTTTTTATCTCTTTTTGGGACACTAGCTTAGTAATGGTATTGCTAGGTCAAAGGGTATATGTGGTTTTATAGCTCTTTGGGCATAATTCCAAATCTCTCTGCAGAATGGTTAAATCAGTTCACAACTCCATCAACAATGCATTAATGTTTCATTTTTCCCACATCCATTGCCAACATTTGTCATTTTCCTTTTCTGTTCCATTGGGCAACCTAATAGGTATGAAGTAATTATCTCAGAAGTGTTTCTATTTGCATTTCTCCAATCAATAGTGATTTAGAGTACTTTCTTATATGGCTATAGATAGCTTTGATTACTTCATCTGAAAACTGATCATATATTTTGATCATTTATCAAATAGGGAATGGCTCTTATTTCTTATAAATCTGAATCAGTTCTCTTTATGTCTGAAAAATGAGGCCTGTTATCAGAGAAACTTGCTTCAAAAATTTTTTTCAGTTACTATGACTAATGATATTTCCCTCCATCCTACTCAAAGCCCTTCCCTTCACCTCACCCCTGTTTATTCCATTATCTGCTTTCACCCTGTTCCTCCTCAAGTGTTTTGCTTCTGACTACCCCCTCCCCCAATTTGCTCTCCTTTCTATCACCCTTCGTTTTTGAAGAAGACCATGACATCAGAGAAATGATGACATGACTTGCACTTGACTTTGCTTCGAATGAGGGAGAGCTGTGCAAGGTCACCAGCCTCACTTCTCCTCCTGAGCCATATGGGTCCCGTGACCCATTAAGATGACTGGAGGTGACCCAGGATGCAGTGTTAAGCTGGCCTTTTCAGGTACTCCCTTAGAGGGAGGTAAAGATCACTGAGTGAATAGGCCTCTTTAAGAAGTAGTCAGGGAATGGCCCTTTTAATGAACAAAAGAAAAAAAATAATTAAATCAAGCTGGAAGGGAAACAGAAAACGTTACCATGGATAATCACTCTAAACTAGCCATTAAGTGGAGCTTGGGCAGGGTATTGTCTGGGAAATGTATTAAGGATGGTAGTCAAGTTTAGAAGGAGTAATAATTCAGATGTAGTTAAGATCATTGCCCTCCTTGGTCCCTTTCCCTCTTCTAAACAGAGTTGTGACTCCTGGACAGCTCCCAGAACACCCCCTTCCTCTTTCGGAAGTGGCACTTCTAAATGTGTCCTGCCCTGCACACAGCAGGCACATAATAAATGCTTCTTGTTTTCTGAAGCACCCTATTCCCTCTCTACCCCAATGGCCTCCTTATGGAACATCAAAGCCCAAAGGTCCCTTCATTACAGAAGTAGGAGAAGGGGGAGCTGGAATGGGAATGTTACATACAAAGCCAGGCATGGTGGATGTGTTGGCTCCTTTGTTTTGCGCTGTTCTTCTTCCCCATTCTTTCCCACTTAACTGCTTATCTAGCCCTCTTCTCCCGAGTGCCAGTCCCTCATCACAAACTGTCTATTCGATATTTCTCCCATTGCCATTTCAAACTCAATATATCCAAAACAGAAATTAGTTTTTGCACTATGCAGCTCCTTGGACAGGGAGGTTATGTTTTCAAAAGGAACTGTGTTTTTATAGTATGTGTATACACATATATGCACTCATATATACACAACCATCATTGCTAAAACATATTTATATATTTTAATGGTATAAATATTATGAAATATAATTGTTAGATAACACCTAACATTTACACGTGCTTACGACGTTCAAGGCCCTGTACCAGGCGCTTTATAGCTATTATCTGATTTGATATTCACAGCAACTTTGGGAGATAGGGGCTGTTACTATTATCCTCATTTTACAGATGAGGAAACTGAGGCAGGCAGCGGTTCAGTGCCGTGCCCAGGATCACAGAACTGGCGTCTGGGACCACTTTTGAACTCAAGTCTCCCTGACTCCCAGCCCTTTGCTGTATCCGCTGCCTCGTGTCGATAAAAAAAAGGATAAAATTCATTTTCAAAATTAACATCATACCAAGGTGCAGAAGAGAAACGTCCTCAACCAACCAGCCAACAAGCGCTTATTAAGCCCCTATGTGCCAGACGGTAAGCTGAGCGCTGGGGACATAAAAAAATATGCAGCTTCCCACTGCCTGAAACAGGATGAAAATTATTTAGGAAGAGATTGGGGGGGGTGGGAGGGCAAGGATCCTAAATAAAGAAGCCCAGGCAGGCCGGATTCGGAGCAGACAAACAGGTTGGAGGGGACGCCGGGGGGTTGGGGAGGACACTCCTGGGGGCGGGGCTGGGCGGAGCCTCCGCGTGATTGGCTAGGAGCGCTCGCCCCGCCTCTCCCTCGCCTCCCGGAAGTGCCCGGTCGTTGGCTCGCGCCTCCGCCCGGCGTTTCCGGGAGGAGAGCGAGTGGGGCGTCCCCTCGGCGCCGCGCTGGGTACCCGGCTGTGCGGGGCTTCGCCCAGCGTTCGGCGCCGAGGGAGGGGCCCAGGCGCGCGCGGCGCCCACGCTCGAGCCGGGCTTCCCGGGGCTGCGGCGGAGCTCGAGCCGCGATCGGAAGAGGAGGGCTGTGGGCCCGGCCCCGCCGCCCCGGCCGCCGCCGCCATGGTGCAAATGGAGACGCAGCTGCAGAGCATTTTCGAGGAGGTCGTGGTGAGTGCGGAGCCGCTGCGGGGGAGGAGGGAGAGGGATAGAGATCCCTGCTTTGGCTCTCTCAGCATGCATTAAACGCCCGCTGTGTGCCGGGCCAAGCGCGGGTATCCACAGAAAAGGAAAACCAGGCCCTCGCCCTCCCCGGGGGAAGACAGTGTAAACACAACCTCGCATACGCAAGCTGCCCTGATCCATGACAAGGGATTCTCTGGGGGAAAGCGCTCGCAGGGATAGCGACCAGGAAAGGATTCTTGCAGACGGTAGAACTGGAGTGGAGACCAAAGGGAGAAGGGAGAGCATGCCAGGCAGGGGGGACGGCCCGGGCAAAGGCATGCAGGCTGGAGATGGAATATCCTGTTCGATTACCAGCCCGAAGCCCGAAGTCTCTGAGTTATAGAATATGCAGAGGGGAGCGAAGAATAAGATTGCAAAGCGAAAGGGGCAGAAGTGGGAAGGGCTTTACTTTATATTTGATCCGAGACCTCCAGGTGGGAGTAAGATTTATCCTGTCAGACTAAAATAACTGCTACTCATTTTAATGTTTTCAAAATCCCTCCAGTAGCTTTTCTTGTAGAACTCTGGCGGCAAATTGCTTGGGAGCCACTGGAGTTTATTAGGTAGGGAGATGATGGGGTCAGACTCTACTTTGTGGAGTGCCCAGCTGGGCACTCCAAATAGGAAGTTTGAGGACAGAGTTCGTGGGGGATTTCACCCCATTTATTGGAAAGCGCAGGTAATCCAGAGTCCCACAGCTCATCCTGTTGAGCACACAGTTAACCAAAACCCTTGGATCTATTTTTCAGAAGAAAAGTTGGGGCAGCCTGATAACAAGTAAGGAGGCCCCAGGTAAGGGGGAGGATCCATCAGCTGCCATGGTCCTGTGCAGTTGGGGGCCCTCTGGGCTTAGAATACTTAGAGAAGAGGTCTTTCCTTCATGGGAGAAATGGTGAGGAAGCAAATCCTTTACCTTGTATGTTCTGTCATAGCTCAGGTGGCCTCCTTCCTCTCTGCCACTGAGGTCCTAGTCCTTCAGAGCTCCACAAGTGCCCCCTTCTACATACAACCTTCCCATCAACTATTCTGTTACTGTTCAACTATTATTGTTACTGTTTCAACTATTACTATTACTTTCAACAATTACCTTGTATTTGTGCAAGGCATCTGACCCAGGCCTCTTACTTTATGGATAAGAAACTGAGGCCTAGCATGATTGTGACTTGCCTCAGGTCACCAGGCTGTTTCCTCTGATAGAATGTAAACAGATTGAGAATGGGGACTGTTTCATTTATTTCTGTGTATGCACAGAATCCAGTAGGTGCTTAATAAATGTTTCTTGCTTGGTTGATTAGTCACTCCAAACTAGTTTTGGTCCTTTACTTTGAAAAAGGTTCAATTTGACTAAACCTGATGTGGTTTATTGAAGGTCACACCACAAATCAGAGTATGAGAGCCCAGACAAATTGGGACTCTTAAAATTTAATGGTGGTTTTTTGTTTGTTTGTTTATTTTACAGAAAACAGAAATCATAGAAGAGGCATTTCCAGGGTAAGTATAATGCAAGATAAAAATTCATTTATGTAGTGTCTATTTTTTTCCCTTTCCTTCTCTAGTTTCTTGTCATTCTAGATATCCTTTAATAAGCACAATATTTGGTAGATAACGAGGGATCTGTCCAGGGTTGCTTTTTAATCATGATGGGGACCATTTGTATGTAGCAGGTGGTAGCAGATGGTAACAGTATTTTCTTTCTTTAGCATGTTTATGGATACACCAGAAGATGAAAAAACAAAACTTATCAGCTGCTTGGGAGCTTTCAGACAGTTTTGGGGCAGCCTTTCTCAGGTGAGCACTAAAGTTTAAATAATAACGTCCCATATGTAATGTTATGATTTTAAAGTACTTTTACATATGCTATCATATTTGTTCCTTATAAGCCCCATGAGGTCGATAAGACAAGGACTTTCTTTGCAAACTTCATCTGGCAGATGAGAAAACAGTATGTATATAGTTACTTGCTTTAGATGGGGAAACTAGGACTAAAATTTGTATACATTTCATTATATTGCTTTAATGTAAGCAGCCCTTCATATTGTTTTTAAAGGTTCCAGGAATGGGGATTCTGTAGTCTCTTCCTGTGTTAAACTGTGTTTTGATGGTGGTGGGCAGGAGTAAGGTTCATTATGTCAAACTAAACAACATTTTAACGTCTTGAAAATCCATATAGTAGCTTTCCTGTCAAACTTTGGAAGACCAGAAGGTCAGTTTACAATTTACAACATAGGAGCCAAGCCTTCTTTTTGTTCCCTTGTATTCAGAAACAGCAGGAGTCAGCAGTGCCCTACTTAAGGTTTTTTTGTGTCAGAGGATAAGAAAAGGTAGCAAAGATACTTTCAGTTGGGAAATAAGGGAAGACAGGAACACTGATGGAAGTAGAGGCAGGGCCTTACTCCTTTGGATTATCTGCAGAATCATATCCATCTTAAAGGTGGGAGACTTGACTTCTAATCCTAGCTTCATGACCTTGGGTGAATCACCTCCCTCCCCCACCCCCCACTCCCGCCATCTCTGAGCCTCAGTTTCATTATCTGTAAAATAACGGGATTGGACTAGATAACGATTTCTTATCCTGGAGTCTGTGAACTTGTTTTTGATGAAATATTTTGATGTGGTTTTCTTTGTGAGCTAATGTATTTTATTTTTAGGCATTTAAAAACATTGGGAGGAGGGGGTTCCATAACCTTTACCAGACTGCCAGAGGGTTTTATAACAAAAAAAAAAGACTTTAAGACCTTGAATAGATAATTTCTAATGTCCTTTTGTCACTGTAACATTCTGTGATCACCTAAACCTTACTTGCTCAGCCACTGCCACTGACTTCCCCTCATATATATTTAGGTACAAATTTAACTAATTTTCTCCCAGTAAAAGCTTAGAAGTGATAATAGATTGTATTTATGAGAAAGAGAAAATAAAGAGTTAGCAAAGTGTATCATGAGACAGGATTATGTGGGAAATAGTAGCAAACCTAAATTTTACTTCTTCCACTTCCAAATGGCTAATACTTATTGTGTAACTTGGGCAAGCCACTTAGTCTCTGTGCCTCAGGTTCCTTATCTGTAAAACTGAGGCTGTGACAGACTTCTTTCTATCTGCTCTTTTTTTAAGAGTATAACCAAAGCATAGAGAAGGCTCTTTGTTTTGTCCCAGCAGGCCCAACTGCAGAGGGAACAGATTGGTACCACAGTTGTGGGAGCAGTACTTAGAGTTGTGGTTCATTCTTCAATTTCTAAGAGGACTAATGACATCACTAGTGATGTCTTGAGTTGGGGCATGAAGTGGATTTTAACTGAGGTAGGATTGTACAAAGTTGTCAGCTTCACTCCTTTTTTGAGTTATCAAAGTCCAGTGGCAGGACAAAAATCAAGACAACTGGCGATGGCTCAGGATGACTTTCCTGTCTTCTCTTGGCTCTCCATGCTCCGCAGTTCTTGTTTCAGCCACCTCCGTTGCTATTGGAACAGATTGTTCTCATCTACCCATTCTGCCAGGGAAAGTCTCCACATGCTTGGGGTAGACGTTCCCCTACCTTACGTATGGGTTTGAGGCAAATTAGTTTAGCCTGTCTGCTGAGATGGTTCACCAGGGTGTGACCATTGTGCATGCTACAGCTTCTTGGAGCTACAGGTGAGAATTGGGTGAAAGTAGACACCAGAGGTGGATGAGTAGCCCTGAGAATGGTTCAGCAAGCCCTCATCCCAGAAGTGTTAGCCTTCCCTAAACACCTCATACACGTCTGTACATATGGTACTCCACAAAACAAGGTAACACTAGAAGGGTAGAAAGAAATATTTTTGTCTACCACCATACCAGAACTAAACATCTCCCTTTCCTGCAGTTTAACGTGAGTCCAAAAAACTAGTTGTTTTCATCCCAAGCTAAAGCCGGGGAGATGGCTAATCTTTAAAGGATAAAGTGTTGCCTCACCAATAGGAAACAGGCTTGAAATAGAAGATTAAGGTTGGGGGGACAGGACAAGGTCTAGAAGACCTATTGAGCAGGGACATCCTGGTGCCTGCCTTTGGGATGGAATGTCAAGAATCCTCTTCAAGACCATTTGCTGAAATGCCCCATTCCCACAGTGATAGTGTTCCTTATGTCAGTGCAGAGTTGGGGCAAAACTATTCAACCTGGTCCATTTGTTGGGCAGAGCTAGAACTGGAAATTGTGCACCTATGGAAAAGACTAAGACTATGTCCCCATTTGGGTGGTGGAGAAAGACATGAGACTCGGAAATGATTTCATTTAAAGGGGAAGTACTCGCTACCGTGGATCATCTGGTAATTTCAAATCCAATAAGCATCTATTGAGTGCTTGCTATGTGCCAAGTACTGTATTTAGTGCTAGAAAACAAAGATATAAGAAAAAATAGCCATAGAAACTGAAATTGTTGAAGCTACAAAGTTTCCTCTTGTCTCTGTCCATTTCTGTAATGAAAATGTCTGTTTTTGTATTATTTGAAATTACAACTAGGGGAAACTTAGCTGGACTGCTGTCTTTTGCCCTACCTTCAAGTAGCAATTATCCTTCAAAACACTTCACCTCTTTTTTAAACTTCCTAACATAGACTCCCAAAGAATTCCTCAAAATAGCACATCAGAAAAGATCCTGATATTTTGAAGAGAAAAAGGATAGTAGTAGTATGTCTATAACACTAATCTTTGCCTTACTGTTCTCCAGGTATTTCTTTTCTTTGCTAATTTACAACAGAGAAACTAGACTCTCCCACAGACCATGAGAGTATTTTCTAGTGATGTATTCACTTAATAACATTTTACTCTTACTGGATATTATAATACCTAAATAATTAAAAGATAAATGTGAATTTTTTATTTTATGTTTTATCTTGATTAATTTATCCTTTTAAGCCTTATAGCAGAGTCTTTCAATTGCTTATGGACCACTAGCAGATTATAACTGTAAACATTTGCATTCTTTTCCAGGAGTCTCATGAACAGTGCATCCAGTGGATTGTTCGGTTCATTCATAGCCAGCATAGCCCTAAGAGAATATCTTTTCTCTATGACTGCTTAGCAATGGCAGTGGAAACTGGTCTTCTTCCACCCAGGTCAGTGCAGTATTAAGAAAGAATAATTCAGGATGCCTTTGCCTAGATTGACCTTATTGATAATACTGTTAGCATAAGGGATTTGGGTGGGAAATTTTGACAAAATGAATGGAGTGCTCTCTGCACTTCGGTTTTTTAGAGTTATTAGAGGAAAAATGACATGAAAAAAGCTTTCAGCTAGGTCCACAATTCCTCAGTAATGACACAGGCATCCTGGTTTCTTCATATAAAGTTCACCTTTACTGCTGGAAAACACTGCTCAGTAAAAACTGTAACTGTCTTATCCACATAAAGGACATCACTTTAAAATTTCCCTGTTACCTCAGTGATGGTAATCTCTGTATGAGACACTAACATTTGATTTCCAGGTACCATCATTTTTAAGGTTGGAACTTTACTTTGGTAAATTCCTAGAATTTTATTAAAATCTGTCTTGCTCTGCTTTTCATTGTGGGTATATTTTCTACCTATAGGAAATTAGTGCCAAAAATCTACCTTTGTAGCTTCTTGTAACTTCTATGTCCTATTTAAAAATTTTAACTTGCTTAGTAATTACTAAGTACTAAGCATACGTGTGTGTATGTGTGTATATATATATATATATATATATATATAATATATGTGTGTGTGTATGTATGTGTATATATATTAAAACATTTATATGAGTATAAAGTGTATTATAGATGTCTTTGAACAACTATTCTTGTATGATTAAATTGAAGCACTTTGTAAAAAAAAATTGCCGTTTTAAATTTTTTGTTAGTATACCATTAAATCGGGGCCACTCACTGTAGCAATTCGAATGAGAGCTCTTTGAATTCAAATAGGTTTAAATTGAGAGGAAAACTTCATTAGTTTCCCTCAACTATCTCAGTTTCTTCATTACTCAAATATCTCTCCAAAATGTGATTATGTGATAATGTGTCCACATTATGTATCCACACTAGAGAGGGAAGAGCAAAGGAAACTCAAGATTTTCTTGTCTAAAACAGATTCTTTGAGGGAAGACAGTCCATGAAGTTATACAGTTTTAGGGAGCAAACATATCCATATACAGTACACGAATGATAGTGGTCATAATAGACCTGCAACACACACAGCTTTGCTTTATGTTAGATATGTCTTGTTTCTTAAATGTATACTTGTATCTTAAAACTGGTACTACTTTTCTATAGGATGGTTTGTGAATCCCTGATAAACTCTGACACACTTGAATGGGAAAGAACACAACTTTGGGCATTGACATTCAAACTGGTTCGGAAAATAATTGGTGGTGTGGATTACAAGGTAGTGTATTTTATTTACTGGGAGTGATGTTTGATTTTTAAAGTGATAAGAATTTTTAATGTGGATATTTCATTTTTCATGGTGGAGGTATTCTCAGTGCCTTTAAAATTATGTGCTTATAAAGGAATTTATTCTCTAAATTCTTGAAAGGAGCTCTAAAGAATTGTTATATTTTAAAACTGAGCTCAAAAGTATATTCTGATTGTTGTGCCTGGTAAATATTTTTCGGACCAATAGAGACTACACAATTCTGTAATGCCTTTTGTGCTCTTAATGTCTTTGATCTTATGAACTACAACTCCTACAGTTCTGGAAAGGGATCTGGTTTTTGTACAGAAAAATCTATTCAGATGGATTAACATTCCTATTTTTGTTAGCCGTTAAATAAAACTATGTCCTAATACATACAGAGGAAAGTGTTTGAATGCTTTTTTTGACAACCAGCTTTATACTGTCAATCAGGCATCAGTGCTTTCTCTGTGCTAGATTGTGATGGGCACTGGATGATACAGAAACAAAAGTGAAAGAGTCTCTGCCCTTAAGGAGCTTATATTGAGTTGGAGGAGAAAATAAGTCCTTAAAAGTATGTAAAGAAAATACACAAACTATCAAGTGGGTTTTGGGGAAACGCATGAGAAACTGTGTAGATCAGGAAAGGTTTAATGTGGAAAATAGTATTTGAACTTAGTCCTAAAAGAAGCAAGAAATTCCAGGACGTGGAAATAACAGGGGAATGAATGCATTCCAGGCCTGGGAGACAGCCAGTCCAGAGGCATGGAAGACAATAGGTGTTCCGTGTGAGTAATTGCAAAAAAGGCCAATTGGGATAAAATGTACAATGTGGAGAGAAGAATGATGTAAAATAAGATAGGAAAGCTTTATGTGGCCTGATTGTGTCTTCATCATGAAGGGCTTTAAATGCTAAAGGGATGAGTTCATACTTGACCCTAGAGGCAGTAGGAAGCTTCTGGAGTTCATTGGGTAGCAGAGTGAAGTGGTCAGACCTGTACTTTAGGTAAATCCCTTTGTCAGCTTTGTGAAGGATGATTAATGATTTGGGGGGAGGGGGGAGATACATGAGGCATGCATACCAATTAAGAGGCTTTTGCAGTAGTCTGGGAAAGCAATGATGAGGGCCTGACCTATGGTGGTCAAATGAGTAGAGAGAGAAGGGATAGAGAGGAAGGAAGGAATTACTAGGTGTCTGCTATGTGCCATGTTAAGTGACTTACCTGGAGTCACATAGCTAGTAAGGATCTGAAACCAGATTTGAACTCAAGTCTTCCTGACTTTAAGCCCAATGCTGTATCACCTAGCTGTATGTGAAAGGTTGTGGAGATATAAGTAACAGCAGTTGGCAACTGAATAGATATGTAGGATGAGGGAAAGTGAAAAGTAGGGTTGATTTCAAGTTTTCAAACCTGGATGACTTGAAGGATGGTGGTACCCTTTACAGATATAGGAAGTTTGAAATTACAGTGTATTTGAAGGAAAAGATAATGAATTCTGACTTGGACATGGTGAGTTTGAGATGCCTACAGGACATCCGTTTTTGAAATATGTCCAGTTTTGGTGATGGAAGACTAGAGCTCAGAAATAAAACTAGGGCTTGGATACATAGTTCTGGGAGTCATCAGAATAGTGATTAACATTAAAACCATATGAGCTGATTAACTTCCCAAGTGAAAAATATAATGAAAAGAAAGAGGATGCTCTTGGACAGAATCTTGGGAACTTTGGGAAAGTTTTTAGAAGAAAGCCCTGCTATCAATGAGTTTGTATAATTGGAGAAAGAAAACACAGGTTTAAATCATCCTGAGAACAATTGTAGAGCAAATGAACAAGCCAAGATGTAATTAAACATAAGAATCTGATATTCTTTTGTTTATCCTGGTTTCTCTAAGAATATTTTCTATCCTCAGGCAATTAGAGGGAAAGAGTAAATAGAATAGGATATGATTAGTCAGAAGAAGTTTCATATAGGTAAATGGTTTTTTTTTGTATTAAAATTTATTTAACTTTTTACATTCATTTTCACAAAATTTTGGGTTCCAAATTTTTTCCCCTTTTATCCCCTCCCCCCGCCCCAATACACCGAGCAATCTAATTTTCCCTATCACCAATCTGCCCTCTCTTCTATCATCCCTCCCTTCTCTTGTCCCCATCTTCTCTTTTGTCCTGTAGGGCCAGATGACTTTCTATTCCCCATTAACTGTATTTCTTATTTCCTAGTAGCAACAACAGTACTAACCAGTTGTTCCTAAAACTTTGAGTTCCAAATTCTCCCCATCCCTCCCTCCCCACCCATTCCCTTTGGGAAGGCAGGCAATTCAATATAGGCCATATCTGTGTAGTTTTGGAAATGACTTCCATAATAGTCGTGTTGTATAAGACTAACTGTATTTCCCTCCATCCTATCCTGCCCCCCATTGTTTCTATTCTGTCTTTTGATCCTGTCACTCCCTCAGTGTTGACTTCAAACTGCTCCCTCCTCCCATTACCCTCCCTACCATCACACCCCCCCTTGCTTATCTCCTTCTCCCCCACTTTCCTGTATTGTAAGATAGGTTTTCATACCAAAATGAGTGTGCATTTTATTCCTTCCTTTAGTCGAATGTGATGAGAGTAAACTTCATGTTTTTTTTCCTCAGCTCTCCTCTTTTTCCTTCCACTAGCAAGTCTCCTGCTTGCCTCTTGAATGAGATATAATTTACCCCATTCCATTTCACCCTCTTTCCTCCCACTACATTTCTCTCTCACCATTTACCTTAATTTCTTTTGAGATATGGTCCCATCCTATTCAATTCACTCTGTGCTCTCTGTCTCTGTATGTGCGTGCATGTGTGTATGTGTGTGTGTGCGTGCATGTGTGTATGTGTGTGTGCATGTGTGTGTATGTGTGTGTGTATGTGTGTGTGCATGCACGCGTGTACGTGTGTGTGTGTATGTGTGGTCCCACCAACTACCCAGATACTGAAAAGTTTTAAAAGTTACAAATATTGTCTCTCCATGTAGGAATGTAAACAGTTCACTTTTGGTAAGTCCCTTCCGACTTCTCTTTGCTGTTTATTTTTTCATTCTTCTTCTCATTTTTGTTTTTGAAAGTCAAATTTTCTTTTCAGCTCTGGTCTTTTCATCAAGAATGCTTGAAAGTCCTCTGTTTCATTGAAAGACCATATTTTCCCCTGAAGTATTATACTCAGTTTTGCTGGGTAGGTGATTCTTGGTTTGAGTCCTAGTTCCTTTGACTTCTGGAATATCCTATTCCACGCCCTTCAATCCCTTAATGTAGAAGCTGCTAGATCTTGAGTTATCCTGATTGTATTTCCACAATACTGGAATTGTTTCTTTCTAGCTGCTTGCAATATTTTCTCCTTGACCTGGAAATTCTGGAATTTGGCCACAATGTTCCTAGGAGTTTCTCTTTTTGGATCTCTTTCAGGTGGTGATCGATGGATTCTTTCAATACTTATTTTGCCCTCTGGTTCTAGAATGTCAGGGCAGTTTTCCTTGATAATTTCATGGAAGATGATATCTAGGCTCTTTTTTTGATCATGGCTTTCAGGTAGTCCCATAATTTTTAAATTGTCTCTCCTGGATCTCTTTTCCAGGTCAGTTGTTTTTCCCATGAGATATTTCACATTCTCTTCCATTTTTTCATTCTTCTGGTTTTGTTTTGTGATTTCTTGGTTTCTCAGAAAGTCATTAGACTCCATCTGTTCCATTCTAATTTTGAGAGAACTATTCTCTTCAGTGAGCTTTTGAACCTCTTTTTCCATTTGGCTAATTCTGCTTTTGAAAGCATTCTTCTCCTCATTGGCTTTTTGAACCTCTTTTGCCAATTGAGTGAGCCTATTTTTCAAGGTGTTATTTTCTTCAGCATTTTTTTGGGTCTCCTTTAGCAAGGTATTGACCCGTTTTTCATGCTTTTCTTGCATTTCTCTCATTTTTCTTCCCAGTTTTTCCTCTACCTGTCTAACTTGATTTTCAAAATCCTTTTTGAGCTCTTCCATGGCCTGAGCCCACCAGACATCCACCTGGGATGTCTGGGATACAGAGGCCCCGGCCTCCACATCTTTCCCTGATGGT
This sequence comes from Bettongia penicillata ogilbyi, assembly GCA_023548195.1. Taxonomy (NCBI): domain Eukaryota; kingdom Metazoa; phylum Chordata; class Mammalia; order Diprotodontia; family Potoroidae; genus Bettongia; species Bettongia penicillata. Next base: position 612,303 of record JAJHZJ010000418.1, on the reverse strand, counting down.
AAGAATAGTTCCTCGTCATCAGAATTGAAAGGCGGGAACATCTGTACCCCATCAAAGTAGCTCTCTATAGTCTTATTTTTCTTCCCTTTTCTGGGCATTTTCCCAGCCAGTTACTTGACTTCTGAGATTCCTGTCCACCCCCGCCTAGATCCGCTCAGCTAGGGGTCTGAGATTAAAATGGGCTTTCTGTGGCAGGCGCAGCTGCTATTCAATGTGGGCTTAAGTTCTGGTGCTTGGGTGGGGGCAGGGCCGTCTCCCAGGCTCAGTTCCCTCAGGGGGTTTATGCAGAGACCTTCGGTAATGGCCCTGAACTTCTGCCTGCTGGTCCGCAGTCCTGGGGGCCGCCGCTGCTGCCTCTGCTGCTGCCTCTCGAGGGGGCCCGAGTCACGGAGACACTCCGCTCCCCTCTCGGCCAGCCCAGAAGTCTCTCTCACTGACCTGTAGTGTCTGTGGGTGGAGGGACCTTCCCGGCTGCCGGAGGTTCCGAACGTCCCTGAAGCCTGCTCGGATCTGCTCCTCTCGGCCGTTCGGCCAGGGCAGCACAGGGGTGGGCTCCGCTTTCTGGGGTGCGACAGACCCCTGTGGACCGCTCTCTAGGACTCTCTGGAACGGAAATCTTTTCCATTGTGTTTCTGCGCACCTTGCAGTGCTCCAGAATTTGTGGGGAGTTCTTCTTGCAGGAAATATATGGACTGTGGGTTCGGAGCTAGCATACGTGAGTCTTTCTACTCCGCCATCTTGGCTCCACCCCCCCATATAGGTAAATGTTAAGCTATGTTTTGTACCAGATCGTTGATCATTTATTAAGTGCCTCACAAATCATGGGCAAGAAATGGGTATGAACTGAAAGAAAGGGAAGCATTTCATATGAGGAGAATAGGGTAAGCAAAAACAATGAAGAAGAAACTAGAATTAGTTCAGAGAGGATAGGAAATAAATAGACTTAATAGTGCAAAGGATTACTGGTGGAGGAGTTGAGGATAGTTTGTTATCTGTGCTTGAAACTTTTCAGGTGTTTTCAAATACATTGCATCCTTTGGATAAAAACATTTTTTTTGTAGAAAATGAATTTTTTTTTTCTTTTAGGTGCTTTTAAAACTTTTATTATCTGCAATGTTATCAGATCAGTAACTTATATCTTTTTAACTAGATGAAACTTAAAATGTAACCCTGTAAGTTGCAAATACTGTACCTGGATCTTAGAAATTCAGAGTAGTTAGTGATAGATATGTATGTATATTGTAAGGCGTGGAGATATCTATTTCTCTTTCTTTCCTATAAGTCATCTAAGTCATTTGTTCTACTTAACAAATATTGAATGATTTTTGTTAAACTGTAGATAACTTCTTGAATTTGAATAGACCATAGTCTAAAGCATTAATGTTTAACTGGGTATAAAAAAATGTGCACTAAGAGGTAAAGTTTCTGATTCTGAAATTTTCTGTACTTTTTACTTTTTCAAACAAAGACTGAGTATAGATTTCTTGATTTTCACTGGTTTTTCTTTTTTCCCCTATGTTTTCTTCTTCCAACCATCAGGGTGTACGAGATCTCTTAAAAGTGATTTTGGAGAAAATCTTAACAATACCGAATACAGTGAGCTCAGCTGTGGTACAGCAACTTCTAGCAGCAAAAGAGGTGACTTACATATGCACCTGGATTTTATTTCTAATTATCGTGTCAAAGAACACTTCCAGTTTATTCAGTCTACTAGTTTTCAGATTTCTGGGTTCTGTGGAACACAGGAGCAAAAAAAAAACTCATAGACCACTTTTCTATATTCTTTTTACTTATCACCGAAAAAAAAAGGAAGAGGGAGGAAAAAACCTCATTAGCACTAACAGAATTGCATTACTTTAAATTAATAATCATTATTATGAAATCCTGTAATTTGATTTTTATTAAATATAATAAGAATATTTAATAAAGGCAAGTATATATATATGTATGTATGTATGTTATTAATGACATAACAGGCCTAAGGATTTAGAATACCTTCCTGAACTTTTTGCTGTGCAGATTAACACTTTAGAGACCAGTAATCTAGTCCTATTTTCCTCTACCTTCATTATTGGCCCTATTTTATTCTTTATTTATTTTTACATTTTGAGATTGAATGTCCCTACCTTGTTCAGGCTGGAACCATTCATGGGCCGTATCTCACTACCGAATGAAGTGGACTCTTTGATTTACTCCATTTCTGTTATAGCTGGAAATATGTTCTGCTTTAGGCAATGTGGTGGTTCCATTGTTCCTGGGAATATTTTGATATAGGACTTGGTTTTAGCCCTTCTGCAGTTCAGAATTTCTATGTTCAAATAATCCATCAACCTCAGCTTCTCCAGGATTAGGGAATACAGGTTTGTCCCTCTATTCCCAGTCATTGACCCTATCTTAAAAGGCTCTCCCTCCCCCAGCAGGAAATCAATCTGTCAGTAACCTACTCCAGCGTTTTAATAATCCTCATTATGTGGAAATTGCTTTTTTATATTTAAACTGAATCCATCATGCACAAATTAGTCTCTGATGTTACTAGTTATATCTCTTAAAATCTTTGACAGTAATTTGACAATGAAAAGTCTGTCAAAGAATATTTGATTTGGCTTGAGTCAAATGTATATCTTGTCATCACAGGTTATAGCTTATATTTTGGAACGAAATGCCTGTTTACTCCCAGCCTATTTTGCAGTTACAGAGATAAGAAAATTATATCCTGAGGGTAAACTTCCACACTGGGTAAGTTTCATCAATTCCATGATTAGGTTTTATAGCTAATTGTGATATTGCTATAGTAATTGGGATGGACTAAATATTCACCATCACTATACTGTTTTCCAATATTGTTTCCCCATACTTTTTCTTCTCATGACCATCGAGGATGGAAAATTTATATAATTTTGCTCATTGATTTGGAGAGTTTCATTTGCTGCAAAGTAAACTGTACATAACTTTTGAAAATCAAATAGAGAAGGTGGCATGTAGTTAAAGAACCAGCCTTCAGATCAGGAAATCTGGGTTAAACTCTTTCCACCAATACCTTTGTGTCCCTGAGTCCTGGACAGCTCATTGATAGTGGGGATTTCCTCACCAGAGAATTCCCCATAACAATGAAATCACAAAGTCTCATCCTTGACCGAATTCAGGAAAACAAAGTCACAAGTAAATTTTATGTAAATATTCTTCGAGATTGAAACTTTACATACCAAATCTGCCTTGTTTTCATTTTTTTAAAGTTATTAGGTAACCTGGTGTCAGACTTTGTGGATACCTTCAGACCTACAGCAAGAATAAACTCCATTTGTGGTAAGATTAAATTGAAAGGTAAAATGTTACTATATCTACATTAGTTCCAAATTTATTGTGTAGCTTTTGAATTGCAGGAGTCTAGTTCTCTCCAAGCATTTGTTTTTTGATGGTGACTTTTTAGCATCCTTGAGAACATAGAAACATTGGATTAATACAAGGTTTATGTTAGGTTGTAAGGAGTACTGTTTGTTTTAGAATGAGAGGAAGAGAAGGAAGATGACACCTCTCTAGACTGGGTTTTATTAGCTTCAGCTTAAAGCTACTTTGGAAGATTTTGTTCTTGGTGACATGGAGAAACAAGGCTGTTGAAAAGACTTCTAGAGAATCCCAAAGCGTACAGAAGTTCCTGGGAGAGTGCAACCCATTCCAAGACAAACTTATACCTTTTTCCACTTCTTTGACTCTTCTGATTTGAAACAGCCTGTTAGGTGCCTTGTATAGTCTTGAAGAACTTAAAACATGTGGTTTTCCAGTTTGTCTGCACTTAGGTACGCTTTGGGACATTCTTAGGCATCACATTACCTTCAGAAATGCTTAAGTCTTCACATATAGGCCAGTGGTCTTCCAAATGTCCAGCTGATGCAGATATGACATTCCTGCTTAGGCCTGATCACCCAGGGACTCTGAAGTGTTTATCAGGATACATGCAGAGGAGGGTTGAATTGTCATTGATATACTTCTTCTGTTCCAACATGAGTCTCCTATAGGTAGTAGAAAGGCAGTAAATGTAAATTGACAGGTGAAATGGTGATTCACCACATTTGGAGACTGATTGTTTTTCTTTTCTATTCATTTCCTTTCACTGGGTCCTTAGCTTGACTTCCTGCCTCTTTTTCCCCACCCCTGTTCTCTCCCTCAAATCGTCATTTGGTAGACAGTATCTCACACAGGAAATGGATTGACAGTAAAGAGAGGTTTAGTGAAATTGTTACAATTATGATGATTAATAGTAATAATAGGTATCAATAATAGTTACATTAATGTATTACTATACTGTAACAGGATTCATACACGTATTGTGTCATTTGTCATATCCTAGTGAGATAAATAGTGCTATTATTTTTCCCATTTTCAGATGAGGAAGATGTCCAGTGACAGCTCTTCTGTCACCCCAGTCTTCTGCCTCTAAGTTGTGTGCTCTTCCCATGATTCTTCACTGACATCAGTTTCATATTGGTGAACTATCTGTTGTTTCTATACATACAGGCTTCAAAAGTTTCTTAGAAAAGTTAAAAGTTGGGCAGGCATCGTCAACATCATCATTAAAATCATTATAACGTTACAGAGGTAGAGCTAGGCAGACCTGAGAGGTCATGTAGTTCAACTCCCTCATCTTACACGTAAGGAAACTAAAGCCCAAACAAGTAAAGTAGCATGCTGAAGATCACACAGTGAAGAGTCAGAATCAGGACAAAATCCTCATCCCCAAATATAGTACTAGATCCCCAAACCCCAAATACAGTACCAGATATTTACCTCCTTCCTCAGCGTGAGTTGTGATTACTTGGGCACAAAGATAGCTTCTGATGCTTGAGCTTATATAGTCTCTCAGTAGCACTTGTCTTAGGAGAGTATTCTGTCCTTTACATGTGAAATCATGATGGCACCTAACTCTATTTGTGTTTAAAAATGTGTAAGCCAGTTGCTATTGTTTGTTTTTGGTTTGGGGAATGGAAATATTTAAAAATTGGAATTTAGAATTAATTTGGTATGACCTTGGAGCAATTATTCATTTTGAAAAAGAAAATTTTTTTAAAATTTTCATTTACTTTTTCTTTCTTTTTTCTTTTGGTGTTTGGTCAGTCAAGAAGCATTTATTAAAGTCACTATGTGTAACGCTGTGCTGAGATCTGGTAATTCAAACATTAGCAAAAAGATTGTCTTTGCACTCATGGTGCCTCATTTTTTAAAAATTTATTTATTTTTAATTTATGTAACAAAACAAGCATTTGCATAACAGTATAATTTTTAAGTGTTTGCACGTGAAATTGCAAATCTGTTATGTCCAACTTGCTATTCCTTTTAAATATATAATGAAGTATTCATGTAAATTTCTTTTTTTCTTCTTCCCTTCCATCCCCAGAGATGGCTACCATTAGACACAAATTTGTATATATATTTAAAATCATTCTATATGTACTTCTTTTTATCAGTTCTTTCTCCATGCGGGTAGCATCTTCCTTCATATGTCCTTTGTAATAAATTTGGGTATTTATGATAGTCAAAATCACTTCCTTGCTCAGTGTTTCTTAAAGAGAACTATTGCTGTGCTCTCTTGCTTTTGCTCATTTCACTCTTCATTATTTTGTGCAAGTCTTTCCCTGTTTTTCTAAAATCATTGAGCTCATCATAGCATAGCATTCCCTCACTTTGTTTCTTTGTGTGACTTGGTTTTTTTTATTTCCTATTTGGAAAACAATCCATAACAAAAGCATTGTCATCTAAACTGTCTTCCAGACCTTTTTGCACACAGATAGATAGAATGGAATCAGAATTTTTTCTTAGTTTATTTTTTATCATGAGGTTCTTTGATTCTGAGATGTCTGACCTTTTGCAGCTTCTGTGTGCTTGGGCATTTCAAATTCCTTCCTCATCCTTTATTTGATATGCTATTTTTCTTTCATCAAGTAAGACAAAATCCCTAAGGTATCCACCTAAACATCTGAAACAAATGGTAGTGGTGGTTAAAGAATATGACTGTAGAATACTCCCACAACTTCTGTTAAAAGGTTTTACATGATGGTTTTTAAGTACATTTGTTGTAATTTGAGGTTAAACTAACAAGATTCAATTTTGTGGCCTTCAGAGGTGAGGCACCATGCATTTACTAAGCATTGCATTTACTCACATGCATTTTGTGTAATACATGCAGGGCGCTGTAGTCTCCTGCCAGTGGTAAATAACTCTGGTGCCATATGTAATTCCTGGAAATTGGATCCTACAACACTTCGTTTTCCTTTGAAAGGCCTTTTACCGTATGATAAGGTATGTTGTTGCCATAAGAAAAACTGAATTGAATCCACCTTTTGGTCCATACAGAAATCTTAATCATAAGATGTATTCTGTACAGTTACCATCTTTGTAGTCCCAGGCATTACATATGTAGCTAAAGAAAGTGATGAATTATAATCAGATTACCACATTATTCAAAAAATATTCTAATAGTGTATGGTATTGCTGCCTCTATGCCAGAGGCCCTTTTCTGGCAGAGCATTTTCAGGTAATAGGATAGTTTTCCTTTTGGGGGATATTTAGGCAAGTGAATCATAGGGACTAAGACAGCTTCAGGTAGTTTCTTAAAAACTTTTCATAATATGATTAAGAGTTTCAGTCATTCTAGATGAGAAAGAAACAGGGTGGGTTTATTTTTTTATTGTGTTAGAGGCAAAAAATGCATAAAAACTAATAAACCAATCATGTGGCCAGTAGTTCTGTGACTATAATACAACTATACAGAATTAGCATGTTTTCTTATTTTTAAACTATTCTAGTGCAAAAATTATACATGTGGAGAGACTAAGATATTTGCCTAATAATTTACAGTAAGTTAAAAACAAAATAGGTGTCATCATCCTTCCCAGTCTGGCTTACTTTCTACTAAACATTGCTTATTCAAAAGTGATAAAAATATCCCGAATTGTTAACCTTTTTTTCAAATTGTTTAAAGTTAAAGCTAATTCTGTTCTTGAAGCAGCAATTTTCTTTATGTTTTAAAGGATCTGTTCGAACCTCAGACAGCTTTATTGAGATATGTGTTGGAGCAACCTTATTCCAGAGATATGGTCTGCAATATGCTAGGTTTAAATAAGCAGGTACTGTACTATGCTGTAAACCTAGTAAATTCTGCATAGAGTCTGCACTATTCTTTTCTCTTTTCTTTGCTATAGCTAACTGAGCAAAACAGTTTAGGACTATTCAGTGATTTTCTTTTTTACTTAAAACAATATTAGGTTTATTGAATACTATATTGTTCCTATCATTTATTATTGCTTTGGAGATGTTTAAATTGAAAAGTAGATATTTTGAAAGTTGATTTTTTTTGCATTGCTTTTTTTTCTATAAGGCCAGCCTCAAGTATACCTTTTGCCAGATAAACCTACACATGACTTAATCCTAATATTTTATTGTTACTGGTCTTCATTCTGTTTTGGTGTTGTTTTTTTTTCCTATTGTTTGGATCTCTAGTTTTTGCAGCATTATTATCTTTGTCATTTTTTCAGCATTGCATCATTGGAAAGTTGAATTTTCTTTCTTTTTCTTTTTTTAGTTGTTTTGTTTGTTTTAAAGTAGCTTGACATGTGGGAGGGCTTGTTCTGACTCTGGGTTCCTTGAGGCTGGCCTCATAGTCACTGTTTTGTCTTTTCTTTTTTTCTTCCTTTATTTTTGTTCTGTCCTGTCTTGTCCTGCCCATCCTCCAATGCTCTAGACCTTGAACATTGCTCAGGTATGTTCACAACCTTACTGTTGTATTGTGACTAACGATACGCTGGCCGCTTTGTAGCCACTGATTCCATTTAGAGAATACGTGTATGGTCGGGGCTTGAAATTGGCAGGACCATGCTGAGACCAGGGCCACTAAAAAAATTTCTTCTTGGGATGTGAGAGTTATTTTTTATAGCTTTGGTTTTTGGTGTTTTTGTTTTTGTTTTTTGTTTTTTGGTGTTTAATTTTTTTTTCTTTTTTTTAAAAGACTATAGTCATTACTCATTAAAGCCTGTCATTTTTTTGATGGACTATTTTCCCTTCCCACTCCATCTTGTTTTTCAAATTCCACGGCTGAGCTAAGGTTTTAGCTAGCCTAGTGGATAGATTTGTGGTGGCCTTCATCTTTGCTGACAATTGAAAAAGCCATACCCTCAAACGAAACATATCTTTCTGTTGCTTTGTTAATGAAACATTTTAATAGAGAAATGCTGTCTTTAAAGCTGGAGTGGTAAAATTGCTATAGTGAAGACTTTTTTGGAAATATGGGGCTTTACTAAGAAAGGTAATATTCTTAGGTAGCCCCCGCCTGCTTGACCAATATTCTTCTGTGTCAGTCTTTGCCAAAAGTGGCCTCCTCCAAAAGTGAGCTTCTCTGAAATCAAAGCTGACTTGTTATGGGGGAGACACACTACGGCCTAACTGTATAAACCAAACTCCAAACTCTTATACTGTCCCAAGTCTATTTCCAGGACTTTTCACCTTTGAAATTTTAAGGAAAATAGTGGTTCCAATTGTTTTTGTTTAAAAATTTTGAGCCCAACATATTAAAGTAGACCAGTTGAAAAACCTACTTTTTTTATTTTAAAAAGACATCATTGTCTAGGATATATAAAATAGCGTTGCTGTTTGCAATACTATAGTGAAGGTTGTGCCAGTGCTTCCATTTATAAAACCCTATTTTTAAGGACATATAGCTTGGCCATAAAACTTGCTCAGTGTTGAAACTTTGCATGCCAAACCTCACCCTAGTAGCAGTATCTTTTTTATTATTTTAATTTTTTTATTATTAGTAAAATTTTACCAAGTTTCCTCTGTTGGACAATCTTTTGTACACGTGCATCTCAAATGACTTCACACTACAGTATATGATAGTTATCTGATTGTATATTCCCATTGAACACTTTAAAAACCAAACCACTTAATAACTCTGATCAACCTTCCCTTGAACAGAGGTAAGTATTATTGGATTTTTAAAAAATGGTCAAACAACGCCTAAATCCCAGTTTTGTTTTTTTGTGGTAGGCCTTAGTCACACTTCAATTCCTTTTTCAGTTTCCTGGATATTGTATATATGATAGCTAATCTGCATGTGATTTTTCCCAAGTAAATCACTTATACTAGACTTCTACCTTTGGAAAACATCTTTTCTCAAACCAGAGTTGCCTTAAACAGTTCCAAAACTGTTGGTAAAACAAGTATAGTCCTGGGCTGATCATTTCAGTACCAAGTTTCAACCTAAAAAAATTTTATGACTAAGAAATAATTCCATAAAAAATAAAGTTTATAATGGAAATGCTGACAGAACATTTACCACATCAGTCCTACTGTAGTATATGCATCATCAAAATTTTATACTTCATCAATAATTGCTTTGTAGGAACTCTAAGATTGAAGCAAACATCCTAACTCGATTTTTAATAGTATATTTTTACTTGTTGGAAAGTAGAGTAGAAAATAAGGATATACATTCTTTGAATCAGATGACTTAAAATATTTACTAGGTCAGTTAGTGTTCTCTTTTAGCAATATAGTACTGTACACTATACTGTACTTTCTTGTCTTTTCTCTGCTCTTACAAAAATATATCTAATGCTTAAATATCTTTCAAGAGCTATCTTTTTTACATTTTCCAGTAGGAATTAGACTAATTTTTAAAAAATAAAATGTTCACACAATACTGTGAAGATCAGTAATATAGACTCTAGCAAAAAGCCTCATGTTGGAGGTCAGGACTTATGTAAGTTAAAGGAATATCTATACTAAGTAGACTTGCATAAACCAGATGCATTTCTCTTATTAGAAGTTTTAATAAAAGTAGCTCAGAATTACATGATTTGTGGCTTGCAAAGTGCTTCCTTCACAACACTGATATAGTTAGTGTAAGTATCTCTAACATTGATCAGGAAATTGAGACTTGGAGAGGCAAAGTGATTTGGTTATAGGGCTAGTAAGTACAAGAGAACAGTCTCATCAAATCCAGGCCTTCTTACTCCTAGTCGTTTTCTGCCACACCACAGTACTTGAATTTATTATAGCATTTTCTAACAGTTAGTAGACCTTAACTACTTCCTGCAACATAGTCATGAGTAGCAGCTAAGGAAGCATCTTTTTGTTATGCCTGATGACTCATTAAACTGATTCTTTTCCTGATCAGAGAATAAAATGTGGAAAATATGGTGGAGAAAGAGCTTTTGCCTTAACTTGCTATGTGGCTAGAATGTTGAATTGGTTCCTAGCTTCAAAATGAGTCTTGGGATTTTTTTAAAGTCACTCATTTCCCAGAGTAAAGGTTTTTTACTTTTTAAAAATATCATAATAAGAACATTCATAGGAGTATTATAATAATACTATAAATTGTCATGTACCACATCTTAATATAGAAGAAAGCCTACTCCTGTAAGCTAATGGCAAACTTCATATAATTACTCATTTCATTGAACAATGAAAAATGTGAATGTATAAATATTTTTGTTAATCTTTTATGACTTGGTTTTCTAAGCTAAAGATTTAAAGCCAAATATCCTGAAATTTAAACTGTTAAAAGCAAAAGTTAAAATGTAAATTCTAAGTTAAAATACTAATTTAAAAATTCATTTTGATATAAAATGTTAAATTATTCAAGTATGTATTTGACTAAAATCTAGCTTTCAGTGAAGGTGATTTAAGTTCCTTGATGGCATGGCATCTCCATGTTTCTAGTACCTTACAGGGTGCTTTGTACATAGTAGACACTTAAGTGTTTTCACTTAAGTAAATAGTTTTAAGCTTAAATATTACTAAGGCCTTCAGAAGTTTAGAAATGACAAGCTCCAGAAATGAAATAAAAAGTAAGATATCTCTTTTCAGTGAGTCTTTTAGAGCTTGTCTTTTAGCCTAATGATGACAGTTAATTCAGAGATTTCCAGATGCTTTATTAAGGGGTAATTTCTTATACTTCTCAAAATTCTCTGCAGTATAGCAAGATGCTAAATATTAATATTGCTATTTTATAGTGAAATTTCATATCTAAGTAGTGTTATATTAGTTATGCAGTTACTAAGAGACAATTAGATATAAAATGCAGTACCTGATTCATAGTCTCTTGCTCAGTGCACATACTATATAGTGTGCTCTCTGTATGTTGAAGTTTTATAGAATAACAGAACCAACATACTTGAGCTTTTAGAAACATTTGCAGTCTGGACCAATAATAGCTGGGAAATTTAGAATGAATATTAATGAATATTCTGTAAGGCATTATAATATTAAATTCTTAGAAAAAAAGGACTTTGACATTGAAGAAAGTCTTTGGGTATTGGCTCGTTTTGTTCTAGATTTCACTAGTTGGAAAACCATGTTGGCTTTTCCTTTGAATTTCCTACTATTTCTCACTTTGTTAGAATCCTGTTATTCACAGTAATAATGAACATTTTGGCTTTCCTCTTTAAATCATTCTACTGACCTTAACTATTTTACCACCACAACCCTTCTGAGAAATAGGTAGGTAAGTATTATCCTGATTTTTTTTTTTAACAGATCATAGATATTTAAAGAGAAACTTCTAAATTTGACTCAGGTTTTCAAAATAGATTTCATTTAGTTTGTTCTTTGTTGATTGAAATAATTTGATGGGGGAAATCATCTTTGGGGAGGGAGATTATAGATCACCAATTGGTCAGTTTCTGCTCCCTAAGAAAATACTTATTACTAGTGACAAATTCCTACTGGAAATCCTGGCTTCACTTCTTTTCACAAAATTTTCTGACTCTTATACTTGGAATGACTTCACTCTAAATTTGTATCGTCTTGATGCCCTTCTTGGGTTGTTGGTGGTTAGCAGAACTAGTGAATTTCAAGCCCTGTACACAGTAGTTTTGCATGCTGAATTATAAAATAGTCTGTAGTGTTGTCTGTTGCACTTTGCTCTGCTTCATAATGATTTAGTTTTGGAGGAAAAAGTACTGTATTTTCAATTGGTGGTGTTAATATTGCTATTTGTAAATCTGTAACGTGGTTGAACCGTGATCATGGCATTGTGTTTTTGGAGAGAACATGGAACAGCAGTTGATGCTTACAGTTTTGGTTAATTGTTCTGTTTTTGCATGCCTTAAGAAAGTGCAGCTAGATTTGTAGCTTTACAAGTTTGAGCTGGCAAAAAGCATGCAAAAGAGGATATGCTGTTCATTGTATATTATTAAAATTTGTCCCCATTTTTGTACTTTTCTCCTTAATCAAAGAAATCATATCCCTTTTTCATGGCAAAAGGCAAATAATAGCATCTTTAAAGTATAGGAAAAAAGCATCTCTCCTTTAACAATTATATTTACTAAAAAAAGGCTGTCATGTCAACTGCCTGGCTACTAAGACACATAACTTGTTTGTTTTCAAGAAAATGCAAGAACAACTAAAACAAATTTTGTGGATGCGTGGGTGTATTTTTTTTAATGTGTATGTTTTCAAAAAACAATTTGAAAAAACAAAGCATAAATCTTTTTGCCTCTAGAAAGGGAAATTGCATTTTCATTTTTAGTTTTTAAGCTCAGTTCTTTTTTTTAAATAGTTTTTTTTGCTTTGTTTTACAATTAAAGCTGCATTATGTTTGGGTTGTAAGAGAAAAGCATACATTTAGCAATATTCTGATCAAATTTTTGCAAAAGTTTTTTTTTGGGGGGCCAATTAAACATGCAGAAAATGTCTTTGTTCAATAAAATTAGGTTTTGTACAAAAAGACTTAGACTCTTTCTAAATGAACCAGTGTATTTAAAGGTTTAAGTAGAAAATGAAACACCTTTTAACTTTAAAACAAATGGCTCACACTGTGCTTTACTAATCTATTATGAACCATCCAAAAACCTTGAAATTCTAGATTTGTGTATGAATTCTGATTTTTCTGAATAACCAAGGGTTTCCAGATAATTTTGAACAAGAGCCATTATCAAGTTAAAATCAGTTTTTCACATGAGTTTAAATCAGAAATGCCATAGGAGGTCTGGTAGAAAGGTTGTAGAGCTTTTTATTGAATAGATGTTATCTTCTGTGACATAACATAGTGCAGCTTTAATAGACTAGTCTAACTTTAACTTCTTAAGTTCAGACTTCATTTCATGCTTCCCAGCCTCTTGTTTAATATTGTCTATCACCTGATTACTTCTAAAGCTAACCGAGAGGCTTTTGGAATACTGTATCTAATCTCTGTCCTACAGCACAAACAGCGCTGCCCAGTGCTGGAGGACCAGTTGGTGGATCTGGTGGTTTATGCCATGGAACGTTCAGAAACTGAGGAGAAATTCGATGATGGGGGAACCAGTCAGCTTCTGTGGCAGCACCTCTCAAGCCAGCTCATTTTTTTTGTACTTTTCCAATTTGCAAGTTTTCCTCATATGGTTCTATCTCTTCATCAAAAGGTATGTATTAGACCTCTTTTTCAGTAGGGAATATTGATTTTAGGTTGTAGTTTGCTTTTTGTTTTAAAAAAGCTGATTGTAATTTCAAAGAGCATAACTTAATGATGTGGTTTTAGTGCTGACAAATAGAAATCCTGAGACTAATTTCAGCTCCGTCATGATCTTTGGCAGATTATTTTAACCTTTTTTGTTACCTGATAACATGGGTTCAAATTCTGTCTCTCAGAAGATAAAATAATAATAAAACAAACTTTAACATTATTTACACCCATAATTTTTATTATGAAATGCATGTTGTTGAACTAAAATGACTGTTAGAGTTGATTTTTGTAAAGTTCCATCACAAGAAAGTTGGTTGTTGAGAGGCCATCAGTTGTTTTAGCCATAGCACAGGAGCTAGGCATTTAGAATCTGTGTCTTGGAATGGATCACCAAGCCACTGAAATCACGGACCTTTGAAGAATTGGAGTACTTTGTAAATGCTAAAGTTAGATCATAAGCTTTCTCACAGTAGAAATTACATCCCACAGATTCTGCAGTTGAAATTCTTCTGTTTTGTAATGGTAACTCCCATCAGTGTTGACGAACTGTGCTTTTCATACCTCTTTTACAGTTAGCAGGGCGGGGTCTAATTAAAGGCAGAGACCATCTCATGTGGGTACTGCTACAGTTCATTTCTGGAAGTATTCAGAAAAATGCATTAGCTGATTTTCTCCCTGTTATGAAGCTCTTTGATCTTCTTTATCCAGAAAAAGAGGTAAGTTTGACCATTCAGTGGAAAACACATATTGAATTTATATTAAGGATTCAGTATAAGGGAAATAGTACTGCAGTAATGGAAAGAATGTGGACTGAAAATTAAAAGACCTGGGTTCTGGTCCTGATTGTAATTAACTGTAACTCTGGACTCAGTTTTCTTAACTGTAAAATAAAGGGATGGACTACGTGATTTCTAAGGCCCTTTTGCAGGTAAGAAAACTAAAACATAAAGTGGTTGTAACTTGCCCAAGGTTATGTAACTGGCTAGTGTTAGATGGAGTACTAGAATCCAGGACTTACAACACCTAGTCCAGAGCAAATTTGACAAATTATATCTTGAAGTTTATCTTCAAATTCTCATAGTTCCTTTAAAAAAAATTATTGATGCTTTTTTATTGTTTTAGTCATCAAAGTAATTTCCTTATGTGTCAAGCAAGGAAGCATTTATGAAGTACTGACTTTGTGTTTAGGCATGCAAAGATAAAAATGTAACCATACTGCCCTCAAAGACTACATTTTGGAGGGAAGGAATCATGTACAAGTATCAGTAAATACAACATAATTTCAGGAGGTGTAGTGCCAGTGTGACACCCATAGCAGCTGCTATGAATATACAGGTGTATTTCCAGGGTGAATTTGCAAAATATAAATAACTCTCTTACTCAGAGATGAAGCTAAGATATTTATTCAGATACCAAAAAGCCAGATCCACCATGGTAACAAAGAAGTTTATACACATCACCAATCCAGGGATCACTTCCATCCCCAAGTCTTCTCTCCCTTAAACCTCCTACAAACAAGCTCCCCTAGGCAAAATTCCTTCCTCTCTCACTCAAGCTAGGTACTCAGCTCTGTCTCACTCTTACTTCCTGTTCCACCTGTTCAGCAAGCTCCTCCCACCATGGCCTCCGTGTGACTCAAACTCCTTGTGACTTAGGCCTCATCACAGTAGTCAGCTGAGCCTGAGCTCAAAGGAGGTCACATAGACCTATAAATGGGTGGGAAAGATCTTCCCATTCTATTAACTCTACAGGAGGCTGGGTAGTGGCTGGGGGGTGGGAGGGATCAGGAAAGGTCTCAAGAGATATTTTAAAGAAGTTGAGCTGAGATATCTTAGATGACGATAAGAGGTGTGGAGGAGAGCACCTTCCAGGCATGGGAGACAACCTGTATAAGGGCACAGAGATAGAAGATGCAATGTTATTTATGAGGGATTGGAAGTAGGCAGCTTGGTTGAACTGTAGCATACACAAAAGAGAATAATGTATAAGGTGCTTGGAAAAGTTAAGTTTAAGCAGCCAGGTTGCAAAAGGCCTTAAATGCTAACCTGAGAAGGGTTAACTGAATTGCCCAGGGTCACACAACTAGTTAAGTATTTGAGGCAGGATTTGAATTGTCTTCAAGCCCGTTATTTTATCCATTCTTAAACCTCACTGTCCTTAGAGGAAATAGAAAATCACTGAAGTTTATTGAGTAGGAGAATGACATAGTAGGACCTCTAAGCTTTAGGAATATCAATTTTGGAGCTGTGTAATGGAGAGACACTTTCGACTCTTGGAGTAGTCCAATCCAGAGATAATTAGGACCTTGAGCTAGGGTGGTACCTTGTAAATGAGGTGAAGGGAATCTAAATGAGAGATGTTATGAAGTAGGAGCAATAGGATTTGGCAGCTGATGAGATATGTGGAATGAGGAAGAGTAAGATAGAGAAGTTAGGAAGAAGGAGAGATTGGGTGGAGGTGGGGGAGATCATACAATTGAAAATGTTCAGTATATATCTGATGATGTGGGAGGAGCTCAGGAGAACTATAGTTGGATGAGTAGATTTGAAAATCACCTTTGTGGAAATGATATCCCATAAAAATTGATGAAGTCACTAAGAGAGTAAGAAAAAGAGACCAGAAAGCACTCACATTTAGGGTGACATAAATAATAAACCAGGAGTGCGCAGATAGAATAACCAAGGGAGCTACTGTCAGGAAAACTCAGAGAGGAGATAGAATGCAAGAAGAAAGGAGGATGGTCTACAGTGTAACTTGTTGCTCAATTCACTTTCCATCAGTTCAAACAAGACCTGACATTTTTCTCTGAATTCCTCATTTTTTGGCATGATAGGAAAAATTAGAAACAAAAGTATGTACCCATTGGTTGAAGAATGGCTAAACACATGATAATATTCCATTATTCTATTTAAGAATATTCTATTATTGTTCAGCAGTTCATCAATTGGTTGGGTACACACTGTGTTTCTAGTTTTTTTCTATCATTAAAAATTCTGCTGTGAATTTTTTTTTTTTTTTTTTTTTTTTTTTGAGTAATAGACACACACATGCGGGACTTTTTTGTCTGACCTCTGGGGGAGGCAAATGTGATTGATTATAGGGTCTCCAGGTCAAAAAGAATAAAAAATGTAATAACTTTTTCCATAATTAGTAACTATTCCTCTGATTGCAAATTGTTTTTAGATATATAACCTAGCAGTGGGAACTCTGGGTCAAAGGGTATGAATAATTCAGTAACTTTTCATATAATTACAAATTGTTTTACAGAATGTTTGAATCAATTTGCAACTCCACAGTGTATTTATAAACTCCATATAACCCCTCCACATATCCCCTCCAACATTGATTAATCTCATGTTTTATCATCTTTGCCAGGGGTGAAGGTAAACTTTGATTTGCGTGTCTCTTAATAATGATTTGGAGCATTTTTTCATGGGTTGTCATAGTTTGTGCTGTTCATCTTTTGAGAACTATTCATGTCTTAACCACTTGTTTTTGCAGGGAGTGCCTTTTGATTATTTTTAATATTCTCTCCCTTTTCAAGTGACAATTCATTATTTGTGTGCATATTTTCTGCCTTTTCAGAGAATGTAAACTCCTTCCAAACAGGAACTGTTTTGTTGTCTTTATACATGCTATATATATAATTGTGTATAATCTGTGCACAATAGGTGCTTAATAAATGCTCCTTCTCTTGTTAAGTGGATTTAGGATTTGTGTCTTATAAGGGAAAGCTCAAAAATGGGTTCCATTTCTGACTTCTGTGTCATTTAAGCTCTCTAGACCTGTTTTCATATATGAAAAACAAAGGAGTTGGATTGTAATATTTCTCAGCCCTGCTTCTAGATCTGTAATTCTCATTTGTAAGAATACCTAAAACATACTGCTCCTTTATTTTTGTGATACCATACAAATGTGTTCTTTCTTAGTGTATTCCTGTGCCAGATATTAACAAACCTCAGTCAACCCATGCCTTTGCAATGACATGTATTTGGATACATCTAAACAGAAAAGCCCAAAATGACAATTCCAAACTGCAGATTCCTATACCTCACTCCTTAAAACTTCACCATGAGTAAGTCAGTAGCTTTATGTTGTTAATTTTTAAATTAATATAGAAATTAGTGGAATTTGGGAGTTACTGTTGAAGCTGATCCTGTTTACGTACTAATTAATATATGTGTCACAGCTAAAGTTGAAAGACTAACCAGTGTCTGCAACAGAGAACTAATGACCTTAATTAGAATGGCAATAGTGCTTATATCTTCAAAAGAAGTCATTTATAATCTCATTGTAATTATTAGAATTTGTAAATAATGATATTTCATAATTCCTTATATACTACCTTTTAAAAAAGAAGGCTTAGGTAGCACTTTGTAATGATATCTGTAGTTAAGGTAGAGTAATAAATTGACTTACAATTCTTCAGTTTGCAAATTATTCCTTTCTGATGCTAGTCTTTACATACTATGCATATACCCCTTGATTGCTTACTTTAGCCATTATGCTCCTGCTACTGATAACATATCTTTTTAAAACCATCATGTGTGTATGGAGTATATTCTTTATATGTTCAGAAATAGCATTGTATTCTGTATTATTTCAAGATTGAATTCCCATTGTCCCTATATTTTGAGATTCTTGAGGAATTGTGTAATAATATACAAAGATTCTGGTTATAATCTGTCTAGAATCCTTGATATGTGTATTGCCTTTGTGTATTTTGGGACAGGTAAATATAGCACCTTTAGGACCTAAGGTTTTATCTCTGTTCAAAGATTAAAATCAAAAGATTGAAAATAAAAAAAATTTGTGTTGCAACTATAAGTTTGTGGTATATTACATCTATTTTTATATTTAATTTAACTTAATATTCGTAGATTCTTGCAACAAAGTCTTCGAAATAAAAATTTGCAGATGAATGACTATAAGATTGCCTTGTTGTGTAATGCATACTCTACAAATTCAGAATGTTTCACATTACCTATGGGAGTTCTAGTAGAGACTATTTATGGCAATGGAAATATGAGAATCTCTCTCCCTGGAATTAATTGCATGGCATCAGGATCTATCACCCCCTTACCAATGAACCTGTTGGATTCCCTTACAGTGCATGCTAAAATGAGGTATGTTCTTTCATTCTTTTGGGTCTGGTGTTATTTTTGGTTGATATCAACTGGTTTAGTGTTTGGTTTTTAGATTTTTGTCTTGGTGCCTTGTATATGTGTGCTCACGCTGGCTCTCTCTGTCTCACACACACACACACTTTTTAGCTTTTTCACACTACTCTGCATTTCTAACTATTACAAGCCATTCCCCAGTCTTATCCTGCTCTCCATTGGTTCTAACATGTATTTGCATAGAGTTATGTTGCATGCCTAAAGTAGATTCTTTCCACATCTTTCTTCAAATCTCAGCTAAGATACGAACTTCTTCATGTTGCCTGTCTTGATTCTTCCCCACCACACAAAGCAAGCCTACCTTATCCCTTTCTCATTAACTTCCCTTAGGTATTTATTGCAATCTAACTTATATGTATTTCTGTACATGATTTGAATCTTTTCCTCTGCCTCTTACTTGTAAGCCTTTTAAAGACAAGAACTTTATTTCTTCTTTGTGTCAGCAATTACAATAATACTTTAGTTAGAGTAGGCATTTAGTACATGTTATGTAATTGGATTCTCAGAGTATATAAGCAATGTCTTCATGAAATTAACAATAGAAAATTGCCAAATTTAGTGTTTCCATGAGTTTATTGAAGCACAATTCCTGACATGTGTAAGCATTTAGTCAATAGTTAATTATCATTGGATTGAAAACTGCTTAGTGTCAAGATTATGCTTGTGGTTGCAGAATATGAACAATTTAGCTCACTTAAATATTCTAAATAATAGCTTAAAGAATTGATTCCGATTTTTGTTTGAAAGTGAGATAAAGAGTGCCAGAGGTGGAGGCAAAAAGACATGGTTTCAAATCCTACCTCAGCACCTTAGTAGCTGAATGATTATGTACAAATTGTTTAACCTCTTTGGACTGTAGTTTTTTTGTAAAATGGGGATAATAACAAAATTTATTATGAAGAAAGTGCTTTGCAAAATTTATTTAAATTTTCCTTTATAAATTGAGCTATTATTGTCAGTCATACCTAAAATTTGAACTTTTTTTCCCCCTCTCTTCCTTTTACAACAGCTTAATTCACAGTATTGCTACAAGGGTAATAAAACTGGCACATGCAAAATCCAGCGTGGCATTGGCCCCAGCCCTAGTGGAAACCTACAGTCGTTTACTGGTTTACATGGAAATAGAATCCTTGGGCATTAAAGGATTTATTAGTAAGAGCAAATTTTCTTTTTTAAAAAATATTTTATTTTTTCCCAATTACATATAAAAACAATTTTTAACATTCTTTTTCTAGAATTTTGAGTTCTGAAGGGAATGTGAGGTGGGGGCATGATAGAAGGGAGGGCAAATGGGAGGAGGGAGTAATAAGAAGTAATCACTTTAGGGGAGGGACAAGAGAGTATGGTGCAGGATAGGGTGGAGTCTTTCACAACATGACAGTTATGGAAGTCTTTTGCAAAATTACATATATAGCCTATATTGAATTGCTTGCCTTCTCAGTGGGGATTGGTGGGGAGGGAGGAAGGGAGAGAAGTTGGAACTCAAAGTTTAAGGAATGAATGTTGAGAATTGTTTTTGCATGCAACTGGGAAATAAGAAATACAGGTAATGGGGTATAGAAATCTTTCTTGCCCTACAAGAAAAGAGAGAAGATAGGGATAAGGGAAAGGAGGGGTGTGATAGAAGGGAGAGCAGATTGGAGGAAGGGGTAATCAGAATGCACGATGTTTCAGAGTTGAGGGAGGGGAGAGATGGGGAGAAAATTTGGAACTCAAAATCTTGTGGAAAGGAATGTTGAAAACTAAAAATAAATAAAAAAATAAATTTTGAGTTCCAAATTCTTTCCTCCACCTAACTGCTCCCTAAAGTGTTAAGCAATTTGATGTGGAGTATACATATACAGTCATATATATTGCAAAACATTATATATATGTATGTGTATATGTGTGTGTGATGTTGTAAAAGAAAACACAGACTACCACTACCACACCCCCACCTCCCCCAAAAACACACCACAGAAAAAAGAAAGTGGAAAAATAGTATGCTTCAATCTGCATTTACACACCATCAGTTCTTTCGCTGGAGGTGGATAGCATTTTTCATCATGAATCCTTTGGAATTATCTTGGATCTATATTGCTGAGAATAGCTTAAATCGTTCACAGTTGATCATCATGCAACATTGTTGTTAGTGTATGCAATGTTCTGGTGCTGTTCACTTTACTTTGCATCAGTTCATGTAAGTCTTTCCAGGTTTTTCAGCAATCATCCTACTCATAGCATAATAGTATTTCATTACAGTCATATACCACAACTTGTTCAGCCATTCCCCAATTGATAGGCATTCCCTCAATTTCCAGTTTTTGGTCACCACAAAGAGAGCTGCTATAAATATTTTTGTACAAGTAGGTCCTTTTCCTTTTTTTAGTCTCTCTGGGATTCAGTCCTAGTGGTAGTTTCGCTGGATCAAAGGGTATGCACAGTTTTGTAGCCCTTTGGGCATAGTTTCAAATTGCTCTTTAGAATGGTTGGATAAGTTCACAACTCCACCAACAGTGTATTAATGTCAATTAGCCCACATCCCCTTCAACATTTATCATTTTTCTTTTCTGTCATATTAGCCAATCTGATGTGGTACCTCAGTTATTTTAATTTACATTTTTCTAATCTATAAAAGTAATTTAGACATTTTTTCATGTGACCATAGATAGCTTTGATTTCTTCATCTGAAAACTGCTAGTTTATATCCTTTGACCATTTATGAAATGGAGAATGACTATATTATAAATTTGACTCAGTTCTCTGTATTTTTAAGAAATAAGGCCTTTATCAGGGACACTTAACTATAAAAATTGTTTCTCAGATTTCTGATTTCCATCTTGGTTGCATTGGTTTTGTTTGTGCAAAAACTTTTTAATTTAATATAATCAGAGTCATTCCTTTTATATCTTGTAATGCTCTCTATCTCTTGTTTGGTCCTATTTTCTTCCTTATCCTTAGATCTGATGGGTAAACTATTCCATACTCCTCTAATTTGTCTATATTATCACCCTTTATGTCTACATCATGTACCCATTTTGACCTTATGTGGTGTGCGATATTGGTGTATGCCAAGATTCTGCTGTACTATTTTCCATTTTTTCCCAGCAGTCATGGTGAGATAGTGAGTTCCTGTCCCCAAAACTTGGATCTTTGAGTTTATAAAACACTAGATTACTGTAACCATTTACTGCTGTGTATTATGTACCTGTTCTACTGATCCATCCATTTCATAGCCAGTACCACATTGTTTTGATGATTACCACTTTATAACATAGTTTGAGATCTAGTATGGCTCGATCACCTTCCTTTGCATTTATTTTTATTAATTTCTTCTATATTCCTATCCTTTTGTTCTAGATAAATTTTGTTAATGATATTTTTCTAGATCTATAAAACAGTTTTTGGTAGTTTTTTTGGTATGTCACTGAATAAGTAAATTTAGGTAGAATTGTCATTTTTAGTATATGTTATCTTGGCCTACTAGTGAGCAATTAATATTTCTCCAATTGTGTTGATCTGTCTTTATATGTGTGAAAAATGTTTTGTAATTGTGTTGATATAGTTCCCAGGTTTGTCTTGGCAGGTAGACTCTTAAGTCTGTTATATTGTCTGCAGTCACTTTATTTTATTTAGTATTTTTCCCCCAGTTTCATGTAAAAACAATTTTTAGCATTTGTTATTAAAAGTTTTGAGTTCCAGATTCTCTCCCTTCCTCTCTCCTCCATCATTGAGAAGGCAAGCTGTTTGATATAGGTTATACATGTTTAGTTATGCAAAACATGTCCATTAATAGTCATGTTGTGAAAGAAAGACAAAAAAACTCTCAAGAAAAATAAAGTAAAAAAAATATGCTTCAGTCTACATTCAGACACCATCAATTCTTTGCCTGGGGATGGATAGCATTTTTCATCATAGGGCCTTCAGAGTTGTCTTGGATCATGGTATTACAGAGAATAGCTAAGTCATTCACATTCTTAGAATCTTGCTCTTACTTCGTACACAGTACATTTCACTTTGCATCAGCCCATGCAAGCCTTTCAGGTTTTTTCTGAAAGTATCCTGCTTATCATTTCTTAATTATAGTATAATAGTATTCCACTGTAATCACATAACACAACTTTTTCCACCATTCTCCAGTTGATGGGCATCCCCTCAATTTTTATTTCTTTGTCCTCAGAAAAGAGCTGCTTATAAACATTTTTGTACATATTGATCTTTTTCCTCTTTGTTTTTTATCTTTTGGGACACTGACTTAGTAATGGTATTGCTAGGTCAAAGGGTATGCGTAGTTTGAATGGTTAAATCAGTTTACAACTCCATCAACAATTCATTAATGTTTCATTTTTCCCACATCCATTCCCAACATTTGTCATTTTCCTTTTCTGTTCTATAAGGCAATAAGGTGTGAAGTAGTACCTCAGAATTGTTTCTACTTGCGTTTCTTCAATCAGTAATGATTTAGAGCACTTTCTCATATGGCTATAGATAGTTTTGATTATTTCATCTGAAAACTGATCATATATTTTAATCATTTATCATTTAGGGAATGATGAATGGCTTTTATTATAAATCTGAATCAGTTCTTTATACTTGAAAAAGGAGGCCCTTTATCAGAGAAACTTGCTTCAAAATTTTTTTCACAGTTACTATTGCTAATGGTATTATTCCCTCCATCCTATTCATAACCCTTCCCTTCACTCCACCCCCATTTATTCTATTATCTGCTTTCACCCTGTTCCTCCTCAAAAGTGTTTTGCTTCTGACTACACCCTCCTCAGATTTGCTCTGCCTTCTATCACCTACACCCCTTCCCCTTCTCTTACCTCCTTCCTCTCCTACTTTCCTGTAGGGTAAGTTAGATTTCTATACCCAATTGAATGTTATTCCTTCTTTGAGCCAATTATGATGAGAAGAGGGTTCACTCACTTCCTCTCATCTTCCCTTTACTGTAAAAGCTTTTTATTGCATCTTTTATGTGAGATAATATTACCCCATTCCACCTCTACCTTTCTCTATTCCAGTACATTCCTTTCTCACCCCTTAATTTTATTTTTTATATGTATATTTTATATACATTCATATTCAACTTACACCTGTGCCTTCTGCCTCTATATATACACACACACTCTCACACACACACACACACACACACACTCCTTCTAACTGCCCTAATAATGACAAAGGTCTCATGAGTTACAAATAGCATCTTCCCATGTAGGCATGTAAAAGTTTAACCTTATTAAGTCTCTTATGTTTTCCCTTTCCTATTTACCTTTTTACACTTCTCTTGAGTTTTATATATGAAAGTCAGATTTTCTGTTGAGCTCTGGTCTTTTCTATTTTTTCCCCTGAAGGATTATACTCAGTTTTGCTAGGTAGGTGCTTCTTCGTTGTAATTGTAACTCCTTTAGTGTAGAAGTTGCTAAATTTTCTATTATCCTGACTTGATCCGTGATACTTGAATTGTTTCTTTCTGACTGCTTGCAATATTTTTTTCTCCTTGACCTGGAAATCTGGAATTTGGCTATAATAAGTTTTCATTTTGGTATGTCTTTCAGGAGGTGATTGGTGGATTCTTTCCATTTCTATTTTACCCTCTGGTTCTAGAATATCAGGGCAGTTTTCCTTGTAAAAAATTTTTTTTAATTAATTAATTTAATTTTTTATATTCATTTTCACAAAATTTTGGGTTCCAAAGTTTCTCCCCATTTGTCCCCTCCCCCACCCCAATACACCAAGCATTCTAATTTCCCTTATCACCAATCTGCCCTCTCTTCTATCATCCCTCCCTTCTCTTGTCCCCAACTTCTCTTTTGTCCTGTAGGGCCAGATAACTTTCTATTCCCCATTACCTGTATTTCTTATTTCCTAGTAGCAAGAACAATACTCAACAGTTGTTCCTAAAACTTTGAGTTTCAACTTCTCCCCATCCCTCCCTCCCCACCCATTCCCTTTGGGAAGGCAGGCAATTCAATATAGGCCATATCTGTGTAGTTTTGCAAATGACTTTGATAATAGTCGTGTTGTGTAAGACTAACTATATTTCCCTCCATCCTATCCTGCCCCCCATTGCTTCTGTTCTCTATTTTGATCCTGTCCCTCCCCAAGAGTGTTGATTTCAAATTGCTCCCTCCTCCCATTGCACTCCCTTCCATCATACCCCCTACCCTGCTTATCTCCTTTTCCCCCACTTTCCTGTATTGTAAGATAGGTTTTCATACTAAAATGAGTGGCGCATTTTATTCCTTCCTTTAGTTGAATGTGATGAGAGTAAACTTCATGTTTTTCTCTCAGCTCCTCTCTTTTTCCCTCCACTAAAAAGTTTCCTGCCTGCCTCTTCTATGAGAGATAATTAGCCCCATTCCATTTCTCCCTCTCTCCTCCCAATACATTTCTCTCACCATTTACCTTCATTTTTTAAAGATATGATCCCATACTATTCAATTCACTCCATGTTCTCTGTCTGTCTGTGCTTGTACGTGTGTGTGTGTGTGTGTGTGTGTGTGTGTGTGTATGTGTGTGTGTGATCCCACCAACTACCCAGATACTGAAAAGTTTCAAGAGTTACAAATATTGTCTTTCCCTGTAGGAATGTAAATAGTTCAACTTTAGTAAGTCTCTTATGACTTCTAGTTACTGTTTACCTTTTCATGCTTCTTGTCATTCTTGTATTTGAAAGTCAAGTTTTCTTTTCAGCTCTGGTCTTTTCATCAAGAATGCTTGAAAGTCCTCTGTTTCATTGAAAGACCATATTTTCCCCTGAAGTATTATACTCAGTTTTGCTGGGTAGGTGATTCTTGGTTTTAGTCCTAGTTCCTTTGACTTCTGGAATATCATGTTCCATGCCCTTCAATCCCTTAATGTAGAAGCTGCTAGATCTTGTGTTATCCTGATTGTATTTCCACAATACTGGAATTGTTTCTTTCTAGCTGCTTGCAATATTTTCTCCTTGACCTGGGAATTCTGGAATTTGGCCACAATGTTCCTAGGAGTTTCTCTTTTTGGATCTCTTTTTTTGGATCTTGGATGTGGTGATCAGTGGATTCCTTGAATACTTATTTTGCCCTCTGGTTCTAGAATATCAGGGCAGTTTTCCTTGATAATTTCATGAAAGCTCTTTTTTTGATCATGGTTTCAGGTAGTCACATAATTT
The DNA here is from genome assembly GCA_023548195.1 of Bettongia penicillata ogilbyi. Lineage (NCBI taxonomy): Eukaryota > Metazoa > Chordata > Mammalia > Diprotodontia > Potoroidae > Bettongia > Bettongia penicillata. Next base: position 586,553 of record JAJHZJ010000418.1, on the reverse strand, counting down.
TTAAATTCTCTCTCCTGGATCTATTTTCCAGGTGAGTTGTTTTTCCAATGAGATACTCACATTCTCTTCCATTTTTTCATTCTTTTGGTTTTGTTTTGTGATTTCTTGGTTTCTCAGAAAGTCATTAGCCTCCATCTGTTCCATTCTAATTTTGAGAGAACTATTATCTTCAGTGAGCTTTTGAACCTCCTTTTCCATTTGGCTAATTCTGCTTTTGAAAGCATTCTTCTCCTCATTGGCTTTTTGAACCTCTTTTGCCAATTGAGTGAGCCTATTTTTCAAGGTGTTATTTTCTTCAGCATTTTTTTGGGTCTCCTTTAGCAAGGTATTGACCTGCTTATCATACTTTTCTTGCATCTCTCTCATTTCTCTTCCCAGTTTTTCCTCCACCTCTTTTACTTGATTTTCAAAATCCTTTTTGAGCTCTTCCATGGCCTATTTTGGATGTTTGGGATACAGAAGCCTTGACTTCTATTTCTTTCCCTGATGGTAAGCATTGTTCTTCCTCATCAGAAAGGAAGGGAGGAAATATCTGTTCACCAAGAAAGTAACCTTCTATGGTCTTATTTTTTTTCCCCTTTTCTGGGCATTTTCCCAGCCAATTACTTGACTTCTGAGTTTCCTCTGCACCCCAGCTTCACCTCCTGTTCCACCCAGCTAGTGCTTGGGGTCTGAGATTCAAATGCTGCTCCCCAGCCTCAGGGCTTTCAGTGGGGGCAGGGCTTCTATTCAATGTAAGATCAAGTTCAGGTGCTCAGGTGGGGGCAGGGCTACTATTCAGTGTAAGATTAAGTTCAGCTGCTCAGATGGGGGCAGGGCCACCACACAGGGCTCAGTTCCCTCAGGGGGTTTATGTGGAGACCTTCAGCAATGGATCCAGGCTCCTGTCTGCTTTGGGAACCGCTATCAGCTACTGCCTCTGCTTCTGCCTCCCGAGGGGGCCTGAGTTATGGAGACACCCCGCTCACCTCTCTGCCCCAAACAGGCTCTCTCACTGACCTTTGCGCCTGTGGGTGGAGGGACCTTTGTGGCTGCTGGAGATTCTGTCCCTGAAGCCTGATCGGATCTGTTCCTCTCAGTGCCATGCGGCCAAGGCAGGGCTGGGCTCTGCTCCAGGTCCAGCGCCCGATGGACTTTTGGTGTCGGATTTTCTGGTCTCTCTGGAACAGAAATCTCTTCTGCTCCGTTGTTCTATGGCTTCTGCTGCTCCAGAATTTATTCTTCTTTATAGATATTTTATAGGCTGTGGGTTCGGAGCTAGCGTATGTGTATCTTTCTACTGCGCCATCTTGGCTCCTCCCCCCGAAAATTTCTTGAAAGATGATGTCTAGGCTCCTTTTTTGATCATGGCATTCAGGTAGTCCAGTAATTTTTAAAATTATCTCTCCTGGATTTATTCTCCAGGTCGGTTGTTTTTCAATGAGATATTTCACATTGTCTTCTTTTTTTTTCATTCCTTTGGTTTTGTTTTATTGTTTCTTGACTTCTCATAAAGTTGTTATAGCTTCCATTTGCTCCATCCTAATTTTTAAGGAGTTATTTTCTTTAGTGAACTTTTGGACCTCCATTTCCATTTGGCCAGTTCTGCTTTTTAAGGCATTATCCTCATTGGCTTTTTGTATCTCTTTTACCATTTGTCCTAGTCTGTTTTTTAAGTTAAGTTTTTATGTGTATGTGTGTCCCCTTTACCAAATTCTTTATTCATTTTTAATTATTTTCTTGCCTCACTTTTATTTCTCTTCCCAGTTTTTACTCTACCTCTTGTGGTGGTTTTTTTTTTTATTTTTTGTAATTGGTGAAGCATTCGAGGTTAAGTCACTTGCCTAGAGTCTGTCCTGAGCTGTACTCCACTCTCACCCAGCTGCAGTAGATCTTTCCTGCTGACCTTATTTGTCAGTTTCTTCTTCTCATGTTGCTATTGTTCATATTTCTGGTGCAACACTGAATAATAATGGTGATAGTAGGCATCCTTGTTTCATTCTGATCTTACTGTGAAGCTTATTCCTATTTCACATAATGCTTGCTAATGCATTTACATAGATATTAGTTATCATTTTAAGGAAAGCTTCCTTTATTCCTATGTTCTCTAGTGTTCTTTAATATCAGTGGGCATTGTATTTTGTTAGAAGTTTATTCTCCTTCTATTGAGATCAAATTTTTTTATTTATGTGGCTGACCAAAATGGTAAAATTTAGGAAGTAAATAACAGTTAATTTTTTTCTGACCCTTCTTCCAGAGAATATGGTAGAAGTTTATTAAGGAAATGTACATTTATTAGTTCATAAGGATGATACCGTCTACGACAGCTTTACTTTTGATGCCCCCAAATCCCATGGGGTCATTCTGGGTTTTGAAAATGGGGCCTAATTATTGTACTTGTTTGAGAACTATCCTAATTAAGTGTGGGTAGATGCCTCACTATATAGCTACAGGATTATTACTTATTTGGCCATAGCACCTGCATAGATCATCTACTAAATTTTGGAAATGGTTTCAGTCTGTTTTTATGGAAAGCTAATACGTAAATATTTATGTTTTTCATGTTAAAATATGATACTGTTAAGAATGACTAGCAATATCGTGTTTGTAAAAAAAAAAAAATCTAGTGGCCAATCGAATTGTTTTCTTTTGAAAATTTCCTTCCAGTTGTTGTTTTGACTGTAAAATCTCTTATGAGAATCTGCTGAAGAAACTGAGGGTATTTATCCTGAGGAAAGATTTGGGAGGACAAAATAGCTGTCTTTGAAGGTGAAAGACACTGTCTTGTGGGGAAAAAAAATGAGACTTGCTTTTTCTTGGGCCCCTACGGGAAGATCTAGCTAGCGACAGTCAGAGGAAGTTGCAAAGAAACAAGTTTAAGTTTAATATCAGGAAAAACTTCCTAATATTTAGAGCTGTCCAGGAGTGGAGTGGAGTGGGTCCCCACTCTTTGGAAGTGTCCACATATAACCTAGATGACTACTTGATATATTGTAATAGGGATTTATTTATTTATTTATTTGGTTTTGAGTTGTTCTGGATTGACATTATGCCCTACTGCAAGCTCTGAAGGTCTCTAATTCTATCATCTGTAACATGCTGATATAAACAAAAAAAAAACTAGATTTGGTGGTTTGGGAAATGTTATATTAATGAAGTTAAATCAGATCATCCTTAGTCTGATAATATTAAAATTTTACATTGTGTGAGCACTAACCTGAAGTCAGGAGACCTGAATTCAAATTCTGGTTGTGAAACTGATAAGCTTTGTTACCATGGACAAGTCACTTAACCTCTCAGAACTTCAAAGTATTCATTTGAATATTTTGATTATAGTAATAAACTTTACTGTTTTTTTTAGAATGTTTTAAAAATATAAAAGTTCTATAAACTTTAAACCTCTATGAAAATATGAATGATTTTTGTATAATGAAACCTAATATATTTAGACTTTATTGATTAAATTAGATTTGAGGTCTCAGACTTGAAATATATCTTTATAAAATACATGAACAGAGAACTCACCAGACAAGTGTGTAAATATGATTTTAAAGGAAGGTTATTTTCCCTACTAACCAAACTTCCAGCTCAGCCTTTTTAGAATATAAATTAAATATCAAAAAGTTTTCAGTTTTAGCTAGTGCTAATTGAAGCAATACTTCTCTTCCTCCATGATCCATTTCAGGTGCCATCTCCTCCATGAAGCCTTCCCTGTCTATTCATTATTCTAAGTGAAAGTAACTGTTGTTTCCTCAGATTTTCCTGGGATACTCTGCTTGGATCTGTTGATCCCTCCTTTGATCCTGTCACTTCCTACTGTGTATTTTTTCAAAGCTCCTATGAGGCAGGAGCTTTGTTGCTTTTTATCTTTATATTCTAAGACCATACCACATTGCCTTAATTGAATTGCTGTAATAAAAGCTATCATTTATATATGCTTTACTGTTTGCAAAAATGCTTTCCATTGTCTTTATTTTTAAAGATTTCGTTTGATCCTTACAATAACCTTGTGAGATAGATGCCCTTATCTTCATCTCACAAATAAGGAAACAAGCTGAGAGCAGTTAATTGACTTGCCCAAGATCACACAGCTAGTGAGTATCCGAGTTAGGATTTCAACTTAGTCCTGAAGCTTTTAAGTCCAGCTCTTTACTTCAACTGTGCCACCTATGTGAAATATTAATCCTTTCTTAATTACCTCTATTAATCTCAATGGCTTCATAGCCTAATTGAGATAACTGTGTAAACCTGAAAATTCTATACTTCATTTTAAAAATATTCCATAATTCAGACTAGTCTTCCTCCCAATTAATTGAAATTAGTAAGGTTTGCTGATTTGTACTTGTAACCAAAAAGAATTATATAGTAATATTGGAAAACAAAATCACAAATAAAATTTCTTTTTTGGAAGATATTTGTATAATTTTACTTTCCATGTTTTTATTTTCTCCACAAGGTCAACTCTTGCCTACTGTTTTCAAGTCTCATGCTTGGGGAATTTTGCACACGCTTCTGGAGATGTTCAGTTATCGTATGCACCATATCCAGCCTCATTACCGAGTTCAACTGCTGAGCCATCTTCACACTCTGGCTGCTGCTCCCCAAACTAATCAAAACCAGCTCCATCTCTGGTGAGTGTTTGAAGATGCCATTATCCTTTATTCTAATGTGCTGGATGTTTTATTCGAGCTTTTGGTTCCACTGTATAGTCCTTGTCAGTATCATACATTTGTTTCTTCATGTTAGCATAAATTTCTTCTCTCCCCTTGGAGTATTTGTCTGTTAATTGAAAAATGGCAAATGGGGCAAGATTTACAAGAGAAGTTGCTTTTCTTTCAATTAAGTATTTTGCCTCTGAACTCATGGTTAAAGCTTTACCTTGTCTTCTATCTCAGACATTTAAGGCTGAAAAAACCAAAAAGGTAAATTGTCAAATGTGATTTTTAATTGTACTGTTAGTGAAAACAGATATAGGAGAATGTGTGCAGTTTTCAAAACATTGTATCTAAATAAAAAGAACTTTGTACTTCCATGTCCTTAGTGGCTTTGACTGAGGTCAGCAAAATCAGGAGTCACATGGTATGAGCTTCCCAATTTGGGAAGTGATAGAAAAGATGACACTGGGATACTATCATTTTATTCATTACTTCCAAAGAAAAATTTTAAAGCACTTTCAAGTTTAATTTTTTTTTGCCTGCCTTATAAAATTATAGAATTGTAGATACATTTTTTTCCAAAATGTGATAACATAGATAACTCCTGCCCTTTTCAGCGTTGAGAGTACTGCCCTGAGACTCATAACGGCACTTGGCAGCTCTGAAGTGCAACCACAGTTTACTCGTTTCCTCAGTGATCCCAAAACTGTGCTTTCAGCAGAGTCTGAAGAACTGAACCGGGCCTTAATTTTGACCTTAGCCAGAGCAACTCATGTGACAGGTAATAATGAATTTTTCAGAAATTAAGCGGGGAGTATGTTAAAGATTATTTTGATTATACTATATCACTGAAACCCTACCTCCTGAAAAATTACCTGTATTGGAAAATCTTAACTACTAGCTTGTTACTTTCACAGAGTATTCTAACTTTGGCCAATTTGTGTTTCAGTTTTCACACTGGTTAATAAGTTTTAGAGAAATAATGCATGAAAATTGGGAAGAATTTTGTTCAGATTAAATACAGTCTTATTCTAGTGCTAGTATATTGTAGCTGTGACTTAGTAACACACTTTTATGCCGTATCCTATAGAGACAGCTTTTGCTCTTGATTTTGAATGAATAGACATGGTTTCCAGTCCAGTGGAATACCTACCAGTTATCAAATTACTGTTGTTATCATCTAAAAGGGAAAAAAGATGAACCAGAATTTAAACACCTTTGTGAGACTTTTGAAGAAATATACTTGTGGCTGAAATTGGCATTCCTCATTTAACACTTGAGTTGATATTTTCTCTGAGTAGCCATAGAAATCAAATTAGTATATAGAAACAAAATCATTCATTCTAAATTCTTTGATTGCCTGAAAGATTCCCTTTTTCTCCCATAAACCATTTTTATAAAACTACTAAAACTGTCTTCCTAAGTTATGGATCTGAACATGTCTCTTCTGCTTATTACCTATAAACTGTGAACTGTAGATTATAAACTCTAGAATAACATACTAACTCCTCAGTCCACCATTTGAAGCCCTCCACAATCTGCCTTTCTAAACTTATTTCACATCTCTTTCATGTCCTTTTCGTTTCAGCAAAATGAGTAATTTCTTGAATTCAACATAGTATTTTCTGTTCAAAGGGTCCTCTGTGTCTGAAATACATTCTCACCCCCACTTCTTAAAATCCTTAGCCTCTTTTAAGACTCAAGTGGGGTGCTACTTATGCACAATCCCTCCTGATTCTTGGGGGGTTAATACTCTTTCTTTTTTATCTATCCATATTATTCTAGACCTCCCCTTTTCTTTCCTTTACTCCCATCAGTAAAATATAGACTCACTGAGGAGCAAAGAGGTGCTATTTTATCTTTTTTAGTCCTAGCATCTTGCACAGTTCTTAAGTATCTAATACATGTTTTTCATATTTTAGTTGAATTGAATTTTATACTTGTCTGTTTAGATTTTTTTACAGGCTCTGATTCAATTCAGGGTACTTGGTGCAAGGATATTCTTCAGACTATCATGAGTTTTACACCTCACAATTGGGCTTCTCACACTCTTAGCTGCTTTCCAGCTCCTCTGCAGGTAATTTTGTAATGAACCGCCGCTGTATGGAAAGGATATTATTTTGCCATTTTGGAATGTCTTATACGGAGAATTTTCCACCACCTAATAACTGAATTTTTTCTGAAATAATAGCCAATAAGTATTCACAGAGTCTTGTGGGGTCATTTTGTGAACATTAACATACTACTTGTTAAGTAAGCCCTGTGTCATTTTCACTGTAATAGAGAGAAATAAAGAGATGCTGTAAGAAGCCCTGTGAGCAACTTTTTTTGATGTTTACTGGGACAGGGCTAGAAAGAATGTATTCAGATTTCAGAGAATATTATCAAAAATGTATTATTTATATCAAAGAATATTATATAGTGTTATTGGGAAAGAAGAGACAAAAGATATTGTTTAAAGAGCCTTAAAGTTTAGGTATACCTAGGCCCTAGAATGGGAGAATTAATCCTTTAAATGCTTTTTCAGTCATATGTATGTGTGTGTTTGTGTAATTTTAGCCATTGGCAAAAATGGGGATCAGTTTAAAACAAAAGAAACTTTCTTTTAGAGAAAGAATTTTCTTCTCATTTCATTGTAGAGGCATCAAATTTTCTTTTATTTTTTAGAAATGGAAGAGATTGTTTTATAGAGGTCATTTAATTCAATTTCCTGATTATACAGATGAGAAAATGGTGAGAGGTGCTGAGGTCAAACAGTTTCTCGGAGTCAAGTGACTGAGGGAAGAACAGTGAGTGAGAAACAGTCTTCATGTAGCTCAGGAGTCCTTAACCTTTTTTGTGCTGTGGCCTGGTGAAGCCTACACACCCTCGCTCAGAAGATTGCTTTTTTACATGTATAGAGTAAAATGCAAGCATTTACCCAAGAAATTGAATGCAGTTATCAAAATACTTTCTAAAGTTCACAGCTCTCATGTTAATAACCCTTGACCTGGTGAGCCATTGCTTTTTCCAGTATGCAAAATGATAGTTACTGTCTTGTCTCTTTCTTTAGGCATTCTTCAAGCAAAATAATGTACCTCAAGAAAGTCGTTTTAACCTGAAAAAGAATGTAGAGGAGGAATATAGAAAGTGGAAATCTATGAGCAATGAAAATGACATCATTACTCACTTCTCTATACAAGGCTCTCCTCCCCTCTTCCTTTGCCTCCTTTGGAAAATGCTCTTGGAAACAGATCACATTAATCAAATTGGCTATAGGTGAACCAGTAGGACTATCTGCTATAACTGTATTCCCTTTCGCATACATTTGGGTGGTACTAAAATTATTTGTTTCTCTCTGCCTTGTAGAGTACTGGAGAGAATTGGGGCTAGAGCCTTGGTAGCTCATGTCAGAACGTTTGCAGACTTCCTGGTATATGAATTCTCCACATCAGCTGGAGGTCAGCAACTCAACAAATGCATTGAGATCCTCAATGATATGGTATGGAAGTACAACATTGTTACACTGGACCGATTGATTCTTTGTCTTGTAAGTATACAGTTCTAAGATCTGTCCATGCGGATCCCATAGATTACTCCTTTAATTATTATAGATTCTCATAGTTTGAGGATTGGTCTTTGAATTCAGAAAGCCCAGACTTCAAATTCTCCCTGCAATACTAAGTGTGTGACCCCAGGCAGTTTACTTTTCTGATCCTCAGTTTCCTCATGCATAAAAAGGGACAGTAGCACCTCCCTCACAGGGTTGTTGTGAGGATCAAGTGAGGTAACAAATATGTTAAATAGGTTATAAACTTTAAAGTTCTATATACGTGCTAGCTATTATTATTTATCCCATAATTAAATACTGTTTCCATCCAGATGATAACTCTTTAGCTCTCTTACTGTAACGAACTAGAAATTTCACATTGGTGAATTAACTTAAGCAATGATTTTATTTTCTTACCAGTCTTTACAGGTTGGGGCTGGTGGGGCAAGAGGTAGTAGTAGTAAAGATGTATTGCTTACTATTATATCCATTTTTGCTATAGTTTCTAGTTGCTGCCACGTCTCAGAATTAACCTTGGTCAGTTACTCCACCTCTCAGCATTCCCTGAAAGGCAGAGAGGCAGTATCTGGCTAGGGTGGCAGACCCTGAGTTTACTTCCTGCCTGCTGGAGTTACCTTGTTGCTTTGTCAATGATTCATAAGCAGTACTTATTGAACTTTAATTTCCCCTTAAACACAAACCTTGGTGGTCATAATTTTGGTGACCAGGATCTGCTAAGGTTAGTTATCTTTCGTTATTGTTTTGTTTGGCTCCACTGCTCAATCATGTTGCCTCATTCCAACTGATACCTCATAGTCCTTTTGTCCTCTCTTGATTGTTTCTTTATCCCACTCTCCTTAGCAGCCATTGTAAAATCAAGTTTCCTGCCCTCATCTTTATTTCTCTTCTACAGCATTCTCAGAGAAAATTGAGACTGTTTTCATCTTCCTCATCTCCCCTTCTCTACCTATCATCTTCCTATACTCTCCTATACCCTTGTCTCTGAAAAAGAGGCAGTTGATTTCCTTGCCAAGGCTAACTACTTAACCTGTAACCTCAAATCCCACCCCACCCCTATTTCCTGTAATGACTTTGCCTCCATTAACCTTTCCCTCTCATTCTCATCTTCATTTTCTCCCTGAGTACTAATGCTTTCCCTGTTGTCTAAAAGCATGTGTATGTCCCCCATATCCTTAAAAACCCTTCATTTGACTTTGCCAAGCCTTCATAGCATTCTCCCAAGTCACTCTTCACTTTCATTGGCTAAATTCCAAAAAGAATCAGACATTCCTTCTTTTACTTCCTTATCATTCATTTACTCTTTAATCCCTTTTGGACTAGCTATTTGATTCCACTATTCAGCAGAACTAGGTTACCAGTGCTTGTTACATCAGATGACCTTTTCTCAATCCTCATCCTTTTTCATCTTTTTTGGTTCTAATACTATTGAACACAACTCTTAATATTCTCTTCTGCCTCAGCTTTTGTGACACTGTTCTCTTAGTTCTTGTACATGTCTTACTCTTCTTCCTCACTCTTGGATGGATTGTTATATCGGTATCGACAAAGGCTCATCATAGATCCTCTTGTCTCTACTTTCTTTCCCTTATTTATCTCATTTGTTCCCAGGGGTTCAGTTATCGTCTCTGCACAGGTGGCTTCCATGTCTGTATGTGTATCTCAAATCTTTCTCTTGATGCTCTCTTGTCAACTCTGCTGCATGTTTCCTCAATGTCCTGTTTGCAACTCACAGTGAACATGAATAAACTGGAGCTCATTGCCTTCCCCATTGCCAGACTTTTCTTGAGACTTGCCTGTTTTTGTCTAAAGGCCTCACCATTTTCCCAGTCATCCAGGTATATAACCTTGAAGTCATTATCAATCTTGCATTTCCATCACCTCCCATTACTAGTCATTTGCCAAGGGTTATTGATTTTTCCTCCAAAAGATCTCCAATCTGTTCAGTCCCTTTCATTTAATGTAACCAATCTCCTTGTTGGCTTCATCATTGCTTATGGAGAGAGACAGAGATGGACTCTGATAACCTTCTCATTGGTGTCGCTCTTCTACTGTCTTCAGTCTCTGATCACACTGTTGTCAAGATCATCTTCCTAAAGTACTCAAAAGCCTTCCATGGCTTCTTAATCTAAGGAATGTGAATTCCTTAGTCCTGTACAATCTAACTTTGATCTAATTTCATCCTTATTTCATACTATTCTCTTTTGTGTATTCTGTGTTTTAGCCAAATCAGGCTACCTGAATGTGCTGCTTCTTTCCTTACCTCTTTTTATTTATACATAAGGTTCTCCTTGCTTGGAATGCACACCTTCCTTTTTTCTTTCCCTGAGTCTTTGTCTTCCTTTTAGACTTATTTCAGGTAATACTTCCTCCATAAAACTTTCCCTAACTTCCATTTTCTACATGTTGGTTCGTTCTCCCTAAATTTTCTTTAAAAAATATTGATAGCTTTTGTTTTTACATCACCTTCTTTTCCGGTTATATAATTCTACACTCCCAAGGGAACCATTCCTTATAACAAGTTTCTTAAGTTGTCCTTGTAATTGATTTATCTTCATATTGTACCCACTCAATTTATTGTAAGCTTCCTATTGTTCCTAGGAACTATATTATATTCCCTTTATGCATTTGTTTCCCAGCAGCCTGTCTAGCGTCCTTCCTCACATGTGGTAGGTGCTTAATGCCATTTGGTTGATTTTAAAAAGAAATAGGGAGATTTGTCAGTGTTCTTTCATACATTCATTCAAACATTCAGCAAACATTTATTAACCACCTACAATAAGGAACTGTGGTAGGTACTAGGAAATATACAAAATGAAAAAGTCCTTGCCTTCAGGAAGCTTAATCATCTTTGAAGTGGAGATGTGATGTGATATCTATAATCAATATGTAAAGAATATTATGAAAAGCTTACAAAGTACTCTAAGAATTCATTGGGAAAGAATACTTTAGGTGTGATCAGAAATGTTTTCATGAAGAAAATGATATCTGAGGAAGATCTTAACAAATATAGAAGAAAGTGGGATTTATTCCAGTCAGAGAATGTCATAAGAAAAGGCGTAGAGGTAGGAAAGTGTAGACTGTTCAGAAAATTGAGTTTTCTTGTTTGGTTGAAGTTTATGGTTTATAATAAGTAATGGGGAGATATGTACCTTGGTACTACCAGTTCAAGGATCCTTGAATTTCAGGCTTAGAAAATACAGCTGTTTATTTAACTGAAGCTAACTTAAACTTTGTGATCCTTTGACTTTTTGCTTTAGCATTATTATTTAGAAAGAGTTTGCTACAGTTAATGTTGCAAATAAGATCAACAGAGTTGAATTTAAAAGAAACTTAATGTGTTAGTACGTTGCATGAAAATGAACCCTACTGATTTTGAGGGTCATATTTATCAAGGTAGCAGCCTTGTATTCCACCTTATTTTGGGGAACTGTTCTAGTTACTATCTACATATAGAAAGATATAGATATATACACATATACTATATGTAAATATTTGAAAGTAATAAAAATAAAGTGGGTTTTTTATTATATAACTTCGCTGTAATTGACTAGTCTACAAAAGTTTTCTTCCACCAATAACCTGAATATTTAAAAATTATGTCTCTGTAATTTGAGTGTTCAAATGATCTTCATGAACCGTGAAAGTTGGAGATCTTCCTTTTATCAATGATTTTTTTTATCTTTGATTCACCAAAGGCCATGCGTAGTCATGAAGGAAATGAAGCTCAGGTTTGCTATTTCATAATTCAGTTGCTATTGCTGAAGCCAAATGATTTTAGAAATCGAGTAAATGATTTTGTGAAAGAGAACTCTCCAGAGCACTGGCTGCAGAATGACTGGCACACCAAGCATATGAATTATCACAAGGTACATTTTAATTAGTGTTATTCATTTGAAATAAAAACCTCAAATTCATTATTTTGTAAATAGTAATAGTGTTCTTTGCTGTATATTTCTAATTGTTTCTCTCCATGTAACAGTTACGATACCTTGAAGAATTTTTGAGAGCCTGATCTGTTTTATAGACTTTTAAGAAATTGAGCCAACATTTCAAATATATTTATCAAATATATATTTTAGAAATCAGATTACAGAGCTCTTTAAAACTAAACAAAAAATAATAGGGTATTTTTGAATAAAACTAAAAGTATTTTCTTAAGCAAATTAGAATCCTAAATACTGTAATGTATTTGAGTTTGTTCAGTCCTTTCTTAAAAGAGACAAACTGAGCATTTATTCAACTCCCACAGAAATATCCTGAGAAGCTGTATTTTGAGGGCCTAGCAGAACAAGTCAATCCTCCTGTGCAGATCCAGCTTCCCTATCTTCCAATCTACTTTGGAAATGTGTGTCTCCGATTCCTACCAGTATTTGATATAGTTATCCACAGATTTTTGGAATTGCTGCCAGTTTCCAAATCACTAGAGACTCTTCTGGATCACTTGGGAGGCTTATACAAGTTTCATGGTGAGCTCTATTTATTTGTAAATGTATTTTATTAGTTCCATAGTAAGAGAAAGTGTTTCATTGTGGATAATGAGCTGACCTTGGAGCCAGAAGCAATTGAGTTCAAGCCTCACTTCTGACACAGACTGACAGTGTTACCTTAGGCAGATCCCTTAACCTCTCAGAGCAAGCTGCAGGGAAGGTACCAGACTGCACCGGGAGAGGGAACTTATCTGGAAGCTCTGTCAGTGAAATTACAAGTCCATTCTTTCTCCCTTTCTGAGTCCATAAACACTGTAGTCCCTGCAGGCATGGCCAAGCAGAAAGAGTAACTTTAATTTAGTAAAATAAATGGTCTCTTTTCATGGTAATGGGTATCTAACTCAGTTTTAGAAGAGGGGTTGGTTTCCAGTTCCAATGAGTAGTGAAACAAAGTATTTGAAAATATAATAGATGTTAGCATCCTTATGGAATAGATATTTCAATCTTGTTTTTCCTCGCTTCTTCACTGGAACATAATTGCTTTGCCTTATGATTTAAAAACCATTCATTACTGTGCTATTTTTTTTCCAGAAATTCCTTCATCTGTTTCTGAGCTCTTTTTTGGGGGAGAGAGCTGGCTTAAGCAGAAAGATTAGCTTTTTCTCAGTCATTAATCATCAACTAAGTGCAAGTGCTGCTGTGATTACATTTTTCTTTCTTGGCAGACCGTCCAGTAACTTACTTGTATAATACTCTGCATTACTATGAGATGCACCTGAGAGAGCGCCCACACCTGAAACGGAAGCTTGTCCATGCTATCATTGGCTCACTAAAAGATAATCGGCCACAGGGCTGGTGTCTAAGTGATACATATCTCAAATTTGCAATGAATGCACGAGAAGAAAACCCTTGGATCCCAGAAGACTCTTATTATTGCAGACTTATTGGCAGACTAGTAGATAATATCCTTTTTCGTGGTATGTGTATGTGGTGTGTGTTTTTCAAAGGGGTAGTAGTGTTTTCAGTTCCAAAAAAGCCTTTTCCAAGAAGATATTTTTACTTATTCTCAAGACATGTATTTCTGGGATGATCTGCCCATTTTTCAGTTTTTGAATTCCTTTTGAAAACCTGATCTGGTAATATCCCCTGAAAAATATAAAATTCATTCCAAAAAACTACGTATTTGAAAGTAGATTTATAGAAATTTTTAGGTTTATATCAATCATGTTTTTATTTCCAAAAAGGCTCATTCTAGATTGTATTGATTATATTTAGTGTCAAGTAATAGATACTGTGTTGTATAGATTTTCAAATTTTCATCTGAGAGGATTAGGAAATAATGTATTCAGTAGGTAAGAAAAAATTCTATGCTTAGATTTCCCACTCTTTCCCGCTATTTGGGAACCTCAGTTGTGTATGTGTCTCTTTGATCTAAGACTTCTTTGTAAGGAATAAATGCCTCTCTCATTAGTAAGACTCTAATATTGTGGCAGAACTCCTTAAAGTTGATTTGGAGAACTTAATATGTGTTTTTTTTTATCCACATCTAATTTTATTTTATTACCCTTTTAGTATTTAGTATTGATTAGGAAATAGATTGAGAGAGGTTAAGTGACATATGTAAAATCATGTAAATTGCAACAGAGCCAGGATTCACACCTGTGTACTATAGGTCCAAATCCAGCTCTCTTATTCCTGTGCCACACTGTTGAACAGACTTATTTTTAAAAGAAACCTGGTTGTATGTTGTCTATTTGTATAAAACACATTTTCTGAGTCTTACTAAATTGAGTTCCAATATTATTGCCTTGATTGACCACACCTATGGCTGGCAAATCTCCTGGTCCATTTCCAAACTGTGACTGGAGATTCAATGAGTTTCCCAATCCAGCTGCCCATGCTCTTCATGTTACCTGTGTGGAGCTAATGGCGTTGGCTGTTCCAGGACAGGATGTTGGGAATGCCCTTCTAAATGTTGTCCTAAAGAGGTAAGTAAATTGTCCTGTAGTTCAGTAAGCACAAGGTGTTTCTAAGTAAAATAAACATTTGTGTTAAATCTCTTGCATGCATGATTTACCAGTATTATTTACACATAGCCCCGAAAATCAATGCTTCTCTGGTCTTCCTTTATAATGGTTGTCATCAAATGGGTTTTATTGGCAAGGGAAAATGTGCAATTTAAGTGTCACAATCATTTTTCCACTCAGGTAATTCCACCAAAGAATATACCAAAAAGAAAATTGTAATCTAATAAAATAGTCTCATTTGATTTGACATAGATTAGTTTTCAGGCTATGATTAGGTAAATATTTTAGACTATGCCATTGTCCTCTTATGAAATGTTCCATAGGGGAAAAATTATCTTTGTTGTCTTTTCTTTTTTTGCTTGCAGTCAGCCTTTAGTACGAAGAGACAACATTACTGCATGGATGAATGCAATTGGATTGATCATCACTGCCTTACCAGTGAGTTAATGTTTTTAATTTGTGCATAACAGTGAGATGTGTCAAAGAGTTAAAGGGATATCACCTGTACTTGAACAAGAATCACTGTACAAAATACCTGACAAGTGTTGTCCAACCTTTATTTAAAGAACTGTTGAAGGGAACCTCTGACTTTCCAAGGTAGCCAATTCACCTTTCCATAATCCTTTGTATTTTTCGTGATCTTTAAAAGATTACTAACATCTAAGCGGTTATATTTGCTAGTTCTTTCAGGAAACTGGTGTATAGGAGAGTTGAGCCTAGTGACTTAAACTCATGCAAGGGCTGCTAAGCACTCTTTTCTATTTCTTTAATTTATCTAGGATTTCAGTTGCCTTGTAGCCATCCTACATTCATCCTTTCCAATTCCTTGGTCATTCTCTCTTTTTGCTCTCTTCCTCTTCCTGCCTCCCCTCCCTCTGTCTCTCAACAATTGCTTTAAAATCTAGTTTGTGTGTTACACCAATCCCCAGTGTGTGTGTCTGTGTGTAAGAAAAAGTACTAGTCCAGATCAGCACCTTGTCTGTACCTTTTACTATCAATGAATTCCCTGCAACAGAAATTTTGTGACTTCACTATGATGACATACCTAGTGTATGTTGAAGACTTTCCTGACACAGATACTAGTGCTTTTGGTACCACACCATGCTGCACCCAAGGTGCTTTAGGGTTTGCAAAATGTTTAAAATGAACTCAGTTTCATAAACATTTATTAACCACCTACTGTGATGATACGGGATCATGCTACACACTAGAGATACAAAGAAAAATGAAAAGTTGTAGGATATGAAATAAACCACATAAATCATCAGTATTTTATGTATTACCAAAGAAATAGAAAATCCATTTTAAATAACTATACAATATAAAATACTTGGGGGTCTACCTGCCAAGACAAATCCAGGAACTACATGAACGCAACTGTAAAACATTTTTCACACAAAGTCACACCTGAACAACTGGAAAAATACTGTTTCATGGGTAGGCTGAGCCAATATAATAAAAATGAAAATTCTTCCTAAATTATTCAGTGCCATACCAATCAAACTATCAAAAAATTATAGAGCTAGAAAAAAATCATAAAATTCATCTGGAAAGAGTTCAAAATGTCAAGGGAATCAAAAAAAAGTGCAAAAGAAGATGGTGTAGCCATACCAGATATCAAACTGTATCATAAAATGGTAATTATTAAAACTATTTGGTACTGGCTAAGAAATAGAGGGTGGATCCGTGGAATAGATTAGGTGCAAATTACATTATAGTAAATGACCATAGTAATCTAGTATAAGATATAGTATAAGATAAACACAAAGATCTAAGCTTTTGGAACAAAAACTCATTATTTGACAAAAACTGCTGGGAAAACTGGAAAACAACATGGCAGAAACTAGGTATAGAACAATATCTCACACCATATACCAAGATAAAGTCAAATGGGTACATGATTTACACATAAAGGGTAATACCATAAGCAAATTAAGAGATCATGGAAAAGTTTATCTGTCAGATTTATGAATAAGGGAAGAATTTAGGGCCAAAAAAGATAGAGAACATTACAATTTTGATTATATAAATTTAAAAGTTTGCACAAAATCAGTGCAACCAAAATTATAAGGAAAGGAGGAAGCTGGAAAAAAAAATTTTTAACAGGTATCTCTAATAAAGGCCTCATTTCTGAAACAGAATGCTTAGTCATGTTTATAAAAATACAAGTCATTCTCCAGTTGATAAATGGTCAAAGAATATGAACAAGCAGTTTTCAGACAAAGAAATCAAAGCTATCTATAGTTGTATGAAAAAAATGTCTAAATCACTATTGGTCAGAGAAACACAAATTAAAACAATTTTGAGGTACCACCTCACATCAGAGTGACTAATATGACAAAAATGGAAAATGTTGGTTGTTGGAGGGGAATGTGGGAAACGCACTGTGGAGTTGTGAACTAATCCAGACACGCTGGAGAGCAATTTGGAACTATGCTGAAGTGGTTATAAAGCTGTGAATTGATGCATAGTGAAGTGAACAGAACCAGAAGAGTATTTTACACAGTAATGGCAATATTGAATGATGAACTGTGAATGACTTAGCTATTCCCAGCAGTACAGTGATCCAAGACAATCCCAAAAGACTAATGATGAAACATGCTTTCTGTCTTCAGAGGAGTTGAATGCAGACCGAAGCATGCTATTTTTCACTTTTTTCTTTTGAATCATCTTGTGCAAAATGATTAATATGGACATGTTTTACTTTAATTGCACATATATAATCTTAAAAAAAAATGAAATAGTACTTGTCCTCAAAGAGCTTACCTGGGAGGGACATACATGCATATCCCTTAACATCATATGTTACCTGATGCTTAGAATTAACCAATAAAGTTTAAGTACTGTCATTATTTCCATGTTATAGCTGAGAGGATTAAGGCTTAGGCAGATAAGTGACTACCCATGATCACACAACTAGTAAGTATAAGAGACATGGATTAGAAATCGGGACAAATTTCTTCTAATTCCAAGAACAGAATTTTTCCCACTATGCTCTACTCTCCCTAAAAACACTCAAACACTCAAACTCCTATCCAGCCAAATGGGGTGCCTCTGCTTGTTTTGTCTTTGCAGAACCAGAAGAGCATTCTGGCTAGTCATCCTTGTCCTCATTCTCACTACATGACTGTCCCATCTCCTTTTCCAATTACACATTTCTTGTATGTTGTCTTTCATGCTGCTTTTTTTTTTTAAGCAAAAGTCATTATTGGGGATCTGCTACTTATCCATATCCATATATCCATAATGCTTTTCTCTTTCCCCCTTTCTGGGTCACCCACAATTTTGATTCTTCAGAAATTATGGTATTTTCATAATTCATCACCTTGTGATACTGTGAATGGATTTTGGTGATAGATGTGATATTGTATTAGGGACATTAGGACAGCCCTTTAAAAAGCATTTTAGTAATTCTGTGCCTATAGGAGTTCTAGCTCATGAACCTTTTTTTTAAATGACATTCAAATTGAATGGAAAGCTGGAGGGATTTTGGAAGGATTATGTCTTTTAAGATCTTTTAATTAAAGTGTTGAATGCATGAAATAGTAGAGTAAATTATTTGTTTATGGAATGTTTTTGCATCTTTTGATGGTATTTCATTTTAAGGAGCCATATTGGATTGTCCTTCATGATCGAATTGTGAGTGTTATTGACAGCCCAAGCTTCATCTCTGAGACTGAATGGGTTGGATACCCATTTCAGCTTTTTGACTTTACTGCTTGTCACCAGTCTTATTCTGAGATGAGCTGCAGCTACACTTTGGCTTTGGCACATGCTGTGTGGCATCATTCTAGCATTGGACAACTTTCTCTCATTCCCAAGTAAGTGGTCTGGTTACTTCGGTAATTAAGTAAAAGTGTTTTTAGGCATGTAGCAAAAACCTGATTACCTGGAAACACGTAGTATTCTGATGACTGATGAATTGGATTTTCAAGTTAGCCAAAAAATTTTATATAGGAAATTGTATTTATGTTTTTATTTATTTTAAATCATTACATTATATTAAATTATATATTTTAAAACATATTTTTATTTTTAAGTTGATCCTGAAAAGTGTCAAAAGTTTACATAATTTTGCTGAATAAATATAGCTTTAGATAGATAGATATAACCAAATATAATTCTTTTAGTGGTGATTCATTGTTTCTTGGGTTCTCTTTCAACTCATTTTCATTATATAAGGTACTTGATGTGCTGAAATATTAGAAGTTGACTTGAGTATATCTAATCTCTGGAGTTGCCCTTACCCTTCCATTAACTAAAAATAATAATTGATAAAAAATAATTGATAAAATAATAATATGTAGCACTTTAAAGTACGTAAAATGCCTTGCTAACAACCTCCTTTTTAAGTTAGCAAAGCAGATAGACCATTTTTAGATAAGGACACTGAGACTTCAAAGAGTTGAAGTGACTCATCAAGTCATTCTTAGCTAGTGTCACAACTGAAATTCTAATCCAGATCTCTTTTGAATTTAAAGTCCAGTTTTCTTTCTACTAAATAGTGCTATTTATTTTGGGGGTTTTTTTTGTCTTGTGATTTGTTTCCTCCAAAACCTATCCCTTTTTCAGACTTCTCTATTTTTGTTGTGGAGACCATTATTCTTGTAGTCACCCTGGTTTGCATCCTCAGTATCAGTTCTTGATTCCTTACTTGTTATTACCCCTTATATCCATTCAGTCACCAAATCTTATCCATGTTTCTACCTCCACATCTATTATATTTACTGCTTTCGTAGTCCTCATGAGTCACCACATTATTTAGTTCATGCTTAACTTCCTAATTGCATTCCCTACCCCAAGTATACCTCTTCCATTCCACTCAGCTGTCACTTTTCCTTAAGTATAAGGAAGAGTCACCATGTCACTCCCCTGCTTTAGTAAATTCAAATATAAACTCTCTGTGGCGTTAAAGTCCCTTTAACAGTCTGGTCCCAACCTTTCTTTCCAACCTTATTAAGCATTATTCCCTTTCCTTTATTCTGACTTAGCCCAACTGGCTTTCTTATTGGTATTTCACACGATAGTCCAGCTCAGTGCCTTTGCTCTTTTGCTCTCCTCCATGCGTGAAGTGGGTGCTCCTTTCTAATGCCTGCTGCACAAAATTCTTTGTTTCCTTCAGGAGTCAGCTCAAGCACCAATTTCTAAATGAAGCCTTTACTGTTGTTTTTCTACCCACTATGGGATCCCTGTTGGTGCTGCCCTTGACAAAACTACTTTATATTAATTTTGCCTATATTCTACATACAGAGCATGATGCCTGGCACATAATAAGCACTTACTGAATGTTTGTCGATTTATCTTTGAATTCTAGATTCCTCACTGAAGCACTCCTTCCCATAGTAAAGACTGAATTCCAGTTACTTTATGTGTACCACCTTGTAGGGCCTTTTTTACAAAGATTTCAGCAAGAGAGAACTCGGTGCATGATAGAGGTAAAGTGGGGCTTTTGTCTCTTGACTTGTTCTGGTATGTACTGTACCTAGGAAACTAGACGTCAGAGCTAGAGGGCATCAGGATAGTCACGTGGTGCATGAGTAACTGACTGACCTAAACCAGCAATGGTGGAAGACTAACATGGGCTGGAAGGGGGAAATGAGGTCATTGTACCTAATCTACCACCTTCGTTATTATCTGGTTGGCAAGAACATGCTGTGACTCTTCCAACTTGTTATATCTTCCTGGGTGTTATTGGCAACTTCAGATTTGTCTGTAGAAATGCAAAAATCAGATATTTACTCATCAGGGATGTTGTGGAGGATATTCTTACTTAGGTACAAGTTGGACTAGCTAGATTCTTGAGTTTCCACCAGGCTCTTAGATACTTTGATTCTGTAATTATTTTACAGAAATGTTTTTGTTCTAGTATTTTAAATTACATGGTGATGAAATGTGAGAAAACAATTTCACAATGCTTTTTTAAATGAAAAAATAGGGGAAGTTACAAGTATTATATAAAAAGAAATAAAGCCAAACCTTGTCATAAATAGTACTGTAGCACTATGAATGCACTTATATTGCATTTCGTATTATTCTTGTTTCTTTCAAATAATATAAATACCTTTCCAGAGCTGTTGTCCATCATCGATTTCATAACCCCAAATCCCAGTGATTCCTGTTAGGTCAGATTTTTTTCTCCTTGAAAGAAAGATCTGTCATTTAAACATCATTGGTAATGCATGACTACAAATCATGGAATGTTAGTCTCCAAAGAATTAAAGTTGCAACTCAGCCAAAACAAAATGAAATGGGTTGCAGGTAGATATGTGGATGGGCCACAGTGTACTTTCAGTGGGGAATTTTGCCTGAGAATTGAGGTGTTAGAGTAAGACTGGAAAAGGAATTGTTTTGATTACTGGAGGAATCTTGAACACTTCATTCAACCATAAGGTTGTGGCTAAACATGGGTAAGAGTCATGTAGAATGACATGAATGGGGGAGATCGCAAATCCTTTGAATTATCAAAGTATAGATTCAACTCTCAAACACAGACATTCTAAAACATGTACTTTATCTCTGCATCTATTAAATAATCAGAACCATTTTTATCAACTTATCTTTGTTTGTTAAACAGATTGGAGTGGCGTTTTATGACATGCTTCTGAATGTCGACCAGTGTAGCACCCACTTACACTACATGGATCCCATCTGTGATTTCTTATATCATATGAAATATATGTTTACTGGTGACAGTGTGAAAGACCAAGTAAGTAGTACTTTATGTGAATCATTTGTGGACTGAGCACAAAATAAAAAATTTTCTGTAATGTGGACTATATTATCTAGCCTAACTGACTTTCTTACTAGTACTTTAACAGGGCTGTCTAGCCCAGTACTTTTGTTCTCACTTTCTTCCTTCCCTGGAGAGTGTATTCCCTTCTAATGTCTGCTGTGCCAAATCAGGGAAATATGGGAATATAAATTTTTTCTATGTTTTATTAATACAGTATCTGTAAATCCAAAGTAAATTAGTTTATATTGTAATGAAATTTTAAGGAAATTATTTAACTGTAAGAAAATTGGGAGGTAGAATGTGCTTGGGAGGCAGGATATCCACATTTGTTTATTATCTCTCCCCCTCTCCCTCTCCCCTTTCTTTTAAATAGGGGAAATAAAAGGAGAAGATGAATTTTGTGAGCATCTCTGTTACCATAACACTAGTCTTAACCTGTTTAGAGAGGAATAGAAAATTTGGATCTTGTATCCTCGTGACCCAGAAAATATATTTGTTAGATAAGGAAGTGGTACAAAATAATACAGTATTTTGCATTTAGAAATACTTTTTCAGTTTCAGATTTAGGTTTAATCACTTTTCAACCAGTTGTAGATGGAGGAGAATAATTATAAAAGTAGCTAGTATTTATGTAGCACTTTAAAGTTTGCAGTATGCTGTCCCCATGTTGCCTCATTTGGTCCTCAATAACCCTGTGAAGTAGGTGCTGTTGTTACTCTCTTTTTACAGATGGGGAAATTGAGACTGAGAGATGTTAAAGGAATTGCCTAGGGTCTCACAGCTCATAAGTACTGAGGGAAGGGAAGGGGACTGCTGTAGACTTTTTGTGCACTGAAACTTTGTGAAATCATCCATAGTTATCATCTTTGATTCCTTTCTCTTCTTTGTCTTTCATAGTTCTGTTGTCTAGCAAAGTCCAAACCCTTTGCCTTGCCTCTGGTCAAAATTCTTCCGTTAGGTACATCCTGGAAGATGGACCATGGCTGTATCATTCTCCTCATCATAAATGTTCAGTGGCTCCACAGACTGATGTTTAAGACGCTCAGCCATCTGACTTCAGCTTCTTCTTCTGGTCATTTTATATTTTTCCCCAAATTTATTTGTTTTCAGTTTTCTACAATCACTTCCATAAGTCTTAGATTTTCTCCCCCTCCTTCTCCCCTTCCTCCCCAAGACAGCATGCAGTCTTATATGAGTTCTACACATACATTCCTATTAAACACATTTTCACATTAGTCATGTTACATAGAAGAATTAAAACAAATGGGAGAAACCATAAAAAAGCAAAACAAAACAAAAAGCATAACAAAGGAGAAAATAGTTGCTTCATTCTGCGACTCCATAGTTCTTTCTCTGGATATGGATGGCATATTGCATCATGAGTCTTTTGGAAATGTTTTAGGTCCTTAACATTGCTGTGAAGGACTAAATCTATCAAAAACAGTCCTCACACATTGTGGCTATTACTGTGTATAATGTTCTCCTGTCTCTTCTCACTCAACATTATTTCATGTAAGTCCTTCCAGGTTTTTCTAAAGTCCACCTATTTGTCATTTCTTACAGCACAACAGTACTCTCCATTACATTTGTATACCACAACTTATTCAGCCATTCCCCAATTGATGGGCTTTCCCTTGATTTCCAGTTCTTGACCATCACAAAAAGAGCAACTATAAATATTTTTGTACATGTGGGTCCTTTTCTTATTTCTATGATCTCTTTGGGATAATAGCCCTGGAAGCTAGGTCAAAAAGTATGCACATTTTTGCAGTCCTTTGGGCATAGTTCCAAATTAATCTCCAGAATGGTTGGATCAGCTCACAACTCCACCAACAGTGAATTAGTGTTCCATCTCTCCCATATCTCCAAAACTTATCATTTTCCTGTTTTGTCATGTTAGCCAGTCTGATAGGTGTAATGTAGTACCTCAGAGTTACTTTGATTTGCACCTCTCCAGTCAATAGTGATTTAGAATTTTTTTCATGGCTGTACATAGCTTTAATTTCTTCCTCTGAAAACTGCCTGTTTCTGTCCTTTGACCAGTTATCAATTGGGGAATGGCTTATGTTCTTGTAAATTTGATTCAGTTCTCTATATATTTTAGAAATGAGGCCTTTATCACAGATACTAGTTGTAAAAATTCTTTCCCAGTTTTCTGCTTCCCCCCAATCATTTGTGCAAAGATTTTCAATTTAATGTAATCAAAGTTACGTATTTGCATTTCATAATGTTCTCTATCTCTTGTTTGGTCACATATTCCTCTGTTCTTCATAAATATGACAAAAAAAACCTGTTCCTTGCTCCCCTAGTTTCTTCGTAGCATCAGCCTTCATACCTAGCTTGTGCACCCATTTGGACTTTATCCTGGTGTACAATTTCAGGCGTTGGGTCTGTGTCCAGTTTCCACCCCCCTGTTTTCCACTTTTCCCAGCAGTTTTCGTCATACATTCTGACCGTTTTAGATTACTCCTCCTACACCCTACATTTGAACCAGATGAGATTCAGCTTAGGTACTATGTCCTCTGAAGCTTTCTTTCCTATCGCTGCTAAATACCTCTTTCCCACATGTTTACTTTTTTAGGATCTCTCCTTTGCCATTTCATTCATTCATCTGACATCCAGTCTGTTGTCAAGCTTTGTTTCTATGTTCACATCATATCCCACATATGTCCCCTTATTTCCACCTTCCCTCTAAGACTGTCTTCATTTACACTATATGTATCTTATATACATACACAGTTATTTGCATGTTATCTCCTTTATTAGAATATGAACTCCTTCAACGAAGGGACAGTATTTTTGCCCTTCTTTACATCCCCAGCACTTAGCATATGTCTTGATCTCTTCTTTCTCCTGTCCCCGAAACACTGTAAGATTTTGTGTTGTCCTTATGTACAGTGGATACTTAATAACTGTTGAATTCATTAATTCAGTCTTCCAGTGTTTCTTTCCTTGACTTTGTACTCCTCACCTAAACTTAGCCAAAATGAATTACTTACTGTCATCCAAACACACTCTTACTTAATTTTACACATCTGAATCTGTTTCCTATAGCCAGAGCATCCTCCCCCAACTTTTGCTCTTGATAAAATCTTACCCATTTGCAAAGGGCAGTTCAGATCTCATTCTCCTCAGTTCAAAAAAGCTTTTCTGGATTCCTGTCTGTTAGAGCCCATTCCACCTACCCTAGAGAGAGCTACAAGGTCATATTCTTTCTTTCTTATGCATCTCCCAGACTTCAGTTTGTGTTGTTATGTGCCTTGTCTCTTTATTAGATTTTAAGCTCTCAAGAGCAGGGTCTTCATTTTGTTTTCTATCTGTCATATACAGTGTACCCCGTTAACATGTTTGTTTATTGAAAGTCGACTCATTCTTTCACTATTTTGTGGCAGGGATGGAAGACAGGTAAAAGAAGGAAGAGAGTGGTAATTAGGCAGTCTAGATCTCTTCCCCTCTTTTGTCATTTTAATTAAAGACTAAGCAAATGCCATTAAAACTGAGAAAAGCTGTGAAACTGATTTTAGAAGTAGTTTTCTTTCAAATTGGGAAAAGGATAGAGAGAGAGAAATATGATGGGAACATTTCTAGACATAGTTGGGGTAAGTACATAAGGAAAAGGGTTTTTTTGAGTTGGATTTAAAGAGAAGCAATAAATTTTGATATAGTTTGCTATGAATATAGCAAATATAGTGCTATAGTGCTATGAATAAAAATTTCCCATTTCATTCAATACTAAGCTAAAACAACACCAAATAAATTACTTGATAAATTTTGTTCATGATATATTTTTGTTAGAATCCTTGTAGAATATGAAGCCTTGTCCATCTTCTCAGGAAGATGGCATTATTAAAAATTATGAAGAGTCTTTTGCAATTTTACCTGGACTTTGATGGTAGGAGTTTTTAAAAAACATTTTAGGTACCATGAAAAATCTTTTCTCTCTGCTTTTATTTATAGAGAAATTATTTTCATCTTTCCCCTTTCTAGTCAAGTAATTAAGACTACATAGACATCTAGCCTCATACAATATATTATTTAACAAGTTGTAGTTTTTTGTCTGAAATTTATGGGTCTAAATGATACCTAATATTTTTTAATATATTCCTCTTCTTAGGTAGAGAAAATTATCTGCAATTTAAGACCAGCTTTAAAACTTAGACTGCGATTCATAACACATATCAGCAAAATGGAACCAGCTGCAATACCTCCACAAACCATAACCAGTGGGTCCCCAGCACCTCAGCCTACTCAGGTGACAGTCAGCGTGGCTTTGCCAGTAACTCAGTAAAGCCAGTGGCCCCATGGTGAAAATTGGAGTACTGATTACTTTGGAAATGGCAAAAAAAAAAAAATCTGGAACACTTGGTCTGAACACTTTTCTGCTGCATCGTGCCATGCTAGAGGAGGGTAAAACAAATTCAAAATCATTAATTTTGATTCATGTGGTGGATCTGCTGGACATCTGTCATTACCACCTACTTAATCTGGATTTATCTCAAAAGAATAAAGGAAGAATAGTCTTGTGCATAATATCCAGAATATTTATCACTGGTACTCTGGGGAACATAGTGGTGATAATGAACAATTGAATTTTATTTATTAGGCTTTTCAAGTCTTCCTTTGTTAGTTGCTTATTTTAATTTTTATTTTCAGCAGCATATTCAGTTTTCAAACCTGGGTTGTTTTAAAGGTGCCCAACAGTGAAACACTTAGTTTTAGATCAAGTGAGATAATATTTGTAAAGTACTTAGCACAGTGCCTGGAACATAGTAGGCATTGTATAAATACTTACTCCCTTCCCCGTAGTCCTCTTTTTCTAGACCAGGTTAATTGGTAATTGTATAAACTGCTTTTCTGGTGAATTGTCTTTGGTAAGGAAGGGTTAACGGAGTTTTTTACTCTTATTTTTTAAAAAAAAAGATCATTGTAAATTTCCATTTGCATATTCATTATTTCCAATAAAGAAGATAAATTGGCAATAATTCTATTTATCCATGGACTCAAAGTTGTTCTCAGAGTGATTAGAAGACCCCAAAGAGAATAAAATCTAGTAGGTTCCTGGACATTGCGAAGAAAATTATGTTTCAAAGAGGCATAATCCATGTTTTAAAGTTTCAAGGTGATATACACAACTGGATAATGGTATGACTCTACTGCCTAGTCTTAATTAAAATTTTATAATAGTGAAACCTTTATATTTGTATAATGAAAATTTTGTGGGATTTTGTGCTGTATGCAGTTTAACTTTGACAAGCAAACAGTGAAATCAGTGCTTGTAAGAAATGTAAAATATTGTTTAATTAAAGAAAGTTTATTAATACTATTGGTGGTTTGAATTTACTTCTCAGTGCAAAGTGACTGAATTTGAAAAGACAATTGATGAAATAGAACATAATACCCTGAAAAAGATATTCCTGTGCCTATTATGTGTTGGATAGGGTTTCAATTTTCCCCAAGGTTATTTTGTAAAATAATGATGGCTTTTATATATGTACTTTAAGGATTATATAGGTTTTTGTTTTGTTTTTTCCCCATCAAGCAGGAAGCTGACAGTCCATTTAGCCCAAGGCCAAATAACTTGTTAGATTATATTGGAGCTATAGTTTGAACTCTGGTCTCCTGACAGCAAGTTCAGAATTCTTTTTTATAGTGAAATCATAAGACTGAATCCCACATAGGCCAGGTTTGACCCTTTAGGATCTCAAAAAATTCTGTACCCCAAATGTTTGAAGTGTTTATGTGAAATTGCTACTTATACTGCAGAATGTAGACTTTTTTTCTTTTTTTATTCCCTAGAAGTGTTAAAGGATCTGTTAATCTTTGAAAATAAAAGATCTTTGGTATTTTTCAGTTCATGACTACTTCGAGTGTTATTTTGGTGAGAGATTTACTGTACTCATGATAAATTTGATATAACATAGTCCTTCACATGTCATAGTCATTGAGTAGAATGAAGACAAAATGAAAATAAGTGTTTATACTACTTTAAATGGATGTATATTATCAAAAGTTAAATGTTCTTATAAAAGTTCTCTGTCCCCAGTTTCCAAAAATGAAAGTAGATTTTACTTTTCAGTGTGAAAATAAATTTGACAAAGTGTTTTTATTAGTGGTCAGACATTTTGGAAGAAAGAAACTTCATAACAAGGCATTTCATCTACACAGACTTTAAATTTAAACTATTCAGGCAAATATTTCAGAAGGTTAAGATTTCTCATATCAAAATAAATCTCCAGGATTACTGGTGGAAGAATGGAAAGGTATAGGGTCTTAAAAACTAAAAACTCAGATGGACGAGTATGGTCCTTGCTGTTGTCTGAGTTTAGTCTCTAGCATACATTGCATGTACCGACACACATGGCAGATAACAGATTAATGCTGTTTGCCTCCTCTTACCAGTTTTCACTATGTACATGTTTATGTTGTTAAACCAGCCAACAGCAAATTAATGAATTAGCCTCAAGTTTGCATTTCTCTTCCCCAAGGTCACTATAAGTCTTTTCCCTTGATTACAGCTAAAGGGCAAACAAGAATACTTTGATTTCACACTAAAGAAGGGATTAGAACTTTAATTACCTATTAAAATTTGGCAAAAGGCTTTGAGGAACGTGTAAGCTTAAGCAGAATTGTCAGAGTTGCTTATAGTTGGCCAGCACTGTATCTTTATCAATTCTCTTCCCACCTCCTACCTCCCTCCCCTGCCCAGTTCCTTTTCAAAATTATTCAGACTTATTTACAGTCAATTGTCACTGTGATTGCCCTCTCGAGCTACTCCAAAGCAGGATAAAATTAATGCCACCGCTGTATTCACCGTCCGCTGTACTTCGTCGGGTGTTTTCCCAAGGGATGGATTGACCTCCATTATGTCTAATCCCGAGAGCAACCCTATAACAACAGGTGGTAAAAATACGTTTTGTAAGATGTCAAGATTTTAAAACCGATAAAATATTGAGGGATAAAAATGAAAAAAAAAGGATAGTTTGCCAACATACGTTTTGTAAGATGTCAAGATTTTAAAACCGATAAAATATTGAGGGATAAAAATGAAAAAAAAAGGATAGTTTGCCAACAATCTTTACAATGGTATTCTTGGAGGTATCATACACAAGATGTTGGTTATTTTTTTTTTAATATACTGACAATTTTGAAGTAGAGAAACAGATAATAACTTTTCTGTAAACTAACCCCCACTCCCCAGGGGATTTTGACTAAACTTACATTTTCTTTTTTCTCAGATATTGGGCATACCTGTTTTACAGATTTCTTCTGTAATGTAGAGCCCTTCTCTGTAAGTCAGACCTCCAGGGACAGGTGTGCCAGTAGCTGGTGTTATAGATGGATCTAACCCATCCACATCATAACTCAGATGAATTGGTCTTTTCTTCCTTCAAGTGGAAGGGAAAAAAAAAGGTTGAAAGATGTTAACATTTATTTAGTAGATAAGGACTGTACCTAATAGCCCAGTATGGCTTAATCTGAATTCAAAAGTTGTTTTCTTAAGATTTTCTGTATTGATTCTTGAATAATGACAGTTCCTGTGCATGTCTATAACAACATCATTAGTAGTATTTACAGTCACAAAAAACTGAAATGTCTTACCTTCCTATTAAGTAACTTAGTGTTTCTTCCATCACCTTGGCAATTCCAAGCTTATCCACTTCAGTCATTGAAAAAAATTTAATACCTAGATCTTTAAGAATACGACTGGGGAAAAAAAGATAATTGATCTAGGTCAGTGGAGAAATTCATGATGGGCACAGTCGGGCTGTAGCATGTTACTGATTAAGATTTGTCCAGGTGCAATGGCATTAAATATATCATGAGAGATGTAAAAAAAAAATTGGGCCAATGATTCAGCAAGAGAGCGGGAGACTACTGGGCAGTCTATATTCCACTGTTATTTTATATAATGAAGGATAGAGAGCAGTGCCTAGGATGTTAGATGGAGTCCTATTTAAAACTTAACTGGTCATGGACTTGTCACATGAGATGGGAAGACTGCACCACTAGAGGGAGCACATACAGTAAGATCACAGATTCATCTAAGTATCCCAGAAGGATTTGTATTCTCTTAATAGCTGAATAGAAGTAAATCTAAGTTAAGGATGGCTTAGGAGTGCTTCCAGCTTTGCCTGGATTTCTTTAAATTCTGTGAAATTAAAAACATGAGACATTTATATCCTATGAATTGTGTATCTGCCTAAATTGAATTATTAAATTATCAATTGGGAAAACTATAACATTATTTAAAAAATAATAATTACTGAGAAATAAATACACTTACTGTTCACCAGGATCCACATCTCTCAACCCAATATATACAATGTCCTTTGCTGATAAGCAGGGTGTCACCCAAGAGAATCCTGGGATATCAGGCATCTAAAAAATGCTTCTGTTTATTTTTATTCTTTCATAATCAAGCATGTTTATTGTTACAAGTTCAATAGACAAGATTACATTTAGAATGCAAAAAAATGCTGCATATATATATATATATATCTGTGTAAAAGAGGTGGTCCTAAACAGTATCATGTGAGAAATACTTAAAAATCCTCCTTCATGGACTCTGGCTTCAGGAATTCTGTGGCCCTAACTATACTGAATCCCATGCCATTCCTCAGGCTCATTAGAATTTATACATCCCATCAGAGGCCTATTTTCTAATGTGACAACTAGTGGATTGATGGATAAACTGAACCATTCTGTGTTACCATTTTCTGACCCATACGAATGTCTTAATGCTAAGGGTCAGAGGTGTTGCCCCACTTGGGTGGATTTTAAACCTGGGCTTTCTGGGCACAATTCCTTAACCAAAAAGAGAGTGGATCAAGAGAATCCATGCATTATGGCAGCTATTTTGAAGCAATTGGATCTTTGGTGGTCCTTAAAAGCATTTTTTATAGAGTTGTCTGTTCTGCATAGACCCACCCTGACAATCACTTGGTTTCATCCATGCTAATCAGAGGGTTTGCAGATTTGGTTGAATACTCTGTTGCCACTTTATAAGACTTTACTTCTGGGCATCTAGTATCACTACAGTTCTGTCAACATATTATTAGAAAATACTCAGCCAGTATTAGTTAGGCTCCTTTAATGAATTAAGACCAACTTCATGTGAACTATAAAATAGTAATTGTTTAATATTAAGTAATAGAAGTTTTAGTTGGCATTAGCAACAAAAAAATCCATATGTAATTCCATCTCATATACATAAGTTCCTTAAGAAGGAATAATTCTTTCCAGAGACTTAACACACTATTGGTCTTAATGCTATGTTAATATAAACCTACATACATGTAATCCAAGTGCGCCATCTGAGATATGGAATGGACTGAGCACTTAGGAGAATGCATTTGGACTTGTAATAATTGGTTGGAGGAAGCGCATTTGTTAAACACTTATGTGCCAGCCACTGTACTGAGCACTTTATTTCACTTGATCCTCACACCTTACCATTATTATCCCCATTTTACAGATGAGGAAACTGAGACAACACAGGGTAAGTAACTTGCCCGGAGTTACACAGCTAATAGAGTGTCAAACCAGTTTTGAATTCGGGTCCCCCAGACTCTAGTCCCACCACTATGCCACTTAATTGCCTCATTGTAAAAAATCATGGTGGTTGAGAGTCCTGCTAAAAACAAGAGTGCAGGGGCAGTAGTTCTCTCATCTGTGCAAGTTTCTAAAAACTAATTCAGATGACAGAATTCGAATATATTTCTTTACCTCTTCCTTTAATTCTTTCAAAAGGAAAGACACAGGCTGTCCATGTAAGTTGCCACTTGTGGTTGTCAGAGGAGTGTTGATATCGCTATGTGCATCTACCCAAATGACGCAGAGATCAGGATGAACTTTGGCATGGCCAGAGATACTTCCAATCGCCAAACTTTGGAAACAGAGAAGTTGTATAAACATAGAGATTACACCATCTTTACACAGTATGTGACAAGTTTACTTTTTAAAAGACACTGCTAAACTTTTCTTTGAACATCACAATAACTTTGGGTGGGGGGAGAGAAAGAGCAGTGTCCAGTGGGTCATTCCAACAAGAAAGGTGTCAGAAAGAAGTTATAATTGTGTAGAGCAGTGTCATTTACCCTTGATACTTAATGCTAAATAGTAATTACTTGATGTTGACCCTGAAGTTACCACATTCTGTGATAGCAGGTTTGTTTTTTTTGTTTTTGATCCTGCCCAAATATAGTAGCTAAAATTCAGCAAAACTGCAGGAAGGAAAATGGGTTTGTAAGAATATCAACCATGCAAATAAACTATTCTGTGACAATCTTATTCTCAGGTTAACTCTTTGCTTATTCTCTAACCCCATCCAGCCCTGCTTAATAAATATTACAGTCCCTAATGTGAGTTACCTAAGAGTGAATCTTTCACATTAGTGTTGTGAGCCTTGAAAACCTAAATAGCTTTTATTAAATTCACACTTTCTACTTCCTTTTAAATCCTAAATGGTTCAATTTTTGCAGTGTAAGTTAGATAATTCTGAGTACCCAGAAGAGCTCATGTAGCTTGGATGACCTTTTGTCCTATTCCACTTGGAAATTCCATGCTTAAATTTTTTATTCCTCTTTCCCAACTCAATAGATAATCACAGCCATGTTCATGTCATTTGTGTCATCATCTGTTCCTCTGACATTATCAGTCTCTCTAACATCTACCCACCTCAGTTGTCCTGTACATGGATGGGAGAATTAGCAAATATGTTGGACAAAGGTGAGGGATCTGATTAAATACAGAAGACCAAAGTCCACTTCGCTCTTGTTACAATTCAATTATCATTCAGCAAAAGAGAGACCAGGTATAATAGTGGAAAGGGCACTGGAGTCTGGTGACTGGACTTGAATTCCAATCCTATTGTTTGCTACCTGCATGATCTTGGATAAGTCCCTTAGCATCTCTGAGCCTCAATATTTTCATCTGTAAAATGAAGAAATTAGACAAGAAAACCACTAAGTTACATCCCACCTGTCCTGTGATCTATGAACATTCAAAAGGAATTTTAGAGCAGGGTAAAGTGCTCTAAATTTGAAGTCAGAGAATATAGGGTCTACTCTCAGTTCTAGTAAGTGACCACATGAACATGAGCGTTCATTCAGTTTCTGTAGACTTTCCTCGTCTGTACAATTGTCTGATTGGTCTAGCTCTAAATCCTTAATCCTAAATTAACTATCACCTCTCCAAGAGGATTTAGAAATACAAGCTTGGGTTTGACTTTTTGCTTAAATAGCTTGGTTGTTCATTAATGTCACTAAGATAGTCTTAAAAAACAAACACTGCAAGATTTTAGGACAATCCTTAGGTTCTGACAAACTGGCATTTACGTAGTACTTAAAATGTTTTATAAAATACCTTTCTGTAGGTTATCCCATTTTATTCTTATAAGGTATGGTATTATTGCATTTATTATTAATGCACATATTGTCATCCCCACTTTACAGATGAGGAAACCCTCAGAAAGCTGGACTGATATATCTGAAGTCTTACAACTTACTGTTGTAGCAAAGATGTGTTTTAAACACTGCAAGTAATGAAAGGGGAGACTGATGGAGAATATTGAAGTAAGTAGTTTTCTTCTAACCCTAATGGATACTGAAAAAAAAAATAGAAGTGTTAACTGGTTGGGGTAAGCTTTGGGCCTGGCTGTAGTCTTAAATTCAGTTTTACTACCTTTGTAAACCTGGGCAAGTCATTTTAGCTTCTGTTTGCCTTAGTTTTCTGAACTTTAAAAGGGGGTGCCTATCTCACAGGGTTGTTGTGACAATCAATGGGATCTTATTTGTAGTTCACTTAGCACATGTCCAACTCTTCACAACCTCATTTAGCATTTGCTTGGCCATTTCCTTCTCCAGCTCATTTTACAGATGAGAAAACTGAGGCAAACAGGGTTAAGTGACTTACCAGGGTCATACAGCTGGTCAGTGGCTGAGGCTGGATTTGAACTCATGAAGATGAATCTTCCTGATTCCAAACCCAGTATTCTATTCTCTGCACCACAGTTGCCTAGCACATAGTAAATACTATATAAATGCTTTTACCATCCCTATTCTTCTCGTGATTTCTACTCAATATTAGCTTCCCAACTTCTCTTAGCAGTGTTTAGGGCTCAAAAAGAACTTGACCTTGGAGCCAAAATATATGGAGTCAAGTTCTGGTTCCAACCCCAAAACAGGGAAATGATACTGAAATGACCCACTTCACAGAGCCGTGAATACTTCAGAAACCTTAACGAGTTGTCCCCATGTGATGCAGTTTCTTAGAATGATACAGTCAGAACTATTTAAGTCTGGGGGATGCCGTGATAATCATAAAGTAAGACCTGTGATCCCCGCCAAGTACCAGACTGGTTCTCCCATCCTTTTTCACTTCCTCTACCACCCCAGTCAGCTGCTCAGTAGCTTTGCCCACAGTCCTTGGATTCTTCACAATTTGAAAGGGGGTATCATTAGGCACATCCACAAAGGATAAGTTCCCATAATCTTTCACGTCACACTCTGCAATTGAAACAAACGAAAACAAAGGTTACCCTCAACAACTCTAGACCTAGACTCCTTAAAAGACACTGCATAAGGCCACTGAAATGGGATTCTTTTCTGAAAAAATATCTGGTCCTCTTTTGTTATCCTATGAGGAAATATATAACCTCAATTGCCACCCTCACCCCCATCCCTATAGGCTGTTATTACTTTATCCACTGTGCCCCTTAGCTGCCTGGTACAAGAAATCAGTACAAGATGACTTTCATTACTAGATAAATTCTGAGTTTTTTCAGAAAGTTGGTGTCCAGGGATTAGGGGGTTTTTGGGGGTGGGGGGTGGGTAGTGAAGGAGGCGAGGATGGCCATAGCTCATAAAATTATTGTGTGGAAAGGTGGTATCATTGAAGTACCCCAGCTGATTACACGATAGCAATTTTGATGTTATAAAGAAGTTCCTAACATGTGACTAAATTAAGACAACAGTTCAAACAAGCCCATGAGTTGTTTCTTTGAAGGAGTAATTTAAAATAAAAACTACATCTCACACAAAGAAGGCTAGGCTACTTCACTTGGTTTGTCTGCATTATTGAGAACCAAGTGTGAGGATAGACGTGGCCACTCTGTCTACACTAGATTCTAGAGAGTGCTATCATGAACTGAAAGTTCTGTTGCTGGTGTGTACTCTAGCCTTGGCAGCCTGATGGACGCCAATAGACTAGCAAATTAATAATGAAGAATTACTCAGGAAAAGCGCTGAAAAACAGAGTTATATGTATAACCAGAATGGGGGATGGCTGCTTGGAAAGCCTGTATTACATGACCTTGGGCAGGTCATATAAGTTCTTAGAGTTCCACCATGTAGCATCTTAGCTCCTTATAGGATACAGCAAAGTGTTTATATTTATGAACACATATTAATGCCATTAAAAACATAGTTCCTTAGGAGGAAGCTTAACATAAGACTGGTATTGTCCTTAGACCCGATTCTCTCAGATCTAGGTTTAAAAAAAAAACCCACCTACCCCTCCAACCTTCAGCCTGGATTTTGCCCTGACTAGGTAGGCTTATGGGCAGGTAGGTGGCAAAATGGATAGAGTACCGAGTTTGGAGTCAGGAAGACCTGAGGTCAAGTCTGGCTTCAGACACTTACTAAATGTGTGGCCCTAGGCAAGTCACTTAGCCCTGTTTGCCTCAAGTTTCTTCATCTGTGAAATGAGCTGGAGAAGGAAATGGCAAACCACTTTATCAAGAAAATGCCAAATGAGTCATGAAGAGGCAGACAGGACTGAAACAAGTAAACAACAAAAGGTGGATTTCCACAAAGAGGACATCAGATAATGTCCTGACCATTGCTAATCTTTTTATCTCAACCCCTGTGGTGGGGCTTGGGGAAATGATCATGGACTTCACCCTTGGAGGATCCATTCATTCACATGTTTATTGAATGCCTCTGTCTCCTCCCTAGTTCATCCTTCTTTTTCATGGCTGTTCACAGTCTCTGGGCCCTTCAACTGGAAGGGAGAAAATGGCAGATCGACCCTGAGTCACCATGCATTGACATGAATTTGTTTCCTTCTCCACAGAGGAGAGTAAATCACAATGTTCTCTGTCTTGTGATGGAGGTTACCTTGTTCTTGAAGTTTTTCAGCTAGGCCAGCCTCTCTCAGTGCTGTAGGACCTTCTTCCACCCCTCCTCGTGGCTGAGGATTTGAAAAAAAAAATAATATATTCAGATGTGAATCATTTTTACATATTAAGTTTGAAAAGAAATGGATGTCACCTGTTGCATATGATCTTTTTGAAATACTTGAACTGAAAGGGCTACATAGACTACATATACTATTGTGTATATATAGAGGTTTACAGTGTGTCTCCCTCAATTAGATTGTGAGATCCTTCAGGCTAGGGACCTTTTTTCCTCCCACTATATAAGATTCATTTTTTGGGAGAGTGAATAGTGAAAAAATTTCTCCAAAGATTTTATGTGGATATATAAATGTAACTCAACAGATAATTAGCTGAAGCCAAAACAGATGTGACTGAAAAAAATGGCACAGAGGTAATTCAAGAAATTTCATACAAATTATAGTGTTCTGTAGGAATCCCTTCTAGCAGTCAAAGTAAAAGAAAGCCACAAAAAGTAATAGACTGATGTGTTTGATTAGAAGCACACTGGTTTACTTACTCAGATAT
Source organism: Bettongia penicillata ogilbyi (assembly GCA_023548195.1). Taxonomy (NCBI): domain Eukaryota; kingdom Metazoa; phylum Chordata; class Mammalia; order Diprotodontia; family Potoroidae; genus Bettongia; species Bettongia penicillata. The sequence continues at coordinate 550,499 of JAJHZJ010000418.1, read as the reverse complement.
TCCTTTGTGCTTTGGGATGCTAACAAATGAAACCAGAGCAAGTCTACTTTGTCCACAAGGGGGCCCTCTTTTCCTGCCCTAGGATGCAGAACAGAAGTATGTGTTTCTTGGACCTATAAGATAAATCAGTTTCTTCCTTCCACACTTGTAGGTGATAAAAGTCCAGATCTGAGATTCAGGAAGACTCTAGCTTCTTCTTCTTATTCCTCAAAACTCATGAAAGGTACTGTTACTAGATTTCTTTCTAGATCAGGGATCCTTAACCTTTTGCCATGGACCCCATTGTTGGTCTGATAAAACCTATGAACGCCTCTAATGTTTTGCCTTTCAGAAAAATAGCTTCCCTCTGACTCTGAAAAAGGAAACTTTTATCCTTTGATTTAAAATACATAAGATAAAATACATAGGATTACAAAGGATCCAATTGGATTGAAATGTAGTTGTCAAAATATTTAAGCAAGTTCAAGGACTCTGTTTAAGAAGGCTTATTTTATATTTTGTTTTCCAAGCCCTGCTTTTTAGACCTCTGAGGCTATGCTACTGAGCAATCCACTTTTAGTACTTTGGTCATATAAAAACATCTTGTCTTGACTATAGAAATCAACTGATCATCCAGCCAGCAATTATGGAGTATCTCTTATCCACCAGACACTATATTAGGGACTGGGGATATAAAGATAAAATCTAAAGTTGCCCCTGCCCTCAAGGAGTTTAGTTATGAAATGTGTAGAAGATAAGAGTCATTTAACAGGCCAGCCCTTCTCTGTGGTAATCTAGAATCTAGATTTACCCGTAATGAATCATTACAAAAGGAAAATTCTCATCCCCAAAACAAACCAGACTAGTTTAATAGCAGGTGGCAACCTATAGTTATAAATCCAAACTCAATCTGCCCCCAACACACACACACACCCTTTCTTCCCAAGCTCCTTTGTTTCATTATTTTTTTTTTTTCTGTTTACCGTTTCTAGCCAGTAGAATATAGCATGATCATCTTGAAGGTAGAAACTGTTTCACATTTGTTTTGGTAGTGACACCACCCAACCCAATGTCTTGCATATAACAGATACTTAATAAAAGTTTGCTAAATTGAATCTAATAATTGTCTCCTTTCTTTCTCCTCCCTACTCCCACTTCTTTCTTCCCATGTAGTGTCAATCTTCACTCTTTTCTCCCTTAGTCAATGACTGATTGTGAGAGGAGCTGAAAAGCCAAGTACAGAGATAGTTTCTTTGTCTTCTTCCACTAGCTCACATGAATAAAGCTTGAAAGAAAACAGAGAGAAAGGAAAGGAAGAAAGCTGTTGCCAATGGCAGGAAAAGGAGCTGATTTCCTTTAAATTATTGTGGTCATTGTGTAATTTATTCTTTAGCTTCTGTTTCCCCTGCATCAGTTGATGCAAATCTTCCCAAGTTTCTCTGAATTTTTCATACTTGTCTTTTTTATGACACGAAAATATTCCATGTCACTCAAATACCACCGTGGTTCATATGCAATGTACTTCTTTGTTTGTAAGGGAGAGGTCTCTGAGGAGCAGGAGGTGTCATTAGGAAAAGAAACCTGTGTTGGAATTTTTTTACACATCAAACTTTTTAAAAAATTTAATAACTATGGCAAACCTAAAACCCAACCAACCAAAAAACAAAAACCAAATTTATCTAACCATTGCTATTACCTTGTCATTTTCTACCTTCTCCTCAGCTCTCTCAAATCACTTGAAGGATCATCTAGATAAAATTTTCCTTTCACCACCAGCTACATTCAATGTAATAATGAAGACACTGGAAGGGAGCAGTTTGCTATCTTCACACTTCATCTCTCTTGGTGGAGCAAACTACTCTGCATATAATGGACAGTCAAGATGGTATTGTTCACTCATTTTGATGGGGTGCTTGGGTACCTGTGCTTGGACCTCAATTCTAAAATCACATTTTTCTTTAAAAATCACATTTCTCCAACCCGCAAAACACTTTCCCAGGTAGTTTCTACCCCACCCAAGGACACAGCCTGCCTTAGCAAAACTTTGATCTCTCTTTCTGCTACAGTAGCCGGTTGCACCTATAGAATTTATTAGTTTGAACCAGCTGTGTACTGGCTGAACTGTGTGTGTACTGGGTCATAATGACATTTACGGTTCACTGACCAATCATATGTATCCTAGACTTAGACACACTTATACTCCCTTATATTTACATTGTCTATCAAGACATTGATGAGAACAGCTTGGAATTACTTAGTCTGTCCTGACAGTTAGTTGACTTGGTGACAACCACACCTCCATGTAGCCCCCCTTGGGCTATTTTCTGATGAAGTCTGGGTAAAATACCTGCAGTGAATACAAAAGTTCATGTTCCTTTAAGAACTAACCACTCCTTAAACACTCCCTTATCCCACTCTAGATCACTTAGTCATCACACTTGGCACATGTTTTACTATAGAATATCTTGTATAAACTTTACTTATACCCCATTCAAGTCACCGGTTCCCTAAGAACTCTTGCCCACTGAAAAGCATGATACCTTTTTACCTTGGCCTCAAGAATGCTTGAGTCTGTGAATTCATTCCAGGCAGCCTGCCCCTGGCATACGGTCTTTGGGAGATTTCAGAATTGCATCCCTCTCATCCCCCTTCCCAGCCCTCATCAGTTCCAGTCATTTCTGACTCTCTGACCCCATTTGGAGTTCTTGGCAAAGACACTGTAATGATTTGCCATTTCCTTCTCTAGCTCATTTTACAGATGAGGCACTGAAGCAAACTCAGTCAAATGACTTGCCCAGAGTCACATAACTAGTAAGTGCCTGAGGCCAACATTTGAACTCAGGAAGATGAATCCTCCTGGCTCCAAGTTCAACCTTCTGTCCTCTGTGCCACCTAGCTGCCCAGGCTGAAAAAATACTATAGTAATATTTCCCACACCATGCCCTGCTTTGGCTCTGCGAAAAACAGAGCTGCTAGGTGAAACAATGTCAAACAGGCAACGACTTCTTTAAGAATAGTGTCACAATTGGGGTCCAATGAATTTTTTTTTTTTTTAAAAAGCAGGGTTTGTAGATTTTAAGACAAATTTTGTCCATAACACATTAACAGGGTTATAAAACAGCATGGGTGGGTTCAGGCAGCATTTTGTGGGTCTTCCTTTCAATAAAGGAAAAGAAACTTTAAAAAATCATGTATTTTAATTTTTGCATTAAACTGATCTCAATGCTACATATTTTCACTAAGTTTCTACTATGAGCAAAGCCCCGTGTTTGGTGATTGGACCTAGGAGTGCTGGAGATACAAAGACAGACTCTAACCTTGAGATGTTTGCATGCTACCATGAGGCCAAAAAACAGGTACAAAGGTAAGTAAACTTCCAGTAATTTGAGGACAGAGAATTAACGATGGGACAGGTTTCAAGGGAGTAGATTACAGAAAGGCTTTTCAGAGTCAGTGACATCTCAACCAGGCTTTGAAAAGCAGGATATAAACTTGTTCTGTGTTTCAAAAGCAGAAATCCCAAAGTTTAAAAGGAGACTCCAAACTGAAGATTTTTAAGCAACAAAATCACCCCTTACACTTTTCTTGGTCAGAGAGGAGCTACATTCTTGCAACTCAGTTTACGTTTGCTTCAAGAAAGTTGTTGACATGCAATATCAATTGATCAAATGTCTACTCCTGTTTGTTCCACTGGAGAGAAAGCTACTGCTTTGTTCGTAAGTGTATCTTTCTGCCTCTCTTCCCCAGCCCACCCTGTTAAACCCTACCTTATTATTGGGTAGAAGTCGAACAGACAAGTTAATCAATAGCTATTTATTTTGTTGGCTAATGGTGTAGAGGTGAATGAGGTCAATTTCAGAGCTGACAATGGTTCTTTGGCCTTGTCCTACTCTGTCCTGAATATCACACTGCCAAATCAGAGCTAGGTGCTCACGCTTTCCTCTCCCATCAAACTCACTGCTGCATAATGATAACACTGATTTAGTGGAAGGTGGACTTTTAGCATCATTCCCATAGATGGTGTGTACACAGCAGGCGAATGATCTCATACGGTGACATGCAGTAGGCTTGAGACACGGGAAGCAAACTTATATTGTAGGCACTGGGCTAGGAACGGCAATTACTCATTTTTATTCTGACAATCAGCATTAAGACAAGCTCCTGTAAAACCAGGTTGGCTCTTATTGTCATGCTAACTTGTTTCACCAATAGTCACTTAAACCAGCTGTCATTCTCTTTTGTTTTGGTCCTATTATGCATATAATATCATGTAGTACTGGTTTTATATAATAACATGAGATTATTTGATTCAAATGTGGTGTGATAGAAAGAGCACTGGCTTTGAAGTCAAAGGAACCGCATTCAAATCACTCCTCTTTCTGTGTAATTACCTGTGAGACCTTGGGCAAGCCATTTCACTCTATCAGTGTCTCAGTTTCTACAGTCATAAAATGGGGGAAGGGATGTACTAGATGATCTTTAAAGCCTCTTCTAGATCTAAAGTCTAGGAAATATGTTATCCTCTCCCTGCTAAACTGTAAATACCTCCCTCATATTCTATGTTGAGGCCTTGGTTCAGAAATACTGTAAGGATTTAATCACAAACATAGCTAACATTATTATAGCATTTAAAGTTTGCAAAGCACTTGCATTTGAACCCCACCTCCAAAAAAAAAACCCAAAACAACTCTGTGATATAAAAATAATATGGGTATCATTATCCTCACGTTAAAAATGAGGAAACTGAAGCTCAGAGATGTAAAGTGATTTGCCAGTGGTTACCAGGCTTGTAAGGATAAGTAGGACTCAAACACAAGTTTGTCTGACTGAGCTCAGGTAACCTGTAGATTGTCAGAGCAGAGAAGAGTCTGAGCAGCTCGCCAAGATGAATTAGCATTTCTTTGGATCCTGTCACTCTCTGACCAAATAATAATAAGAAAAACTGACCTTTTGGCATCAATCTGAGACTTTCAAGGCATTTTATAGACATGTATTTCAAGATCTACATCAGAAGATACACATCTCTCATTTCTCTGCTCCTCCCCCTCCATCCTTGATACCCTGACTGCTTAGCACTGGTTTGAAGAAGGTACTTAGGATGGGGAGGGATAGGGCCAAGTGATCAGAAGCTGAAGCTGGACCAGGGATAGGAAGGACAAATTCCAGGGATGCTATAAGCCACTCCTAGGAATTAGGGTTGCGAGAAAAACCACAGAACTCCTAGAACTTGCTTGAATGCACCCAAAAGCATTTCAGCTAAGAAGACATTAAAAGTTGTCTGTTTGCTTACTCTATTTTGTATAAAAATGGTTTCTAAATGGGGTGGGGAGAGTACAATACAAGTGGAAACATATTTGTGAACAAGTCAAGAGATTCTAATATACTTTTAACAATGCTGCAAAAATGGTACAGCTTGGGTTAAAGGGTAGAGTAATGGATTCTCTCTTTAAGTTGTTATCCTTTTACTTAATAATCTGTTTCCCAAGAAGTCTTTTCAACAAAGTTAACTGTTCACTTCTGTCAACTGCAAAGTTCTATATAAAGATGAGTACTTCTCTCCCTAGGACTAGATCATATGAACTTGTTAATATTTCTTCTCAAGGAAAATGACTAGACACTCTGCCACAACTTCAACTTCTTCCCTTCCTTCCTGATAATTTGTCCTAAAAATGTAGTTAATTGATATATATTTTATTTTGCTTGGTCCCAATGCTTTCCTTAATTTCTTTTCATCTCTCATTCATTAGAACCAATCTGCATGGTTTAGACTTCTAATTTGGCAAGAATCACATTTACTTGCTAAAAAATGGCATGTTTTTCCTTTTTTTTTTTTTCAAATTTCAAAGATAATCAATCCCATTCTTTATTGATCTTTCCCTCTTGGATGCATTTGTGTTAGGTATTTTTTCCCCATTCCCCAACCAATTTGCTGACATCTTCTTTGGCTCAATCTACCTTTGCTAGGCTGTGCCCAGCCCCCCAGAGCATAGGGCCCCATTGCCCATATATTTGTATTAGTGCTAATCTGCCCAAGCAGATCTGAAAATTGGTCAAATTACTGTTACTTGATTGAGAAGTCAAGGCACTCTGGTAGACTGATGACAGCATGTCCACCCACAGGAGCCAAAGTTGGCTTATTTAGTTATTTCATTTCCGTCTTTCATGTAAACTGTTCCATGAAGAAGGCTAACAGAATTATGTTTTGTGTTTTCATTAGAATAGGCTGGTTTTTTTTAGTACTTTTCCTAATATGATACCATGGAAGAAGAGCTACATATAGAGTAAGAGTACCTGGGTTTGAATTCTGACTCTGCAATGGCCAAGAACAAGTATTTCTACCCTCCCCTCCCCACCTAATGCCCCAGGTTTTAGTTGATTTATCTTTAAAATGAAGAAGCTAGAAGGCTACAAAGGTTCCCTAGAGTTCTAAATATATGATCTTAAGAAACCCTCCTGATTCTGCAAAATATTCCCTTCTTCTATTTTGTGAATCTCCCTACCCTTTGAAAAAAGAATTATAGGAGTATCTGAAAAGAACAGAAATAATTTTGACTGTCATCCAGATACCCTTTTAGCAGGGCCTATTACTTTCTGCACTTTATAATCTTTGCCAATATTGAGCTTGGTCATGAAAAGTGCAAGTTGTAATTGAGAATTCAAAAATTTTTTTAAAGTCCCTGATAAGTAGGGAAAACCAATCAAGCCAGGGAAAAAGGACTGAAGGACCCTTAAAAGTAAAGAAATGTCTTTTTAAAAATACCTTCACTTCTGAATATTACCTTCATTTTTTCTTCCCTCTCCCTTGAAAGCCATTCCTTATCTATTTTTTTTTTAAAAAAGAAAGAAGGAAGGAACGGAGAAAACAGAAAGAAGAAAATGCAGGTCAACAGAACTAATCAGCACACTGAGGTAATTGAATAGTAAATATGATATTCTACACCTATGATCACCTACCTCTGCAAAGAAGGGATAAAGGAAGGTGCATTTTTTCTTCTCTTGCTGGTCATTAATACCTTTTAAGAGAAAGCATCACTTGAAAGTGTTTGTTATTTGCTCTTTCTGTGTTCATTCTCAGTTTTTCCTATCTTAATTTTTCCCCTTTTAATTAGTGACCTAATATCTGAGTGAAGTGCAGGTAACAACTGACTGCAGGTTTGTATAACATTTTCCACATGATCTGAGATAGTATTTTTGGAAATTCACAGGGCAATGTGTTCTTGTTACCTTGTTGATACATTACAAAGTGGGAGGCAGGGAAAGACAGTCCATGTAAGGTATCTTGTCCTAATAGGTGCTTAAGTAATAAGTGATGAATCACATTGTAAACCTTAAAGTACCATATGTAAATATTATTATTATTTAATTAAAATGGAAAGGAGACAAATGATTTAACCTCTCTGTGCCTCAGTTTTCTCATCAATAAAATGAGGAAGTTGAACTTAATGTCTTTCAAGGTACTTTCCAGTTCTTTATGATTCAATTATCAAGTGAGATTATAATAAAGCTCCAAGTGGCCAACTGAATATTAGGTTACTGTTGGTATTTTCTGAAAAGAAATTCTATTATTTGATAAAAGATTCCATCTACATGGTAACTGGCTAACAGTTAACAATTCTCATTAAAGTTCAATGTCAAAGATAAATCATTTAAACAAAAAAAACACTATGTATAAAGCAATCACTCTACAATTATGCAAATTGATAGTCTGAATTTTGACTTAAATTTATGAGGTCCTCTAAGCATTGATTAAATGACTAAAGCCAACATTTTCTTAAACTAAAAAAAAACAACACTTTAGTATGGAGAATTAATGTGCTAAGATTTCCTTCCAATTGAGATGAAATTACTTACTTTTCATTTCTAAACCACCTGATGACTAAAAAGCAAGAGAGAGATCCAAATGTAATTAACTTTGGCAGAGATCAGAAGCAGTTGAATAAGCTGGGCTATGACCCAACTCCAAATGTTCCATAGAATTAAGTGACTTTTTGATAATAACTGCAGGTCTACATAGCCAGAGACCATCAAAAGTACCAGATATGAATTTTAAAGATTAAAAAATATTTAACAAAATCCATACTATAGCTATACATTTAAAAGAATGAGAATGACAAATGAAGCTATTTACCTGTCCTTTTGAGAAAGGAGCTCCAATGATCCCAACTGACTTTGGCTTGGAACTCATGCTGTCCTGATCCTCTTATCCGTATTCCAAAGGGACAGACTGGTAGTTCTCCCTGTGCCAGCTGCAGCTCTGAGTGATAGAGGGCACTTTAGGCTTCATTTATAATAGGGCTGAGGCTGTTTACCTTTATGTTGATGAGAAAGAAACTCTCTCCCGCCTCCAGAACAGTAGGATTTCACTTGTGTCAACAAAATTCCCCAATCCCAGTTAGTTGTCCTTGAGCTCACCATAGACTGGAATGAACATAACTATAGGAATCTAACTAATTCAAATCATCCTAATGAATTTTTACCCAGCAAAATGATTAGCTATGCTTTCCCAAATAGATAGCATGCACTTGTTCAGCACCAAAGAATTTGATGAATCAATTTAACAGACACCCCTTTATTATATTAATTAATTAATTAAATTTTGATTTATATATTAATTAAACTTTATTAAGTACTTATTTAAGCAAGATATTCAAAATACAAAGACAAAACCAGAATAAATGTGTCCCTCAACGTGCTTGCATTTTTCCCAGTCCCTTGTTACATCTATAATATATAGTAAGTTATGACAGAGGCAAAAGTGAGATCCAGGCAAAATGCTCTAGGAAATACTGAAGGTGAAGAGCTTACTTTGAGGTGGTGGGATCTAGGAAGGTATCCCAGAGGAGGTGACCCTTGAGACGAGCCTTGAAGGAAGAGGATTCTGAAAGGTAGATACTGATCCATCAATCAACGAGTATTTAAGTGTCTACTATATGGTGGGCTACGTTAGGTCCTGGGGATATGAGTACAAAGAAAGAAATAACCCCGATCACAGATCACAGTGGGTCACATTCCAATGGAGGAGACAGGAAGCACATAGAAAAATGTGTGTAGAGTTAAATGCAAAGCACTAGTAACTGGGAAAAGATAAAGAGAGAGTGCATTCCAAGCATGGGCGTGGGCCTCAAGGGGTGTGGGGTGTATACCCCACTAAAATCAGAGATGGAGACTGGAGATAACACTTCTGAATTTTAGAAACAATAGCCCAGTTTCTATAGAACAGAATGGACAAAGCATGAAGGGGAGTGATGCCAAATAAGGCTGAAAAAATAAATTAGAGGTGAATTATAAAAGCCCTTAAAGGTCGGACGAAGCACTTTTTATTTTATACCATAGGCAACAGAGAACAATTGAAAGTTTGTGAATGAAGGAATGACATTATTAGGCCTGGGATTAAGGAAGATTATTTTGGTAGCAATGTGAAAAGTGGATTAGAAAAACCCAAATCAAAAACCCTGGGAGACCCAGGGGATACAGGTCCAGATATAATAGGGTAGGGTCTGGCTGAAGTAGGCAAGAAACAGACATTGAAACTGAAAGCAGTTTTCTGCTACAAAATAAACATTCCACAGTTTAGGAAGAGTTTGATTGCATCTGAATAAACCAGGAGTCAAAGAACTTGCCCCAGCGTACTGACTACGCTCTCTCTCCAGGCACTCATCTACATGAGATTACAAGAGGAATCTAGAGCGGTAACTGCCTGAGTTGAGACTGATTACCAAACTTAAAGACAGAATCCATTACTGAGCAAGCTGACTTTGAAAGCAAGATTCCTTCCGTATTCTACCAGGAGATCACAAGCCTCCTTAGCTGAGGCATTGAGGAAGTAAAAGAGAAGTTTCCGGCCATCGCAGACAGTCCTAACTGAAAGATCACAGCAGCATTTTGCTAGTAAGAGTAATTGGACATGATCGAACCCTCCAACAGACAGCAACTGAAGGCAGTCGGAGAACCAAGCTTGCCCATCAAAGAGGAAGCCACGAAACACTAGCAGATGGATTGTCTACCACGCTGAGAAGCATCTTGCAGCATTGTGGTCTTCCTGGTCAAGGCTGGTTGTGTCTGTCTCGCATCGGTCTGATGGCCAAATGACCATTGTCGTTGCTGTTCAGTCGTTTCGCAGTCATGTCCAACTTCTCCTGAGTCTTCCTGGCAGAAATACTGGACTGGTTTGCTATTTCCTTCTCCAGCTCGTTTTACAAATGAGGAAACTGAGGCAGAGTGAAATGTCTTACCCAGGGCCACTCAGCTAGTGTCTGAATCCTGATTTGAATTCAGGTCTTCTTGACTCCAGGCCCAGCATTCTAAGCACTGAGCTACCTAGATGCCCAAGTGACCTGTTTGGCCCAACCCAACATCCAAGCAACTCACCCACTTGTCCAGTCCACCATCAACCAGGCCTGTCAGGAACCAGAAACCAAGAGATCGGTTTGAACCAGCCTGGCTGCAGATTAGTCTCTATACTCCAACACTCCATTTCCTTTCCTCTCACTTTCTTAATGTTTTATAATCTGAATACTTCTCTCTCCAAAGTTACTAAGAGTCTCTGTGTCTGCCAGATAGTGGCCTCTTCTCTATCTTTATTCATCTTGCATCGTTTGATATACTTTCCCTGGTTTTTCATGAGACTGCTTCATCCTGTTTTCCTGCCTATGTCATCACTCTTTCACAGTCTCCTTTGCTGATTTATCATTTATGCCAAACCCACTAACTGGGTGTATCCTCAAGACTCTGTCTAGTTTTCCTTTTCTTTTCTCTCTATTCTTTCTCTTTTGGTGATTTCATCAGCTCCCATGCATTCAATTACCATCACTATGTAGATTACCCCCAGATCTACATGCCCATCCCAAATCTCTCCCCAAAACCCCAGTGCAGCATCACTTATTGACTACTGTGCAATTTCAATTAAATATCCTATAGGCATCTCATACTCAACATGTGCAAAATAGACATTTTCTTTCCCCTGTCCCCATCTTCTGAACTTCCCATTCAGTCTTGAAGGCAATACCATCCTTCTAGTTACCTCAGGATTATCTTTTAACATCTGATTCTCACTCAGCCCAGGCAGATGCAAAATCATTACAAAATGATGTCCACATTTTATAGCAATCTTGTAAAAATAAGAAGCACTAGTATTATTAGCTGAAGACAACTTGCCTATGCTTATAAAGCTAATAAATGTTAGGATTTAAACGCAAGTTATTCCATGTCTGGTGTATTTTACCCTAATACCAAGCTATCTCCTAGAATTTGCTTAGTTTATGTCTTGTCTATAGGCATGAGAATGGAACTTGTAATTTCAATAGCATAGCGAACTTCCAGGTGAGGAAACTCCTTTTTCCAATGCATATCAATATCATCTCTGCAACTTGCAGTTTTAGGGTAGCCTAGAGCACTAAGAGGTTGTGGTTTCTTCAGGATTACACAGTACAGACTAACTGTTTTTAAAATGTAACTTAGTGATCCTGCAACTAGCTTAGAAAAAGCATATGATGGTCAATTTCAAGCCACTAGATGGATACCCCACTTTTTCCATCCCCCAGGAGCCCTGATTTTCCCTCTAGGATAGCTTCTCCTGGTGTCCATGATTAGTATTCACCAAAGGATAGTCAGTTGTTGGACTACACCAGGCAACTGGGTCACTGTTTACTACAAAGACTTGGTTTCCCCCTTCCCCTGGTGCAGAAGCAAATTGCTAGCCCCACTGAGAAAATGCTGAGGCATGACAAGACTGGAAAGCGCCTTTGTCTAAGCTCTAAATTGCTTACCAGGTTAAAGAACAACAGGAAATTCAATTCTGTATACAATTATTGAATAGTCACTGTACATAAAAAACTTTCTTAAGCATAATGGGGGAAAAAAATGTAGTACCTAAGGCATTCTCCTTTCACCTATGGGATCCCCAGAAAAGATTTAATATTCTGTGGGACCACATCTACTGCAAACCAAAACTCATGAGCCCCAACTGATATGTATACTCTTTCTCTAATCAACCAGAGGACATTGATTCAAAGAGAAGACATTTAATAAAATAATCGTAGTAAGGAAATTTGCAATAGAATATTCATTCTCTTCCTTTCCCCAGTAAACCTAGGACATACTTGCCCACAAATACACACCTCATGAATGGAGAGAATGAGCATTCACAGAGATTGCTCTGAAGGGGGACATATTTGGGGAATATAAGCACAGAAGGGCAATTTATACTTCTAAAATTACAAGATGCTAACATTTTGAGGTGATTTCACTTAGCCACTCTTACTTGACTGTTCCCCTGGACAGGTGACTCCACTGATCTCTGCTGGTCCCATACTCTGTGTTGGTTTTTGAGCTTCTTTGTTGGCTGCATTGCTCTACTGGTTCCCAATAAATTGGTGAATGGTGCTCTGAGATTCTTGATATGTTACTCCTTGTTACCTTCCAGGCTCATCTGTTTCAGACAAGTCAAACCTCAGCAAGTTTACTAGAGAGATTGGAACCTGGCTAGAACCACATAATGACTGGCTCACAGTTCTTTCATCATATCCTCAACAGCCCGGCTAACAAAAAACAAATGTCAAGGAGAATGCCCCAAGGCTAATATTAGTCCTTTCCTTTTCCTGTTAGATCCCTAAATAAGTGTGGAGGTTAAAGCCCTTCGGTACAGATGACTAGATTTTGAGTTAGCCTGCAAATTAATTTGCACCTTGAACAAACAGTAAACTGAGAAAGCAAAGCAATTATTCTCTATAGCTTTAGCTCACATTGTCATACATATCTGTCATATCTGCCCCCAAATCTAACTGTTTGGATGTTGTATTTTGATAAACAAAACAATAACAACTTAGTCTCCCCATACTCCATCCCTACACAAGATTTATGACATGATCCTTGTCTAAAATGAGCTGAAAATCTAGTGAAGAAGTAGGACGTGTCTATAAATTGATATGATCATCACTATATTAATATAATATATGACGGTGTGCATAGCACTTTATACATATATTATTATTCCATTTGAAATTAAATATGTAATAAATGCATAGAGAGACATAATAAGTAATAATACATTATGAAAGAAACAAATAAGGAATTATTTCTGACTTGGAAGATCAGGGAAGGCTTTATGAGGGGAGTTGGGGTGGGGCTAGAAGGCTGAACAAAATATTGTCAAACTAAGATAGGGAGAAGAAGTAGAAGCATTCCAAGCATGAGATAAGAATCAGCAAAGGGAACCTGGGGCATGTGCAGAAAGTGGCCAGTATTTGAGTTTCATTTGGGGCTAGGTTGTTCAAGAGAAACAAAGTGAAATAGAGATCCTTCTGAAAGGAAGCAAATTGGACCTCCACAAGTATTACTGAGATTTGGTGAGATAAGACTATATTTCACAGAATATGGTTCTAGGAATGTAAAATATAGAATACAGAAAAAGAACAGAATAGATTAAAAAAAAAAGAGGGGCGGAAATAAGTATTAAAATGTTATACTTGTGTAAAGAGACCCAGAAACCAGGTAGGGGAGGAAAAAGCATAATGTAGAGCATTTGTTGATAATCAACAGAATCAAAGAAGTGATTGACCTCAGAGTATTTTAGTGACCATTTGGACAAAAGGAAAGAATGGATGAAAAGTATGGGAAACAAACCACCAGCTTGGAACAGAAACACAATATAGTAATGATAGGAGATTTCAATAATTCAGGCATCTCCTGCAGATATCATCCTGTCAAAAGCAGAAGAGCTAACATTATCTGGATTGTCTATGATGATAATTTTTAAACATTTTTTAACATTCACTTTAAAAATTTTGAGTTACAAATTCTCTCCCTCTCTCCTCCCCTCCCCAAGAAGGCAAGCAATTTTATATAGATTACATATGTGAAATTATACAAAACATGTTTCCATACTAGCCATGTTGTAAAAAAAAAAAAAAAAGAAAGCAAAAAAAATATGCTTTAGTCTGCATTCAAACTTTATCAGTTCTTTCTCTGGAGGTGGATAGCATTTTTCATTGTAAGTCTTTCAGAACTATCTTGAATCAATGTATTGCTCCCAACAGTCAAGTCATTCACAGTTGATATTGCAATTTTATTACCAGTACTGTGTAAAATGCTCTCTACAGTGTTCACTTACTTTGTATTAACTCCTATAAGTCTTGCCAGGTTTTTCTGAAACCATTTGGTCAGAATTTTTTCTTTCAAAAGTTGGAGGAATATTGAAAGAACATGAGAGTCTGATTCTAATTCTCACCGAGGAAGAATTAATTTCTGTAAAGGAAATGAGGGTAACCTAACTACAATTTCAGAAGACCTATGATGGCTTCCTGAGAGAGATGTGATGAATTCAAGATGCAAAATAAGGAATACATTTTCAGACATGGACAATGTAGGAATTTGATCTGCTTTATTATATATGAATATCGATATACATATATGTTACAAGAGTTTTGATTTTCTTTTTTTTCATTGGGGAAGGAGAGGTTGGAGGGAGAAGGAGACTAAGAATAGAAATTTCTCCCTCCTAAAAAGAAAAATAAACAAAAGAGTATCACTGAAGCACTTTTTTTTTTGTATTTAAATTTATTTATTTAAGTTTTCAACATTCATTTCCACAAAATTTTGGGTTCCAAAATTTCTCCCCATTTCTCCCCTCCCTCCACCCCAAAATGCCGAGCATTCTAATTGCCCCTATCACCAATATGTCCTCCCTTCTAACATCCCCCCCTTCCTATATCCCTATCTTCTCTTTTGTCCTGTAGGGTAAAATAAAATTCTATACCCCATTACCTGCTTATTTCCTAGTTGCAAGAACAATACTCAACAGTTGTTCCTAAAACTTTGAGTTCTAACTTCTCTTCATCCCTCCCTCCCCACTCATTCCCTTTGGGAAGGCAAGCAATTCAATATAGGCCATATCTGTGTAGTTTTGCAAATGACTTCCATAATAGTCATGTTGTGTAAGACTAACTATAGTTCCCTCCATCCTATCCTGCCCTCCATTGTTTCTATTCTCTCTTTTGATCCTATCCCTCCCCAAGAGTGCTCCCTCCTCCCACTGCCCTCCCTTCCATTATCCCTCCACCCTGCTTATCCCCTTCTCCCCCACTATCCTGTATTGTAAGATAGGTTTTCATACCAAAATGAGTGTGCATTTTATTTCTTCCTTTAGTCAAATGTGATGAGAGTAAGTTTCATGGTTTTTCTTTCATTTCCCTCCTTTTTCCTCCACTGAAAAGTCTTTTACTTGCCTCTTTTGTGAGAGGTAATTTGCCTCATTCCATTTCTCCCTTTTTCCTCCCAGTATATTTTTCTCTCACTGCTTAATTTCATTATTTTAAGATATGATCCCATCCTATTCAATTCACCCTGTGCTCTTTGTCTCTCTATGTGTGTGTGTGTGTGTGTGTGTGTGTGTGTGTGTGTGTATGTAATACCACCAACTACCCAGATACTGAAAAAAGTTTCAAGAGTTACAAATATTGTCTTTCCCTGTAGGAATGTAAATAGTTCAACTTTAGTAAGTCCCTTATGACTTCTCTTTGCTGTTTAGCTTTTCATGCTTCCCTTCATTCTTGTGTTTGAAAGTCAAATTTTCTTTTCAGCTCTGGTCTTTTCATCAAGAATGCTTGAAAGTCCTCAATTTCATTGAAAGACAATTGTTTCCTCTGAAGTATTATACTCAGTTTTGCTGGGTACGTGATTCTTGGTTTGAGTCCTAGTTCCTTTGACTTCTGGAATATTATGTTCCATGACCTTCAATACCTTAATGTAGAAGCTGCTAGATCTTGTGTTATCCTGATTGTATTTCCACAATACTTGAATTGTTTCTTTCTAGCTGCTTGCAATATTTTCTCCTTGACTGGAATTTGGCCACAGTGTCCCTAAGAGTTTCTGTTTTTGGATCTCTTTCAGGTGGTAATAGGTGGATTCTTTCAATATTTATTTTGCCCTCTGGTTCTAGAATATCAGGGCAGTTTTCCTTGATAATTTCATGAAAGATGATGTCTAGGCTCTTTTTGTGATCATGGCTTTCAGATAAACCCATAATTTTTAAATTGTCTCTCCTGGATCTATTTTCCAGGTCAGTTGTTTTTCCCATGAGATATTTCACATTATCTTCCATTTTTTCATTCTCTTGGTTTTGTTTTGTGATTTCTTGGTTTCTCGTAAAGTCATTAGCCTCCATTTGTTCCATTCTAATTTTTAAAGAACTATTTTCTTCAGTGAGCTTTTGAACCTCTTTTTTCATTTGGCTAATTCTTCCTTTGAAAGCATTCTTCTCCTCATTGACTTTTTGAACCTCTTTTGCCAGTTGAGTTAGCCTATTTTTAAAGGTGTTATTCTCGTCAACATTTTTTTCAGTCTCCTTTAGCAAGGTGTTGATCTGCTTTTCATGCTTTTCTTGCATCTCTCTCATTTCTCTTCCCAGTTTTTCCTCCACCCATCTAACTTGATTTTCAAAGTCCTTTTTGAGCTCTTCCATGGCCTGAGCCCATTGAAAATTTATTTTGGATGTTTGGGATACAGAAGTCTTGACTTTTATGTCTTTCCCTGTTGGTAAGCATTGTTCTTCCTCATCCAAAAGGATGGGAGGAGATATCTGTTCACCAAGAAAGTAACTTTCTATACTCTTATTTTTTTTCCCTTTTTGGGCATTTTTTCCCAACCAGTTACTTGACTTTTGGGTCCTTTGTCAAGAGTAGGGTATACTCTGGGAATCCATAAGATCTCAATTCCTCCAAGGTGGTACAATCAAGCATGTACTGGTCTGGGTGCAGAGAGGGATTTTTGTGCCCAGAATCTTAGCAGTTACCTCTCCACAGCTACCTGGCCTCCAGTTTCGTCAAGTCAGCACTGGGGGCTGATTTTCAGATAAGCTGGATGGGCAGGGCTGCCATTCAATGTAAGACAAAGACCAGCTCCCCCAGGGCCTCCACACAGGGCCGAGGCAAGAATCAGCTCCTCAGTGCCCCCAGGGTTTTTATGCTCCAACAATGGATCCGGCTGCTGTGCCTGCTGATGTGGCCTCTGCAGTGGCTGCCTAAGGCCAGAGTTATGGAAGGCCCTTCTTCCTTCCTGGACAGCTGAAAAAACCCCATCACTGACCTTTGGCACCTGTGGGTTGAGAGATCTGCGAACCTGCTGCTGCTGGGATTGGGGATTCTGTGCCTGGAGATTCCACCCCCAAGGGCTGTTCTCTGAGCTGTGTGCAGTGGCCAAGGCTTGACTGGGCTCTGTTCCCTGTCCGGTGCAATGGTCATTTCCTGTGGGCCTTTCAGGTCACCCTGGGCTGGAAATCTCCTCCACTCTGTTGTTCTCCACTTCTGCTGCTCCAGAATTTGTTGAGAGTCCTCTCTCCAGGTATTTTATGGGCTGTGTGGGGAGAGCCTCCATATCTGTGTCTTTCTACTCTGCCATCTTGGTTCTGCCCCTAAAGCATTTTTTAAAAAGCAGAAGGCCAGGAGGAGATAGACAAGCAAGACAGCTTTGAAAGTGATATTTTGAATTTATTTTAGACTTAAATAGAAAAGCAAGTTGTGTATAACAGAGATTCACAGATTTATGTAAAATCTTCTTTCTGTTCTGCTATGTCTACAGGAATGATCCTTATTTGGGGGTTGTTAAGTTTTGAATTTTAAAAATAAAATAAATTCTAAGAAAAGAAAAGTATTGGTGGGAATTTTAGGAGGGACCAAGTTTTCCCAATTAAAATTTGCGATAGAGATGGTAAGGAATAAGCATAGTCTGACATGTGCCCTTAGATTTTAAAAGGGCAGATTTAGATTAGGTAAGCTTTCATGGCCTGACATTCTGTGGGAAAAATCAGCTTAGGAGAGAGTGCTCAAGTGCTCAAGTGCTTAAGAAAGTGCTCAAGAATGAAATTCTAAAGACATGAAAAGAAACAATTCCAAATAAGATAGACAAGGGAAATTGCTTAAGGATGAAGATGAATGAGCACAACTCATCAATTAGCTATATATGTATATGTGTATACATATATATATATATATATATGCACATATATATGTGTGTGTGTGTGTGTATTTTAACTTACAGAAGATGAAAAACAGGGCAGGTAACAATTGTGTAAGAATCAAATGAGAAATAATTTAGACATAAAGGGTGATACCATATGCAAATTAGGAGAGCAAGGAATAGTTTACCTGTCAGATCCATGGAGAAGGGAAGAATTTATTACTGAACAGGTGATAGAAAATACTATGAAATGCAATATGGATAATTTTGATTACATTAAATTAACAAGTTTTTGCACAAACAATGCCAATGGAACCAAGATTAGAAGGGAAACAGAAAGCTGGGAAACAATTTTTACAACCACTGTCTCTCCTTATTTTTATTCAATGCCCCTCATTTACATCCAAGGCTGCTCCTGAACCCCTGAGTCATTCCAGCTCCCCTCAGAAGGGGGTATCACCCACTTGGGGAACCAGTGAATGAATTCCAAAAGACTCAAGGTGGAATATGCTATCCGCATTCAGAGAAAGAACTATGGAGTCTGAATGAAGATCAAAGCACGCTATTTTCTCTCTTTTTTTTTCTTTCTTCTTGTTTTTCCTTCTTGTTCTGATTCTTTGCACAATATGACTAATGTGGAAATATCTTTACTAGGATTGTACATACATAGCCTATATCAGATTGCTCACCGCCTTGGGGAGGGGGAAGAGTAGGGAGGGAGAAAAAAATTTAAATTCAAAACCTTATAAAGGTGAATGTTGAAAACAAAACAAAAAGAACAAAGTCAGAAGTTCTATGGCTTACAAGGAGCTGAGAAAAAATTAAATATGATGAAAGGAAATCCCCAATCCAGAATGACAGCTAAGGACAACAAAAAACTTTCTATTTTTGTTTGTTTTAGCTAATCAAGAGAAAAGAGGAAGGTGAGAAAAGGGGATAGAACTGATGCTCAGTGTCTCAAAATAAGGATGACCATTGATGGAGAAAAGGAACTAGCTATTTTATTCATATTTTCCTTTCTTTTCTAGACCAAGGAGAATCATTTTTGTATTGAAAAGGAACAAAAATGGTTAAAAAGGATATCCAAAATGCATATGGAGACAGCAAGAGAGCAGCTAGATTTTCTAATAGATGGCACTTTAAAATTCACACAGTGAGGGCAGTTACGTTGCATAGAGCACTGGCTCTAGAGTCAGGAAGACTTGAATTAAATATGGGCTCAGACATATACTAGCTGTGTAACCCTAGACAAGTCACAACCCTGATTGCCTCAAAAAAAAAAAAATTTGCAAAGAGTTTTAAGAGTAATATCTCATTTCCTCCTCACAACAACCCTGAGTAATTGTTAATATTTTATCAATCGTTATTCTCATTAGCCCTCAGGGAAACTGTGGCAGACAGAAGTTAAGTCACTTACTCAGGGTCACATAACTAGTAAGTGTCTAATGAGCTTTTCAAACACATGTCAACTCCAAGTCCAGTGCTTTATTGACTAAGCCACCTAAATACATCTAGTCATCAGGCCAAGACAAGCTGTATTCTTGGGCATTGAATTGGCCCATGAGATTGCTGAGTAACTGTTGGAAATTGTGGAAAGATCATGAAAATGGGAAAGGTACTGTAGAATCCAAGAAGAACATCTCCATTTTCAAGAAAGAGAAGGAAGTAGAGACTGCAAAAGGGAATTTGAGTTTGATTCTTGGCAAAGTTCTATAACACATTATTAAAGGTACGGTTGGTGAAGGTCTAGAAAAAAGTGCATGGTCATTCAGAACAGCTGATTTCAGATCTGAGGAGACCGCATAGCACAGGGGAGAGTGCTGGATATGAAGCCTTGGTTTGAATTCTAGCTTCTTATTCATACGACCTAAGGGATATTGATCAAGCTACTTACCATTCTGGTCATCAGTGCCACTTCCACAAAATGAGATACTTTCTCAATTGTCTAAGGTCATGTCCGAGTTCAAATCTAAGATCTTATTTGGAAGTTTTAAGGAACTATTTAAATGTCAGTAGTTAATAGTTATTACTTCCTTTTTCAACATCTAGAGTCATTTAGATGGTAGGACTCAGAAAGACCATCCAGTCTGACATACTTGCTAACTGTGAGGTCATAGGCAAGTCACTTAACCCCTGATTTGCCTCAGTTTTTTCACCTGTAAATACATCATAGCACCTTTCCCCCAGGGTTGTTTTAAGGATCAAATGAGAAAATGTTTGATTGGGAAATGTGAAATTAATTGAGCACAATGTCTACTAAGAGCCCTTATAGCTCTAAGAGTCTGGGGACACTTTGGGGGGAATAAAATGTTTGTTTTTGATATGTTCAGTTTTTAGTGATAGTAGAGTATATAGTAAACATTTGAAAATGCAAAATGGGAACTCAGTATGTCAATCTGATTGGTGGGACCATAGATTTGGAACTGAAAAGGATATTAGAGATCATCTAGTCATACCCTTTATTTAATAGACAAGAAAACGGAGGTTTGTGCCCCATCTAGTTGAACCGTCACTGTGCTTTTCATTTCAGTTCATCTTTAGTCTAATCATGTAATCTTTCTAAGGCTCATGAGAAAGGAATTTTCTTAGTTGAATAAGTTGTAAATACAGTGAGACAGGACAATTAACAAAGTAGTGTCAGTTGGAATTTATGATCCCAGGATATCTGAGTTTCCTCTTTATAGCATATGTCTTTGTGGTACGTGATAGGAAGAATCCCCACCATTCTGCTTGCAGGTAGCCTGTCGTAAACAGGTCTTTGAAACTGCGGACACAGAAAAGGGCATTTTAAAAGCAAAACAAAGCAGTCTGATTGATTAGTTCAGGCTTTGGTCCTTATTAAAAGTCCAAAAATGATATTAAATGTTATTTTTTGGTCAAAGGCAAGCCAAAGGCTTCATCTTTAGACCAAGGAAGGTATGGAAAAATTTCTCTTTCCTTAG
The DNA here is from genome assembly GCA_023548195.1 of Bettongia penicillata ogilbyi. Taxonomy (NCBI): domain Eukaryota; kingdom Metazoa; phylum Chordata; class Mammalia; order Diprotodontia; family Potoroidae; genus Bettongia; species Bettongia penicillata. The sequence continues at coordinate 529,629 of JAJHZJ010000418.1, read as the reverse complement.
GAGAGAGGTTCTAAAAATCATTATCTAGGTGAATTATTGCTTTGGGGTCACTAAAGATAAGGTTGATTTCTTTATCAGATGGAATCTCCCTCATGGGGTGAGTGGGGAAATAGGAGAAGGAGTTTTCTCTTTCCCTCTGACTGGGCATCCCCAGAGATGGATGGCCACTGCAGAGCAATTGCAAACAAACAAAAGCAGCAGGCTGCTAGGGAGATCAAGGTAGGGAGCATAAAAGCTACCAAAGATATAGGTGATCAGTCCTGGGTATGCAAGGGGCTCAGGTAGGGAGGGAGTTTTTCTTCATGCTGATCTGGTCCAGACTTGGGAAAACTGTCCCTGTCTGATGTTGTCTTTTTCAGGCCCCTTCAAAACCAGAGGGGCCAAGATCTCCTATGGGCTCAGATGTCCACTCAGAAGCAGGGGCAATAGATGGATCAAGAGTTCATATAGTCAGAAAGACCTGACAAGGGCTTCCAGAAAACATATGATTTGATAATTGAGAGGAAACAGCACAACATAGCTAACATGGCTAAAGGCACATAGAAATGGTTCAGTTCCCATCCACTCAGGGCTGGGTTCAAACAGTACAGTAAATGGTTGAGTTTCTTAGCCACGCAGGACTAGGTTCAAAAAACATAATAAAGTTTTTCTTAAACATTCACAAAATTGCATAGTTACATTAAATCACATACAGATTAAATGTAGATGACTCACAATAGAATAGTTTTGAGAAGGAGGATTTACATGTAAGCAGCACGTTTTGAATCCCAAATATCTCTTGTAGTTCTGATCCCTAGACATCCTTTCTTTGAAAATAGGTTTTATTCTTGGGACAGTTCATAAAGGGAGTTCTGCTTCCCTGGTTCAGATCTAAAAGTTCCCACATAATTCTGACAATATAAATGAGTACAATCACTTAAATTTGGTTTTCCATTTTATATCATCTGGTCAAACCCCTTTATTTAATAGACAAGAAAACAGAGGTTTGTGCCCCATCTAGTTGAACGCTCGCTATCCTTTTGACTTCATATCATGTTTAGTCTAATCAACTAATCTTTCTGAGGCTCATTTTCCTCATCTAATGACCTCAATAGTTCCTTTCCAGCCCTAAGTCTAAATCGAGTGACCTGATGTCTGATTTAAAAGAGTTTATTTCTATATTGAGGAAACAAGACCAACATGTTGTGTACTGTTAGAGTAATTACTTATAGAAATGTGCTTGTATATTATCATTAACTTTGTGCTTATATTCTTATCCATTAATAAGTAAGTATTTATTAAGTAACTCCACCTATCTATACTTCTATTAGGTTCTATAACATAACAGTATACATTCTTATCAATAAATAATATGAAATGCTTTGCAACGTATTTGAATAAAAGATTAAATTTGCTCCCAGGATAATCTTTTAAATAATTATTGAATCACTGAAAAAAATTATTCTAAAATAAATACAACATGATTTTCTAATTTTAAAAAATGAGATAATATTTGTGAAGTGTTTAGCACAGTATTTGGCACATAATGAGTCCTTTTAAAAATTCTTAAATTTTTTTCATTTTTAATTTATGGAATAAAATAAACATTTCTATAACATGGCATAATTTAAAAATGATTGCACATAAAACTGCTCAATTATGTAAAACTTGCTATTCTTTAAAAATATATAATAAAGTTGTCATATAAATTTCTTTTTTTCTTCCCTCCCTCCTGTCCCACTCTAGAGATGGTTACCATTAGCCCCAAATAGGTATCTATTTATCTATTTATATAAAATTATTTTATACATACTTTTATTTATCAGTTCATTGTCTGGGTTCCTAATATTTCCTTCCTTCCTTCCCTCCTTCCCTCCTTCCCTCCTTCCCTCCTTTTCTCCTTCCTTCCTTCCTTCCTCCCTTCCTTCCTTCCTTCCTTCCTTCCTTCCTTCCTTCCTTCCTTCCTTCCTTCCTTCCTTCCTCAGGGTTACCAGACTGATTGACCAATGGAAGACTATAGAAGTACATTGTATTATGTTTTTTGGGAAAGTTGAGGGTTATTAGATAGTACAGTTAAGTACATTTAAGAATGGGTGAATAGTAAGACCTAAAGAGCAGTAATTATTAGCCCAGTGTTGTTGTGAAAATAAATCTCCAGTGGAATGACCTGGGGAAATGTGCTTGGTCCTGTGTTGTTCAATAGTTTTAATCAATGACTTGAATAAAGGAATAGAGAGCAAGATCATTAAATTTTCAGATTTCAGAAACAGAGCAGAAAGTAAGAGCTAACACATTAGAGAACATATTTTGCTTTGTTATTGTTGGGTCATTTCATTGGTGTCCAACTCTTCATGATCTCATTTTGGGATTTTCTTGGCAAAGGTACTAGAGAGATGTGATTTCTATAGAGGATATAGGCAGGATCCAGAAAGGACAGTGGGCTAGATGAAATAAGATGAAAGTTACTAATTACAAACATAAAACTCTATATTTAGGTTCAAAAAGTCAACAGGTACAAGATGACAAAAGTATGACTAGACAGAAGTTTGTCTGAAAAAGATCAGAGGCTCTTAATGGACTTCAAACTTAATACGAAGAACATAGTATTATGATGGTCAAAAAAATCCAGTGTGAATTTGAGCTGGATTAAGAGAGTCATCTTGTCCAGAAAGAGCAAAGTGATAATCCTGCTGTTCTTGGCCCTCACCAGACCACATCTGGAGTAATGTCTTCAGTTCTAGGTGCCATGTTTTTAGAAAAATGTTGGTAAGCTGATGGGCATTCAAATTGGGACAACTGGGATGGTTAAGAACCTTTTGACTGTGTCATAGGAGGATCATTTAAAGGAACTGAGGACATTTATCCTGGGAAAGTGAAGAGTGGAAGCTAAGTATGCACAAAGGGAATGGGGTTTGATAGTTGCTTCCAAGTACCTAAGATTTGAATTTGAAGGCCTTTGAATTCAGGTCTTCCTGACTCTAGACACAGCACTCAATCCACTTAGACAGCTAACTGCCATATACCATATGGAAGAAAGATTACTACTTGACCCTTGTCGACCTGAAAGTTTGATTAAAAGAGGCAAACAGGTTAAATTCATATTGTTTATTCCCGTAAAGCTAGCAGATACATGATCATGGAACCAGAAAGAAACTTCTGACTGTCTGATACAAGAATGACCAGGCTTAAGCCATCTGAAACTGATCCAGATTAAACATCTTAGGGACAGGAGGTGTTTGGATAACCCCCATTTGTTCTCAAACCTTTTCTGCCTTCCATATTTTCAATCAAACCTTTGTTTATCCTTCCAAATCTCTGGATCCTGTTATTCAGATTATTCAGTTTTCCTTTACATTTTAATCATCAGACAAGACAACAACTAACATGATTATACTTGAATCCCATTCCATCTTAAACAAAGCAAAAAGGCTATTGGCTAACCTCACAAACTGACAGATTTATGTGCCTGTTTCGCAAACTTGTTTATTCTTCCCTAATTATACTCACTCTGGAAAAATAAGATGCTTCAGGAATTAAATGTTTTACATATGATAAGTTCAAACACAAATTTTAACCCTTGCTTAGGCCGTGGAATGACTCAAATTCAGATCAAAACAGCAAGATCTCTTCTGCTTTATAGCTCATTACATTAATTTAACAATGAATTACCTTGAAAATGTAGCAGGATTTCTATAAATCACACAAGATTTTTCAAAAAATTTCTTCTAAAAGTATTTCCCCTTCTTTAAAAATGGTTTAAAATTTATTCTGATGTCCACTAAATTTTATGTAGAAAATTAGTTGGAAACCTTTAAAATGATACATATTTCTTTCTTCCTCTTTAAAACAAAAATAAACCTTTAAGATCATTATACTATGTTAGTGTAAAGTAACACAAATTCACTAAGTATTATAACAAGAATAAATTCTTAGTTATTTCAGAATTCCTAGATATTACAAAGTTCCTTAATCAGAAAGGTGTTTGTAAGGAGAGGAGATTTAGTTTCTATAAGTCAAGAATGATATATCCAATTAATTTAACCTTATCACAATATAAATTTCCTTAAATATATTCCTAGAAATTAAGTACATTCTGGCATTTCAACTAGATAGTTCATAAACCTTCAAATTAATATACATAAATATAAATTTTAGATGAAACAGGCTTGAAAACCACACCTCTATTTTTTTTTAAGGATTCTCATTTGCCCAATAGGAATTCCACAACTCAGAAACTTTTGGAGAGAGTTTTATAAGAACTTTAGGTCAATGCATTTCTAAATCACCTTGAATAATATGTGGAAACTATAAATTTAAACCACCGTTTATATTTTCATAATAGCCAAGATTTCAAATGGAAATATCTGCTATTATAGTAAATATCAAATTATCTAATTATATCTATATATAGATATCTATATATATAATTATATCTAGTTACCCTTTATAAAGCCCAATTCATTACACAGACAATAACCAGATGATATCAATTGTATTTCCTAAAATTATTGATCTTACTACTTTTCATAATTAAAAGCACTTCAAAGTTATCAATTACATTAAATTTGAGAGAGGAAATTATATCTGACATATGCCAGTCATTATGTTAAACATGTAACAATCATTATATCATTTTGATTTCATAAAAACAACCATAATTATTTTTCCCTTTGCAAATTAGGAAACTAATTTATATATATATATAGATACACACACACACACACACACATACATGCAACTGGAACAAAGAAGTGTGAATTTTACCAAGGGCAGAAAGGCTGGTGTCCCTGTGGTGATAATTCTTGTAGGTAGGGCTTAGGGAATGCTCATCACAGGCTCAATCCATCCACCTCTCCCATCCTCCACAGGTGCAGAATTTACTAAGTCTAGGCCTATTTGCAGCTGCTGAGACTGGGTGGGCAGAATGTATAGAACCTAGGTGACATTTCCAAGATTTACCTAGAAGGGTGGGTTACAGGGTGCCCAGGGACGCAGGACTGTTAGGGTCACTGCCAGTCTGCAAATTGCTCCTTCTACACTTCTCCTGCATTCTCTTCTCTATAATTTGATCTGGGATGAGAGGTGTTAACATGAACCCTTGCAGCTGTTAAAAATCCCCATTCTGAGATACCCTCTTAATTCTTGGGGAGGGAATGAGGAGTGCTAAGTGATTAGGATTGGGAGAGGGTATTTTAGCAAGGTGAGCTCCTGGAGTTACATATAGTCTCAGGAGTTTCTTTTCCAGTAATTACAAATGATCAATTTCCAAACTTTTTAATGATTAATCTCAGAATCTGCTAAAATTTCTTTTTTAGGTCCAGCTAACTTTCCATTGTAATTCCAGGTTGGCCAGACTGGAGCAACAAGGAAAAGTCTTACAGCTGTAGCCCCTAGAAATCTCTGATTGTCTGCATATAAATCTTACAAGATAACAGACTTATTCACAGCACATATGATGCAGACAGGGAAACACACAAATAGACTAATTGACAATTGACAACAATACAAATACAAACAGAGTTCACAATTGACAACAGAGAGAGGGGAATTCAGAAGCTTGTTAAAAATCCACATCATGAATTGCTTATTATCATTCCGAGGACAGGGGGTTGCAAGGATTCAAGATCTGACAGGATAAGGGTGGATGCAGCATCCTTTGCTTGGAGAACCCTATTTTATTTGTTTTCAGGGTTCTACAATCACTTCCATATATCTTAGATTTTTTCCCATCCCTCCCCTTCCCTCTCCACACCCTCCCCAAGATGACATGCCATCTGGTATAGGTTCTACACATATGTTCCTATTAAATACATTTTCACCTTAGTCATGTTGAATAGAAGAATTATAATGAATGGGAGAAACGATAAAACAAAACAAAACATAATACAAAAGTAAATGGTCTGCTTCATTCCGTGATCCAATTCCATAGTTCTTTCTCTGGATGTGGAAGGCATTTTGCCCCAAAAGTCTACTGGGAATTTTTTAAGTTCTTGCATTGCAATGAAGCACTAAGTCCACTAGAAAAATTCCTTGCACACTGTGGTTGTTGCTGTGTACAGAGTTCTCCTGGTTCTGCTCCTTTCACTCAGCATCAGTTCATATAAGTCTTTCCAGGCTTCTCTGAAGTCTTCCTGTTTATCATTTCTTATAGTACAATAGTATTCCATTACATTCATATACCATAATTTTTTCAGCCATTCCCCAATTGATGGGCATCCCCTTGATTTTCAGTTTTTGGTCACCACAAAGAGAACTGCTATAAATATTTTTGTACATGTGGGACCCTTTCCCATTTTTTTGATTTCTTTGGGATGCAGTCCTAGAAGTGATATTGCTGGATCAAAGGATATGAACATTTTTGAAGTCCTTTGGGCATACTTCCAAATTGCTCTCCAGAATGCCTTTATCAGCTCACAACTCCACCAATAATGAATTAGTGCTCCAACTCTCTTACATCTTCCCTAACATTTATTGTCTTTCTGTTTAGTCATGTTAGCCAATCTGACAGGTGTGATGTGGTACCACAGAGTTATTTTGATTTGTGTCTCTCTAATCAATAGTGATTTAGAGCATTTTTTCATATGACTATAGATAGTTTTAATTTCTTCTTCTGAAAACTGCCTGTTCATATCCTTTGACCATTTATCAATTGAGGAATGACTTGTATCTGTGTATAATTGACTCAGTTCTCTATATATTTTAGAAATGAGATGTTTATCACAGACACTAGTTGCAAAAATTCTTTCCCAGTTTTCTGCTTTCCTCCTAAGCTTGGTTGCATTGGGTTTATTTGTGCAAAGACTTTTCAATTTAATGTAATCAAAATTATCCATTTTATACTTAATAGTGTTCTCTGTCTCTTGTTTGGTCAAAAATTTCTCCATTCCCCATAAATCTGACAAATATACTATTTCTTGCTCCCCTAATTTGTTTATAGTATCAATTTTTATACCTAGATCATGTACCCATTTGGGCTTTATACTTGTATATGGTGTCAGACATTGGTTTCTGCCACACGGTTATCCATTTTTCCCAACAGTTTTTGTCAGACAGTGAGTTCTTATCCCAGAAGCTGGGGTCCTTGGGTTTATTAAACAATAGATTGCTATTTTCAATGACCACTGTGTCTTGAGTACCTAACATATTCCACTGGTCTACCCCTCTGACTCTTGGCCAGTACCAAGTGGTTTTGGTGGTTGCTGCTTTATAATACAATTTGAGATCTGGTAGGGATAGGTCACCTTCCCTAGCATTTCTTTTCATTAGTTCCCTTGATATTCTGGACCTTTGGTTCTTCCAAATGAATTTTGATATCATTTTTTCTAGCTCTAGAAAATAATTATCTGGCAGTTTGATAGGTATGGTATTGGTATTGATACTAAGTAAATTAATTTAGGTAGAATTCTCATTTTTATTATATTGGCTGGGCCTAGCCATGAGCAACTGATGTTTTTCCACTTACTTAGATATGACATTATTTGTGTGAAGAGTGTTTTGTAATTGTGTTCATATAGTTCCTGGGTTTGTTCTGGCAGATAGACTTCCAGATATTTTATAGTGTGTACCATAGCTTTAAATGGGATTTCTCTTTCTATCTCTTGCTGTTGGGCTTTGTTAGTAACATATAGAAATGCAGATGATTTACATGGATTTATTTTGTAACCTCTGCAGGAAATTCCTAAAGGAAAGGGGGGAGGGAGGAAGCAAAGAATAAAGTAAAGGAGAAGTGGAAGTTGGAGGAGAAAGATGGGATGTGGTTGTTGGGAAAGGGGAAAGTGTGGTGAAGGGAGTTAGCCAAAATTGGGGTTGGTTCTGAAGCAGCTTTGGGAGCCTCAAGGGAAGAGACTCCTGCTTTTGTTCTCTCTCAACCATCTCAACAAGCCCAAGACGAAAACATTCTCACTCCTGGTTGGATAAATTGTTGGCTTTTAAACTAAGTTTGGTTTTAAGATAAAGTAACTTTGGCTGGTCCAAAAAAGTCCAACTGTGGCCAACATAATTTAGGGCTATCTTTAGTTAATCGACACTAGTGCTAACAATACTTATGCTAATTTTTCCTGGGATTGATCCATATAGGGGATCTATACATAGCATCTGACCACAGACTTGATCCCTGCCCCCTCAGCTAACTTTTCTAAAACATATTTATTTATTTTTAGTTTTCAACATTCATTTCCACAAGATTTTGAGTTTCAAATGTTTTCCCCATCTCTCCCCCCTCCCCACCCCAAGACACCGTAATCTGAGAATCGCAGTTGCTACATGTGATTCCGCACCCTGAAGCCTGCTCCAGTCCTATCCCTGCCATGCTGCATACTTTGCTCAGAGCCCAATGTGATAGACCTTTCCTGTCAGTCTTCCAGGCTGCCTTGGGCTGGAAATCTCTTTCACTTTGTCATTTTGTGGCTTCTGCTGCTCTAGAATTTGTTTAGAGTCATTTTTTACAGGTATTTTATGGGCAATGGGCGTAGATCTAGAGGAGGTCTGTCCTTCTACTCTGCCATCTTAGCTCTGCCCCCTCTGAGCTAGCTTTAAAGGAACAATTCAGACATCAACCAAACTAGTGGATGTCCTTTGGAAACTGGAAACAGAGGAACTAACCCAATCTGGTCAAGATTAATACTTCAGCAAAAATGAATCGGAGTCTTTGGCACTGATGAGGTGGGGAGTTGTTCTCTCTTAGTCCTTCAGTTCTATTCAAGTCATGGCACCATGACAGTCAACCAGAAAGTTTGGTTAAAAGAGGCAAACAGGCTAAATTCATATTGATATTAAATGTTATCATTTCCTCCTTTTGGTCAAAGGCAAGTCGAAGGCTTCACCTTTAGACCAAGGAAGGTATGGAAAAATTTAGTGACTTCCCAGAGTCCTCATCTGGCATTCAAACCTTCTTACCAAAATTAAACCCCAAAATAAAACCTCACCCTCAGAGTATTTATACACTTTTTGAGTCAGAGGGCATAACCCTCTGATCCAGTGTCTCAGTAACAAAAGTTACTTGGGACCCTCTTACAAAACAACTCCCCTAATGAAGCTTCCCACAGTGGGCAGGTCCATCAATGGGTGGGAGAGATCCTCCCCAATAACATTATTCAATCAGAGACTCTCTTAGTAAAACAAAAACAGCAAAAGATTCTACTTTACTTGCCATTACAGAAGGGAAGTTCTAATATACAGTACAATTGTTACAGAGCCCATGTTCACACCCCATTAGACCTGTTAGCATTAAATTCCCTGACACTGCTTCCTGGTCATCTAATAATATAAACCATGTGGAGTGAGATCCCTTGTGACTTGGTGGGTTTCTGAAGATCATGGAAGTCACCATATTCTTCCCTATATCCTGCCCTAATGACCAAGAAATTTCCATATGCTACATCATGGTAAAGTAAACCTCCTTTTGTTAATTATTCAATGACTTGTGATTACCTTTTTAATCCCAACATTGAACATGAATTACAAGAGTAATTCATGGTATTACTGGTATTAGTAATGGTATTAATGGTAGTACTGGTATTAGAGCCAATTCTATTAATATCCAAGTAAAATTTTGTAAAGGACTTATTTGTGCAGCGCTCTCAGACTTCCCTTTTCAGTGAGCTCTCCCAACTGTTATCATCTCTATCTCATCTTGTGCCCCATGTCTGTAAGATGTTATTTCAACTAAGTGGCAACTAGTTGTTGATTTGGCTAAAGTTCTGCCCCTACCACCATCTGCATAAAAAAAGATACTCTGGAAGAATGAACATCCTTCGGAACCTGAAGGACTGAAGCTCAAGTGGTTCAGCATCATAACAGGCAATAGGAGACATTTTTGGAGGGGTGGGGGATGGGGTGGGAAAGTGACCTCTTGATTTAATGCTTAAATCTTGCCACCCAGTGGCTTTTTACTTAACCACTCTTTTCTTCAAGTTTGGCTTTGCAATCAATAAACATTTCTTGAGCACCAACCATGTGCCAAGCACTGTGCTAAGTGCTGGGGATACAAGATTCAATTCAATTCAATAAATATTTATTAAGTGCCTACTATGTAGGGAGCATTGTACTAAGCACTGGGTATATCAAGAGTCTCTGCCCTCAAGGACTTTACAATCTAATTGGGTCATTGTTTAACTAGAAAACTGAACTTGCAGAGTAATGAATATGAACTATGCAATCAAATGACCAAAGTATCTGAAAAGTTCATCATATACTCTACCCAAAGAGGTCTAGCAAGACAGTTATCCTGCCTCGATGCATGGAATCCCTAGCTTCCTGAGAAGTTTTCTCACTCAGAGAGAGTTCTCACTCAGGCACTGATCAAATGCCACCTTTTATAGTAGGTTTTTCCTGTTCTCCCCTGTTATTAATGCTTTCCCTTCCTCTACAGCACTCCTCCCCCCATTATTTTCTGTTTATTCTACTTATTTTGCATAATCTTATTCATGTCCATATTATTTTCCCCCATAGGATGTAAGCACCCTGAAGTGCTCTGCCCATAGGAAAGCAAATATTGATTTCTGAAATCTACTTAGATATCTTGGGGTTACTGGCTAGATTTCTTTCTTAAAGACCAAGCCTTAACCCCATTCACTCTCACTTTCATTGATTGGCCAACAATAGGTCCCTTCCCAAGCACCACTAAATGGTTATTGTTTGGTCCAGTCTGGCTCAGTATGACTATAAATAGTAATTATTTCTATTTTGGCCAGAAACTCTGAGGGCTTTCCCTTCCTAGTGTGATTTTTGGAGGGGGAGAGGGGGAGGATTAAAGGGGCCATCCCTTGGCTCATTTCTTAAATAGCCTTAATCACTGAATGGTGTTGCCTCAGTCAAAGTGAGAACTCAGAAGGACCTTAGCTTAAAAAGGTCAAGGTCTCCCACTGCATCCTGGGACATCTCCAGTTGTCCTCATCAATATCTAGCTACCAGATTGTGATGGATAGGGGGTATAGAGGGGAGAGAGAAAGTATGACTGGTGACTTTGCATAGCCCTCTTCACTTGCAAGTCAAGGCATCATCTTTCTGATGTCATGTTCTCTGAGAATGAAGGACAAACCACACAAAACAACCTTGAGGGCAGAGACTGGTTTTTGTTTTGTTTTGTTGCAGTTTTTCCCCCATTTTCCCATTTCCCCATTTTTTCCACCAATCCTCATTGCCTAGCACAGTACATGGCACATAATAGACAGTCAGTGAATTCTTATTATCTTGAGTGGGATAAAATTGAATTCCAAGTCTCTCCATATTTTAGTCTTCTGAGCTTAACTATGTTATTAATTGCTTTAATGAAATTCTGGAAACATGATACTGGATAAAAAATAAATGCATAACCTGCACAACAACAAAAATTAGCTTATCTAGGTAAACAAACTGAAACAAAATAATAAAAAATCTTACATTTTAAAAAGATGAGCTTAGGAAGAATTCTAGTGGTCAGTGGTTACTAATAATATGAGAACATTATAGGATCTCAAAGTTAGGGAAAGGGAGAAGGGAATAAACCTTTATTAAGCACCTACTACACATACTATACTAAGCTTGACCTTAAAGTTCATCCAGCCTATCTCATACCTAAATAAGTGATAAGTCTACACTGGCCCCACTCTCTCAGGATATGTTGCCCCTCAAGTTTCCAAGGTACCCTGGAAGGATGAAGTCTCTTTTTTCTTTGCTATTGGCTCAAGCCCCCACTGGCTATGTTCCTCCCATTTTAGGAGGTCAATAATTAGTACCAATTCCAGTTACTGTTGGCTTTTATAGAAGGCTTTTTACTTCACAAATGTAACAAAAACAAAGTACAAACATTCTCCCTAGCACCTCAAGGACATTCTCAACATATGACACAAGTGAAGTCACCTTGCTCGCCCAGGACCTAACACAGCAAGGAGGCAGCTAAAACTTTTGAAGACTTGGTTTTCCCTTTGTTGAGTTATATGGGACGGCAGGTTGTCAAACCTCTTTTTAGTTCAACTGATTGTTCTAGTTATGAAACCAAAAAGAAAAAAAAAAGACCTCTCTCAACCACATGGTTAACCACCCAAACCAATGCAATAATGCATGCTGAAGGCTCTTCAAGGTCCTCCCCTTACACACCATCATGTGTGTAATGATGTCACCAACTCAGATTATGGGGTAAGGTAATTGATTGCACATGACCCAGATTCTCATTACATAAGAATTCTCTGTAGCACCCTGTCAGATGTCATAGACTTTGCTTAAAGACCTTTAGTGAAGGGAGAACCCACTTTTCTCTAGGTGTAGCTCAGTACATTTTTGGAAAGATTTATTGTTTGTTCTTACATGAAGTCATAACCTGTTGCTCAACAATTTCACCAACGCTTACTTCCAGTTTTGCCCCTAGAGTCAAACAGAACAAGTGTAATCCCTAATTGAACTTGGACAGAAATTAACTTAAGGCATAATGATCCTCTTTGAAAAAAAATCTAGGTCAGTTTCATAAGATTAGAGTTTAGCAAAGATTTAAATCCAATGAATTTCAATTACCAAAGAGGTTCTTCAGGTGATAGGTAACTTCTAAAAGTAACTGAATCTCAAACCCTGTGGGAAAAGTTTGAATTCTGAGTTAAGAAAAAATTTCAAAACATTTCTCTTCCTCTGTCAGTCCTCATCCATAAACACATTTTTTAACCTTTCATTTTTCTTACCCTGGAAAGGGAAAGGGGTATGGGACATTCATTTTTTGTGGGGTGATGGCACACAGTGAGGCCACTGTGAGAAGCAAGGAAGGAGGTTTGCAACCCACCCTCCCCCACAACTCAAAAGGGGAAAAACCAAATCTAAGTAATTTCTAAAACCATCTCATCATGAATTTGGAATAGCACAGGAATTCCAGGGAAGTCTTGGAATTGCCATAATCTCTTATAATTGTTCAGGGTTTTTAATTAAATTTTTTTTTCAATCAACAAAAGTTCACCTTTTCTTCTTCTTCTCATCTCCTTATACTCTTGTATTGAGAAATCAAGAAAAAAAAAGCTCCTGTTATAAAAATATATAGATGAACAAAGATTCTCTTATTGGCCATGCCTTTAAAAAAAAGGTGTCTCAAGTTCTACTCTGGGTCTATCACCTTTCTATCCAGAGTTGATTAGCATGTTTCATCTTGAATCTACTGGAATCATAGTTGATCATTGTGTTGAAAAAATTTCCCAAGTCTTTCAGAGTTGTTTGCCTTTCAGAATTGTTATTATTATATAAATTTTTCTCCTGGTTCTGCATTTTCCTCTGTATAAATTCATATGTCCTTCCAGGTTATTCCTCATTTCTAACAAAGCTATAGCATTTCATCACATTTACATACCATAACTTATTTGGTCATATTTTAATTGATGGATACCCATTCAGTATCCAATTCTTTGTTGCAACAAAAAAGAACTGCTATAAACATTTTAATACATGAGTAAGTAATCCAAATTGATTAAATTATTATCAGTCTCAAGCTCATTGACCTCCTTCTTTGGTATTAAACTGGTCCCAAATACAAAAACTTTAATTTTATGTAATCAAATTATTCATTTTAACCTCTGAGATTCTACCGATCTCTTGCTTGGTCAGGGGCTCCTTCCCTATCCATAAATATGAAAAGAAATTTCCTCTTTGCCTAAGATTTGTCTGCTATATTTTATATCTAAGTCAAGTATTCATTTTGAGCTTATCTTGGTGTAAGAACTAATGGCACTTAGAACACACATTTCTCTTTGTTACCCCAGGAACATGCTGTACCACAGAACCTCATAAAAATACTTTGTTATGCCAGTAATCTGGTGATATATTTAAGGTCAAATTAAGTATTGTAGATTTAAATCTGGAAAGGAATTAAGAGATAATCTAGTCCAACCCTATTATTTATGCAACGAGGAAACTAAGGCCCAGAAAAATGAAGACCATGGTCAAAGATAAAACTGATTTTAAGTAGCAGAGCTGGTTCCTCTGATGCCAAACCAAAAAGGTCATTCTTTATGTGATAACCTTTTATTACCATATAAAAAATCTTAAATGTGGCTCATGTAATTCCCTTTTCTTTGAATATCAATGTTGCAATGGAATATTATTTTATTCATTTTTGTCCTCTCTCTTTTTTGTTTGTTTTCCATCTCTCTGCCTAGGTACTATATTTCCAATCAAAAGGCCAGCAATAAGAGGAAGTAACTCCAGCTTCTAAGTGGAAAGTCCAACTGCACCATTGATTTAGAAGGAGCAATTTCCTCAGAGGATCTGGAATTTACCATATATACAAAGTGCCATACAGACTCCAGTGCAATTAGATATAGCAATGGTTTGTAAAACTCTCCATCACAACATTGTCCATACTCTAGAAATAAAATTTCTCTCTCCCAACTAGGACAATATCATATTGGTGCAAATTGAGAGCCTTGAGAAAAACAACTGTAAGGATATAGCCCCACCCTTATGTCAGTGACTCAGCATATATCACATTGAAGGATAGACAGATGACTCAAGGAAAGGCATATGTTCTTTTGTACACTTGAAATGTATACTTTGAGAAATATTTTTATTTTTCTGATTTTGAACTTAGGCTGTTGTGCTAATTTTCTAGGGCAATTATATTTACTGACCATGGCTGACAGACCTTTTTCTAACTCCTTTTTTGTGTGGCAAGGAATGAGTAAGAGGGAAAAGAGTGAGAAATAATCTTGGAAGATGGGGAAGACGGAGGATTTCAGATCTCTCAGTGTTGCTACTCAGGGATCTTTATATAGTGTGAGGGCACTGGGTTCTGGAAATGGGAGAAAGGTATAAAGAGGAAAGTAGGAAGACAAAGACAAACTTGGCAATTTTGCCTAAGGTGCAAATCAAGGTGACATTTTCTTTTCTCATCATATTCAATTGAAATTACTTTCTTTAACAAAGTTGATGTTTTACAATTACTTGAATTCAATTTTATCTCTGTATCAATAGGTTTGAAAATAGGAGAATTAATTAGATAGAAGACTCATATTGGTTTCACTTTTCTGTCAATTCAAGATTTAGGTGTAAAATTAGTATTACCAGTGTGTGTCCAAGAATACCAGCCAAATGAATTTGCATATATAATAATAAATAATAAAATAGTTAAGTGTAGCAAAATAATAAACCTATTTTTTCCAATATATGCATTTTCTTATTTTCTTTATTATTATTAAATTATTATTAATTATTAATCAATTATTAAAATGAGTTTCCTTTTCTAAAGCTTCACTCTGCTGAAGTCCTGTGGCTCATCATATCTTAGATATAACTTTAGGTTCTTGAAGACACTGTCAGGGAAGTGTAAGTATTTGGCAGGTACTGCTAAACTATGATTTCAATGAGAATGGTTATTAAATATTGTATATCTATTTGATAACCAATCTAATTGGAGAATTTCTTCCCCAGATTGTTGGTAGGGGGATGAATTTTTCAGCTCAGCATTTCTTGAAGACCATCTACTAAGCTATAGAGGAGCTTCAGTCTGTGTTGGTGGAAGTAGTGTCCAAACCAAAAAAGCATTGAAATATTGAGATGTAAGTTTAATTTATAAATCCAATTTTCTCATGATGGAGCATGCTCAGGTTTTCAGGATAGGTGATTTTGAGATGCAAGCCAATGTCCCTTTATTTTGGACAAACCACATTAAAGGTTTTCCTTTCATTTATGTCCTCATTGAGTAGTCTTGTGCAATTTGTATTGGTAAACTTATTGATACAGCAATTGTATTCGCCTGACTCTTTGAAAGATTCTGTCTTTGACCTTGAAGCTCTACATTTTGGGGTGAATAGGGGAGTTTGACTTAATCAAGATTACTCATTAAGTCATTTTATCAGAGGTCTAACACCAGTTTACTACCCCCAATATTTTTTCCTTCCATCTCTTTCGGACTTCCCTTATTAGAAATCAATTATTAAATTAAAAATATTTATTAAGTGTCTGCTATGCACAAAGCACTCTTTGCTAGGCACTGGGGATACAAATACAAAATTTAATTCTTACCTCCTTTAAGAGGACTTCCTTGATCCCCCTCATTGTTAGTGTCACCCTCTCCTTCTTTGTATTAACTTTTAATATATGTTTTTACTTATTTATGAGCATGCTGTCTTCTACTAGAATGTAAGCTATTTGAAGGCAAGGACTGTTTCATTTTTGTCTTCATTTCCCCAGTATCTAGTATGCTGCCTACCCTAAAGTTGATATTGTTGTGGATTGGATTAAAATTGCTTAGCCTGCTGTTATCAGCAAATATAAGCAAGGGGGAGAAATGGAAGGCTGTCACAACTGTTGATACCTTGTTCAACAGTTCTCTTCTTCCTTTCTTTGATGTCATGTAAATGTGGAAAATTGAAATTTGACTATATTCAAGATATTCTGGGTCCTTACTGAAGAGTGAGTAGCCAATGTAGGTATTAAAAAAAATTCACATACAGAAAAACATCTATTAATTAAGGCTAACATTGGGAAACTGAATTAGTGACAAGTCTGAATTACAAGCTAGTTTTAAGAAAAATATTATCCAATTACTTTGAAAATCCTACAAATCATAACAAAGTGTTGCCAAGAGTCCTTATATAAGTATGACTAATGTGCACTTAGCATATTGATCATATATAGATGTGTGTTACTCGAGTGTTTCTTTTTTTTAATATAAATTTATTTAACTTTTTACATTCATTTTCATAAAATTTTGGGTTCCAAATTTTCTCCCCATTTGTCCCATCCCCCCACCCCAATACACCGAGCATTCTAATTTTCCCTATCACCAATCTGCCCTCTCTTCTATCCTCCCTCCCTTCTCTTGTCCCCATCTTCTCTTTTGTCCTGTAGGGCCAGATGACTTTCTATTCCCCATTAACTGTATTTCTTATTTCCTAGTAGCAAGAACAATACTTGACAGTTGTTCCTAAAACTTTGAGTTTCAACTTCTCCCCATCCCTCCCACTGCACCCATTCCCTTTGGGAAGGCAGGCAATTCAATATAGGCCATATCTGTGTAGTTTTGCAAATGACTTTGATAATAGTCGTGTTGTGTAAGACTAACTGTATTTCCCTCCATCCTATCCTGCCCCCCATTGTTTCTATTCTGTCTTTTGATCCTGTCCCTCCCCAAGAGTGTTGACTTCAAATTGCTCCCTCCTCCCATTGCCCTCCCTTCCATCATACCCCCACCCTGCTTATCCCCTTCTCCTCCACTTTCCTGTATTGTAAGATAGGTTTTCATACCAAAATGAGTGTGCATTTTATTCCTTCCTTTAGTCGAATGTGATGAGAGTAAACCATGTTTTTTTCTCGGCTCTCCTCTTTTTCCCTCCACTAAAAAGTTTCCTTCTTGCCTCTTGAATGGGAGATAATTTACCCCATTCCATTTCACCCTCTCTCCTCCCACTACATTGCTCTCTCACCATTTACCTTAATTTCTTTTAAGATATGATCCCATCCTATTCAATTCACTCTGTGCTCTCTGTCTCTGTGTGCGCGTGCATGTGTGTATATGTGTGTGTGCATGTGTGTGTGTGTGTGTGTGTGTAGTCCCACCAACTACCCAGATACTGAAAAGTTTTAAGAGTTACAAATATTATCTTTCCATGTAGGAATGTAAACAGTTCACCTTTGGTAAGTCCCTTATGACTTCTCTTTGCTGTTTGCTTTTTCATGCTTTTTCTCATTCTTGTGTTTGAAGGTCAAATTTTCTTTTCAGGTCTGGTCTTTTCATCAAGAATGATTGAAAGTCCTCTCTTTCGTTGAAAGACCATATTTTCCCCTGAAGTATTATATTCAGTTTTGCTGGGTACATGATTCTTGGTTTGAGTCCTAGTTCCTTTGACTTCTGGAATATCCTATTCCACACCCTTTGATCCCTTAATGTAGAAGCTGCTAGATCTTGTGTTATCCTGATTGTATTTCCACCATACTGGAATTGCTTCTCTCTAGCTGCTTGCAATATTTTCTCCTTGACCTGGGAATTCTGGAATTTGGCCACAATGTTCCTAGGAGTTTCTCTTTTTGGATCTCTTTCAGGTGGTGATCGATAGATTCCTTGAATACTTATTTTGCCCTCTGGTTCTAGAATATCAGGGCAGTTTTCCTTGATAATTTCATGAAAGATGATGTCTAGACTCCTTTTTTGATCATGGCTCTCAGGTAGTCCCAAAATTTTTAAATTGTCTCTCCTGGATCTATTTTCCAGGTCAGTTGTTTTTTCCAATGAGATATTTCACATTCTCTTCCATTTTTTCATTCTTTTGGTTTTGTTTGGTGATTTCTTGGTTTCTCGTAAAGTCATTAGCCTCCATCTGTTCCATTCTAATTTTGAGAGAACTATTTTCTTCAGTGAGATTTTGAACCTCTTTTTCCATTTGGCTAATTCTGCTTTTGAAAGCATTCTTCTCCTCATTGGCTTTTTGAACCTCTTTTACTAATTGAGTTAGCCTATTTTTCAAGGTGTTATTTTCTTCAGCATTTTTTTTGGGCCTCTTTTAGCAAGGTATTGACCCATTTTTCATGCTTTCCTTGCATCTCTCTCATTTCTCTTCCCAGTTTTTCCTCCACCTGTCTAACTTGATTTTCAAAATCCTTTTTGAGCTCTTCCATGTCCTGAGCCCATTGGATATCTATTTTGGATGTTTGGGATACAGAGACCTTGACTTCTATGTCTTTCCCTGATGGTAAGCATTGTTCTTCCTCATCAGAAAGAAAAGGAGGAAACATCTGTTCACCAAGAAAGTAGCCTTCTATGGTCTTATTTTTTTTACCTTTTCTGGGCATTTTCCCAGTCAGTTACTTGACTTCTGAGATTCCTCTCCACCCCTGCCTAGATCCGCCCAGCTAGTGCTTGGGGTCTGAGATTCAAATGCTGCTCCCCATCCTCAGGGCTTTCAGCAGCAGGCCGGCTGCTATTCAATGTGAGCTTAAGTTCTGGTGCTCAGGTGGGGGCAGGGCCACCTCCCAGGCTCAGTTCCCTCAGGGGGTTTATGTGGAGATCTTCAGTAATGGATCTGAGGTCTTGCCTCCCCTGGGAGCTCCTGGCCGTGCTGCCTCTGCTACTGCCTCTGCCGCTGCCTCTGCTGCTACCTCTTGAGGGGGCCTGAGTTATGGAGACACCCCGCTCCCCTCTCGGCCAGCCCAGAAGTCTCTCTCACTGACCTGTAGCGCCTGTGGGTGGAGGGACCTTCGTGGCCACCGGAGATTCCATCCCTGAAGCCTGCTCGGATCTGCTCCTCTCAGGGCCGCATGGGCAGGGCTGGTCTCTGCTGTCTGGTGCACGATGGACCTTTGCGGTCAGTTTTTCAGGGCTCTCTGAAATGGAAATCTCCTCCACTGAGTTGCTGCGTGGCTTCCTCTGCTCCAGAATTTGTGGGGAGTTCTTTTTACAGGAAATTTATGGGTTGTGGTTCCGGAGCTAGCATATGTGAGTCTTTCTACTCTGCCATCTTGGCTCCTCCCCTCTACTTAAGTGTTTCTTAACAGTTTCTTCCCTTCTGTAAACTAAGCATTTTCTCCTATGTTACTGTCTACATTGACCACTTTGAGTATTAATCCCCTCTTAAAAATAGATGATAGAAAAATAAATTTCAAACTTGTTAAAACTGCATTACAAAAATCAAAATAATGAGGTTGGAATGAAATTTTTTATAGTCTAACTGTATAAACTACACATGCAAATTCCATGTAGAGATTTAAATACAATTCATATAAATACACACATATTTTGATATTTTAACTGATCTATGATGTCACTGATATGGGAACTCTCCTTTCCCCATCCATCCAATGATATAGAAGTCATTCATATCTTTTTGTCTTGCATGACTATTCATGAAATAGTGAGAGTCTATGTAGGTATCTGTTGTTTTATTATTTCTCAGCATCAACAACTTATTTAAACAGATCAGGTTGTACGAGTAACCTCAACTGTGCAATATATAATTTCATTATTTTTTCTTCTATTTATTGATTATGATCTTTGCTATGACAATTCAATTCACTTCAACAAGCATTTATTAACTACCTACCATTTGCCTGGCACTACATATGAATATGTTTCAGAAATGACTCCTACACCAATAAACAGTCATTTTCTCATTTGTTAAGATATAATAGATTTTGCTTTTTATGATTTTATTTGATGCTCACCATGAGTTCCACTTCTTAAGACTCATCTTTTAGGAAATATTTACGATCTGTGAGTTTGAGGCTTCTTTGTAGAGTCTCAACCTTTGACCTCTTTTATTTCTTTCTCTTGAACCATTTAAAATTATTTAATATTTTATTTTTCCCCAAATACCTGTAAAAACAATTTTTAATATACTCAAATTTTTTTTTGCATTCCAAGTCCTCTCCCTCCCTCCCTCTGCCTTCTTTGAGATGGCAAACAATTTGATATGTTATACATGTGAAGTCATGCAAAACTTATTTCCATATTAATCATATTGTGAAGGAAAACAGTAAAAAAAAAAACACAATAAAAATAAATTGAAAAAAGTATGTTTTAATGTGCATTCAGGAACCATCAGTTCTTTCTCTGGAGACAGATAATATTTTTCATCTTAAGTCCTTTGCAATTGGCTTAGATCATTGTATTGCTGAGAATAGCTAAGTCATTCACATTTGATCATCATACAAAACTGCTGTTACTGTGTTCAGTATGCCAGGACAACTCCTCACCTTGAGACTGAGAGCCAGGACTTCTACCTGGATCTAAGTAGGGGCAATGCTATACTTAGTGCCAGCAAGGAGACTATTGTAATGTCCTTCTGACTAACTGGCTGACCCCCTTACTATCTGAGAGCTCCAGAAGCAGCCACTGCTGCTATTGATTCAGTTTCTGCCAAGGTCTGCTGCTGGTTTGCTGGAATGCAGCTTGCACTGCTGTAACCTGCATTCCTCTCTCACCCTGGTGTGATAGACTTTTCTTGTTGATCTTCTAAGTTGCCTTGAGTTGGAAACTGTTTCATTCTGTCTGGCGTCTGCTGCTCAAGAATTTGTTTTGAGACATTATTCAAAGTTGTTTGGAGGGGAATTTGGGAATTCAGGAAAGTCTGCCTTTGTTCCACCATCTTGACTGTGCCCTTAAGGTGTGAACCATATTTTCTAATATATTTTTCAACACTTGCTCATTTTTGCATTGGTGTCACTGGATATTCAAATGTGTGCTGATTTAATTTAGACAATCTTATCAGAGTCTTCATGAATTTCTCTACCTCCACATCTTCATCACTGTGGCCAAATATTTGGTTGAGTCAGGACATAACCATCCTTATCTACCTCATTCAATGAACAGTTAAGAGATGATTTAGGATATACTTCAACAAGCATTAAGTAATTTATACTACAAAGGCATATGCCTAAATATATGTTTTTTTCTTTATTTTTATTTATTAATATGCCTTTTGGATTTATATCACATTCATTTCTAATGATATCCTTCAACTCCAAAACTAAAAACCTCCTCAGTTCTCCCTTCTCCTCCATTTGGTCAGTGAGAGCTCCTCCCATCTATGGGAGCTCCACCTGTATGAGCTTCTCCCATACTCTCTAGCACTTCTGGGGAGCATCTAAAGAATTCTCCTGATCATTTCTGATCTGACTGTTTTCCTGGACTTTAACTTCTTCATAAACCCATCACTCTGCCAGATAAAATCAAGTTTGAAACTCATACCTCCAGTCACTTCAACTCCAGCTACAGGACTTCATTTTGCCCCATGCTCGGTAACCTTCTCTGCCAGCTCCTCCCTTTTCAGCTCTTTTTATGTGTTATTTCCTCCCTTCCACAGTGAGCTTTGTGATGATATGGGCATCCTTACAATTTCCAGTTTTTTGATACCAAAGAGAGCTGCTACAAATTTTTTAGAACATATATGTTCTTTTCTTTTTTCTCCAATTATCTTTGGAAATAGTCACAGTAGTAGTATTGTTGAGTCAAAGGATATAGGCAGTTTAATAACTTTTTGGCCATAATCTCAGATTACTCTCCAAAATGGTTGGATCATTTCACAATTTCACCAACAATGAATTAGTGTCTCAGTTTTTCCACATCGCTTCTAGCATTTGTTGCTTTCCCCTTCAATCATTTTAACTAATCTGATAGGCATAAAATGTTATCTCAGTGTTGTTTTAATTTGCATTTCTATAATGGATAATGATTTAGAGTATTTTTTCATATTTCTATAAATTGTTTTGATTTATCTAAAACTGACTCTTCATATTCTTTGACTATTTACCAATTGGGGAAGGATTTGTATTCTTATAGATTTTACAAAGTTTTTTATTTGTTTGAGATAAGAGACATTTATCTGAGAAACTGCTTATAAAATTGTCTTAATTTTATTATATACTATATATTATGATTATAATATTATAGTTTAGTTTTTTAAAACTTCTTTTAATTTCTCTTGTTATAGCAGTTGTGAATCTTGTCCTCCTGGTTCTACTTGCTTCTTTAAGTCTTCTCATGCTTTTCTGAGTCCTTCGTATTTATTGCTTCTTGTGGGGCAGTAATATCTCCAGTGTTTAACACAATGCCAAGCACATAATGGGCACTTCACGTTTATTGATTGACATGTGCTTCTCCTTCCCCCAGAAAAGCTGCTTGATCTAGGTGACTAATGCAAGTTAGTATAAGCGCACAAGTTAAAATTCTGTAAGAAATAGAATTTGGCTAAAAAGGATCATGGTCTCCAAACAATTATTTTGAGAGGAAAATATTTGGAAATGTAGCTGGTGGTCAAATAGACCTGAACTCTAATGGCAGCTTTGTCAGTGATGTTCTGTGGGTATCCAATTTTCTCATCTGTAAAATAAAGGGATTTGGACTACATGATTTTTCAGGACCTTTTAAGTCCACCATTCTATGATCTGGTAAATGAAAAAAAAAAACCCAGAGAACTGATTATGTTATAGATTGGTAAAGGTTTTTGATATTCTTAGCCTGTAAAAGTTATCTTCAAGAATGAAATATAAAAGATTTTCAGCTAGGTGGTTGACCAGTAAATCTGAGTTATTATTTTTTTCTTATGATACTATTCATTTCTTATGGTAATATAGAATGAAATCCTGTGATAGTACTCCTGAAAAGAAGCCCACTAATTATGTTTTTTGAAAAAACCATTTGCCAAAAATCTCATACTCCTATTCAGTGACTAGTGATTGAATTTGTTAAACCAGAAATATTCAAAATCAGGTACCGCCAAGAGGATGGTGAAGGGATGGATCATCAACAGACATGGAATTTTCTTTCTCAGAGACCTTTTAATTGGCAAGAGTCTGTTAATTAAGAAGCTTCATTGATCCTATGCACACATAAACACGCACATACACACATTCATTCATTCATGCATTTATGTATCTCTACACATATAGATCATTATTACCAGGGGTGGTCTCTTGATGTGATGAGGGGGTAGACCTTAGGGGCATCATGAAGAGCAAGAATTAATAAATTTTCACTGTATATGAAATGGAATGCTCCCTACCACCATAGTCCTGTTCACTCCCCTCTAAGAGTTCCCTTGAAAGGGTCTTTATATGCCCAAACTCTCAACAGCTGATGTTCCAATCTCTGTATCAGATGGGTTCTTTCCACTTTGTCTCTTCTTGTGTGGTCCTAGATAGATTAGTCTTTAGGTGATCTTAGTGTTAATGCCTTCAATATTTCTGAGTGTACTCGTATTCCTAGTGGAATGGTCTTCTGTAGCCTTCAGTCCTTTGCTTGTTTTCATGGAGCATCTTGAAGTTGAAAAAGTGGCAGAATAAGACCTCATGAAACCTGTGTTTAAGACCCATTTTACCCCTGGCACCTGGGGTAAATCATTTGATACATTTGGGCCTCAGTTTCTTCATTTGTGAAATAAAGGGGTTGTACTAGATGAGATCTAAGGTTTCTTTCCATTTTGACAATATGTGGATCTATGGTGACATGATTATTATCAAAATTAACTTTCAAATAAATATTAACAATACATTTGTACAATTTTTCCTCCAATATAATTAAATAATATTTAAACTTACTCTTGCAATTATATAATAATTCTTAAACTATTGCCCATGACAGACCAGTCAAATCCATCAAATAATGAGTCAATTCAATCAAACAAGCAATTTATTCTACCTTCTTCCCCTCTCAAACACTATGTTGCTTGGCCACAGAAATATCAACATTGTTTCGACAGCCTCACATTTTCATAGGTTCATTCCACTTATAAATTGGACTGCTTAGCCTCCTATAAAAATATAAGTGCTTCAAGGCCCACTGATTCTATCCCTATAGAAAGATTAAAGATATCCACAAGTTAGAATATAAGCAGGATAGTGGGGTCGAGGTGCCTCATGTTATAATGTGACATAATTTTTAAAAAAGATTCGTTGGGGTAATTTTAAATGTTATGATCTTCTAGGACTTTAACTCAAGCAATAATATACAATTCCAGATAGAAATTAACATATATTTCTCTACCATGGAACATTTTTGACAAATTCTGCCTTGAAAATCTTCTCAGTTATGAAATGCTAATTAAAGAAGGAGTAGAGTGACTCATTTCTATTATTTTAAGTGAATTAACTCTTTCTCTTCAAATAACAACGTTTTCAAATTCTTCACATATTTAAATTAGCACTTTCAAGTATCTTGCAAGAGAAGGGTTATAGAGTGAAGTATATATTTCTAAAAATTCATTTTTGAATGTTTTTTAGGTGTGGATAAGTGTATTTGAAAAATGGACGCAAAGTCCATTACCTGTTAAGTGTATGAGATTAGCAGGTGCAGCCCAAAGTCAGAAAAGCCAAGTGAAAGAGAATTATATTTGTCAATTTGCATAAAAGATAACAAGAAAATATTTTAAAATTACCTTAATTAGTATCAAAAGGAGGGCCTGAAAAGTTACTCTGGATAATAAGTAAGGATAGAATATAATTAAAACTGCACTGAGGAGCTTTATTCTTTGGGGCTTTAAATAATTTCCTATTCTCCAAAATCTTTTTAAAATGCAAATATTCCTGGGAGGAAGATGAACACACCATAAATTGTCACTACCTAATACTTTAATTATTATTTAATGTAGAATAGGGATTAGTTGGCACTCATTAACTCAATAAAAATAACTTACAGATAGGCACCTGGGGTTGGGGGTAGGAGGCATGTAATGCTTCAGAGAGGGGAAGAAATCAGCACAGAACCAAGGGAGAAATTGCCCACTTCCTAATTTTGTCTGGGGCAGGCTTGTCCATTCACTCAGTCATCTTCCCTAGCACCTTTAGCATGCATGCCACTATATGTTGCCAAGTTCTGCCTTATGTAATCTGAAGTAGTTTAGACAAGTAAGTCAAGGAACTTATTTATTTTTGGGGGTGTACTTAGTAAAGAGTAACAAAGGGCATGGCTGTCAATGAAGGCGGAGCACTCATAGACCTTGGGATTCTCATAACATTGCCAGGACTCCTCCATGTTCTAATATTTTTCCTAGTCTAGAACTACTTTTCCAACTCCTTCTCCAAGTGGAGATGTGCCTTTATTCTCGAATCATTTGGAATTTGGTCATTGGGACCACCCCCTTCTAATTCTTCCAAGTTAGGGTAAACAGGAAAAGAGAAGGCAATGGTGAGTTATAAAACAAGAGAAACACTATGGTACAATATCAAGTGAAGTGGATTCTGAATTCAAAGAAACTTACTTCAGTTCTCAGCTCTTCTAGTAACCATTTGTGTGACCCTGGGCAAATAAATTCTCTGGATCCAAGTTTCCTCATCTGTGAATTGAGGGGTTGTTCTTGAGCGAGGACCATTATATGGAGTTCATGAATTTCATGGGATCCATGATCTTGGATGGGAAAAAAAAAGGACATCTTCACTTTCACTAACTTCTAAATGAAATTTATCATTTTTTTCGAATTATTAAAAACCCCTGCATTATTCTGAGGCAGTGTCCCTAGGCTTCATAAACCTGCAGAGGGGTCCATGACACAAAAAGGGTCAGGTCGACCTGATCTCTATGATTTCTTCCAGATCTCGGTTCTGTGAACCATAAGCAAGATAGTGTTAGTTATCATTTATAGGCCTAAGAACACCTTTTTGTCTATTAATCTAGGCAGCAATAAAACCCCTCTGGTTGGATTTCAAGGACATTTGTAATCTGGTTACAACCTATTTTTGCAGCTTGGTCTCCCATTAATCCCCAATCATGAACCTTCCATTATAGCCAAGCTACTTTCATCACTGTCCCCCAAACACACTTTGCCCATTATCACTTTTACCTACATTGTCTACCCTTCTACCATGTCCTCCCTGCTGATGTCCCTCCTATCCCAAAACTGCTGATTCTTAATGTATGTTTGTGGTTCTATATTTCAGAGCTTCACTCAAATCCCACTTATTGTATGAAGCCTTGCCTAGGGATTCTATCAGCCACAGTGAGCTCTTCACTGAATTTCTTTTATACTTCTTATCCGTACCTCTCATTTGATATTTAATCATATATTGATATTAAGTGGAAGTGTATGTATATTTATACATATATATCTGTGTGTATTTTTTGTTAAAAATACATAACATACATATAGAAATATTTTCCTAAAAATACTGATAACTTCTTGATAGCAGGTTCCATGACTTATGCTTTTCCCTTAAATATCTTCTATCCTCCACAGAGCCTCTCAGGGTTCTGGGTACTCAATGAAACCTCAAGTCTACTATGAATTCAATCTTTCTTTTTTAGCAAAAAAAACCATTATAAATCATAAGCAATCAAAGAAACAATACGTACAATGACCGTAGCAGTATAAGTCAGGAGTTCTTAGTTTTTCTTGTGTGACAGACCCGTTTGGCAGTATGGCAGCTTACAGAACATTTTTCAGAATAACTTTTATAAATGGTTGAAGAAAATGCTAAATTTGAAATAGTGGGAAAAAAAGATGTATTTTTCCCCCTAGTTCATAGATGACTTGAAATCAATCCATGGACCCAAGGGATCAACTGGAAGGAACAGTGAGTGGTGGAGTGGACAGAACACTAAGCCTGAAGTCAGGAAGACTCAAGTTTAAATCTGGTCTTAGATCCTAAATTTAGTTATATGGTTATTTGGTTATATGGCTCCATTGATAGCTTTCAGGTGATATGTGAACTGGAATGGGAAGATATTGCAGGAGATTATACTATATTTACAGGACAAAGGTTTGCAAATGTCCTTCCTAATTAATTCCTTTCTTCCCCCACCTCCACCACAAAAGAAACTAGGGAGGTAATGGTTAATGAGAAACAAGGGCTAGCTGTTTTCAACACTCATAGCCATCACCCCTAAGCCCATAACAGGAAAGTAATAGCTATAAAAACAGAATTCCAATGAGATACAGAGGATAAGGTTCTAACTATATAGCAAAAAATCTGGGTTTGAATCCTATTTCAGACAGTTTACTGATTGTGTGACCATAGGCAATTTGTACAACTTCTCTGTGCCTCAGTTTCCAAAATTGACAATTGTAGGGTTCCTACTGGGGAAAGCCATAGAATACAGAAATAAGTGACCATAAAAATCTAAACTTTGTGAAAGGTAGAAGCCTGAACATGGCTGCCTGTTAACAAATCATAACTTTAATCATACGTTAAAGACTGAGTCAAAATTTAGATGCTATGATCTGTGAGATTCAAAGAAAAAAAAATACCAGGAGCCATATTTGACTGGTACATTATCAATAGACAAACTTATGTTCGGACATAGCATTCTCTAGCTCCTCCTCCCTTTCTCTATTTTCTATAATTACCACAGGGATTGGGGGGACTCTTTGTGGAGATCTACTGAATTGTCTGGCTCACCAAAGATTGCCCCTGTTTTGTAAGTATTCATAATGAATGACTGGTTAAACTACTACCTACAATCTATCTGGAGATACTTGGTCTCTTCCTTTGGTACCAAAAGAACACCCCATAGTTATGGGGGAGGTACAGGGTTCCCCAGTCAGAGGAATTCCAGATCATACAATGATAATGCCTTCATTTCCTGATAGGGGGATAATAAAGCAGGTAAAAATCTATCTCTTAGGGTTGTTGTGAAACTTAAATAACCTTCCAAACACACATGACAAATCTTAGAGCATTTTGTAGATATCAGTTGCTATGGTTCGCTGACAGATTTTCAAAGTTTATTGCAATCTGTATAACTGATTTATGAAAGGTAGCATTACTATTAAAGTCAATTTTGAGTTCCTTATGGGGTAAGTGGGTCTCTTCGTACTTCTTCCTTCTCCATTTAAAAACTTCTATTTCACCCTCTGACTTTCCAGAATCACATGAAAGCTACATAAATATGGTGACAACAAATATTATACCACTTTATTCAGTATTTTCATGTGAATTCTCCCAGCACTTAGAAAGGGTGTCCCAAAAGTCTTAGAGCAATTTAAGCTTTCATTAACTTAAAGTAATCTTAATCTAAAACTATTTAATTCAAATTCAAGAAATACTGGATAGGTAGAAACATTAAATACTCCAATAATACAAGCCAAACTAGAGTAAAGGAAGGGACAAAATATTTATTAAGTGTTCACTATGTACCGGGAACTATGCTAAGTACTTTTCTAAAATTATCTTTTTTTGATGATTCTCAGCAATTATGCAGGATAGGTGCTATAATTATCTCCATTTTACAGTTGAAGAAACTGAGACAAATAGAGGTTAAATGACTTGTCCAGGGTCACACAATAAGTGTCTAAGAACAGATTTGAACTCAGGTCTTCCTAACTCTAGGCCCACTACTTTATCCACTGTAGCACTTAGCTACCTCTAGGTAAAAGAAAGCTTTTTGATGGAAGGAGCTGTGCTGCTTCTAATAATCCTCAATTCCACCCAACACTTATTAACTGGCTACTCTATGCAAAGCACTTTGCTAGACTCAGTGTTTAAGTATTGTGAATTTTTTAATGGAGCAGATGAGCTGATAAGGGTATGTGACAAATATTTAGATAACTATATTTTTATACTTCAATAGAGGTGTGACTTACTCAATGTGTGCATTCCTCCTATTGGAAGAGATCACAATTTTTCTACACCTTCTTATTCTGTACATTCTTTGTCCATGTTTTCCCATTAATCTTTTGTAGGAAAATTACCAAATATGTAGAAAAGTATTTCTATCTGTCTGTCTGGCTCTCTTTCTCTCTCTGAATACACATTCAAATTTCACAGAAACCAGTACAACACTTGGGCTATCCATCTGTTATATTTCACACTCACTATATGAATTAATTAAAAAGATTTATTAGTCATTCAACTAGCTCAATATGTGCTAGGCACTGTGCTATAATAAGTACTTAGCATACAAAGGCAATAAAAAGGAACTCTTGAGGAACCTACAGGCTAATAATTTAAGCAAATAAAAACTTAACTTTATTATTAATACCTGTTCAATGAATTATTTAATAATTAATTAGCAATTATTAAATTGATAAAATTATCTTAAAATATATTTAAATGGATTTTAATATTTAACAATAATTTATTAAAATTAATTAAGCACTTATTATGTGCAAAATATTTTGCTGAGAAAGCAAATAGAAAAACAAGATAGTCCTTTCTCTCAAAATGTTCACATTTTACTTGGGAAGGTAACAAATATGGAAGGTTGCAGCTCCTAATCAGATGGAAAGACCCTGCAGTCCTTAGGGTACAGTAGCAAAGTAGATGGTGATTCATCTTTGTTTATGTTACTTCCACTGAAAAATGATATCCATTTATCATGTTGAACCATTTAACAAGAATTGAATAGCAAGAAATTTCTCTTCTAGGTCTATAGTGACTGTGTTTGCTAAGGATGTAAGAATGACAGATCTGCAGCAGCATAATGGTTTGAGTCCCTGGGATCATTCATGGCTGCGTAGGATGAGCTGGAAGAAGGGCTGGTCAGGGGGAGGTGAGGGAAGGTTGTTCCCTGTGGACAAGGTCCTGTGCTGTCTCCAACACTATCTGAGAGGAGGTGGTGGTTGCCATGGGAGCTGTGACTTGACAGGCCTGGGACATACCACCTCCTGCCTCTCCCTCCGAGTGCCTTGCTGTTTCAGCTAAACTAGCTCATCTTCCCTGTGGATAGCAGTTGGTTGGTAGGTAGTATATACGGTCGGCCTCTTTCCCACAGGGGTTGCTCCCCTGGTTGATGTCTGTGGAAGCTGGGCTAGAAGTAGGGACAGGTTTAGGAGTCACTGTCATTCCAGGCTCTTGGACTTACCTGTTGGTAGCAAATTGTTTGTGGAAGAGGTGGTGGTGGTGAGGATGGAAGCTCAGTTCCCCACAGGGATTGTTCTCCTCAATGGTGGTTGTAGAAGAAAGGCTGGAAGCAAGGCTGATGCTTTATGTGGCACTGCTATTACTAGAAGTCTTAGACTCAGGGTCTTCAGCTTTCTCCATTAGGGTCTAATGGGAGGCATTGGTTGAGGTGGTGGCAGTGGTTTGATTCACCTGCTACATGCAGGTGTCGCCTGTGTCTCCCTCCAGGAATTTTCTGCTTCACCTGAATGGGATTGCCTATACTGTCATGACAGACTTATATGCTTTCTTGATCATATAGTTATGATCAAATGAATTTTTTATTTATTCTGTTCCTTGTGCATATGTAATAATTGGAAATGTGTTACAGCCTGCTTATACCTGCAATATGTCTTTCCATCCCTTTTGGGTCATTGATTCTTCAGAATTCATGATATTTTTTGTTTTTAAAAAGTTAGTTTTCATTGATATTTTCTATTTCTAATATCACTCTTGTTATCCTAAGTGTCTCTCCCTCTTCTTTTCCCAGAAATCCTTTCTATATAACAGTATTTTTTAGAGACAGAAAAAAAATTAGCACTACTAATTTTAAAAATGTGAAAATGCATGCAGTGCCTAATACCTGTTGACCTCCTACTTCCTTGAGGTCTTAAGTTGAGGGTGTCTTATATCTCTTCATTTGAGTCCTCCTTGGTCTTTATAGTTTTTTATATTTACATATGCGGGCAGCTAGGTGGTGCAGTGGATAGAGCACCAGTGCAGGAGTCAGGAGGACCTGAGTTCAAATCTCACCTCAGACACTTGATACTCACGAGCTATGTGACCCTGGGCAAGTCACTTAATCTCTGTCATAATCCACTGGAAAAGGAAATGACAGACCACTCCAGTATCTTGACCATATGATCCATGGGTCACAGAGAGTTGGACACAACTGAACAACCATTACTCAGTCCTTGCCCCAAGCATGCAGGAAGTGCAAGTGTCAACACTAGGCATGAACTCAGAGAGTCCTGGGTATAGATATGGTGGCCAGTAAGAACAATATGGTATTTCAACACATTAGTAAGAAACGTTGCTCATTCCCTGCTATGGTCACTTCTTTCTCCTGTTTTCTCTTGTGATTAAACTTTTGTATGAAACTTTTTTTGCATATTAAAGCCAAAATGTTTCAGGAAAAAAAAAATTTAACATTCACTGATGCAATCAGTGATGATGCACGGTTGCATCATGGAAAAACAAAAAAGAAAAAACCCTGTCTGCTAAATTGGTACATTACTCAGAAATTTAACTTATAGTCTAAGAAGGCTTGGGAGGAATGGACAGAAGGAAGGTAGGAAGAAAGGAGGGGAATAAGGAAGGAAAAAAGAAGGAAGGGAAATAGGTGGGAAAGTAGGAAAGGAAGGGAGGAAAGAAGAAAGGAAGGAAGGAAGCACCATGATGAGTTCTTTTCAAATATGTTCTCATGTGATCCTCACAACCTAATCTCCCAGTGGCTAAGGTCTTCTCATTTTTGATAGATGAGGATTATGACTGCTGTCTATAAGGGTAAATGAAACTAATGTGAAATGGCTCTAGGAAAAAGCATTATACAGGGTGTCTCAAACATCTTGGTGCAGTTTTAAGCTATTAAAGCATAAATAATTTAATTCCATTAAAATGCTTTAATAGCTTTAAATTCTACTAAGACTTTTTATGAATGCTCAATATTTATGTTTTTCTCTCTCTTATGTTGAGTGACCAGGATATACCTTTTTTTTTTTGCCATTATATGCTCATTAAACCTTTATTATATTATGGTATTAAAAAATACCATTTCTATGAGAAGAGGCCTACTCTGATGCCTCATTTCATGAAATGGAGGTGAACCAGGTGATCTGTGTCTGGTGAGGTACAAGCTCTATTACAGCCTACCCAGTATGAAAGATATCAAGG
This sequence comes from Bettongia penicillata ogilbyi, assembly GCA_023548195.1. Classification (NCBI taxonomy): domain Eukaryota; kingdom Metazoa; phylum Chordata; class Mammalia; order Diprotodontia; family Potoroidae; genus Bettongia; species Bettongia penicillata. The sequence continues at coordinate 497,508 of JAJHZJ010000418.1, read as the reverse complement.
ATAGATTAGGTCCAGTGAACCTCAGCCCTAGAAGATTGGTCACCAGACAACAAATATTGCGGCCATAGTGTGTGACTCATCAAGGAGGGATTGAAATCTACGCCTGTGGAGGGACTATCTATGCTGGTAAAAAATTCCAGATCTTTTGAAGTGAAGGATCAGACTCTGATTGGATAGGTTTTATAGGTATAAGAATTGATTGGGAACTGCCAGGTTCCCCTTCACTGGAAATTTTCAAACAAAAGAAGACCCATTGTAGAAGGGATCTTGTTACCATTGGTTGAACTAAGAGGCCACTGAGATCCTTTCCAACTCTGCGCTTCTGTTGTGTTTATTGCTCATAGACTGTTTGGACATAACACCAGGGAAAGTAAAGGTTGGGCAAATATTCATTTGCCTTGGATACAGAAGCCGATCAGATAACCCAGTCCCTCAGATGAATGTTTGTCTTTCTCTCAAATTCCTGGTTTGGCTATGTTCATTACTCAAAAGATTTAGCTAACTGCCACATCACTAGCTCATCTGGCGTTGTGTGGACATAGCCATGCCTGTAGAGAGGCCATGCATGCTGGTAAAATCCTAGATCTGTCCATGTGTAGGCATGTAATTTATCAGCACAGCAACTCTGTGGGCAGTAATGGATGAGATCTTCATTGATTGATAACAATGGAAGCTTTCAAAGGACCTAAAAATTAAGTGAAACTTCATGGTCTGCAGCTATTTTTTCAAACCATCTGAATGATCGGAGTAAGGGATGTGTGGAGTTCTATGATTTCTTATTTTCAAAGTCAAAGCCAGGATGAGACAACTATGGATCAGCCTTAGGGTGACTGTCAGGAGAAGTCAACCTAAAGGGGGCACACTTCCTTTCTTACAGTGGAGCTCCAGCTTGTACATCAACCCTGATCTATCAGCCCCCAAGTCTCCTTGCCTCTTCTCTCCTGAGACTTGCTTTCGTGCTCTACATTCGCCCTTCCTGTCATCTCTTCTTCCTACTTCCTTCTGGGCTTAACAGTTAATTGGCTGTACTGTAGGGGTCTCACATCAGAATCTGCATTGGAGCGGATGACCATTCGTGATTTACAGGAGTCCAAGTATCAAATCGTCCAGTCCATGAAACCATTCTGCCAAACCCACGTTAATGAAAGATATTGGAGTAAACAGCCATTTCTATCTAATTATAATATTCAGACACTCAAGGAGTCAGTGACTTGAAAAAAATTTCTTACATGAACTAGAAACTTCATGTGAGCTAAAAACTCTTCCAAGCAAAGGTTTCCTCCATGATTGTGAAATGACTTCTACCTCATAGAAACTGTTAGCAGAGCAGCTGTTCAGTAACAAGGATTGATCTGTTTGTCATCGAGGATTGCAATTGGAAGTTTAAAGCCTCCACCCCTCTGAACAGAAAATGCTCCCCCTCCTCCCACTTCCAACAGATCATGCTAATTTAGGTAGCAAAGCTTTTTCTGTTAAAAAAAATCCTCCAAAAGAAAATTATATGCACGAAATAAAAATAAGGAATCAGGAGAGTGCTGATAAATTAGAAAGCTAGGATGAGAGCATTGCATTGGGAAATGTGCAGGGCTGAGCCAAGGCAGCCTCTTTCCTCCTTCATTCTACTTCACCAGTCCCCAAAGCACTGAGTATAAGTAAGTGCCCTGCACACGCTGAACAATGAGCAAATATTTGTTGATGGATGTCCTTCCCTCCTAAAATTAATGAGCAAAGAGCAAGAGGGAAGCTGGGTCACAAAGTGAAAGACAGAAGAGTTTTGTAATATTTCAACCATTATACTGCTTTGTATGGTGTCTTGCATAGATTTGGGGCTCGATGGCTAAATGTTAAATGAAGGAATGAATGCCGAAATAATGAACACTTTTATAAGTAAATCTGAATGCATCTCAGGAGGATTTATATCTGCCATACTGGAAAAACAAAATGGAAAAGCTAATATGCGTCTTACTTGGGGGTGGGAGGGAGATGATTCACATCACTTGAAAAAATGAAACTAAAATAAAACTGTGTATTTTCATGGCATTCACTGAAGATGCTAGCCTCTACAGATAAGAATACCTACCAGATTGATCTGTATTTGTTATACTTTTAGTTAAACTGTGAGGACTCAAAGGCAGATGCTTTTAGAAAACAAAGTGGAAAGTGTTATTCATAAGTATTGTCCTTATGGTGACTTGTGGTTGTGGATTTTCAGAAACTCTTATTTACTCGTGGAAATCTTTTGCTTTTTTTGGTTGTTGCTTTTCTAGAATGCCTTCCTTTCCACTTCTCCTGGTTCACCACTTCCTGAAATACTTTTGTTTCCTCTCTCCTCAAATTTTCCTGGAGTATTTGGTCTAGAATTCCATTTTAATAGTGATTAGTTGGCATCGATATGACACTTTTAAGTGCAAAGTATTCCATATCCACTGTCTCATTTTAAGCCTCACACAGTCCTGTCTACAGTCATCATTACCCTCCCTTAGTCGCATTACAAACAAATTAGGGAAATATTGAAAAATGCTAACTCACAGATCTACAAAGAGAAGAAAAGTTCATGATCAAGAGACAGGAAGAGAATATTACAGAAAGTAAAGAAGATAATTTTGATTACATGACACTTAAGAGGTCTTACACAAGTGAATCCAATAAGACTGAGATCTAAAGAGTAACAGTTAACTGGGCCAAAAATCTTTGCAGCAAGTTTCTCGGACAAAACTCTCATTTCCGAACTACTGAAGCTTTAAATTGCACTAAGACTTTTGGGACACCTTGTATATAAGGAAATTATTCAGATTTATAAAGATAAGAACCACTCCTCAATTGATAAATGGTCTAAGAATATGAAGAGACAATTCTCAAAGGAAGAAATATAGATTATCTCTAGGCATATCAAAAAATAACTACCAAAACTGAAGCACTTTTGAGATTCCATCTCGTATCCATTAGAGTAGCAAAATAATGCCAGAAAAAGGAAATTGATAAATTTAAAGGAACAGTGGGGAAACAGGCACATTGGTGCAGTGTTGATGGACATGTAAATGAGTACAACCATTCTGGAAAGCAATTTGGAATTATGCACAACACTCTTTGACCCAGCTATACCACAGCTGGGCCTATACCCAAGAGAGATCAAAGAAATTGGGAAAGGTCTATATGCACAAAAATATTTATAGCAGCTTTTTTGTAGTGGTAAAAAAACAACAATGGCAAAGAAAGGGGATGCCAACCAAATGATGAATGACTGAATACATTGTGATATATAAATGTGATGGAGTACTGGGTTATAAAAAATAAGGGAAAGATTTCAAACAGACATGGAAAGATGTTTGAACTGATATGAAGCAAAGTGAACAGAACCAGAATAATTTATATGCTATAATACCAACATTATAAAAACCAAAAAATTGGAAGTCTTTCATAAGTTGACAAAGAATGAAATGAGCAGAACTAGGAGGACATTTTATAAAATAACAATGCTATAAAATTGAGCTGTTAGTTTTGAAAATCATTTAAAAATAGACATATAGGAGGGCTGCTAAAGATGTGGAATGTGACATATACATTTATAGATGATTAGTCATTTTTCAATCATGACCCTATTTGAGGTTTTCTTGGCAAAGATACTAGAATGGTTTGCCATTTCCTTCTCCAGCTCATTTTATAGGAGAAAAACTGAGGCAAACAGGGTGAAGTGACTTGACCAGGGTCACACAGCTAGTAAGTGTCTGAGGTCAGATTTAAATTCAGGAAACTGAGTCTTTCTGGCTGCCTTAAGATTCCCCTCTACCATATCCCTAACAAGGTGCCATTACTCTATGACTGAAATCATCCAATGAAGAGAAGCCTACAGCTTTCTGAGGATGCTCATCCCACTTTAGGACAACTGTAATTGTCAGGGAGACACTCCCCTTGGGCAATAAAGTCATATGTGCCTCTTTTACTCCTCAATCTACCTCCAGTACCCAGGGCAGGCAAATCTAAACTTTCTCCCACATGAGAGTACTTCAGATGTAATAGCGTCATAAAAGCATAGAGTTAGATTTGAAATGGACCCCACAGGTCATCAAGTAAACCCCTTCTTTATTTTATAGATGAGGAAACGGAGGCCCACAGACATATTGATGTGGTATGTATTTATATCCTCAGAGCTTAGCACAGTGCTTGAAGCAGGGTAAGCACTTAGTAAATACTTCTCATTTGTTTATTCATTCATCATTTCATTCATTCGTTAGGCATTAAGCGTTGCTACAAGAATCACCTTGATTGAAAATTCACAGGAGGGCAGACATACTACCCACAAAGGCTTTGGATTTACAACAACTTTCTTCTCTAGGTGGACCACAGATTTTTTTAAATAGGCAGTTAATGGAGGCCTGGAGTCAGAAAGACTTGAGTTCAAATGTGGCCTCAGACCCCTCTGACCTATATAACCCTGGATAAGTCACTTAAAAACAAAACAAACAAACAAAAAAACAACCCTTTATCTGCTTCAGTTTCCCCATTTGTGAAAATGAGGATCTTAGTAACACTTGCCTCCCAGCATCTGGGTGACGGTTAAATGAGATGATAGTTGTAAAGAGCACATTGTAGGCCCTTGATAAATGTGTATTTCCTTCCTTGTAAATGTTGCTGAATAAGATATTGCCTGTTGTGCATGTGATCAAGATAAATACAGACCATAGATAGTCTCCCTACAGAAAAAAGAAAGTAGGCCAGCACTCCCTAGTAATGGAGAACATAAATAATGAACAGAATTTATGGCTTCTCCAGATTCTATTTCTTATTTCGCTTATTCCTTCTGTTTTAGAAAACAGAAAAAGGAAGGGAGTGTAAATTAAATGAACTGAAAACATCAAACGCCACCTCACCAGAAACACTGCAAGCAGAGCTCTGGTGACGTTGCTCAAAGAATATTAACTTGTAATTAAACCAGAGAGTGATGAATGAAATTACCTCTCCATAGTTCAATATCGAGCGATAGGATGCCAAGAAGAGTGATAGCAAGTCTTCTCTGAAGTCGTTATCCCAAAGAAATACCTTCCTGGGGACAATAGATAAAATTGTTTGACATCTACAAAAAATAGCCATGTTAGACAGAAATAAACCTGGAATGAGGACAGAAAGGCAGAGAATAAGTGTTGCTAACACATTGAGCTAACAGCAGAAGGGAGAAGAAGTAGCTTACTTTCAGAGTTACTAACTGGTTCTTAGGAGGTCATTTGCCCTGGCAACTTTATAGGACAAGTGTCCAAAAAGGTTAGAAGTTAGGTGGAATTGAAACAAATGGTCAGTGCAAGGTAGTATACATTGGTGGGGGGGAGGGGGAGGAAGGGAGGTTAAGGAGAGGAGATTTCATACGTTGGGAACACCTGATACCCTTTGCTCATTTGCTAATGATTTTGATAATGTGCTATCAAGGATGCTCAGCTGGGAAGGATGACAGGCATATGAGGGACCATATAAAAATTCAACAGGACCTCGGAGCATCCATCACCATTTTTTAATTCTCTACTACTGGGGCAAATTAAGAACAAGGCAATACAGTCACAAGAGACCCTCTCCAGTCATCTGCCATTATTTTCTGTATAATTTGCAATGTAAAATTCAGCTTTGGACCCCCTCCAACCTGGAGACACTGGGGCAATTGCTCCTTCTGTTTTTATATTAATATTATATAATTTTTCACCATTTTAAAAGTGAGAGGCACTAGCTGAGATATAATGGAAAGAAATACAAACATGACTTAAGATATCCTGGGGATTGAATGTTGATTCTTAAACTTACCCAATGGTGTTACTGAGAAAAGAGACATATAACCTCTGGAGTCATAATTATGGGAAGGAGTATGATGTAATGGGAAAAGTATTGACTAGGCATGGTAGCACAGGCCTGTAATCCATGCTGTTGGAAAGGCTGAGGCTGGTGGATGTCTTGAGTGTGAGAGTTTTAAGTCCAGCAACAATACAGAGCCCTCAAGAGTGGGGGGATGGCGCAACCAGGCTGGTAAAGGAAGACCCAGATCAGATAAAAGGAGCAGGTCAGAGGTTCCATGCTAGTTATCAGTGATGTCAGGCACATGGGTACCCCAGGAAGCAAGAGGGTAAGGGGGACCCAGGCAGAAAGAAAAAGAGAAAGAGGGAGAGAAGAAGGAAGGAAAGAAGGAATGAAGAAAATAAAAGGAAAAGCATTAGATGTGAGAATCAAAAGACATGTGCTGAAATATAGCTACTGTCACTTATTAGCAGCATGACCTCAGACAAGTCACTTTACTTCTTTATCTGTAAAATTAGAAAATTGGATTAGATCATACTCTTGGTGCCATGGACCTCTCTGGCAGACTGGTGAAACCTATCAACCCCTTCTCAGAATAATGTTTTTAAATGGACAAAAAGGTAATGCAAAAAATTACAAAGGAACTTAATTATACTGAAATGTTTCTTTAAATAGACCCTAGGTTAAGAACTCTAGGCTAGTTGGTACTTGGAACCTCAAATATCTCCAAATCAGATTCACAAGGATCCTTATAAGGATGGAACTCTCTTGGTGGCTCGTGGCCTGAGAGCATTGGACATCTAATATTCTCTTATTCTGTGATTCTAAGGAGAATAGAAGACACAATAGTTTATTTCAAGGATTTATCAAATTTATGATTTCTTTGGAGAGGAGAAAGGAACAAACATAAAGCTGTGCCTATAATTATACATAAGTGCAATAAAGATAGCATGAGTTATACAAACTATGTAGTTAAGTTAGAAGTAATCAGGAAACCAAAACCAAATGGAGTGAGGTTTTGTACAGAGAATCAAAGGGCAGTGTGGTTAGAGAGTGGGTAGATGACCCACCACATCATAGGGATAGAAGAAACAGGAAAAAGCCTTCAGGTAAACTCACATTAATGTGGCATGATATGGATGATGAACCATGAAAAAAGACTGAGTGGTGAGACAGGGAGAGAGAGAGAGAGACAGAGAGAGAGAGGAGAGAGGAGAGACAGAGACAGAGAGAGAGAGAGAGACAGAGAGAGAGAGACAGAGAGAGACAGAGAGACAGAGAGACAGAGAGAGAGAGAGAGAGAGAGAGAGAGAGAGAGAGAGAGAGAGAGAGAGGGAGAGAGAGAGAGAAAACCGTCTAGAAAATATTCGGGAGGAGTATGTGCAAATGATGCCAAATATTGCAGGAAGCTCAAGAAAGATGAAGATTGAGAAAAGGCTAGCAGATTTGACAATTAGGAGATTATTGGTGACTTTGGAGACAGAAGTTTCATTTGAGAGAAAAAGTCAGAAGCTAGATTTCTAAAGATTGAGAAATGAATGAGAGGATAAGAGGTGGAAGCAACAATTATAGACAGCTTTTTCTATGACTTTGAATGTGAAACGAAGGTGAAATATGGGAATATACTAAGAGGGAATAGAGGAATCAAGTGAAGGCTATCTAAAGGTTGGAAAGAATTGGGGATGTTTGCAGAAAGCAGGATAGGGACCAGTGAAGAGACTGGAAATTAGAAAAGAGAGGGGATGTTTGAGGGAGCAGTCTACTAGAGAAGATGGGATTGGATAGATGACATTTGTAAGGGGAGTGGCCTTGTTGAAGAGAAGGATGTCCTGTTTATTGGAGATTGGAGGAGAGAATAATGATTGACATAAAGGGATTTTGAAACGTAGAGAAAGGGAGAGGAGGGAACTCACAGTGAATGGTCTCAATTTTCTCAATAAATTAAGAAGGTCCTCCACTGAAAGAATTGGGGTGAGATGATATTAGAGCCTTGAAAAGAGAAGAGGTTTGGAACAGCTTATATAGAAAGTGGAATAAGGAATCAACTAGCAAAGAACATAAAATGTTTGCCTTATTATAGTGAGGCTTCCTACTGCAGTGAGGTTGATAGATAACATTAACTTGTTACAACAGAGTTGTACGATTTCTTCCAGTTGTCTTCGGCAACATGTAAATAGAAGCAGAGGAGGCAGGAAGATGGTGAGAGTAATCCTGGTTTAGAATTTGGTGAGACAGGAGCAGAGTTAGGAAAGGGAGTCAATGACTTGAGAGGGGAGGAGAGTGAGATGTTGAACTGGTTATTTATAAGATTCAGATTGGGAAGAGAGGAAAATAAAGTCAGGGAAGGAGGGATGGTCTGAGAAAGTGGAGGAACTGGAGGTCACAGTGAGGATGAAGGAGGGGTTTAGAGGAGATGAGGCACAGAGAAGATAAGATGATAGGAGATTTTCATCAAAGAAGTTTCCCAGAATGTATCCCTTCCTCGTCTACGCCTCTGAGGACTTGTAATTTCCCCTCTGTAATATCACGCGGGGTATTGGTGGCAACTCATCAATGCTGTCAGTGATTATCCCAATGCCTAGTACAGAGTAGGTATTTAATATATGTCAGCTGATTAACTGACTGATACTTGAACTCAACTCAACTTTAGGACATGCTGAGGTCCTTGATCTCTGCAGTATTTGATACTGTTGATCACCCTTTCCCCTTGGATTTGAGTTGAGTAGCCTAAACTATCATCATTCCTTTGCAGTCATGGGTGGTCACTGAATTGATCACAGAATTTAAGTCTTTCAGATTTTCGTTGCTATTGTATAAATTGTTCTCCTTGTTCTGCTCACTTGACTCTACAGTTATCCCTTCTACATCACGACTTTCTCAACTACTCAACTGACATAAAGGTGACAGATTTCAGATGCAGAATGAGGCATCTATTTTTGGTACATGGACAAGTAGGAATATGTTTTGCTTGATTATGCATATTTGGTTTTTTTTTCTTTTAAATTGGAGGTGGTTGGGAGAAACAGAAAATAGATGCTTGTTAATTTAAAAATAAAATGAAAAGACGAAAAGCCAAAAAAAAGCAAAGTTCTCCCAGGTTATCTCTTCAAGGCTCATTTCAAATTTCCTCCCCTATAGAAAACTTTTTTTGATCTTCCTAGTTAGTGCTACCTTTCTCCTTAAATTATCTTGTATTTAGTTATCTATATGCTACACCCTTTCATCCCCTCTAATATACTTATATGTTTTGAATTACAATTATATAAGTATGTCCATAGTCTAGTGTGGTCTCAGGACGTACACCATGTAAAGATTGAGGGAAAGAAGGAAGGAAGCAAAGGAGATTTCAGTGAGGAGGTTAATTTGAGTCTGGTTTGAAAGGATTGATTTAAAAAAAAACGCTTTAAAGAGAGGAAGGAAGGAATGACACTCCAAGGATAAAGAATATAGGACACAGTGGCTCAGAGGGATGTGTAGAGGTAATGTTCAAAGAATGGTGATTGGCCAATATTCTGTGGCATTTACTATGTACATGGGGAACAGGATTAAATAAAGCTAAAAAGGGAGAATGGTACCAAACTGTGGAGTATTTGAAATACCAGGTAGAAAAGTTTGAATTTTGTCTGGCAGACAAAATGGAGCCACTGATGATTATTGAGAAGAGGAATGATATGAAAAACATCTATGCATAAGATGTCTGGCACCAGTATGAAGACTGATTGGAGCAAAAGCTGTTCCATAGCTAATCACGAGGCATTGACAAGTTCAATTAAGTCTAACTCAATTCAATTCAGCAAGCATTTATTAGGTAACTAATGTGTGTAGGGCGGGCACTGGGAGTGGGAGGCACTGTGATACAAAGACAGAAACAATAAACAATTGTTGCCCTCAAAGAGTTTACATTCTACTAACTTGAAAGGAAATAGAGCACTAGCAACTAATGGCATCTGGAAGTTTTCTTTAGTAGGCAGCATCTGAGTTGAGACTTGGATGCACCAAAAAATTATAATAAGGCAGAAGTTAGGAGGAAATGTGCTTCAAGGACAGGTGAACAATGTACAGTGTTCCTGTACAATGTGTAATGAACCTGTACAATGACAAAGAAACAAAAGGTGGTGTGTCAAGGAAGAGAGTGGTGGTGGTGGTGATGGTGGTAGGAAAAAGGAGAGGAGGGAGGAGACGTGCTGAGGTCCTTGACTTCTGCAATATTCGATACTGTTGATCACCCTTTCCTGTTAGATACTCTTTTCTCTCTGAGTTTCTGTGACATCACTCTCTCTTGATACTCTTCCTACATATATGACCATTTCTCCATCTCCTTTGTTGGAACATATCATATCCCTTACCTGTGGATCTCTGTCATCTTCCATCCTTCCCATGCCCCTTGATTTTCAGCTTGCTTTTGTGTGTTGTCCCTTCTGCCCCCTTTCAAGCTCCTTGAAAGCAAAGACTGTCATTCTTTTTCAAATCTGGCACATAGTAGGTGATTAATAAATGTTTATTGACCAGCTGATCAGAACAGGATCAGGAGGTTGGGCTATGGTCAAAAGCTTTAGTGAGAGTTAGTGGGTTCATAATACAAGAGTCAAAGGTCACCTTAGTAAGAAAGAATTTCTACAATTTGACCTGATTATAGTTTTGCCTCAAGTTGTTTTTCACTGAATTTATAAAAGATTTAGGTAATACAGAAAATGTAACCCTCTATTGTGTTTTAAAGAGTTTACCAAAGAAATCTTGTCCAGAAGGTTACAGGTTTAGTTAGGCATGTGGTTAGCTCTGCTCTGATCAAACAGAACATTTCCCTAAATATGGATAATGCTAATGTGAAGAAATTTCCTTCCATCCTCAATACTTCTCTAGAGGGAGAATCCACACAAAACCAGGTAGCCAGTATTTTTCCTTTTCTCTCCTTTGATCCAGACCTGTGATTGCGTCAGAGTAGAGGCTGCCTACTGTGGAAACTTCCTTCACTGAAGCAGATCAGAAACTTCTGTGTGATTTACAATCTTAGAGAGTTGCTTAACTAAAAGGTTAAATCAATCAGTTGACAAGCATTTCTTAAATGCTTATTATGTGCTAGATACATAGTATCTGAGAAATACGGGAAAGGAAAAACACAGTCCTGGCTTCAAGGAGCCCATATTCTAAATGAGAAAATGACAAATTGTGTACAAACAAGATACAAGCCATCAGCGAGGAAAGGCACTAGCAATGGGAGATGAGATTAGGGCTGTCTCAAGGGAGTCATAGAAGTGGGAACATAAAATAGAAAATAGCTAAATGACTCGCTCATACTTATATACCTGTGTGTGTGTTCATCCTTCATTGCCGAAGAAGACCATGCCATCAAAGAAATAGTGATATGACTTGCACTTGACTTTGTTTTGAGTGAGGGAGGGCTATGCAGGTCACCAGCCTCACTTCTCTTCCAGAGCCATCTGAATCCAGTGACTAGATATTCATCAGGATATCTGGAGATTGCCCAGGATGAGGCAACTGGGTTTAAGTGACTTGTCCAAGGTCACACAGCTATTGAGTGTCTGAGGTGAGATTTGAACTCAGGTCCTCCTGACTCCTGCACTGGTGCTCTATTTATTACACCACCTAGCTGCCCTATTTATACACCTCCTATGTGTTAGAAGCAGGGCTAGAACCCAAGTCTTCCTTTCTCAAAGTCTACTCTAAATCTATCCATTCCTTGCCTACTCCTATTTTTCAGAAATAAAAATAGTGCTTAATGAAAAATGTCAACAGAAACTGCAACCATACTCTTTCCCTTTCAAAAGAGATAGTTTTTGTTCAGCACTTAGCACGATACCTATTAATAAATGGTTGTTCCCTTGTTCCCTTCCATTCTCTCTAGTTCCAAAGATTAGAATAATAGATTTTAAACTGTAGGATACCTTAAAGATTATCTGGTCAAACTGTCTTCCTCATTTTAGTGAAAACTGAGAGTTCTATCTCCCATCTTAATGATGAAACCAGTGTTTACAAACATCTTTGTTCCTTCATGGGTGCCATTGGCAGATGTTAGTTATATTTTAAAAAGAACATTAAAAAGCGGGGGAGGACTAAGAGGTGCTGAAAAAGTCTTGAAAAAAAGGGAGGAAGAGAATAGAATGAGAGGCAGAGGTGAGAGAAATAACATAATGCCTTCAGTATAATCCTGTGGCACCAATAATTTTGATTGTATATGCTTGAATTGCATTATATTTCAAAAATATATAGTCATGATGTCCACAAATATGCCAGCTTTAAAATGTGGCACATGGCTACTTGGAGCAATTGCCATAAAGGAATAGCCAGGGCATTTCATAAGATTTAGTTACAATCTTTAACAATCTCATTTTAAAAGTTTGAAAATGGAAGTTTAAACAGATTCTCCTAAATTACACAGGTCATATTTAATAAGCCTAGGATTTGCACCTAGCTCTTTCAACTACGAATCCATTGTCTCATCTCCTATGTCATAGTACCTTGGATAGAGGGTGGGAGTATATAGATGATAGTAACATCAGGAAGAGAATGGGTTCAGACAGGCTGCTGGTGTTGAAGGTAATCAAAGACTAGACGCCAAGTTTCAAGGTCAGGCACAAAGAAAAAGCTTGAAAAAGCAAGCTTTCCCAGAGGCAGTTCAATACTTTGGACAGTTCCTGTGATGAACAGTTGATCTAGATTTGGGGGTTGGGGAGAGGAGGTAAGAATTAAAGTGAATCATCTTTCTTGTCCTCAGTAGACCTTTCTCTTATACCAGAGGCTAGCATTTAATCCAAGGTCAAGTGACCAATAAACAAAAAAAATTGCCCATCTCTCAATTTTATCATGTACACCCAATGAAGAAATTTGTTTAATTTATCCATGCTATGTGTTTAACTGTTTGAACTCTTTATCTTAATATGAAAATGTTTGCCAGTTGCCAAGTCATCCTGCCAGCCCTCATTCAAAACAAAGTCAAGTTCAATTCATGTCATTATTTCTCCGATGGCATAGTCTTGTTCAGCAATGAAGGATGAATACACACACACACACACACACACACACACACACACACGCAGTCAGCATCAGTATGTAATTGATTAGACTCTCTAAAGAGAGATTACAAGGAAAGATTACCTTTAAAGATTAAAATCTTGATTACCTCAAGATTACAAGGAAAGATATGACTCTTGGATTACTTGCTCTAGCTCAAAAAAAGAGAGATTGAGGGTGGGGAGAACTATTGCACCTGAGGAGTTCAAAGCAGAAGATAAGTTGGAAGAATCACAGGGAAAGAGATTACTTTATAGAAAAGAACTATATAAGGGGAGTTTTGTTCTATATGGAAAGTTGCTTTAGGTCATAGTTTTCCAGAGAGGGGAGGTATGGGAATGATCCAGGACTGGGGAGATAGTAGACTTGGATGCAATTGCGGGACATTGAATAAAAATAAGGGGTGGGGGGAGTAGAAGCATAATGAAAGAAAAGAGAAGGAAATTTTGAAAAACTCTACACGTTTCATCTGTTATGTAAGAGTTAAAGTCATAGTCATTACATTATTTTCCGAATAAACACACAAAATGCAGGTTATAGCCAATCAGTATTCAAGTCTGCCAACAGGTCTTAACAGGCAAGTGTTAGAAGGCAAATGTGTTGTGCTTTGTTGGGAAGTCCAGCATGCACAGGTAGGAATATATGCAATGACTTGCTTGCAATATTATATGGTTACATGATGCAATATTGCATCATCAAAATTTCAATTCAGGAAATCCCCCCCACAAATTTATAATAAATTGTTAAATTTAAGAGGTATCATTTAAAATTTATATTTTATATTTTTTGAAATGATACAAATTTCAAAAAAAAAAGCATTAAAGAATTAAAGAAAGTAGATTTCCAGAGGGGCCCTGAATAACTTTTTTTAAAGGGTGTGGGGAATCTCTGCTTTAGACTCTTGAAGAGATATGTACATATTCTTTCTCTCTAACAGAAGGTAAACTCCTTGAAGGATATTTGGTTTTGGTTTTGTTTTTGTGTCCCTGGAACCTTGTCTACCACTTTATTGGTGCTTAATGATGCTTATTGAACTAAATTATTGCACTGAGAACCTATCAGCATGCACTTATTACTAGGACTTTAAAAATTAGAGTAAGAGATAGACACAGAGGTAGAGACAGAGAGGCAGAAGCAGAGACGTAGGGAGAGAGATTCCAAATCAAAGATGAAGAAATATATTTCTTCACTTTTAAATTTTGTTTCCTTTGCTTTATAGAGTTTTCTGAAATATTTCCAAGTTCAACATAGTAATTTAAGTACTTTACTTCCTTCAAAACTCAGCTCAAACTCAAACTTTTGTCCCCTTTTCCATCCTCTCCTCTCACCTCAACTGTCAGTGCCTTTCCCTCTGAGGTTACTGTATTTTTACCACATAATTGTCATCACCACATAATTGTTGCATCCTGTATCTCCATTCCAAAAATTGCTTTATAATCTTTCATCACACAATGATTACATGGTATAATTCTGTTCATCATGCCACTTAAAAGGTAAACAGAGCAGCAATGTATTCACCAGTGACATATGGGTAGCATTTGTCTCTCATGCATTGTGAGCCATGAGCCTAGAATTCCCAACATATGCATTGTCAATATATTTCCAAAAGCCAACTTGTATGCTTTGTTGAGAGTGTTCCAGTACTAATGATATTGTCGCTGAACCCAGTGAAGAGCTGTAGCGCAAGGGAAGCAGGTGATCAGGTGAAGTTTCCATGAGTAAATTGCATGATATGGTAAGATTTGCATCTTCCTATGTTAGCTAAACTATACAGTTCATCTGCCAGCAATACAGTTTGGTAATAAATCATTTTTACATAATATTGTCAAAAATTGTTTAAAATGCTTCACATAATGGCCACACCCCACTTTTTTGCGAAAATATTTGCCATAAAATCTGCAATGATTATGTGGTGAAATATGGTACTTTCTATACTCTTTACATATGTTGTATTTTTCTAGTTATGTTCCAATTTGTTTCCCCCATTAGAATGTGAATCCTTTGAAGTTAGGGATCAGTTATTTTCCCCTTTTTTATGTCCCCAGTACTTAGGACAGCATATAGTAAGTGCTTAATAAGTGTTAGGTTGTCTATTTGACTATTACAGTAAAAATATTTATTGGCTATCTATGACAAAGTGCTTCCTTTGGGGGTTCTTAGTTCATTCCAGTACAACAAAGCAGGATCTATTTGCATGATGTCAGAAAATAAAGGGAAAGCCATAATCTAGAGAAATTAATGCAACTCTTTAGGAGGTGGCCTAACTAAACTCCAAATGATGATGGTAGTGTCATATCTTACATTTTAAAAAATGAGTGATTAGCTATAACAAGGTTTTTCCCACCTCATTCCTTAAAAATGGAATTATTTTCTTTTTTCTTATTTGCATCCCCTAAAAATGTCTCTGATTCCCAAAAGTATATTTGATTCAGTGCATTCAGTGCATTTGAAAGACTACATAGAAATGAATCATTTTTCTTTTTGTGAAAATGTCATATTCTACAATAGAGTGTGACCTCTGTCTAGTAACCTACAGTCATATTTCACAATACAGAAAAGAGAAAATGAATTTCCTGCTGGAACTATCTGTGGGAATCTGAGTCAATAAAGTATAAATATTGTGATTGGATGATAAATGCCTTGCTAGGATAAAACTATCCTTTTTTTCTTCTCCCCAATACAGTTAGCACTGCCATATAGCCAAGATCTCATAGTAGCAATACATTGAACATGGATAAGGTCTTATACTTTTCAGAATACCTTTTTTGTGTCCTTCTCATGGTTTCCCATGTTCCCAGTAACTCTGAGGTATGTGTCACTTGAAGATATGTTTCTCTAACTTCAAAGTGGGTCCAGCATGGTGGCACACACCTGTAATCCATGCTGCCAGGGAGGCTGAGGCTAACAGGTTTTGAGTTCTAGGCTGATCCGATGTCCATGCTAAGTCTGGCACCAATGCAATGAGGCTCCAGGAGAATTATGGTGCACTAAGATACTTAAGGAGGAATGAACTGATCAAGGGCAGAAACAAGGCAGATGTTCAGTGAGTGGCTTGTGCCTGTCCATCCTAGATGAGATAGGGAGATCCAGTTTCAGAAAATCAAAAAGAAACACATCATTTCAAAGTGTATTCACAAAATGGTTTAGTGCTGGCTCCGTCCTAAATCAGAGAGTCTCTGTTGAGTAACTCACTAGTTTTTCCTTTGGGATTCCGTTGTACTTCCAGCTTTCTTCTGCTCTTCTCAGGTAGCTATCTAAGCACTTCCACAGGTACTCATGATTTATCTTAGTCTATTGTCTTCCTATATTCTGCTTCCTGGTAATGCATATCCTGCTTACATTTTTGCACTGATTGACATCATCATCTGTGACAATATGGCAAATCAACTGAAATATGTCACAGAACAGTGGAAGAAAGCTGGAAGAGACCTCGGCAGTTGTCTAGTTGGACTCATAGTACAAAAAAGGAGTCCTTAATACAACACACTTAACAAATGGTAGGGTAACTGTTAAGCAGCACAGTGGATAGAACAGCAGGCCTGGAGTCAGGAAGACCTGACTAGCCCCAGACACTTACTAGCTGTGTGACCCTGGGCAAATGAGTTAACTGTTTGCCTCAGTTTCCTCATCTATAAAATGAGCTGGAGAAGAAAATGGCAAACCACTCCAGTATCTTTGTCAAGAGAATCCCAAATGGGATCACAAAGAGTTGGACACAACTAAATTGACTCAACAACAGCAGATACATGACTATCCAGGCTTTCATTGAAAACTTCCAGTGAAAGGAAGCTCATATTTGTCTGAGGCAGCCCACTATACCTAGGGCTACTCAGAACCATAAAGAAGAGATTCTGGACCTGGAGCAAGCACAACAAGTGGTACCAAGGGTAATGGACTGCGCTGGTGAGGGGGAGACACCACCTCAGCAAGAAACAGAGACACTGGCATATCAGTCCCTGTGGTCAGAGCAGCCCCACCACCCCCTGAAACTCACAGGATTCATGTCACCTAGCAGTTTCCTGTTTTAACCAAATATTTAGTTGTGTATTCACATTTGGCACTCAAGAAGCCTGATTAACCATGTAGGAGAGATGGGGGAGGCCCTAAGAGAATGGGGAAGTAAACCTTAGAGCACCTCAGAGTACACATGCACCATGCTTTTGCAGAGGGGGCCAAAAGAAGACTTAAAGCCATATTCTTTCCCCAAACCGTTGAAGAGCTAGAAGGGACCTTACAGGTCATCAATACCAACCTTTTCTTTTTACAAAGGAGGAAACTGACAACTCACAAGTTCTAGGGACAGTTCACAGAAGGTTCATTCAGCTCTTACTGAAAATGAACTTAAACTGAGATGGACTCAGAACCTGAATCCCATAGACCCACAGAGCTCGAAAAAAACTCTTGGAGATCAGGGCCACCCTTTTCATTTTACAGAAAAATAAACAGAAACACGATGTCAGAGCAATGACTAGAACCTAGGTAAGTGCAGCATTCTTTGTATGTGGCCTCACTTGTAGGCTCTGGCTGGACAAGCAGCTAAGTGAGGAGGAGCCCCTTCTAGTCCTTACAGATGCATCCTGTTTCTAAATTCCTTTTATCCCTTCTCTTATCTGTAGGAAAGTTTGAGAAAGCAAGGAGGACAGAACTTAGAGGGAAAAGCAGGGTTCTCAAGGTTGAGGGACTGGATCCTCCCTGCTTTGCCCTTCCTAAAGTAGCCTTCTCCATTGCCACTCTCCTGATGTGGACCATGCTGAGAGGTAGCTGGGAATTTCTAGGATGGGAATGGAGCACAGGCCATGTCCCCTGTATAGTGCAGGACCAAGTCAAAACCCAACCTAATGCCTTCTTGGCTCAAAGGCAACCCACTCCACTTTCAACCAGGTCCTCTTGACCAATCCTTAAGGTTCAAGGCTATAAGAAATTTTTGTACTAGATTCAATCCCCAGTCTTGCCACTCATGGAATGGAGGTTACTCCATAGTCTCCTAGTCCTGTGTAGTCCAGCCCTTATGTTCTTACACCTGGGGCGGGCCATAAAGGGCAACTGATGTTGGTGTTGATGGCCCTTAGATAGGGACTGATTTTAAGTCCATCCAGTTGTGGGCGCTGCCCCACCCTTACCTGCCTCACACAAGTGGCTGGACAAGCTTGAGCTTCTTGCCCTGTGGAGTGAGTCACTTCCTGCCCCCATTGTCACCTTCCTGACTCCAGTTTTAACCAATCAGGACTCTGGCACCAGTCTCTGACCTGACTTTCTTTGGAGAAATACAAATGCCTTTTATAATTTCCCACCCTTCTGGCAAGTCTTGGCAAAGTCCTGATTATCCCCACCCTGGTCCCAACCCTGACTCTAATTGTTAGGAAGATTTTCCTTGAAACAAACCAAAACATATTTTTTGAAACATTCATTCAGAGCTCCTGGTTCTATTCTGTGGGTGGGAGGTGGAGCTAATAGAATAAGTCTGATACTTGAAGAAAATTATCTTGTCTTCCCTCCCTTCTCCACAGGCAACAATCTTGGTTCTTTCACTTGCTCAATCATATCTGACTCTCTGATTTTGTTTGGGAGGCAAATAGGGTTAAATGACTTACATAGGGTCACACAGTTAGTAAGCATCTAAGGCCAGATTTGAACTCAGGAAAATGAGTTTCCTGACTCTAGGTCTGGCATTCCATCCACTGTGCCACTTAGCTGCCTGTCTAGTTCCTTCAACTGCTCCTTATATAGCATGAACTCAAGGCCTTCCTCTGTTCTCATCATCCTCCTTCTCAATGCTCTTTATTATATTTTCCAGTGAATAGAACACGGGACTTGGAGTTGGGAAGCCCTTTGTTCAAATCCCACCTTAGTCACTGACTAGATCTTATCTTGGGCAAATCATTTTACTTTCATCTATCAGTTTCCTTAGAAACAGTCATGTTATCAAATGCTTTCAATGAGGTTGAACATGGCATCAAGGTCAACTACTATAATGATGGTAAGTTCTTTAATTTGAAAAGGCTCCAGGCCAAGACCAAAGTGGAGGGAGTGTTGGTGCACGATTTTCTGTTTGCAGATGATTGTGCACTCAATGCAATCTCCGAAGCTGAGATACAAAGTATGAATCAATTCTCTGCTGCATGTGCTAATTTTGGCCTAATAATTAACACCAAGAAAACACAGGTGCTCCATCAGCACCACCACACCATCCATACATGGAAACATCAATTACAACAAATGGAGAAATTTTAAATGCTGTGGATAAATTCACTTACTTTGGTAGTGTACTTTCCAGGGATGTACACATTGACAATGAGGTTGATTCACTCATTGCCAGAGCTAGCTCAGTGTTTGGGAGGCTCTGAAGGAAAGTTTGGGAGAGAAGAGGTATTAGACTGACTACCAAATGGTCTATAGAGCCATTATGCTGACCTCATTGTTATATGCTTGTGAAACATGGACTGTCTACCAGCACCATGCCAGGAAACTGAATTGCTTCCATTTGAACTGTCTTAGAAAGATTCTGAGGATCAATTGGCAGGATAAGGACCAGCACTGAAGTCCTTGCTTGAGCTGAACTGCCAAGTATTCAAACTATGCTTCAGAGAATACAACTCCGATGGGCTGGTCATGTTTTTCAAATGCAAAATGTATGCTTGCCAAAAAGACTATTTTATGGAGAACTTACATGGGACAGGCAATCACATGGTGGTCAGAAGAAGCAATACAAGGATACTCTCAACATCTCTCTCAAGAACTTTGGATTTGACTGTGCAACATGGGAGGCACTGACACAGGACTGTTCAGCATGGCATGCCCACATCAGAAAGGGTGCTGTGCTCTTTGAGCAAAGCAGAATTGAGATAGTACAAAGTAAATGTAGGGTGTGCAAATTTGGGATATTCACCCCTAATATTCACACGGACTATCTGTGACTAACCTGTGGTAGAGCATTCCAAGCTCATATTGGTCTGATCAGCCACAGCCGGACACACTGAAATTTCCCTGTGTTGTGGTGATGTCATTTTGGACCTCTTCGAAGATGAAGGACAACTAATTAATTATCAGTTTCCTTATCTGTAAAATGGGGATAATAATAGTACCTACCTTACCCAGTCATCATGAGGATAAAATGAATTATATGTAAAGTATTCTGCAAACCTTAAAGTCCTACAAAAATAATAGCTATTATTATTCCTATGGTAGGTACCAGGCAATTTCAATAAAAATCAAAGCCAGAGAAAGAGGCAGAATAGCACAGCTGAATGGGCAGCTAGGTGTCATAGTGGATAGAGTTCAAATCCAGCTTCAGACACTTAGTAACTGTATAAACCTGGGCAAGTCGCTTAACCTTGCTTGCCTCTGTTTCCTTTACCATTAAATGAACTGAAGAAAGAAATGACAAACCACTACAGCGTCTTTGCCTAGAAAACCCCAAATGGGGTCACAGAGCATCAAACATTCCTGAACAACAAGTACAGCTGAAAAGAATGTTAGTTCTGAAATCTAAGGACATGGGTTCAAATCACACCTCCAACACTACCTGTATAACCATGGGCAAGTTACTTAACCACTTGGGCCTCAGTTTCCTCATCTATAAAATGAGAGGGTTGGACGAGAAGACATCCCAAGTCCCTTTTAGAGATCCATGATCACATAACATTACCAGTTATTGTAAAAAATTCCACAAGAAGGCGCCAAATACCAGTTATTTTTCCCCCACGAAATGTGGAAGGAAGAATGAAGTAATATTTCTGTACTCATAGTTACCTCCTTCCACCATTCCCCTCCCCTCAAAAAACTCCCCAAATACTAGTATGGTTTTTAGTAATAGCCAACCACCGGCAAGACTGGCATATTTCACTAGAAATCTGCAATTTTCTTATGAGTAAAAGTGACCTCTCCTTCCCCAAACTTCTCATAGTACTTTTTATGGCTCTCACTTTTGGACTAATCCCAACTGTCTCTTGAATGATACTGATTTGTATATGTATCCTTCTCCCATTAAATCATAAAATTCTTAGGAAGACATACTGTCTACCATCTGTCTTTGGATCCCTAGTTCCTAGCCCTGTGCCTTATGCAGAGTAGACAGAACAGAATCTTAAGGCATCCCTGTTGAATATGCATGCCCAAAAATCTCTTCCACTAACATCCTAGTAATTGATTAGAAATAGCAATGAGGGCTAAAAGCATTTTTAAAAATCCATGTAATGAGCCATCTTAAATCATTAGAAGCAGTTGTCAAAATAAATTAACCAAAGCCTATTGGTAATGTAATATACCTTTAAAAAGTAATTCTGGTTTGAACTGTTGCCCACTCCATCATCCCCAGAGGAATTTCATGTCATTAATGGGTGCAGATAGATCTGGCACAATTAATTCTGGCAGCCATGATATACCTCACTGTCTGTTTCTCAGTCCCACAGAAGCACTAATGGAACATAGGATATTTTTTTGCAAGATCTGGTGGCAATGGTTAGAAATTTAGATGGATCTGTGGTTCCATCTGTTTGATAGTAGGTCATAAACCCCCCTGAGCCCTCTCCTATGCTATTTTTATCTGTTTTTATTCACACACCTTTTAAAAGGGAACTGGTCAATGTACTGGAGACTTTTCTCTGGTGTTTTGACATCTCGGAGAGGCAGCTAGGTAGTGCAATGGGTAGAGAGCACTGGACCTGGAGTCAGGAAGATGAGTTCAGATCCGATTACACACACTTGCTAGCTATGTTCACCCTAGGCAAGTCACTTTCCCTCACTTTCCTCAACTGTACAATGGGGATAACACTAGCACCTATCTCCCAGGATTGTTGAGGGGATCAAATGCAACAATATTTGTACAGCACTTAGGAAGTTGCTGGTACTGAGCAAATGCTATAAAATGGCTTATTTTTATTATTATTTTCTCTTCACTTCAGGGGAGCAGGTTGTCTTTCCCTCTCCCTACACAATTGTTAGCTCACCTCCTTTCCTAGACATGAGAATCTTGATAATGTCTTTTAAAAATTAATATTTTTATACCACCTTATTTAAAATTTTAAAAAATGTGTTTACTTTAAAATTAAATTTTATTTTTTTTCAGTTTCAATCATCTTTCTCCCACCTCCACATCTTCTACCCATTGAGAAAGGAAGAAAAACACACCTTCATTTCTGAGTGTTGTTCTCCCTTCTCTTCTCCTCAGACATTCGATTGATAATATCTTTCAAGTCTCATTTCACTCACAAATTATCATAAAGATAGTGATCCTTCAGGTCACCTTTCCCAGCGCAGGCCACATCAATAGCATTTATTATTTGAAGATTCTTGTGGGAAAAGAACCAGCTACAGCCCAACTCTTTTACATGAAAAATGTTCATTCGTTAGCAGCTCAGAGGCGCAATTGATATAGTGCTGGGCTTGGAATAAGTTCAAATGAGTTCAAATACAGTCTCAGACACTTACTAGCTGTGTGACCCTGGGCAAGTCACTCAGCCTCTGTGTGCCTAAGTTTCTTCAACTGTAAAATAGGAATAATAGTAGCACCTACCTTCCTGGGTTGTTGTGAGGAACAAATGATAGAGTAATTGTAAGTGTTAAGCACGGTGCCCGACCCATAAATGCTACGTAAATGTTGGTTATGACTATTATTAAATGTTTTGTTTATAGGGTCAGTCCTTTTTGTGGATGTCAGGAAAAGAAATTAAGATTTATATGACCTAGAGAAGTTGAAATATTATGCTTGGTAAATAACCCTTTCAGATAAGAATTGAATTAATATCTACTGAGTTGCTTTGTTGAACTAATGTAAGCACCCACACAACAAATGTGAGAAACCCACTCCTCAGAGGAGCTTTCCCTCTATGTGATATGTTACATGTATTGTATGGGTTTGACCACAGCTCCAACGTTTTCTCAAATCTGAGTGATACAACCTCTCTATGTGGTCTATAATTACCCTCACGTCTATATTACAGCCCCACTAAGACAGGTTCAAAAAAAGTGATGAAGACTGAGAAAGCAATCAGAATAAATTAATTTAAAAATGGCCTCTGTCTGATACCTAATATATGTGTGACCTTATAAAAAGGCATGTAACCTTCTTGGGCCTCAGTTTACACATCTGTAAAAGGGAGGGTTTGGACTATTCTCTGCTAGCATAGGCCTGAAAATCCATGGTCACTCCAACACTATGATGAAGCATCTGATTAGAACTTGGGGGGAGGAGGATGAGACTTACCAAAAAAGATTTAAATAATCAGATTCCTCTTTAGACAAACTCAGCTTCTGTGTGTTCATCAATACTGAATTTGAAGTCAGAAATTTATTATTAGTGTAAACCTAAATAGCCAATTTGGGTGAGAGGGAAGGACTTTGTATTACAATTTTTCACCAGGTCCGTTTACAGAATACCAATTATAGCCTAGTTCTTTCCACTAACCTTGACTTTTTGTTCACTTTTTTCTATTATTTTGAACATTAGGAGGTGTTTCTTAGTCATGGAAAATTGAAAATGAAGTATTTTAATGAGATTTATACAGTATAAGATTTCCATTGGAATCATAGCAATGTAGGAGATCTGCCTTTTCCAGAGTAAGTGCATTTCCAATTTTTTCTCTTGGTTTAGTATTCAGTCAGCAGCTGGGATTTCACCCCAAACTGAGAGTAGTCTCATTTTCCATTCAGACCAAGACTGACTGCTAATGGGCTTATTAACTAAAGCCCTTCCCATTATTGTCATGCGGAGTCATTAATATCTGCTGTGAAAAGCAGGGGTCCAGGAACAGGAAGAAAAAGCCATAAAGATAATGCCAAAGTCACACAAATACTGCAAGGCTTGACTCCAGAACCTTGTGGAATAGGTTTTATTAATTCAGAGTGATGGTAATTGAGAATGAAGCTTTCAGCAGACAGAGTGGTAAGCCAAAGATTGTGAAAAAGGATTAGTGAAATGATGTGCTTAAAATACAAGTTTTGGGAGTAGCTTAAATCCTGCTGGATACAGTTACCTACCCCAACTTGCCCCATTGAGAAAACAAAAAGGAAAAGAAAATCTATGGAACAGAAATCCATAATCAAGCAAAAATACTTTCACTGGCCATCACCTATCAGATAGAATCATGGTTGTTCATTATATAGACCAGAGATAAGCTTTTCAAAGTTGTCTTTTCAATGCTATTGTTATTGTAAAAATTGACTTCATTCTGCATCGGTTGATACAAGTCTTTACAGGTTTATCTGAAATGCTCCCCTTCATCATTTCTTTCATCACAATAGTATTCCACTACATTTATATACAGTAAATAACTTGTTCTACCATTCCCTAATGGATGGGTACCTTCTTACCACCTTAGTTTTTAGCTCTTTGTCACTACAAGAAGAGCTGTTATGAATATATATGTATGTGTGTATATCTATATCCATATCTATTAACATATAGGCCTTTTTTTCTCTCTTTGATCTCCTTGGTTTATAGGCCTAAACAGTGGTATCCTAGGAGAGGCCAAAGCCTGAGGATACCTTTTGAAGGCAACTATAGAGAACCTCCATCGGAGAAACCCTCAAAATTAGGACTATTAAGGGTCTCTGAGATTACTGATGACTTATTCAAGGATTTCATTTGTTTCCTCCTTCTGATATGACTTTCCATTCTAATATTGTGAACTGCATGCTTACAAACAAGGAGCCATCTCAGTACATTGGAGTGAGAGTGGGAAAGGGTGAAATTAATATATTTTTACAGGTTTTCTTGGGTGAGAGCTAAGAGCAAGGCAACATGTAGTGGAAATCGAGTTGGATTTCAAGTCAAATGACTTTAATTTGAAACCTAGCCTTGCTACTTTCTCACTTTGGGGCTTTTTTGCCTTATCTCCAAAGTAAAAAAGTTGAAGTAGATGATTCCTTAGATTCCCTTCAACTCTAAAGGAATAATCACATTTGAATCATAGGAAAGTATTGCATTCTATATTTTAAAGCTGGAAATAAATGTTTACTCTCTTTGGCTTTGCTTCCAAAGAGAACTAAGGAAACAGCAAATACAGTGATTAAGAAAAAAACCTATTCTATTTATAAACAAAATCTAATAGTTGTAATGGGTTTACTGACAATATGTTGTCATGGTGATGGAATATGTGGGTGTTGTATGTGCAAAATCAGTGGCATCACATATAAGAGCTAACTTGGTAAAACATTTCGTTAAATGTTTTTCTTATTTAATGGCCCCTGAAGTCATCATTCACTGTTAATAATGTAATGAGACAAATAAAGTTCAATAAAATGCATTCAGTTCAATCATAGTAATCTAATCTGGAAGAAGCGGGCTGGTTTGAGATGGAGGAGTACATGACTTTATTGCATGTTTGTCCTTCATTGCCAAAGACCATGCCATCAGAGTAATGATGACATGACTTACACTTGACTTTGTTTTGAGTGAGGGAGGGCTGAACTGACTTTAATAGATTACAGAGGGTATGTGTGTCTTAGAGCTCATTATTTAGATTTAACCTGTTTCTGGAATATAAGCCCCCAGGGAAAGGGACCCATGCCTGTTCTATCAAATCTATAATGCAACAAGAGTAACATATACACTCCTGCATCCTCAGTAAACTTTTCATGATGAGCTTACCAATGAAGATCCTCTTTGAGCATTTTTAAACTGACTCTTTTGAATGAAATTGGAAGAATCCTTGAAAGCAACAACTTACTTCTGTGAGTCCAGTCATTTCAGTCACGTCTGACTCTGTTTGACCCCATTTGGAGTTTTCTTGGGAAAGGTACTGGAGTGGTTTGCCATTTCCTTCTCTAACTCATTTTACAGA
The DNA here is from genome assembly GCA_023548195.1 of Bettongia penicillata ogilbyi. Classification (NCBI taxonomy): domain Eukaryota; kingdom Metazoa; phylum Chordata; class Mammalia; order Diprotodontia; family Potoroidae; genus Bettongia; species Bettongia penicillata. The sequence goes on along the minus strand of JAJHZJ010000418.1, from coordinate 471,928 downwards.
TGGGAAAATTGAGGCAAACAGAGGTAAGTGACTTGTCTAGGGTCACACAGCTAATAAATATCTGAAGCCAAATTTGAACTTGAGACCTGAATCTTTCTGGCTCCAGGTTCAGAGCTCTATCCACTGAGTCAGCCAACTGCCCCTAGAGAACTCTATAATTGGACTATTTTAGAAGATTATACTAGGGGTCCAAGGAGAGGATGGTAAGTGATCATACTCATGAGTCAGCCAGTAAGTAAGCAATTATCATGTGCCTTCTATATGTCAAGTATTCTGCTAAGTACTGGGTATATAAAGCTAAAAAGACAATCCTTGCTCTCAAGGAGTTCAGGGTCAGTTTCCTTGACTTATAAATGAAAAAAAAAAATTAGTTTAGCCTATATGGAAGTGTCAGATTTTACATTCTTGGGCTCAAAGATCACTGTAGATGGTGACCACAGCCATGAAATTAAAAAGCAGAGACATCACCTTGCTGACAAAAGTCTATATAGTTAAAGCTATGGTTTTTTCAGAGCTGGAATATAAGAAAAGTTGAGTTGCTGCCAAATGGATACTTTCAGATTGTGGTGTTGAAGACTTTTGAGAGTCCCTTGGACAGCAAGGAGATCAAATCAGTCAATACTTACAGAAATTAATTCAGGTTATTCCCAGGAAGGTCAAATACTAAAGTTGAAGCTAAAATACTTTGGCCACATAATGAGTAGATGGAACTCAAGACCTTGATGCTGGGAAAGACTAAAGGTAAGAGGAAAAGGGCACAGCAGAGGATGAGATAGATAGAGAGTGTTGTGGAAACAACAAATATGAACTTGGACAGACTTTGAGAGAAAGTACAGGATAAAAGGGACTGATGTGCTATGGTCCCCAAGGTCACAGAGAGTCAGACATTATTGAACAACCCAGCAATGACAACATATGGAAGATACTTTTCTTTCCATAAAAGGAATTTAATATCATAGCTCAGCAAGAAATTCACAATAGACCATCCTCCTTCTTTCCCTCAAACTAGAGACAAATACACATATGATCAATGGAGAGAGTAAGCAAGCAGGGATTGTGATGTGAGAGGCACATATGTGAAGAACATATATAATCAGGGCTATGAACCCTCCCACCTCCAAGGCAGTACCACTGATGTCTTCATATTAGTGCTGGCAGATAGCTCATAGATATCATACTTAGCTAACAAAAGCCATGAGGCTAAGATTAAGTCTTTTAAATAATCACTAGCACAAGTATGATGGAAGGTGGGCTGAGGGTAGAGGAGGGGCAGATAGGAATTTAATCGAAGTTCTCTGTTATAGATAACCCAGTAATTTAGGGTTAGATATTCCTCAAATACTCTTTGATTTATCATGCAAATAAATTTAAGCCAGAACAAAAGGTAAACTAAGAAGGTGACCTTCTTACCTATCTTTGTCATACAGATCTATTTGCAGCTAAACTTGATGGCTTTCTTGTTGTATTTTGGTTAGATAAAAAAACTGATAGTATTTATAGCTAAGGATTATAGCTCACAAAGATTAATATTCGAAGGACTAAAATAATAAAAAAAAAGGAGAAAGTTATTATAAGAAGTTGTGTGAATTATATCGCTGGAGTTAAGAAGCATTTAAACCCAGAACTAGCCTTTCAAGTAGAGTGACCTGGAAGGCAACTGAACCAACTCAGAGGTCAAAATGTGTACTATGTCAAGGGTCAAGTATAAGAAGAGTGCGTCTGTGTGTGTGTGTGTGTGTGTGTGTGTGTGTGTTTCCTTGGTGATAATGAATAATTTAAAAGGCTTTTGCAGTAAGTAGAGCAGAAAAGGCAAAAAGGAGTGAAGCGAAAACAATTGAATGAGGTCTTAAAAGATAAATTACTACACAGATCAAGGTCAAGTTGTTTTAAGGAATCTTACAGCTTTAGTCATTTCAACAAGTATTTATGGAGCACTTTTATGTGCCTGGCACTGTGTAGGTACTAAGGATGCAAAAACAGAATGGAGGTCAGAAGGAAAACTCAGGAAAAGTTTATAATGGATGAATTTTTTTTTCATTTTATCCCAATTCAACAAGAACAAGAAAAATCTTTTCATTATTAGCATATGCCTCCCATACTCTAAAATTGGATTTCTTTTCTTTTTCAACAAAGGCAGAGACATATATGCAACATTTATGCCATGGAGAAAAAACAGAGACCACATTCATGTCCTTTCAGTAATTTAAGAAGAAGCATAGGCTTATAGCAGTCAGGAATCGATTGGGCTTGGTTACCAACTTCAACAGCTAACGGACAGATTACAGGAGAACCACCATAGCAAGTATCGTGTTGCCTTTTTCAATTTCTTCAAGAACAATAACACCTGCCTCACTCTGCTCTGGGGTAAACCAGATCAAACCCCATTAAGAAGTGCAATAGTCTCTAGACTTGGTTCCACCATGGGTCAAATAGTGTCTCTAATCACATAGTATATTGTCATAACTCTATCACTATAACTCAGAAAAGCAACCACATGGCAATAATCAGTTATACTTGTCCTCAAAGATCAGCCCTAAAAATTACTGTACTTGAGAAAAATACAGAATATGATGCAACCGCATACTTGACCTGGGGCATTTTGTTAGATTTATTCTTTTTTAAAAAAAATTCTTTTTCTAAAAAAAATAATTCTCTTTGATCTTGGAAAGTCATAAGTTTGAGTTAATGGGATGAATGAGAGACTCTACCCTAAACAATCCTATAGTATTTCTTAATTATGGATACTAATAATAACTAGCATATACATGGTACATTAGTATTTAGAAAGTGCTTTATGTATATTTTCTCATTCTGTGATGCGGGTGCTGTGATGATGTCCATTTTGCCTATGAAGGAAGTGAGACTCAGAGGGGTTAAATCTCTTGCCCAGGGCCACTTAGCTAGCAAATATCTGACGCTGGATTTGAAGTCAGGTCCTTCAAACTACTTGTCCCACATTCTATCCACTGAACCACCTAGTTTCCTCTTTTCTCAAAGATTCCATCTCCTAAATCTCTAGTCTTGATCCATAGAGGAAAGCTATACAGTAAAAAGAAGGGATAGAGAAGTACAAGACGGAATATATAATTTCTTCTTACATTCAATTCTAATCAAACTATCATATAAAACAGAATCTCAGAGTAGGAAGGGGCCTTGGTTGACATCTCATCCAACCTGTACCCAACTAACCATACTAGATTACGGAAAAAAAAGGAAAAAAGTGGCCTTGCAATTTTTTCTTGAAGGTATCAAGTGAGAAGAAACTCCATTGTCAAACAAGGCAGCCCATTCCATTTTTGGACAGCACTAACTGTTTAGAAGTTCTTTAGATGGAGCCTAAAGCTACCACTGCCACCCATTGTTCCAAAGTCTAGCCTCTGGACTCAAGAAGAATAAGGATAATCCTATGACAATCTCGAAATACAATCAGTTCTGCTAAAATACTTTTTAATATTGATTGGAATAAAACAGGAGTCCAGTAAAATGGTGATCCAATTGATCATCTATCATGTGAACAAACTATGCCTCCCAGATTTTGACAGCTAGAAATTTGAGTAGCATATCATCTGTGTCTCCAACTAAGTCACTGATAAAAATGTTAAACTGTATAGAGTCAGGGACAGCTACCTGAGGCACTGCACTGGAGACCTTCCTCTAAGTTACTAGATAACTTCATAACTAAGTGTTGCTCCTGTGGTTACTCAATTGATTCTGAATACACTTAACCGTACTGTTGTTAGGGAGCTTGCCTTAATGAATAGACTTTGGGACTTAAACCCAGAGATACTTAATTTTGGATTCAGTTACTTACTAAGCTGTGTGAGTCTAGGCAAGTCACTTAACCTCAGTTTTTTTATCTGTAAAATGGGGATAATAATGACATTCACTTACCAGGGGTGTTGTAAGGATCAAATGAGATGACATATTTAAAAAAATGCTTTGAAAACCATAGTGTTATGAGGTAAATGCTAGCTATTATTATAATATAGGCCACATTGTGCTATTTTATTCATAAAGGTAGCCACAGAAACTTTGAAAAGTGCTTTGCTGATGTATGTATGTGCACATACATACATGTATATAAATATACATGAACACATATATACACACTGTAGAAATATATATTTATATGTGTGCATATAAACATACATATTTTGGGGGTACACATACATATGTGTGTGTGTGTATATAGTATTCCCCTTCACTAGACTGCTCAAAAAGAAAATTAGATTAGACTATCATTACTTGTTCTTTTTTTTTCCAGTATTTTATTTTTTCCGATTACATGTAAAGACAATTTTAACATTCATTTTTTTATATAAAATTTAGGGTTCCAAATTTTCTCCCTCCCTCCCTTCCCTCTCCCCTCCCTAAGACAGGAAGCAATTTGCTATAGGTTATACATGTACAGTCATGTAAAATGTATATCCACATTAGTCATATCATGAGTTGTTCTTGACAAAGCCATGAGTCACATCCAGACTGAGACACTTACTGTGTAACCCCGGGCAAATTATTCTGTGATTTTAAACAGAACGCTGTCTGCCTCAGTTTCTTCAACCGCATGATGGAGATCATAATAACAGTACCTGCATCTCAGGGTTGTTATCAGGATCAATCAAGGTTTTTGGAAGGCACTTTGCACAGTGCTTGGCGCATAATAAGAACGATATAAATGCTAGCGCTAATAATAATAATTTTATTATTCAATTACATCATGTCTGACTGTGATCCCATTTTTTAATATCTTCATTTTTTGCATCTTTATTTTACAGATGAGGAAACGGAGGCAAACAAGGTCATGCGATTTGCCTAGGACCACACAGCCAGTAAGCGTCTAAGGCCAGATCTGAACTCAGGACCAGCGCTCTGTCCGCTGCACCACCTAGCCTCCCCAATAACAGCGATAATCATTATTGTTACCACTGGGGGTTTAATGGCTTGAATTTATCGAAGGTTTAAATTCACTAATAATGATAATAATAGGTATCATTATTATTGTGAGGATGAAATGAGGTAATAATTGTAAAGTACTTAGCCCAGTGTCTGGTACGTAGCACATTTTATATAAATTCTTATTCTCTTCCTTTCCCTTCTCATCTACCAAAGATAATCTGCAATTATTCTGCAATATTTTGTCAGTTTGGCTAATTTTTTTCTAAATACTCATAAACCGCTCCATTAATAATATATTCTCATTTTTTTTAACGTATATAGCGTCCAAGTTCACTGGCTTGTAATTTGCAGACTCTGTTCTCTTCTCCCTTCCCCCCCTTTTCTTTTTTTTTTTTTTAGCAAATTGGGACATTTGCTTTTTTCCAGTCCAGTGGCATCTCCCTCATTTTCTACACATTTCAAAGCTCATTGACAATATCTTGGTAATCACATCTCCCAGTACTTTTATTACTTTAAAATGTAAATTGCCTGGGCCTGCTGGCTTGAATTCATTAAAAGTTTAAATTCACTAATAATCATTTTTTGTTCTGTTACTTCTAGTTCTAAGAGTATTCTCTTTAGAGAGAAAACAGAAGCAAAGTCAAAGTTGAATAGTTTTGTCTTTTCTCTAGTCCCATGCACCTTGAGCAACTATCCTATCCCCTCTTTGATTTTTCTATATTTCCCAATAGAGATTCTTCTATATTTCCCTAATTACCAAATTTCTAAAAAATGAACAAAGTGGATTCACAATCAGAAACTACCCTATGAAAATATATGTCAGCAGAGCTGAGAACTTAAAAGAAATATTGAAATATCTATAAAATATCAAATACCCAAATTAACAAAACGAAATGATTCTTACAATCTTAGAGAAATGAAGAACAAAAACTTGTTAATCAATTTTCTCAACTGTAAGTTGGGGATGACATTAGTACCTAATTCCTAGGGTTGGTGTGAGTATCAAATGGGATCAGGTTTGTAAAGCACTTAGCATAGTACTTGGCACATAGTAGGTGCTTAATAAGTACTTATTCCTTCCTCTACCCCCAGGACACACTCAATTCATTTGTGTTCAAGTGATCCCCATCACTCCTGCACCTCTTGAAATAATTAAATTAATATTAAGGAAAGCTAAGTATTTTTTAGATTTTGGAGAGAGAGAATAAAATTAAAAACCTACTTCCAATGGTTACTATGGCTTCTGCCATGGGTGAACAAGAGTTTCCTCATTTATTCAATGCAGGGGTGGGGAGTGGGGGACTAGCTGCCTTTGAGGTCTCTTCCAGTTCTTGATCTATGATCTCTGTCTGCATCATTGAAATATTTAATTATTACTCTATCATGCCTTCTTACCAAGTTGGTTCTTTTATGAACTATTTCCCTCTTTTCAAATGGTCAGTTGTATGTCCTTACTATAATACTGTTCCCATTTCTTTCCTTATTGATGTCTACCTAAATGTCCTGTAGCACCTTTCTCTGCCCTAGTTCATTGTGTATATACACACATATGTATCTGGATACACAGACATACCTTGTTTTATTGTGCTTTGCTTTCTTGTACTTCACAGATATTGCATTTTTTCTTTTTTTTTTTTACAAATTGGGGGTTTGTGGCAATCCTACAATAAGCAAATCTATCATCACCAGCATTGTGCTCACGTTGTGTCTCTGTATCCCAGTTTGGTAATTCTCACAATATTTTCACCTTTCTCATCATTATTATGTGTGTTATGGTGGTTCGTGATCAGTGATCTATAAATGTTGTGTGCCGTTCCGACTGCTCCACTGACCAGTCCCATCTCCCTCTTCTTAGGTCTCCCTATTCCCTGAGATAGAATGATATTGAAAAACATTGTATTTGGTTGAAAAAGCAGCACATGGGCTTGAGAGGATTGATTTCAATTTTGGAAGTTCTACTATGGGTAAAATGCTATCAAACAGCATCATATGCTACAGAGAAATCTTTCAAGAGTGGAAGAGTAAGTTAATGAGACAAACTTCATGGTTATCTTATTTTAAGAAATAACCACAGTCACCTAACCTTCAGTAATCACCAACCGGATAAGTCATTAGCCAACAATGTTGAAGCAAGACCTTCCAACAGCAAAAAGATTACAACTTGCTGAAGGCTCAGATGACGCTTACCATTTTTTTTTTTTTTAGCAATAAAGTATTTTTAAATTAAGGTAGGTACATATTAATATTGCACACTTAATAGACTGTAGTATAGTGTAAACAAACTTTTATATGCACAGGGAAACCAAAAAACATATCATGTGACTAGCTGTATTGCAATATTCACTTTACTGTGGTGGTCTGGAACAGAACTTGCAATATTGCCAAAGAATGCCTGTGCATATATAAATATCCTCAATATGCAAAGTCTCCTAGCTTTTATCTCTCCTGTTTGTTTTGAATAAATATAGTCTTTAGTCAGATGCACACTTTAATCTCAGTGACCCCTATTTTGGGATTTTATATGATCACAAGTGACAAGGAACTTTACTAGGAATATTACTTGAAAGATTTGTGGTTTTACTGATCTGGAAATTTCCTTCATCAAGGCAGATTGACATCTAGAAAAATACTGGAAGTGTCTGGAGAGGCTGAAGTTAAACAACTTTCCTAGGCACACACAGTTAGTAAGTTAGAAATAGGATTGAAACTTAGTTCTTTCTGTCTCAAAGGCTTATATTCTAACCAGATATGAGATGTAATGGATAGTGTCAGGTCTGGAGTCAGGAAGCCTCCTCTCCCTTAGTTCAAATCTGGCCTCAGACATTTACTAGCTTTGTGATCCGGGGCAAGACACTTAACACTGTTTGCCTCAGTTTCCTCACCTGTAAAATGAGTTGGAGAAGGAAATAAGAAACTACTTTAGTATCTTTGCCAAGGAAAACCCCTAATGAGGTCATGGAGAGTCAGACATGACTGAAAAATGATTGAAGAACACATCTGCTGTCTGTAGTCTCAAAATAATATGAAGAAAACTTTGAAGATCTCGCTAAGTATATTACTAGCAATGTGAATTTTATGTGTTCAAAGTGTGTCTACAGAGTTAATTTTAAGCTATTTCCTTAATAACCTAAAAGAAATTGCTTAAGAAAATGTGCTGAGATGTGCAAATGGCATTCCATTATGTTCAGCGAGCCAGGCTCAAGTTTCACATTCTAAGATGCTACTTCTAATTAGGTTACATCTGATTTAGAGAATAGCTAATCAACAACAAAAATGGCCTGAGGTTCCCTGGGATGGCCTGTTTTAATTCTGTGGGCCAACATTCTGGGCGATGCTTTGTTTCTAAAAGCCCAGGCAGGGCATTGGGGAAGGAATCTAGTTGACTGAAGTCCCACCTTTGATACATACTGGTCATATGACACTAACTACTCAACACCATTGGTAACTCCAAGACAGTATATAGAAGCATAATTGACAATTTGTAATGGTAGACATATACACACACACACACACACACACACATACCCATATACACATTTATTTTATGTTTCTTCTCAGCATTTCAGTTCTTTTTTATATTCATCCCTAAAGTCTAATATGAGCTGAGATTTGGGGAAATTACCCATCTAATTTAGGACTCCTACTTCTACCCAAGAGAGTATCAGAAGACAACCATGCTTAAAAATGAACACATGAATCCCTACAGCTTCCATTTCAAGCTGACAAGAAGGTCCTTGGATGGGTCTGCTAGAGTGGGGAGGCAGTTAGGTATGGAGTGGAGAGAGTACTGGACCGAGAGTCAGGAAGACCTAAATTCCAGTCCTGCCTAAAACACTTATTAGCTGTGTATGGTTGTTTAGTCATTTTTCAGTCACATCTGACTCTTTGTGACACCATTTGAGGTTTTCTTGGTGAAGATCCTGGAGTGGTTTGCCATTTCCTTCTCCTGCTCATTTTACAAATGAGGAAACTGAGGCAAACAAGGTTAAGTGACTTGTCCAGGGTCACACAGTTAGTGTCTGAGGCAGGATTTGTATTCAGGAAAATGAGCCTTCCTGATTTCAGGACTGGCACTCTATCCACTGTACCACTCAGTTGCCATTATTATCTGTGTGACCCTTGGTGATTCACTTAACATCTTCTCTAAGCCTGTTTAAAAAGAAGATAGTAAATGGTATCTGCTTCACAGAGTTATTGTAAGGATCAAAAAAGATAATCTATGTAAAGTGCTTTGCAAACCTTAAAGTGTTTTTTAAATGCTGATTTAAAAATATTATTATCCAATATTTGTTGTTGCTCAGTCATTTTCAATTGAGTCTGGCTCTTTGTGACCCCTCTTGGGATTTCTTCACAAAGATACCTTGCATTTCCTTCTCTAGTTCATTTTACAGATGAGGAAACTGAGGCAAACAAGGTTAAGTGACTTGCCCAGGGTCATACAATTAGTAAGTGTCTGAGGCCAGATTTGGGTTCAGGAAGGTGTCTTCCTGACTCCAGGCCAGGCACTCTATCTTTGATGGTGTCTCTGCCTATTCCAAAGCCAAAGAAAAATGGTTTGCTTGCTTATTTTTATTTTTGTTGCATTTAAATAATATGGGTGGATTAGATGTGGAGAGGACAAGTTCTGGGTTTAGCTTATCAAATCCAGCTGTTTCCAGTTCAGGTCTGGTGCATGCAGTGCGTGCGTGCGTGCGTGCGTGCGTGTGTGTGTGTGTGTGTGTGTGTGTGTGTGTTATCCTTGGCCCAGCCTGGCTATCCTAGGGCAGGGAGTAGCCATACTGCTCCTCAAAGTATTGCAGTGAAGATCAGCTGGATAGTTTCTTCTCTCCATTACTTTTGCTGCCAGTTAGCTCTAGAAGTGATTTGAAAAGTGTTTTACTTTTGAAAGGGCATTCTTTCAGTGAACTCTTTTCTTTCTTTCTTTCTTTCTTTCTTTCTTTCTTTCTTTCTTTCTTTCTTTCTTTCTTTCTTTCTTTCTTTCTTTCTTTCTTTCTCTCCCTTCCTTCCTTTCTCTCTTCCTTCCTTCCTTTCTCTCTTCCTTCCTTTCTCTCTTTCTCCTTCTCTCTCTTTCTCTCTTTCTCTCTTTCTTTCTTTCTTTCTTTCTTTCTTTCTTTCTTTCTTTCTTTCTTTCTTTCTTTCTTTCTTTCTTTCTTTCTTTCTTCCTTCCTTCCTTTCTTTCTTTCTTTCTTTTCTTTTCCAGCAGTCAGTAAACATTTATGAAGTAATTGTTGTGTGTCAGATACTGTAATAATGCTGAGATTACAAAGTTCCATCAAGGGACTCACAATTTAACGCCAAACAAACAAATGAGGAGCAAGAAGTAAACAAAAACACACAAACAAGCAATACACAGAATAAATAGGAAATAATCCACAAAGAAAGACACCTAGAATTAAGAGAGGTTGAAGAAGACTTCCTGTTGTCCATGAGATTGAGGTTGGGAGCTGGAAGAAAGCCAGGGAAGTCAGCAGGTGGAGATGAGGAGGGAGAGCCTTCCAGGCACAGGCAATAATAACAAGAGAAAACACCTAGAGTTGAGTGATGGAGTGTCTTATTTACAGAAAGGCAAGGTCTGTGTCACTGGGCTGGAGGGTGTATGGGGAGGAGTAGGGTATGCAAAGACGTGCAATCTGGTGAGGGTGGGGTAGGTTGGGGAGAGTTTTGAACAACAAACTAAGAATTTCACATTAGATCTTGGCAATGATAAGAAAGCAATGGAATTCATCGAGTAGGTGTGCGACCTGTGGTTGGACCTGTGATGGAGGAACCTCACTGTGGCAGCTTACTAAAGAATGGATTGGAATAGGGAGAGACTTGTGTCAGATGGACCTACCAACAGGCTATGCAATGGTCTAGGTGTGAGGAGATGCAGACCTCCACCAAGGTGAGTGCTAGTATCAGAGGAGAGAAGTGGACATATTCAAGAGAGCATTTTTATCTTTTTGTGACCACCTTTGTCTCTACCTTCCTTTCCACACTTCCACCTGCCAAGTGTTAACTTGTAAGTTAGCAAAAGCAATTCCTTCTGCTGTCAGCTATTGCTTCATAATGTGTGGAAAGATTTACGATTATTGAGATAGACTGTAGAATCTTGCAATTGACTCTATAATGATGATTCTCTAACCTACTTATCCAGCCTTAACTCTCTGCTGACTCCAAATCTCACATCTCTAACTCCTTTTTGGACATGGTAACATGGCTGCCCCATAGACATCTGAAACCTAACATGGCCAAAACTGGGCTCATTATCTTTCCCCCAACCCTTCATCTCTCCTTACCTTTCCTATTACTGTTTTGAGGTACTGCCATTCTTGCATTTAAGTGACTTCTTCAGCTCCTTGCACCCTATCATTTCCCATATTCAGTGTGTGGTAAAGTTGCCTTCATAAAACCACGCTCATCCCCTTATCTTACCTGCCACCAGTCTGGTTTTTAGGTCCTCCTTACTTCACATCTGAATTATTCCAAAAGCCTGCTGACTGATCTTCCTGCCACAGGTGTTTCCCATCTTTAGTCTATCCTCCATTTGGCTGTCAAACTGATCTTCCTAAAGGGTATATCAGACCATTTCACCCACAGCCCCAATCAATAAACTCCACTGACTCCCTATTACTGCCAGGATCAAATATAACATCCTTTGTTTGGCATTCAAAACCTTTTGTATCTTTCCCCCACCCACCTTTCCAGTCTTCTTAAATCTGACTCACCTCTGCATACTCTTCAATCCATTGACACTGACCTAGCCATTCCTCAAACAAGGTACCTCTTCTTCTGTCTCCAGGCATTTTCGCTCATTATCCCTTGTCCTTGGAACACTCTCCGTGCTTATCTCTACCTTCTGGCTTGCCTGACTTCCTTAAAGTCTCATTTAACACTCAACCTCATGCAAGAAGCCTTTCATAGTCTTTCCTGATCTTAATGCCTTCCTTTGAGACTTCGCTCAGTTTTAATCGTATATAATTTGTTAGTACATAGTTGTTTGGATGTTGCCTCCTTTGGATAGCTCCTTGAGCACAGGGACCATTTTTCTGCCTTTCTTTGTATCACCAGCTCTTAGCATAGTGTCTGCCACATAATAGGTGTTCAAAATATTTTTATTGACTGACTGACTTAAGGATGTGGATGAAGGTTCAGTTCAGTCCACTTATTCCAGCAATTTGTATTTATCATCCTAATGAATATATGGAGAACTTTATATAGATTGTTGCTTGTTCAGTTCTTTTCAGCTTTTCTAAAAAATTAACTAAATACTTAATTATGATAGAATATTGTTGTTCAATTGTTTTTCAGTTGTGTCCAACTTTTTGTGACTCCATTTAGGATTTTCTTGGCAAAGGTACTAAAATGTTTCACCATTTTCTTCTTCAGCTCATTTTACAGATGAGGAAGCTGAGGCAAACAGGGTTAAGTGGCTAGTAAATGTTTGAAGTCAGATTTGAACTCAGGAAGATGAGTCTTTCTGACTCTGGACTCAGAGTATGATGGCTCTATCCATCATGCCACCTAACTGGGTCCCTGTATGATATGATACAGATCATAATAACATGTACAGATATGGACTGGACCTATGATTTCAAGGTTGGAAGCTCTTAGATAAAGAAATTCTATACCTTCTAAGAAACCTTTAGTCTTACAGAGTTCTCTAGATCACTAGGAGATTAAGTGACTTGTCAATTTATACCAGTGGGAACTTTTTTAAATTGGCTTTCTTTTAATGATTTTATTTGTTTTTAGTATTCTACAATCACTTCCATATATCTTAGATTCTTCCCCTCCCTCCTCTTTCTTCCCCACTCCCTCCCCAGTCCCTCCCCAAGATGGCATGCCTCTTATATAGGTTCTACACATATGTTCCTATTAAATACATTTTCATCTTAGTCATGTTGAATAGAAGAATTAAAATGAATGGAAGAAACCATAGGACAAAACAAAACATAATACAGAAGCAAATAGTCCGCTTCATTCTGTGATCTAATTCCATAGTTCTTTCTCTGGATGTGGAAGGAGCTATGCCCCAAAAGTCCATTGGGAATTTTTTAAGTCCCTGCTTTGCTATGAAGGACTAAATCTACCAGAAAAATTTCTCTCACACTGTGGTTGTTGCTGTGTACAAAGTTCTCTTGGTTCTGCTCCTTTCACTTGGCATCAGTTCATATAAGTCTTTCCAGGCCTCTCTGAAGTCTTCCTCCTGTTCATCATTTCTGGTAGCACAATAGTATTCCATTACATTTATATACCACAATTTACTCAGCCATTCCCTAATTGATTTCCAGTTTTTGGCCATCACAAAGACAGCTGCTATAAATATTTTTGTACATGTGGGACCCTTTCCCATTTTTATGATCTCTTTGGGATGCAGTCCTAGGAGCAATATTGCTGGGTCAAAGGTTATGCACATTTTTGTAGCCCTTTGGGCATAGTTCCAAATTGCTCTCCAGAATAGTTGGATCAGCTCACAGCTCCACCAACATTGAATTACTGTTCCAACTCTCTCACACCTTCTCCAACACTTATCATCTTCCTGTTTTGTCTTGTTAGCCAATCTGATAGGTATGATGTGGTACCTAAGAGTTGTTTTGATTTGCATCTCTTTAATCAATAGTGATTTAGAGCATTTTTTCATATGACTATAGATAGCTTTAATTTCTTCCTCTGAAACTACCTGTTCATATCCTTTGACCATTTATCAGTTGGGGAATGACCTGTATTCTTGTACATTTGAGACTGTATTCTTCTACATTTGACTCATCACTGAGAAGGTGATGAGGTTTTCTTGGTGATGAGGACAGTTTTCTACTAAGTCTTGATCCCTTTCAAGATACAAGATCACAAAAAAAAAATATTTTTTTTTCATCCTTGACCGAGCTTTTCCCTGTGTTTTTAACCGAATTATAAATGAAAGGGACATCAACTAGCAACAAATATATAGCCTAATGTTATGCATTCATTTAATTTCAGGTTAAATATGTTTCTCTTTCATAAAGGGAACTTCCCCTGGTGGCACAGTGGCTAGAGGACCAATCCTGGAGTCAGGAAGAACTGAGTTCAAATAAGGCCTCAGACACCTACTGGCTATGCGACCCTAGACAAGTCACTTAATCCCATTTGATTCTGTTTCCTCATCTATAAAATGAGCCAAAAAAGGAAAAGGCAAATCTCTCCAGCATCTTTGCCAATAAAACCCCAAAAGGGGTCACAAAGAGTTGGACACAAATGAAAATGCTTGAATACCATACCTCTTCTTACCTTATAGCACTTATTAGTTTGCAGTTCATAGGATCATATTATAAAGTTGAAGGCCATCAACTCTGACCCCCTCATTTTACCAGTGAAGAAACTGAGATTTCAAGATATTAAGGGATTATAGCTAGTAAGTCACATAACCAGGATTTTAACCCAAGTATCCTTATTCTGAATCTGACACACATTTTCCCCTATACCAGATTTCCTATTCCAGTAATAGTAGTAACTGGCATTTACAGAGCACTTTAGGAATTCACCATATTCTCCTTGGATCCTGTCAACAATTCCATGTATTATGTACTACAAATATTGTTATCTCCATTTTTAGAGGAGGACACCAAGGCTGAGACTCAGTTAAGTGACTTGCCCATGGTCACATAGCAAATAATAGAAATGGGATTTGAATTTAGGTCTTTCTTTCATACACCAAATTCAACACTGCATCCATTACGTCATAGTGCCTCTGTGAGTTCTTTATTCACATCCATAGAAGCCATAGGAATAAAGTAAAATATAATAAAATAGCCATGATGCTTGGGCCAAGAGAGGAGAAACTCAAAGTCAGTATGTAAGGATGTATGTAACTCAAGAGTTCTAATTACCACAGTTCAGGTATTTAAAGTTAGACCTCCTCCTCCCAGTGCTACCTGGAGTTAGGAACTTACTATCTCCTGATGTTGCTGGATTTGCATTCAACATTCTCCTCTATATCACTGAGTGATGTGATTTTCAGGTCCCCACAGGGCATGATTGATCAAAGCTTCTCAGACCTCTCCCCTAGCCAGGGACAAACATTTATTCCCCAATGTTCCACTGCCATTATCCCCACACCCCTCTCTCCGTATTCTTGATCCTCTTCCAAAGTTAGTACCCTTTTTCATTTCTATGTTCTGTCAATCCCATTTATTTCATTTTTCAGCTCTTTTGGTCCTCTTTGAGGTTCTAAGCTCATATATATAGTGTATAATTTTAAACCCCTGATAGTGTCTCTCTAGCTATCTGGTAGATAATTAAATTTTTGCAACCTACGGTGATATGTTTGCCAGTTTCATTGTGCAGTCTTTATCAGTTAAGAAGTATGGGCTCCCTAAATATAAACTTTCTTGAAATTTTAGTGACTATGTTGTGATACTGAATCAAAATCACAACCCTATCTGGTGCTATAAATACATTTACATGACACAGGCCAGGCATCTCTTTGATGCTCTTGTTTCTGCCTATGGTGGGTTGAGTCCATTTTGATGGTATCCATGGAGTACCTTTTGATTCCACTTTTGGATCTTAGAGGTTTCAAGAATTTCATCTGAAGATAAAGGACTTTGGCATACATTTGCCCAGTCAAGTGGCAAATACTGTTGTCAGCCTTTATTGCTACTTTTTAGGGTGAGATATTTCTAAGACTAATTTAGTGACTTTTAACCAGTTTATTATTTGTTCTAAGAACATCTACCAATCCTTTTTTCCTTTCTGGAAAGGAAGTATTTATCTAGCTGCATGGAGGGTGATAAATCTTACATGTTGTTAATATTGTATATATTTCTGTTTGAAGACCTTTTAGATCCATTGTTATCTATTATTAACATGCTAAAAAGTATGTCAAGATTGCTGTTGCATAGCTGTTAGTTGCTTGTAAGATATTCTTCCTGTTATGCTTTGATTTCAGGATGCTAATAAATTTCTTAACAAATAGCATTAGATTTCTCCTTAATAGCTCTAGCCCTGATGTGTTTTGCCTGGAGAAGATCCAGGCATGTGTTAAGTATTGCATACATCCATTCCTTCCATTTAACCTTTGGATTTAAGATAGAAGTTTTTAGTCTTTGGTGTGCATTATGGATCTTCCACTTATTAAGTCAAAATGATATTTTGCTATTGTTACAGAAAACTTTCGTGAGATGAAGTCACTAAGGTATTTTTTGGTAGAAATAACAAATTTTATGTTATTCAGATATATCAAGGATTATAATATTTAATCAGGTAATTAATATGACTTTGGTATTAATTGATTAATATGATCAGAATTAATCAGTTACTTAATATGATTTTTTGGCAGGACTACCCATTTGACTTGAAAGCTATAGTCAGTTCTAGGCAGAATCATGGCAGACTTAAACTGTTTCCTTAGAAGATGCCATATTTTTTATCAATTACCCTTTATATTAACATTAAGAACAATTGATATAAAGGAAATATTAGCATGTTTTAAGTAGAGAACATTTTCTATGTGAGCATCAAATACTCCAGTGTTTTCACTTTGCTCAGTTATTTTTTTATGTAGGTGCAGTACTTGACCAAGTTATGAGTGTAAACTGAAAAGAAGACTTTTTGTTCACTGGTAGAGGCAATACAATTGTTCTTGTGCTTTTAAGTGACTTGTTCAATAATTACTCATCAATAATGACTTATACTGGATTCAAAAAAGAGATATGAGAAAACCCCCCCAACCTAGCCATTTGTAGACGTGGGGGTCAATGAGTGTATTAAATTGCAGTATTTTCAGACTTCTGTGATATATTGATCAATTTTCCTGATTTTTCAGAATCTTCTTTTCCCCTTTTTGTCTTTAAAAATGCTATGTCATATGAATAGCTCTCTGAGAGGGGGCAGGAAAGGAGTATTGGTGACACCTGGGTGCTGCAAAAAAGGCAGTAATAAAATTCTATTTAAAAAAGGTGACATTCTCTCTGTCCTCCCGCCGCCAGGTGAGTACTTTTTTTGGCACACCTTTTTTACCGCTCAGCTAATGTATTGTTGTTGTTTTAGCAAGAATTTATACATTTGTTTTTTCAGCAGTTCAAGCTGTGAAGAATTTGAATAAAGTATATAAACATGTAATTGGCCTATATTTGGAGGGCTCATTGGTGTTTTCATCTTTTGGTAAAAAAAATATGTGATACCTTCTGTTAAGACAAATAGGATCAGGTTGGTAAGAGATAGGAAATAAGTAAAGTTCTTTGCTAGTAATTAGTGTACTACACTACTATGAAGCATCTGATCTAACAATTATGGATCTTATCTAGACCTGCCAATTTCCAGTTTTGCAGAGAAGCTAGAGTTTCAGTCAAACTTTCTTTTTTTTTTAAATTTATTTACTTAACTTTTTACATTCATTTTCACAAAATTTTGGGTTCCAAATTTTCTCCCCTTTTTTCCCCTCACCCCACCCCAATACCCCAAGCAATCTAATTTTCCCTATCACCAATCTGCCCTCTCTTCTATCATCCCTCCCTTCTCTTGTCCCCATCTTCTCTTTTGTCCTGTAGGGCCAGATGACTTTCTATTCCCCATTACCTGTATTTCTTATTTCCTAGTAGCAAGAACAATACTCAACAGTTGTTCCTAAAACTTTGAGTTCCAAATTCTCCCCATCCCTCCCTCCCCACCCATTCCCTTTGGGAAGGCAGGCAATTCAATACAGACCATATCTGTGTAGTTTTGTAAATGACTTCCATAATAGTCATGTTGTGTAAGACTAACTGAATTACCCTTCATCCTATCTTGCCCCTCATTGTTTCTATTGTCTTTTGATCCTGTCCCTCCCTGAGTGTTGACTTCAAATTACTCTCTCCTCCCATTACCCTCCCTTCCATCATCCTCCCCCTCCCCTTGCTTATCTCCTTCTCCCCCACTTTTCTGTATTGTAAGATAGGTTTTCATACCAAAATGAGTGTGCATTTTATTCCTTCCTTTAGTCGAATGTGATGAGGGTAAACTTCTTGGTTTTTTTTCTCAACTCTCCTCTTTTTCCCTCCACTAAAAAGTCTCCTGCATGCCTCTTGAATGAGATATAATACCCCATTCCATTTCACCCTCTTTCCTCCCCCTACCTTTCTCTCTCACCATTTACCTTAATTTCTTTTAAGATATGGTCCCATCCTATTCAATTCACTCTGCACTCTCTGTCTCTGTATGTGTGTGCATGTGTGTATGTGTGTGTGCATGCATGTGTGTACGTGTGTGTGTGTGGTCCCACCAACTACTCAGATACTGAAAAGTTTTAAGAGTTACAAATATTGTCTTTCCATGTAGGAATGTAAAAAGTTCACCTTTGGTAAGTCCCTTAAGACTTCTCTTTGTTGTTTACTTTTTCATGCTTCTTCTCATTCTTGTGTTTGAAAGTCAGATTTTCTTTTCAGCTCTGGTCTTTTCATCAAGAATGCTTGAAAGCCCTCTGTTTCATTGAAAGACCATATTTTCCCCTGAAGTATTATACTCAGTTTAGCTGGGTAGGTGATTCTTGGTTTGAGTCCTAGTTCCTTTGACTTCTGGAATATCCTACTCCACACCCTTCTATTCCTTCATGTAGAAGCTGCTAGATCTTGAGTTATCCTGATTGTATTTCCACAATACTGGAACTGTTTCTTTCTAGCTGCTTGCAAGATTTTCTCCTTGACCTGGGAGTTCTGGAATTTGGCCACAATGTTCCTAGGAGTTTCTCTTTTTGGATCTCTTTCAGGTGGTGATCGATGGATTCTTTCAATACTTATTTTGCCCTCTGGTTGTAGAATGTCAGGGCAGTTTTCCTTGATAATTTCATGGAAGATGATGTCTAGGCTCTTTTTTGATCATGACTTTCAGGTAGTCCCATAATTTTAAAATTGTCTCTCCTGGATCTATTTTCCAGGTCAGTTGTTTTCCCAAAGAGATATTTCACATTCTCTTCCATTTTTTCATTCTTTTGGTTTTGTTTGGTGATTTCTTGGTTTCTCAGAAAGTCATTAGACTCCATCTGTTCCATTCTAATTTTGAGAGAACTATTCTCTTCAGTGAGCTTTTGAACCTCTTTTTCCATTTGGCTAATTCTGCTTTTGAAAGCATTCTTCTCCTCATTGGCTTTTTGAACCTCTTTTGCCAATTGAGTGAGCCTATTTTTCAAGGTGTTATTTTCTTCAGCATTTTTTTGGGTCTCCTTTAGCAAGGTATTGACCCGTTTTTCATACTTTTCTTGCATCTCTCTCATTTCTCTTCCCAGTTTTTCCTCCACCTGTCTAACTTGCTTTTCAAAATCCTTTTTGAGCTCTTCCAAGGCCTGAGCCCACCGGACATCCCCCTGGGATGTCTGGAATACAGAGGCCCCACCCTCCACATCTTTCCCTGATGGTAAGAATAGGTCCTCGTCATCAGAATTGAAAGGTGGGAACATTTGCACCCGCTCAAAGAAGCTCTCTATAGTGTTATTTTTCTTCCCTTTTCTGGGCATTTTCCCAGCCAGTTACTTGACTTCTGAGATTCCTGTCCACCGCTGCCTAGATCTGCCCAGCTAGTGCTTGGGGTCTGAGATTCAAATGGGCTTTTCGAGGCGGCTGTGGCTGCTATTCAATGTGAGCTTAAGTTCTGGTGCTTGGGTGGGGGCAGGGCCGCCTCCCAGGCTCAGTTCCCTCAGGGACTTTATGCAGAGACCTGAGCTTCTGCCTGCTGCTTGGGGAGTCCTGGGCTGCCTCTGCCACTGCTTCCCGAGGGGGCCCGAGTCACGGAGACACCCCGCTCCTCTCTTGGCCAACCCAGATGTCTCTCTCACTGACCTGGAGCGTCTGTGGGCAGAGGGACCTTCCTGGCTGCCAGAGATTCCATCCCTGAATCCTACTTGGATCTGCTGCTGTGGGGCCGCCCGGCCAGGGCAGCGCTGGGGTGCACTCCACTTTCCAGGGCACCACGGACCCTGGGGACAGCTCTCCAGGGCTCTCTGGGACGGAGATCTTTTCCACTGTGTTTCTGCGTGCCTTGCAGTGATCCAGAACCTGTGGGGAGTTCTTCCTACAAGAAATCCATGGGCTGTGGGTTCAGAGCTAGCACATGTGAGTCTTTCTACTCCACCATCTTGGCTCCACCCCCTCAGTCACCAACTTTGACATTAATCATATTAATGATAGACAAGCTTCTTGTTTCTTGTTTGATTCAAATTGTACTTTTGATATTTCCCTTTAGGCAGCTGGTAGTATATTGGATAAAGCACTGGACTTGGAGCCAGGGAGACCTATGTTCAAATTGATCATTAGACTAGCTCTGTAAGTCTAGACCAGTGAGTTAACCTCTTCCAGCCTCTTTCCCCATCTACAAAATGGGGAAAACATTTGTTCTCCAATAGGACCAATGACATCTGGAGTGTGATATCTTGACTTGCAAGTGAATTGAATTTAAGGAAGGCAGAGCTGTGCAAAGTCATCCATCAGCCTCACTCCCTCCTCCAGAGTCATTGGAGTCCAATGGTGAGACATAGTTAAGATGACCAGCAATGGCCCATAGCCTCCCCTTCTCTAGTGTTGTTGTGAGGATAAAAGCACTGTGTAAATTTAAAGTACTATATAAATGCTAGTTATCATTGTTTTCTTTTAACTATATAGATGATTCTAATTTCTTTGTTTCTCAAGTTTCTATTGTTTCATTTTTTGATTGATATTGAATTGTTTATTTTGTTCTTGTACGGAAAGTCACCTTGATGTTTTGGCTTTTGATTTCAATTTTTGTTTTAGGGTATATTTGATATATAATTGATATGTGCCAATTATATATCAATATATAATATCTGATATATAATTGCTTTCTGAATTCCATCTCACATATTTCTCTTTTGTTATTTTTACCAAGCTATCTGATGTTCAAGTTTCCTACTCTACATATCAGCTAGATAATAATATAAACTTTCAATGTCCTTACAGGTCTTTAAAAATTCTCTAAGTCTTCTTCTGCCGTGATTGCATTTTACATCTCTTTTCAAGAATATTCTTAGATAATTCCCCCTTTCTTCCTGTGGCACTTACCTAGGCAACCGATAAGGTATATACAGTTGTATGTAAGTCATGAAGTATTTTTTCAAACTGTCAAATATTGAGGAAGATTGTGTTATAGCAATATCAATTTAGTTTTTTGTCTAGTCACTCTGTTTTGGTATCATTGGTCTATTAGACTTGTGCTGTCAGACTCAAAAAGGACACGTCAAAATGTCGTCCTAACTATGTACGTATACTTTTCAAAATCATTTGAGTTATCAACATAATTTTTGCCATCTACTTCATTATTAGGTAACACTTGTGGAGTGCTCATTAAACATAGATTTTTAACGCCTTCAGACTCTTCAGCTTTTCTCTTTTCAAATTTAATTAGCTTCTCAATGTTTATTCAGTTCATCTAATCTGGGTTTAGGAATGGACCTATTTCTTTTGATTACACTGTATTTATCTGTAATAGTTGTTGCTCCCTCCCTTCTTTCCTTCCTTCCTTCCTCCCTCCCTCCCTTTCTTCTTTCCTTCCTTTCTCCTCTCCCTGTGTCTAAATGGGGAATCATACCCTCACATGTGGATGCTCTGCCCAAAGGAATTCAAATTATGATCACTTAAACCTCACGAGATATCTTGGGAGTTAAATTTTTTTTCTCATTCCTACTTATTTATTCTACATTAAAAAAAAAATCTGGGACAATTAACTCTTTTGTCCCATGTAGTTTCATTTATGATTTCTTGAAAAAGTGTTTTGGAAAATCAGGCTTTAATAAAGCACATTGGGATTCAAATGGAGCCATTTGATTGTAGCCTAGATCACTCTGGCTCTCACTGATTGGCCTATAATAGGTCCCAGCCCAAGCTCATTGTATGAGTTTTGATGGCTCAGATGAAACATAAGTAGCTATAGTTTCTGTTCTGTCAAAAAATCTGAGAGGTTTCACCTCCCAGACTGATTTTTTTTTTTTTTTTGAGTAGGCAAACAAGACCATCTACTGCCTCATTTCTTATGTAGCCTTAAATCACTGAATGGGTATTGCCTCAGACAAACTGAGACCTGGAAAAGATATTAGCTTAAAAAGGCCAAGATCTCCCACTATATCTGAGGCCATCTGCAGTTGTCCTGATCTAGGTCTTGCCTCTGTACACAGATGACTCTGGAGAAGACAGTGAGGCTGGTGACTTTGGACAGCCCTCCCTCACTTAAATTCAAGTCACTTGCAAGTAAAGACATCACTCTTTTGATGTCACAGTTCACTTTGAGAATGAAGGATAAACAGCCATTACTTTGACCATGACTACAAGAAAGCTATTTTTTAATTTTAGTCATTGGAGATCAAAGAACAACGGTCCAAGGGCAACTTGCTATTCTATTCTTCTTTTATATTTAATGTTCTGCAGATAATTCCAAAGGCAGATGAAATAACTTTTCTGCAGTTGAGCAAAAGTATTAGAATGTTGCTTTTATTAATAAAATAAGCTTCATTGTTGTCTTTTGTTTTATGTCACAGTCATCTTCAGATATATTCTCCCTACCCCATCCCAAGCATCAAATGAGCCCTTCCTTGTAACCAAAACTCAAAACAAAAAAAAATGCACACACACACACACACACACACACACACAGAGTTAAGCAAAGTCAGGCTATCTAGTGTAGCATTCCACACTCACAGTCCTACACTTCTCGATCAAAAAAGGTCTTAACATTTAATTTTTCTCCACTGTTGGGATCCTCACTCATTCATGATACCGATATGGATCTTATCCCCAGTAGTAGTCTCCTCTGCCCCTCCCCCCCAGGGTACACCACCGGCAGTATTAATCACTAAATACATCAGGCATAACAAAAGATGATAAACTATTTGGTGAAGACAAGGTCATTCATTCATTTTTTTCATGCGATGAAACTATATTCTCATAGCTTTGTTAGGCAATTCTACTCATTGTGCCACCTATCTAGGCAACTAGTTAAGAAGACATGAGTTCAAATCTAGGCTCAGACACTTACTTGTTGTGTGACCTTGTGTAGTCACTTAACCTCTGCCTACCTCAGTTTCTTCTTCTGTAAAATGGGGAAAATAATAGCTCCTGCCTCCCAGGGTTGCTGTAAAGATAAAATGAAGTAACATTTGCAAAGCACTTTACAAACCTTATAAATGCTAGCTATTATTATTGGACAACAGATCTAAATGGAATGAAATAAAGCTCTCCCTGATATTAAACTATTGTTTCATTATCAGAAGTATAGACTGGTATATATTTTCTCTGATTTCAGTTTATTCCTTTGTTGGCTATATTTGATCACTGTCTATTTCTGGCCTTAGTCAACGTTTGAGAACAAATACTCCAAAGACTGCTTTTATTCAGTCTTTTCACAAATACAGTTGTAAAGCTATGTTTAAAGGAAAAATGAAGGCACCACTTCATGTGTGCTCTTCAGGAGTCAGCTACAAAGGAAGGATTCCTATGTTGTTGAATGAAGTAGATGAATGGGAGAAAGCTTGGATTTAATATGTACCTTAGCTGAGCTGCCCCCAAAAAGACTCTCACTGCAGGGGAGGGAAGATTTTACTGGTCTGCCATTTGTATTGGTAGCTGACTGAAGCTAACATGGCCAGGCAGGCTCTCCTGGGGAAACAGAAGATGATCCTAAAGGGCAGAACCTGATGAGCAAAACTCGGCCCAATTTAAGCATGCTGGCTTTCTCCATACTCTCTTTGGATGAAATAGGAAGTATAGACATTTCTCAGGAAGTAAACACATTGTGCATCAGTGAAGGGAGCTTTAAAGGTCAAATACCTGTTTTTTATCTGACCTGAAAGATTATGTGTGTGTTCATTTGGCTAGTTAGACTTTTCTTTTAATTCTATAGTATCGATAGAATCATAGATTAGGAGCTGAAATATACCTTAGAGGCCCATGGAGTCCAACCCTTTCACTTTATAGAGGAGGAAACTGAGGCTGAGAGGGATTAAATGACAGCCACACAACTAATGTATGTCCAGGTCTTCCTGATTTCATTAGTAATTATGAGAAGACCATATCAGAGTAATCTTTGGAGATTTTTTTTTTTTTTTTTTTACCAATTATTAAACTAAGCTGAGAAATGGGAGAAAATTTACATGGCATTTAAATATTAGCCCACGAAGAAAAAAAGTGAAATTGCAGAAGCACATAACTAGGTCTGACAATGCCACAATGGTTCAGTGTCAAGGTGACCTCTATTCCACTCCAAGGTGATGCCCCATGACTCTATGAATATGCTGAATATATGATCATATACTCAGCAAATAGTTGTTTTACCTTCTCATGTCCTGGATATCTTAAGGGATACTAGTTTTATGATACAGCATAGGATCATAGTCTCAGAAGCGATCTTAGGGTGAATTTTGTCCAATCTCCTCTAGAAAGCTGAGGCTCAGAGAGGCAAAGGTAGTAATGAGCAGTGCCAGGATCCAAAACTAGGACCTGTGGCTTCAAATCCAGTCATTGAGTGGCTGACCTCAGTAGACCTATATAGCCAATGGATACCAATAAACCCTTCTTAATGGAAATATCCCTAGGTATAGTGATTTAGCTCACGTGTTTCACAAGAATATAGGCTCATAGATTTAGTCTAGAAAAGGGCCTTAGAGACCATTGATTGCAAACCCTGATTTAACAGATGAAGAAAGAGAGTAAGAGAGATGAAATGATTTTCCCAGGGTCACACAGCTAGTAGCAACATTCTGAGACAGAATCCAAACTCAGGTCTCAAGTGCTATAATCTATCCACAGTGTTACCTGCCTGTACCCTTCTCCCAACTCCGCACCTCAGAAAACACCTGTTTCAGACTAAGGTTCCTGAGTATGGCATTTCCCAATGGAACCAGACTAAACCAAGTGCCTCTGAACTAGCAATGCTCAGTACTTACACATTTATTAAGTGTTTTGTGCCAGGCCCTGTGCCAAGCCATTTGGCTACAAAGAAAGCCAAAAAACATGGACCCTACCCTCAAGGAAGTCACATTCTAATTGAGGATACAACATGAAAATAACAATACACGTACACGTTGTTGTTGTAGTTTGTCCTATATTTTTGAAGAGGACCATGACATCAGGAAGGTGATGCCATGACTTGCAAGTAAATTGGATTTAGGTGAGGGAGGGCTGTACAAAGTCACCAGCCTCACTTTCTCCTCCAGAGTCATCTGGGTCCAGTGGCAAGATATGGATCAGAACTACTGCTGATAGCCCAGATGTCGTGGGAGACCTTGGCCTTTTTAAGCTAAGATCTTTCCTAGGTCTCAGTTTGACTGAGGCAATGCCCTTTCAATAATATATGATGTAAATGGAAACTAATCTTAGAGGAATGATGCTTAAGACACAATGGGTGGGAATGAGAAAGGCTTCCTTCAGAGGGATGAGTAGGGGTTGAGCTAAGTCTTGAAGGAAGCCAGAGAATTGAGGAGAAAAAATATTTCAGACATGGGGGACAGCTAGTTCAAAGACGTAGAGTTAAGAGATGGGATGGGGGGGTCATGTGAGGTACAGAAAAGTACTTAATCATAAAGTACATGGAAGGGAGGAAAGTGTAAGAGGATCAGATAGGCAGGAAAGGGTCAGATTGTGATGGGTAGCAAAAGCCAAACAAAGCACTTTATATTTGATCCTAGAGATAACAGACTGGAATTGATTGACATTGGGGGTGACATGTGAGACCTGCACTTTAGGAAAACCACTTTGGCAACTGACTGGAGGTTAGCTTGGAGTGAGGAGAAAGGCAGGAATTGAAGCCAGAAGGCTATCATAATAGTCCAGGTGAGAGTAGATGAAGACCTTAAAATGAAAGACAATAGACCCTTACAGGATACTTATGGTTGTGGTTATAGAAGTGGAGAAGACATATGTATTGAAATTATTGTGCAGGTAGAAATGACAAGACTTGACAACAGATTGGACAGGTGAGTGTAAGTGAGGAGTTGAGGATGACACCAAGGTCGAGAGTCTGGGTAACAGGGAGAAATTGCTAAGAATTGAAATATTGATAACAATAGGGAAGTCTGGAAGAGGGGTGGGTTTTTTGGGAAATATAATCAGCTTTGTTTCGGACATGTTGGGTTTGAGGTGTCTAGGGGACATCTAGTTCAAGATATCCAAGAAGCAGTTGACAGATGAAACATAGGAGCTCAGAAAAAAAGCTAGTGGTATTTGTACATATCTGGAAATCATCGGCATAGAGATGATAATTGAATAGCTAAGTTATTCTGAGTATTATAAATATTCAAATCAAGGAAGTTGTTATCTACCTGCAGAAAAAGAACTGGTAAATAGAAGTATGCATAGTATGATTTTACATATATGTGTGTGTGTGTGTATGTATGTATATGTATATGTGTGTATGTATATCTGCATCAAATGGTAGCCTTCATTTGATCTTGACGACAACCCTAGGAAGTAAGAGATATTACTATCCACATTTTACAGATAAAGAAACTGAGCCAGACAAAGGTTAAGCAATTTGCCCAGGGTCATATAGCTAGTAAATTTCTAAGCCCAGAACTCAATTCATTGTGTCACTTGGCTGACTCAAAGGGAAAAGGATTTGTGTTCTTCCCTTTGAAAAACTGGCACATTTGTCTTTCTCCACCTCTATAACGTGTCTCCTTTTTTCCTGTGATATCAAAGATCTCTCACAACAGCTCAGTGATCTCATTTGCCAGTTCTTACAGTGCCCAGGGAATATGTTAATTTGGACCCACTGCTTTGATATCATCAAGAGTAGTGAGGTGGTCTCTTACCATCTCCCTCTTTATCTTTGGTTTTAATTCCCTCAGCAACTTTTTTTCTGCACCCTCTATTCCTCTTTGGTAGAGAAAACAGTGATCGGTTTATCAAATCCTTCATCTATTTCCTTCAGAATTCTTATATGATTTTTTAATCTCTTGCTCAATTTCATCTAGGTACCCTTTCTGGTCAAGCCATTTTTCTTCTGAAAGAAAAGTACTTGTTGTGGAGTTACTATTTTCTTCTGGGTTTCCCTCTTGGGCATCTCTTGACCCATACTGTTGCTCCAATGAGTTCGGTATCTTCTTCTGTTCATATCTCTGACTTCAATTACTGGTGTGAGGCTTTGTTCCACACTTGGGTGGGTGGTTAGTCTTAGTTAATTAGGATCATAGAACCAGAGCTGGAAGGAAACTCAGAGACTGCTTAGTGAAATCCCCTCATTTTATAGATGAGGACCTCATCCTATTTTCTCCATTTTCTGGCTCACATTAAAACTGACCTCTGCCTTTTACTTCCCATCCCTCAACCCCACCGTAACTCTCTTGATCTATCCCATACAAATTCCTGACTTGATGTTCTGCCAGGTGTCTGCATCCCACCTCCAAATTCAGAGCCTTGTGGCCAATCTCCTGCTGATGAGCCTCTTAGAGCGTGGCTAGGCTGGTCCTTGGGCAACCATCACTGGACCTGTATTAATGACTATTGACCTTATTAGGATATGCTAAAACTTACATTTCTCTAGCATAGCGTTCCAAAAGCCAGGGTCTCCTCAATACCTCCATGAGGCATCAGATGAGGCCTTGGGGGATGGTTGTTCTTTATTTGTTGCTCATTGCACCTGTTTATTGCATCTGACTCCTTGCTTGCCTTCATAAAACGGTCTGCTCTATCACTGTTCTGCTTTAGGAACCATCCCTCCTCATGGATTGCTAGCCTCACACCCAGTGCTTTCATTGCTTTGGACTCTACCACACTGCTCCCGTCCTGCATGTGTATGAATCAGTGCCTCTGGGCTTCAGTTTCCCCATCTGTAAAATGATGGGGTTGGGCCAGATGGCCTCTGTAGTCATTTCCAACTCTAAATCTATCCTCATATAAAGCAGGACTAGATCCATAAAATTAAAATCTGCAGGGGAGGCTGTGATTTTTGTCTAGGTGAGTCAGCGCACCAAGGAGATAGAACCTCTAGGGAAGGAACAGATGGCATGGAGGTTTCAGGGTTTCTAGGAATCAGACTAAAGAAGTTCCTCCTTCTCTAACAGAGGGACATTCTAACTTTCTCACTTGAGCAGAAGGTGTACTCTGCTTCTGTCCCTTATTAGGGTAGTTAGGTGGCATAGTCGATAGAGTTTCACGCCTGGAGTCAGGAAGCTCTGAATTCAAATTTGGTCTCAGATACTTACTAGCTGTATGACCCCAGGCAAGTCACTTAATCCTTTGTGCTTCAATTTCCTCATCTGTAAAATAAGCCAGAGAAGGAAATGGCAAACTACTGCAGTTATCATTGCCCATAAAACTCCAAATAGGGTCACAAAGAATCAGATATGACTGGATAATGACTAAATGGCAACAGTCTCTTATTATGTGTGGGTTCATGATATGGGGCTGTTCAATTCTTTTAACCAGTGCATCAGGACTTAACTTACTGGTTTCACTTCTGAGCTCTTAAGGCCAAACACCTCTCCTTTTTAAAGCTACATGCACTCACCACAAAGCTTGGCCTGGATAAAAGGACACTCACTTAACTTTCATTTCTTCAGTCCTCCAAAAACAAGTGCATTGCTTATTTCTATGCTTTGCAGAATTTGTCAGCACTGCTTGTTTTCACTAGTAAACAATACAAGAAAATATACTGGGGCTGGTGGTCAAATAAAGGGAAAATGGACAGCTTTATTATACTTACAAAATTTAGTTATTGTCATTTGTTATTTCTGTTCCTACATACAACCATCGCAAGAACTGTGCTTTTGGCTTTTTTGCTCGGCTCCTTCTTTAAATTTTCTACTACTCCTGGTTGGCTGAGCTCAAGATCCATTTCAATGTCTTAGGTTGGGGTACCCAGGATGCTTCTTTTCTCTTAAAGAACATAGCACATTCTCCCAAACCAGAGATAGCACAGTATAGTGGAAATCAAGCTGGATTTAGCATCAGAGAGCTTTGATCCTTACTACTCATGTGACAGTGGGCAAGTCATTTATCCTATATGGGCCTCAGTTTCTTCCTCTATAAAATGAGGAGATTGGACTGAAGAATTACTTTCGGTTATAAATGGTATGGCCTTTTTTTTCCTTGTCCCTATTCAATCTAAAGCAGAAGGAGAAGAAATAGGTTTCAAATGGGCAGA
This sequence comes from Bettongia penicillata ogilbyi, assembly GCA_023548195.1. Lineage (NCBI taxonomy): Eukaryota > Metazoa > Chordata > Mammalia > Diprotodontia > Potoroidae > Bettongia > Bettongia penicillata. The sequence continues at coordinate 442,960 of JAJHZJ010000418.1, read as the reverse complement.
TGCAGGCCCTGGGAGAATTATTTTATGTCTCCAAGGGTCCTACATAATGGCAGTTTCCAGATTAAGTATTGTCCTGCCTCAGGTAAGTAAATAAGTTATTTTGGATCATTTGGATGAATCAATCAGAAAGCATTTTCTAGGTATCTACTATGTACTAGTAGACAGAGTCATTGGTGCCCAAACCAGAAGGCAGGTAGGTGTCCCAGAGGATAGAGTGCTAGGCCTGGAGTCAGGAAGACATCTTCCTGAGTTCAAATCCTGCCTCAGACACTTACTAGCTGTGTGAATCTGGACAAGTTACTTAACCTTGTTTGCCTCAGTTTCCTCATTTGTAAAATGCTCCAGAGAAGGATGCTGTAGTATCTTTGCCAACAAAACCCCCGATGGGGTCAAGAAGAGTCAAACATAACTGAAACAGCTGAACAACAAAAAAACCGAATGACTCAGTCCCACAACTCAATGAGCTTCTATTCAAAATGGAGTGGGGTGAGGTAGGGGAGGTACGAAATAATATATACACATATAAATAAGCACAAAATATACATAAGGTAAATAGGAGAATTATCAGACAAAGGAATCAGGAAAGACCTCACATAGGAAGGAAACAAGTACTTACTATGTACTAGATACTGTTCTATGAGCTTTGAAGTTATTATTTCATTTTAAGTATGATCAATGGACAGTTTTATAATACTTACAAAATTTAGTTATTCTCATTCATTTTTTCTGGTCCTATGTACAAACATCACAAGAATTGTTGCTGATACTATTGCCATTTCACACTTAAAGAAACTGAGGCAAACAGTAGTTAGTTAAGTGACTTGTCCAGGGTCACACAGCTAGTAAGTGTCTGAGACCAACATATGAACTCAGGGAAATGAGTCTTCCTGAGTCCAGGCCCAGCATTCTAGGCATTGCACCACCTAACTACCCTCCCATAAAATAAGTCTATCAAAAATAAATGCATTATATTTAAGGTGTGGGAGGAGAGGCTTTAGCAACTTTGGAGATCATGAAAGGCCTAATTTAGGAGGAGGTTTCTAGATTGAGCTTTGAAGAAAGTGAGGGATTCTAAAAGATAGAGGTGAGGAGGGAGTGAATTGTTCTTAATTGTCTATAGCTATGCAATAAGATGTGTTATAAGTGGAATATCTGGTCACTGGATCCAGATGGCTCAGGAGGAGAAAGAGAGGCTGGTGACCTTGCACAGCCCTCCCTCATTCAAAGCAAAGTCAAGTGCAAGTCATGTCATCATTTCTCTGATATCATGGTCTTCTTCAGAAACAAAGGACAAACACAACCACAAGTGGAAAGGGAAAAGTGGGAGAAGAATCAAGGCTTGCAAGAGCTATCAGAGATCTTCCAGGTAACTTCCCTCATTTTATAGATGAGGAAATTGAGGTCTGAAGATTGGGATTTGACTTGACTGAGTTGTCATAAAGCTAATAAGTAGTAGAAAGGGTCTGTAAATCCAGATGAACTCCAAATTCAGTATGTCTTCCACCACACTACACAGATCTTAATGGACTGTTTTCTTTTTGCAGCTGATTACAGGTCATTGGGTGAATAATTGGCATAGTTATTAGGGATGAAATATGAATGGGGATTACTCTAGATAAGGAACCACAATGGGAAGGTGTTCATTACCACTTCTTTCTTACCTTGCTAACTCATTCTCTATTGCTTAGATGGGATGAGCCGAAGGCATATAGATATGCATCCTGTACACATAGTGTGGATGATCGACAACATTTGAATAGTGAGTATGCTTGCCGCATCTCTAGATCTTACATCTTGGCAGCTCTAGGAGAATGATCACCCTCCCTATATCCTTCTCTTCTTCTTAAGGATTTTGGTGTTGCACCAGCAATATTGGTCTTTAATTTATGTTGCTAATGTTATTTATTACGAACATTTGAAATGAGTTGTTTGTCTTATAAAATACTCTTTTCGTACTAGCAAAATAAAAGAAAACAATATGCAGTTCAAGATAAAGTCCATATTTCTCTGCGTTGTCATCTATGACTTAGAACAACCTTGTTTGAAGTAATTTTCCTTTAAGGAAAGGTTAATTCAAAAAATTGGTTTTATAAAGATATTTTTCCCTTCAAGGCTGGAATGTTTAATGAAATGGGTTGACATCATCTTGCTATTTTTCTGAAAACCTCAAGAGGGCATGATTTTTATGTTGGATCAGTTCTACAGACTGGGTTGAAAACATCCTGAAGAGAATATAATATTTCAGTATTCATAGCTAATAAATAGAGGCCAGGTCAGGATTAGAATCCAGAGTTTTGAACCAGCAAACCCTCTTCTTACTGCACGATGAGCTATTACTATAATATGAATCTGTAACATCTATCTAAGGCATTCATTATCAAGAGAGATTTGAAGGCTAAGCTGGAAAGTGAAACTTACTGGACAACTATCTACTTTTGGATTTGCCCAATTGACCAAAACCATGCTCTAACACACCCAGAGGTGTGCCAGAGCCAGGTGGAACTTTTCAGTGTGAGTATTTATGCCTCGGAAATCAGCACATGCTGTACAAATCAAGGACTGGTTTATTGTTGCTTTTTTAACTGTCCGAACTTAAGAAAGTGATAGGGGACAGTTAGGTGAATGGACAATGGATGGACTGCTGGGTTTGAGGTTATGAAGACTTGAGTTCAAATTTGGCTTCATTCAAGTTACTAACGCTGTTTGCCTCAGTTCCTCTTCATTTGTAAAATGAACTAGAGAAGGAAGTGTAAACCACTCCAGTATCTCTGCCAAAAAAACTCCAACAGTGGTCACCCACAAAGAGGTGGACAGGATTGGAAAGGACTAGACAAGAGAGTGATAGAGGAAATGCTAATAATGCAGGTCAAACTTAAAAATATCTCAGGCGGACATTTTTCCCTCAGAGAGTCAGTTGTTAAACGTTTACCAGGCCACCAATGCATAACCCCAAAGTAAAATGTCCCCTCTCTTGAAATGAGTTTTCCCATATTAAGTAAAGAATGACAACAGCTGATATAAAGCTAAAGTCCAACGAATATCAGAAATTGCTTGGGGGGCTGGGAGCAGTATGTATGGAAATAAATGGTGGAACAAGTAAGACTCATACTTTGCATAACAAAGCACTTTTCAGACTTGACTGAGTATGGCTTCCCAGCCTTTGGCCCATTATATCTTGAACACAGCCAGCAGCTCAAAGTGTGGCAGATGTAGTGCTCAGGATTGGAAAGGGCAGCACAAACCTTGGCATTCCTCAAACGACCAGACCTTGTTTCTCAATGATGAGAATTATGGCTTGCCAACCGCAGCTTGTTCATAGGAATCCTCAAATCCCCACATTGAATCTGCCTCTTTGACTCACTTTCTGTGTCTGTGTCTCTCTTTCTGTCACTCTTTCCTTCCCTTTCCTTCTCTTTCTTTTCTCTTCTTCCTTTCTTCCCTTTTTCTTCCTTCCTCCTTCCTTCCTTTCTTTCTTTTTCTTCCTTCCTTCCTCTCCTTCTTTCTTCCTTCCTTCCTTCCTTCCTCTCCTTCTTTCTTTCTTCCTTTCTCTCTTCCTTCCTTCCTTTCTCTCTTCCTTCCTTCCTTTCTTCCTTCCTTCCTTCCTTCCTTCCTTCCTTCCTTCCTTCCTTCCTTCCTTCCTTCCTTCCTTCCTTCCTTCCTTCCTTCCTTCCTTCCTTCCTTCCTTCCTTCCATCCTCTCTTCTGTAATTCCTTCCTTCCTTCCCTTCTCTCCTTTCCCTTCTTCCTTCCCTTTTTCCTTTTTTTATTTTATTTCTAGGTTCTGAAAAAGGCAATATGTCAATTTTTAAAATAGCAAAGATCCTCCTACAGTGAAATTTTTTTCTTCAAATGCTAGTGAAACATTGACGTTAAAGTTACAGAATACCAACAACATAAGAAGAAAGCATACATGTCCCCCTCCCCCACCCCCGAGCTCCTATAGAGTTATTTCTCTATGAAACCTGGCTATGCCTGCCAAGGAAGAAGACATGCAAACTCTCCCACGACACATTTCATTTTCCCTTTCCATTTAGAGCTCCTTTCTGATTCCTGAACAAAGGATAGAAACTGCTGCTGCTGTTACCGCATGTTCTCAAAAGCACATCTTTCAAGCAGGTAGAAACTGTACTGAGTGAATCTTTGGGGAGAACTGCAGCCATTAAACTTAAATTGTTGATTTAGCCCTTTCTCTCTCAGAGTCCTTCCTCTTCTCTGGAAGGTTATTTTTAGGACGCCATACGTGGCATGTTATGACAAGGCATGTACAAAAAAGAGTGGCATGGGGCAGGAGTGGGGGCTGGGGAGTGAGAGCCAGCTGCAGTGTAGGAGGCAACTTGATTTGGTCCTATTTTATATAAATCAGTGACAAATATATCCAGTTGCTCTCCAGATTCAATAACAAAAAATGTTATGTCTGCAACACCAACCAAACTAAAACTAGAGGGTATCTTTGAATATCACTCTGTAAGTTGTACATAATAAATATCTAAGACATGTTTGTGGAATGAATGAATCTGTTTCTCTAATAATAGCACTCACAGGATCATAAATTAAGAGCTGGAATGATCCTCCAAGGTCATCTAGTTAACAATGTCTTAACTTCACATTTAAGAAAACAGAGGCCAGAGAAAGAAAGTAACATGTCCATAGTCACAGCTAGTAACAAGGACAAAATTTGAACCCAGATCTTCTGATCTCAAACTTTTTTTTTCCTCTGGGAATTATTTCCTATTGAACTATAGCTTTCCTTGGGAATAGTTGGTAGTTTAGGACCCGGCAAGATTGTGAAGACAATTATACCCATTTGTTAACTTGGGACTCCCCTCTACAAATTCCTGATGCTCCATTTTCTCTTTAGCAGAAGAGCTATCTTGTTCCTGTCCTATGCAGGATTCCCAGAAGCCATTCCAGATAAATTAGTATGTGGACCACCTTCCAGGAAAGAAGGGATGATGAATCCTCTTGGTTACTATTTCCAACACTTAGCATCCTCTCAGGCACTTTGTGGGGAGTCAATTAATGTGCAATGATTTGAACTTGAATTATGACTGTATCTCCAGATCTCAAAGGAATAATGAATAACACCTATTGCTTGAGGTTGAAGAATACGTGTTTGGTATAGGACTGTAGTGTCAACGGGGATGAAAAGTAGAATTCTCTTCCATTAAATTGTGAGGTCTTTGAAGGTGGTGACTGTCTTTTTGTCCTTTTTGTCCTTTATCTCCAGGTTTAAGTACACTGCCTGGCACATAGTAAGTGCTTAATAAATGTTTATTGACTGACTGGGAGACTAATCTTTGTTTGTGAGTTCATATCTGGTCTCAGACACTTACTAGCTGCATGACCCTAGGTAAGTCACTTAACCCTGTTTGCCTCACTTTCCTTATCTGTCAAATGAGCTGGAGAAGGAAATGGCAAACCACTCCAATATCTTTGTCAAGAAAACCCCAAAAGGGGTCACGAAGAGTCAGACATGACTGAAATAATTAAACAATAACAACATTGACTGATTACCTAGAAGAAGAATCTTCTTTTAAGAGAAATGGTTAGCATAAGTGTTAAGAAAAAAGATATTTCATGTAACTATCCAAGGTTCTAATTAGATCATGGGCTTTTTTTGTTATCTACTAGCATTTTTTCCCAGAAGGATTAGAATTGTTCTAATTGACTTCAGAGGTCAGGAATATTGGGTAAAAGTTATAGAGAAGCAAATGTAGCCTTAATATCAAGCAAAATGTCTCAAAAATTAAAGTTTTCTAAAAATGGAATGTACTACCCCTAGACTAGATCCTCCTCATAAATCTGGACACCTGCCTTGACTTGTCACATAATCTTGGGTGTGAATGCTACATAATACTACCAGTTACCTTGCAGAGAATGTGTGAGCATGAATGATAACATAAATAAATATGAGATGCTCTGAATTGCTTAAAAAGAGACTGTTTCTCTATCTTGTATCTTATGGAAGCTAAATCTTTGGATATCATGAAGAATATCATAGTCATTCATCTCTCTTTGACAATTTAAGCACTTATATTCTAAGGCAGAGGAACTCTGAAATTACAGGAATGCTGGTGTTGTTTCATGAAAAATGATGGTGCTGTAGCACCATCAGAGGAGGTGCTCTGCCTCCCCTACCTGGTAACTCCATAACATAGGATATATGTTGCTTTGTAACTAAATTCCATCCTGTTTGCAGAAATGTTTGCGTACTTAGATCTGTTCCTAATAAAGCTGATACTTGTGTGTTTATATCTTTATAGATACTGTAGTAAGTGTATTTTCCATTTATGGAAATGTTTTTTGAAATAAATTTTTATGCATTTACATTCTTGTATTGAACTGAAATTCCTACAAAAATTAACATGGTTTCAAGTCTTTATTAAATTCCTCCCCTTCTCCATTTGTTAGGATGCTAGATTTAGAACTAGAAGAAACCTTAGAAAACATCCTCTCTCTCCCTCCCTCTCTCTTTCTCTCTCTCTCTCTCTCTCTCTCTCTCTCTCTCTCTCTCTCTCTCCTCTCTCTCTCTCTCTCTCTCTCCTCTCTCTCTCTCTCTCTCTCTCTGTCTCTTTCTCCCTCCCTATCTCCTTCCCCTCCTCCCCCGCCTCTCATAAAAGATGACTTTCTGGGAGAAAGATGAGAATACACTGGGAAATGAAGATAATATAAAAACAAGAGATATCAATAAACTTTTTAAAAAAGAAAATGAAAAAATGCTGGCAGATCTGTTCCATCTCATATTTGTGTTGTCCATCTATTTTTACCCACAAATGATCTTGCTATAATCTAGTTTAATTGAGTCTCAGGCCAAATTCTCTGTGGGCTTATTTTTTTCCCTTAATTACATTTCACTATGTTTTTCGGATGATACTGTTTATAGTCTTTCGTATGTGTGTGTGTGTGTGTGTGTGTGTGTGTGTGTGTGTATTTTACCTCTACTTTGTAAATAGGCTTGTACTTTAAACCAACCTGGCCCTTGGCTGACATTTCTCCGCAAACAGGCTTGCATTCTAAAAACCTAACCTGGCCCTTGGCTGACATATTTCTCTGTTTGGCAAACAGACTAAATGTTTGCAGATTGAGGTATTTTGGGAATCCTTCCCTCCCTTTTCTATCACTCTGTCACCACTAAGATGGAAGGGAAAGGTGGTCACAGGAAGACTCATTGCCAATTTGTTTTTAGTCCATTTCATAGGTAACCACTAAAAGAAAGACATCCCCCTCCTACAGGCTATGCAAAGACAAAGAATTAAATGGGCACCCCTTTTACCTCTGAGATTCAATAATATAGTTTTGAAAGACTTCCGCTGCAGATAGTTGATATTTTGAAGCTTTGGTACCTCAGTTATCTGTAACATTCACTTAGGTGAAATTCCTCATTCTCTGGTGATGCCAGATAGAGGAGGTGTTTCTGTGTCTCATTTTCATAAGAATGACAATTACCAACAGAAACTAAATGAAGTGAAAGGAGAATTTATAGCTTGGGGTCAAAGATTTATAGCTTCTCTTCATAACTTAGCAAGGCTTAGTGACTGACAGGTACAGTCCAACTCCAGTGCTAGATTCAAAGACTTGCTAGTTTGGTTGAACCTACCAAAGCTTGTTATCTGCAAGCATTGCTTCTCAGAACTCATGGTTACCATTCCCCCCACCCCCCCTAGCTGAAGTGAGGCCTTTAAGTCATTTGTAGGTCTTTGGTAGAGGCTTAAGATCTTAGCTGGGAGGTGATACTCACACTGCTATCCTCTCAATGACAAAATCGTAACATCTCAGAAATGTGGGGGGAAATCAGCAACCATCTGGTCAAATCTGTCTGTGAAATCATATTCCCTCAATAATATACCTGAGAAGTGGCCAATGAATTCAAGTCAAAGGAGAATCCTAGCACCCCCCAAAGGAAACCCACTTCTCTTAAAGGCACCTCTAATCATTAGAATTCTTTATTCCTCCACCAAGCTTGAATTTGTCTCTTGGCAGTTTCCATCCATTTCTGCTGGTTCTTTTTTTCTAGAGCCAAATGGAAAAAGTCTAATCCCTCTTTTATACTCCAAATCCTTGAAGACAGTTATCATGCTTTCCCCCTTAAATCCTCTCTCATTGGTTAAATATACCCAATGTCTTCAACAGATAATCTCATTGTCCAAGACTCTTGACCATGCTAGTTACTTTCCTTTGGATACTTTCCGGATTACCAATGTCCTAACTAAAATACAGAAGGAGAAATGACCACAATACTCCAGATGTGGTCTGCTAGGAAAGAGTACAAAGTACTATCATCTCTTTCATCCTGGATGGCATTCCCTTCTTTGTTCAGCCATTTCAGTCTTGTCTGACCCTGAGGGTCATTTGGGGTTTTCTTGGCAAAGATACTGGGATGGTTTGCCATTTCCCTCTTCAGCTTATTTTATATATGAGTAAACTGAGGCATACAGGGTTAACTGATTTGTCTGGGTTCACACAGCTACTAAGTGTCTGATTTGAACTCGGATCTTTCTGACTCCAGGCCCCATGCTCTACCACTGTGCTATCCACCTCCTCTTTTCCCTAATATCTACAAAAGCCTGTGGAGTTCCAAACAAAGTTATACTGGTAAATGTTTAACAGCCAGCTCTCCAGAAGAAAAAGACAAATATGCAAATGATATACTTTTAAGTTTAATTTTCATTATATTTTCTCCATCATTTTCTTAAGTCTACACAATTAGCAAAACAAATCAAACCTTAATTCAAACCCTTTGCTGATTTCTAAATTATAAATATTCAACTTCATAATCAGACTTTATCCCTCCTCTCTCATCCTCATTGAAAAAGCAATATAAAATAGCTCAGAGAACAGTCTTTGCCTTAGGAATAGTGTTCAGCAATTCCACTGGTTAGTACTACTAATTATTTAGACCATTCACATTCTATATCCTGCCGGCTTTCTTTCTTTTCCCTTTTTTATTTGGCCCCATTATGCTTCAATAATTTCCTACCTACACCTTTTGCTTAGCTACCTCTCCTGCTCCAGCTCCTCCTGAACAGACTTACCCCTTGTCATCTATTGTCAGGGTGACAGTGGTCCTGACAGTTCATGTCATTCATTCACTGACTTAACTCCATCGTACTCTTGTCCTGTGACCCTCTTGGCAGGTTTCTCGTAGCACTCAGAGGCCCTGTTTCCATTTAAATTCATTTAACAAAATTAGGTCAAAGGAAAAACAGAATGAATTGAATAATTTTAATAGGATTTTCTGGCTAAGGCTAAAGATAATCCTTTCTGTTATCACCTGCCTCCAGCCCAGTTCTCTCCATGCTATTTCTGAAATTGTTCTATTTTCCTCAAAAACCAATCCCTCTTCCAGCAGTCTCAGCCAGAATACCTCCTTTAGGCTAGTATTCAAGTTTGTGAAGTGCTTGAAAAGCTAAATAGAAGAATTTATATTTGATCCTAGGAAAAAAATGGAGATTCTGGACTTTAATGAGTGTTGTAATGTGGTCATTTCTGACCTTAAGGGAATCACTTTGACTTTAGTCTGGGAGACGATTCAGAAACGATTGCAATAGTCTAGGTCAGAGGTGATGAAAGTCTGGATTAAGATGGTGTTGAGTGAGTAGAGGGAAGTAATTGGATTGAGAGATGTTGGAGGAACAGAAACATCAAGATTAAGCAATTAATTGGCTGTAGAATGAAGAAGAGAAATAAAGTAGAATGCCAAAGGATAAACCGGGGAGCCTGAAAGAATAGTGGTGCCTACAACAGAAATGATCAAAGCAAGCTTGTTTATTAAAGAACAAGCATTCCAGAGGGCATCGAAGGAGGAGTGAGAAGAGTTAGGGTAAGTTAGGTAAGATTGAAAAGGATAAGAATGAGAGGATGAGAGGTGGGGATTGGGGATAGTTTAAGTAAGAGTTGAACAAGTAGTGGGAGTTAGTTGATGAAAAATGATGCTCATAGTCTCCACAAGATAGTTTTATAGTACAAAAAGGCAGGAGCACTGGGTTTTGGTTACCAACTTCATATCTGGTCCACACTGGGTGGGTAAGGAAAGCAGTGCTGTAGGGCAAGTGGTGGTAGTTGTACTAGTGGAGAGAAGGGGATAGATGACAGTGATGTTGTGGAAGTAGAACCAACAAGAATTGGCAGCTGATTAGACATGAGAGATGTGGAAGACTGAGAAGTCCGAATGACTCCTGACATTGCAATTCTGGGTACCTGGATGGTTGTTGGTATCTGTGACATACACAGGGGGGTTTGGAAGAAGGGTAGGTTTGGGGGAGAGATAATGAGTTCTGTTTAATGTAATTACCCTACTCAATCAATTCCAGTGGTAACCTCTTACCTCTAGGATCGAAAATAAACTGTTTAGGTTTAAAAAACCCTTCACAACTTTAGCCCAAACTATCTTTCTGACTTCAATGGGCATTATCTTCTCTTCTGAACTCTGATTGTTTCCTCAATTAAAATATAATATCTTGTATGTGAGGATTGTTTCATTCTTTGTATTTTGATTCCCAGTACCTATAATGATGTCTGGCACATAGTAGTGGTTTAATAAATGCTTGTTGATTGGGTGCCTGCTTCAGACATGTTGACTTTGGGGAAGTGGGACATCCACTTGAAATGCCTATGTGATAAAGGATAGGACCCTTGGAGACAGGCTAGCATTGCATACATAGATTTGGGAGTCACTTACACATGGGTCATAATTGAACCTATGGGCTCTGCTGATGACATCAAGAGAGAGAACATAGAGACAGAAGATCCTTGGGGTGTACACACAGTTAGGGGGTGAGTGGTAGGTGATGATCCAGCAAATGAGACTTAGAAGGAGCAGCCTCACATAGGCAGTAGTGCTTGAGCTGAGTTCAGTAGGAGAGAAGAGGAAGAAGAGCATTCTAGGGATGGATTTTTAGAATAATATATATCACAAAGTAATATACAGTATAGCAAGCATCTACTTAACTGAATACAAGGACATTTAATGAAAGTTATGGTACCCAGTTTGGGTTCCACTCAACTGGATCAGCCATTCACAACTGAAATAACTCATTTTCTTATAAATGGTATTCTGAATCTCTCAGAATGCAAAGTGATCTTACTGACAGATCTGCTTATTGAAACTCTTTCAAATAAAATTTGAATTTTACGACTTGAATTTGCAAAATGCTGTTATTATTCTATTCCTCTGAGCTTTTAACTGAACAGTGTTTAAGAAGTATGATCATCACTGAGGGAAAAAGCAAATTTCCTCAGACAAAGGTGGAAAGAGTCCTTGGTAATGATCAGTAACAGAGGAACTCAGCAGCCTCTGCATAAATGGAAAAGCAACCTTGAAGCCATCTGAAGCTCCTGCCAGAGAAGAACTCATCACGATGCTTATCAGCCAGCACATTTTGAAAGGATAGCACTTAAATCCAAGGTGAATGCCCTCCAGACAAATGAGTGATCATCTGTTAATGAGAGAGACGTGAGAAGCAGTTCACAAAGGGTTACAGAGGTGAGAGAAGGACCCATAAAAGACAAAGTTTATAAGGGATAAAGGTAGCAATTTAGGATTTCCATCTGAATGTTTGAGTCTGATGGATGCTTTGTAAATTTGTCCTTTCTTTCTACTTAGTGACCTCTAAGAGATAAAGACAGAGATTGGTTGTCTTGGCAACTTGTTTTTGGTCTACAAGTCTTTTTTTACTTCTTTCACTAATTTATTTATCATTCATGTACCTATTTATCCACAGGTTTTTATTGGGCTTCCATTATATACAAGGCAATAAAAGTCATGATATGATTATCAAAAACATAGGTCCTTCCTCCCTGCTTAAGGTGGGGTTAAAGAAATGATACCTTCCCTAAAACTGTTACAGAAAGGGAGGGCTCAATGAAATTACATTAGCTGTCAGCTTTTGTGAGTCTATTCCTTTTCTTTTTCATTAATAGTATTTGTCAAGACAATTTTATAGCGTTCATTTTTATAAGATTTTGAGTATCAATTTTTTTCCCCTCTCTCCATCCCATCCCCTCTTCCTAAAATGGTAAGCAATTTGATTCATATGATATCATGTAAAACGTATTTCCATATTAGTCACAATTATGAAAGAAGAAACAATCAAAAGAAGAAAATGTAAAAATGGATAAAGTGAAAGAACATATCCTCTGATCTGCATTAGAGTCCATTAATTGTTTTTATTTTTTTAAATCTGGATGTGGATAGCATTTTCCTTCATGAGTCTGTTGAATTGGATCATTGTGTTGCTGAGAAGAGCTGTCATTCATAGCAGATCATCACACAATGTTGCTGATATTGTGTACAATGTTTTCCCAGTTCTGTTCACTTCACTTCACTTTGTATCAGTTTGAACAAATCTTTCCAAGTTTTTCTGAAATCTGCCTGTTCATCATTTCTTATTGTACAATAGTACTCCATTACATTCATACACCACAACTTGTTCAACCATTTCTCAATTGATGGGTATTCCCTCAATTTCCAATATTTTACCACCACAAAAAAGGGCTGCTATAAATATTTTTGCACATATATACATATAATTTTCTCTTTTTTATGATCTGTTTGGGATGCAGACCTAGCAGTGTTATTGTTGGATCAAAGGTATATGCAGTTTGGTTGCCCTGCGGGCATAGTTTCAAATTACTCTCCAGAATGGGTGGATAAGTTCACAACTCCACCAACAGTGCATTAATGTCCCAATTTCCACACATCCTCTCCAACATTTACCATCTTCCTTTTGTGTCATATTAACAAATCTGGTACTTCACAGTTGTTCTAATTTGAATTTCTTTAATCAAAAGTGATTTAGAACACTTCTTCATATGCCTAGAGTTAACTTTGATTTCTTCATCTGAAAGTTGTTCATATCGGGGAATGGCTTGGATTCTTATAAATTTGACTCTTCTATTTGTTTGAGAAATGAGGTCTTTATCAGAGACACCTGCTGTAAATATTGCTTCCTAGTTTTCTGCTTTCCTTCTAATGTTGGTTGCATTGGTTTTGTTTGAACAAAACCTTTTTAATTTATATAATCAAAATTATTATCTATTTTGCACTTCACAATGCTCTCTATATCTTGTTTGGTTATGAACCTGCAACTCATTTAACTTCTCTTTTAAGAATTTGTATGCTATACCACATGGTACATGTATATTTGGTACTGATATTCCTTTATTGTCTATGATATCTTTTAGCAAGATGTAGTTTCTTTCCTCATATCTTTTATTTAGGTCTATTTTTGCTTTGTCTGAGATCAGGATTGCTACCCCTGCTTTTTTTACTTCAACTTAAGTATAACAGATTCTGCTCCAACCCCTTACCTTTACTCTGTGTGTGTCTCTCTGCTTCAAGTGTATTTCTTGTAAACAACATATTGTAGTATTCTGGGTTTTGATCCACTCTGCCATTCACTTCCATTATATGGGAGAATTCATTTCATTCACATTTGCTCTTATGATTACAAACTGTGTATTTCCCTCCATCCTATTTTTCCTCCTGTTTTTCCTCTTTCTCCTTTAACCCTTTTCCTCCTCAACAGTGTTTTGCTCCTGTCTGCTGCCTCCCCAGGTCTACCCTCTCTTCTGTCAGTCCTCACCCTCATTTAATAAATTTCCTACCTTGCTCCTTCCCTGTTGGGGTAAGATAGATTTTTACATTCAACGGATTATATTATTCCGTCTTTGAGCAATACTGATGAAAGTAAGGTTCAAGTGATATCCATCACTGACCTTCCCATCTTTCCCTCCACTGTAATAGGTCTTTCATCTTTTCATGCAAAACAATTACCCCCTTTCTACCTCTCACTTCCTTCTGTCCCCAGTGTACTCCTTTTTTCTTATCCCTTTATTATTTTTTATGTCATTCCCTCAAATTCACCTTATGCTCATATCCTCTGTCTATACATATTCCTTCTAACTGTACATATTAGTGGTGTAGCTCTTTAAGAAATCATTTAAGTATCCTCTTCCCATGTAGTGATGTGAACCATTCAGATCCATTGAATCCTTCATGTTTTCTTTTCCCCTTTTACCATTTTAGATTTCTCTTTGACCTTGATATTGTAAACAATATTTTTTCTTAAAATTTGGTTTTCTCTTTAGACTAAAAGCTTGAAATCTTGAAATTCAAGCTTGAAAGTTTGAAGTCCTTTTATTTCATTGAATGACCAGTTTTTTCCCTTGAAGTATTATACTTAATTTTGCCAGGTAGGTGATTCTTGGTTGTAGTTCTAGCTCTTTTGCCTTCCAGAATATCATATTCCATGACCTCTGCTCCTTTAATATTGTAGCTGCTAAGTCCTGTGTAATCCTAATTGTGGCTCCTCAGTATTTGAATTGTTTCTTTCTGGTCACTTGCAGTATTTTTTCCTTGACCTTATAGTTCTGTAATTTCGCTATAGTGTTCCTTGGGGTTTTTATCTTGGCATTTCTTTCCTGAGGTGATTAGTGGATTCTTTCAATGATTATTTTGCCCTCTGGTTCTAGGATATAGGACAGTTTTCCTTGATAATTTCTTGAAAGATAATGTCCATTTTCAGATTCTGACAATTTCTGTCCTGGATCTATTTTCTATATCAATTGTTTTTCCAATGACTTATTTTATATTTTCTTCTACTTTTTCATTCTTTTAAATGTGTTTTATTGATTCTTGATGCCTCATAGAATCATTGGCTTCCATCTGCCCAATTCTAACTTTTAAAGGGTTGTTTTCCTCAGCTTTTGTTTTTTATTTTCCATTTGGCCAATTGTACTTTTTAAGGAGTTGTTTCCTTCAATGGATTTTTGTATCTCTTTTTCATTTGGCCAATTCTACTTTTTAAGCACTTGTTTTCTTTTTTTTAAGCTGTTGGCTCTATTTTCACAATTCTCTTTCAGCACTCTCCTTTCTTTTCTCAATTTTTCTTCTACCTTTCAGGATTTGTAAGCTCCATTTTACCCTCTCTTCCATGAGTTCCTTCTGAGTTTGAGACCACTTCCCATTTTCCTTTGGGGTTTTGCCTGTAGGTATTTTGACACTGTTGTCCTCTTCTGAGTTTATGTCTTGATCTTCCCTGTTACCATAATAACATTCTATGGTCAGATTCTTTTTTGTTGTTGTTTGCTCATCTTTTTTGACCTTTTTCTTTCTTTTAAATTTGAGCTTTGCTCCCAGGATGGGGCATTGCCTCAGGTTTCTTGTGTAAAGAGCTGTAGGCCCTTGGTGTTTACCTGGTGATGCACTGATGTTACCCTGAGGCCCATGGGGGACCCTTGTGTCTGGTGCTTCACTGAGGGAGTACGGTGGGGGGTGACTAGAGATGCTCAAGGCCATAGGGGTCTGAAAGCTTACCTAGGGCTGAGCTAGGGTTCTAGTGCTGGTGTCTGGTATGTGCTGAGGCTGCTGGGGTGTTTCTGCATTTCCCCAGGTGTACGCTGAATTACAAGGAGGTCTATCGGCTGGAGGTTGCGTATTTGCCTGGGCCTGTGCTGAAGTATATGCAGGGGTCTGGCACTAGCAGCTGCTTATTTGTCTATACCTTTTCTGAGAAAGGTAGAAGAGAAACAGTGAACTGTCTCTTGAAAGTCCCCCCAGAAATGTAATTTTAATTCATTCATTCAACAAGTTCTAGTGAGTTTCTACTAGGCCCTAATGAGAGTACAAAATGCATTACGGAATCATGGAAATTTAGAGGTGGGAGGACCCTCAGTGACTATTTATTCCAACTCAAACCAAAAAAACCTCATTATATCATACTAGACAAGCCGTCATCCAGTCTCTGCATGATAACCTCCAATGACAGGGAACTCCTCCCCCAATAAACTGCAAACTTCTTTAAATAAAAGAACTCTATAATTGTTGTCTTTATGTCTTCAGCACCTAGAGCAGTGCTGAGGACAGAGTAAGTACTTAATAAATGCTTGCTGATTAACTTTCTTATTTTCATTGATATCTTTTGTTCTTATGTGAGCTTCAGATACTTACTGCATGTGTAGCCTTGGGCAAGTCACTTAACCTTCTGTGTCACAGTTTCTCTTCATCTCTAAAATGAAGAAGTTGTACTCAAGGGCTTTTAACGTCCCTTCCAGAGGCAGCATCTCTTGATCCTATGACCAGTGTCAGTAATTTATATTTATTCTATTACTTGTCCTTGTTTCTAACTCCTACACGACATTAAAAATAATTTAGTTAATACCTTTTGTCTTTGAACCACCTACATTTCTCAGTGTATAGAGAATCATGCATTATGACAAAGGACAAAAGAAGGAAAGAAGGGGAAGGTTCAGCTCAGCACAAGTTAACACATCAAAAAAAAAAAGTCCAACATAATGGGAAATTGTATTTGTCTATCTAAGACGCAACTGGTCAATGAGTTCTTGGTTGAGACTCGTTATCACTAAAACGTCTTCTGTGTTTGTCTCTTTAGTTTCCTCTTTTTCTTCCTCATCAGAATAAGGTACATCAATGTTGTAAAATTTTGTTCTTCAGAACATCTTGACACTTTGAGGACAAATTATCCTACAGAATTTTTGGCCATGAATTCCCAGCAATCCTGTCTTTGAATCCTTAACTATTTCGTATCTGAAAAACAAAGTTGTGTTAACAAGGCTTTCTCCTCCTTAGCTATCACAGATTCTAAGGTTAAGTGGTTATTTCCTCTCTGGGTTTTCATTATTTGTACTTCAATAAACATCTTCTCCTTCTTGGTCAATATTAGGTATCTTTTTTAAAATTTAAATTTTATTTTTTTATATTTACATACATTTGTAAATAAATATATACATATAATATTGACATACAACTATATTTACATATTTATTATTTTCTCACCTTTTGAAGAATGTAATTATCATTAAGGCAAGTCAATAGTAATTCACTGCTGCTTTAACTGAAAATTCCAGCGTATTTTCAGAGAGTGGAAATTTCCTATAATTCTGTCTCTGTGACAGCTTTGTGATGAGTTCTCTATATGATCCATTTTTTTCTCCAGGGAGTCTAAAATAAACTTGTCCTTAGCGTTGTTTGTCCTTTGTTTTTGAAGAGGATCAGTGGGTGATGTCTTGACTTGCATCATGTCAAGTAAGGCAGAGTTGCACAATGTCATCAACCTTATTCTCTCTTCCAGAGTCATCAAAGTCTAATGTCAAGACATAAGAAAGGACAATTGGTGATGGCCCAGGATGTAGCAGATGACTTTGGTATCTTTGATATCTGACCAAGTTCTAAGTGCTCCATGGTGCTTGCTTCAGCCATCATCATAGCTGTGGGAACAAATTGTTCTCATTTGTCCATTCCACTGGGGAAGTCTTCACCTGCTTGTGGTTAACACTCCCCTGACTCACCAAGATGCTATGTAATAAACTAGTCACAATATCATTTGTTTTTCTCTGTTCTGATCATCACCTAAATACTCTCTGCCATGTTGGTATGGCCCTTTTCTCAAATTTTCTCAAGTATTATTCCTAATAAAGATTGCCATCTAATGGCCCTTTCATCTTATCTACACCCTTTAAATAAAGTCTGCTCTCTATAATCACTTTCCAGGCTTGAGTCACATTTCATCATGTCTCAGAAACGCTTGAGGGAAAATTTACTTCCTTGTAATAAAATCTCTACCTCACTATTTTGCCCATATTCTGACCTTTGCAAATAGACATTTGAGGTGACCCTTTTAAATTTCTGCCCTCATCTAGGATTTTATCTGCTAAGAAATGGTAACTCTCCACTAGTATTCTTCTTCCTATACTATACTTTTTATTCTGTATGGCTCATTTACATGGGTAGTTTTCTCCTTCCCTCTCCATTTTTCTTTAAGAAGCCCTCTTGTTCAAATTAACAAACCCAAAGACAAATCAATTGTTTTATTAGCACTATAATATGCATTTTATCCCTAACCAAGAGACTATCCTAAGCTATGAGCCAGAAAAACAAATCCCACTCTCAGATATCATTTGCTTAACCAGTGAATGGTGTTCGGTTCTCAAGTTCATGTTTCTTTTATGAAAAACCTATATTTAATTAGTAACAATTGATGAAGCCACCATCTGTGTCCTAATGTCTTCATATTCTTGACCAGGATTTTATAATCCTTGGCCATGCCTTCTAGTTTCCTTCTAGCAGTGAAATTGCTAGATGTGGACCTTAAGTGGCAATGTGAAGTAGATAGAGCTAGCTGGTCTTGAAGTCAAGAAGACCTATGTTCAAATCCTGTCTTGAATTCTAGCTGAGTGACCAAAGGCAAGTCACTTAACTTCTCTTGGTCTCAGTCCCTCTGCTGTGAAATGAAAGTGTTTGACTATATGGCCACTAACATCCCTTCTAGTTCTGAAATAATGATTCTGATTCTATGAGCTAATTTTAAAAAGCCACTTAAGGAAACAACAAACAAAATCTAAGAATAATTCAATGAGCCATAGGAAATTCTGAAGGGATGGCAAAGTTTAAGAAATGTCAGAATCAGGTGGGGTCAGTCAGAGAAGGATTGATAAATAGATACCTTTTGCATGATCCTTTGGAGAAGGTAATGGGTAGAGCTAGGTAAAGAGGAGTGGGGGAGAGAGAGGGGAAGAGGAGGGGAGAAGAGAGAGGAGAAGAGAGGGAGACAAGGAGGGAGAGAAACAAGGAGGGAGAGAAGGAGGAAAAGGGAGAGGGAGAGGGAGAGGGAGAGAGAGAGAGAGAGAGGTGAGGGAGGGAGAGAAGGAGAGAGACCGATCAAGTTGGAGAAGTGAGATGATTTCCTGACATGCTGCTGGTAATTCAGATTTGAAATTGTAATGCATAATAAATGTTGCAAGGATAAACTATAAATAGATTATAGGAACACAAGTTGTATTTATATATAGCGAGAAGCTCATGCACATAATTTGCATATTGTCAAAGAAGATCTGCTCATTCCAGAGAAGTGTTTGATTTTTACTTAAAAGCAATTAACTTGATATAAAAACTTTTTTAAGGAAGTAATTTTTTAATTAAGTGAATGAAACAGTCTCACTATTTCTTTAAATTAGTGAAAGGTATTTTATTAATATAATTAACATATGTTTCATTAATGTGCCTAAAGTTTTCAAAAAATTAACACCTTTTTAAGTTCATTACTTTTATCTCAATGAGATTTTTTTGTCCTTGAATGAATGTCTGCCTTGTTCTTCAGAGGGTCTTTTGTGTCAGTTTGCACATATGCCAGTCCCTTTGCAAATAGACAGATTTCTGCATGTAGGTTTATGTAAATAAAAATTTACAAACCAGATTTTGGACATATGCAAATAATATCAATTATTAAATTTAAAAAACCTTCAATCATAATTCTACTGAATTTGTTTATTAGTTAAAAAGAAAAAAAAGCCTGTGCTCTTCTGAGATCTGTTCACTTTAGATGAATCTGAGAACCTTCTAGAAAAAGAAAAATAATAAGAACAATGAACACATTGCCTCAGACTCAGGAAGATCTAGGTTCAAATACACTTAAATCACACTGGCTTTCTAGGCTTCTCTCTAAATCTAAGACTATAAGCTGCAGGGGCAGCTCGGTGGTACAGTGGATAGAGCACCAGTGCAGGAGTCAGGAGGACGAGTTCAAATCTTACCTCAGACACTTGACACTCACTATCTATGTGACCTTGGGCAAGTCACTTAATTCTAATTGCCTCATCCTGGCTCATTTGTAGTCATCCCGATGAATATGTGGTCACTGGATTCAGATGGCTCTGGAGGAGAAGTGAGGCTGGTGACTTGCACAGCCTTCTCTCAAAACAAAGTCAAGTGCATGTCATGTCATTATTTCTCTGATGGCATGGTCCTCTTTGGCAATGAAGGACAAACACACACAAGACTATAAGCTGCAGAACAGTTATTGATCTATCTTGGTAGAGGGAGTTTGCTCACCAGTAGCTTTCTTCATCAAGGAAATCATAGTCTAGACCAAAAATAGTAGCTAACATGTATATGCTTCCAGGCCTTCTTCTTCAGGTGCTCTTCCTGTTCCCCTCCCCCACTTCAGAGCATTCTTAGTCACCATTTCTGATGGCCAAGTGGAAGCTTGGAGGTAAGAAAGATAAATATACCACTGTTTGCTGGATTGAATTCCCTAATTGGCTAAGTCAAAATTTCATGGATATATAGAAAGGGATGACCCACCCTCCTCAAATTGCTCTTTTCCTTCTGGTTTCGAAGTGTGAAAGCTATTCTCTAAAATATCAGAAGGGTTAAGGGGAAAAGTGTCTTTACACCCACAAGTATATGACACATGAACATATGTCCTGCTTAGGCAAGCCTGAGAAAAGGCTACATCCTTTCTGTAAGAATACTCTTTTTTAGTTCAAGGTCCTATGAGAATAAGTCAGAAAAGCAGCAACTCCCACTGGCAAAGTGGAACAAGTGATATCCCCTGGAGTGGCAGTAGCTGGGGTAGCAGAAGGAAGGGTATGGATTGGGCAGTCTGACCATTGCCAAGAGAGAGCGTCCAAGCAATAGTGTGAATAGGCTGGTACCCAAGGAAGAGTCAGCTTGGACAGTACTCAGCAAAAGTAAAATGCAAAATAAATAATTAACAGCCTTGCAAAAATGGTTTCATATCCCAAGGAGGTTTGAATTAGCTAACCAAATGATTACACTAGCAATAGTTACTAAATGTAACTATCTAATTATTCTAATCATTCTGTAATACCGGCTTTGATTCTTTCATGCTAAATTTTTTCTTTTCTGGGATGGGAATAATAGACTTGTTCAATACTTGATTTGTAATTGTACATTCAATATATATATATATATATTTTTTGTTATTCCCTCTTTTTTGAGGTAAAACTAGGCTTGAACCAAAAGTAGTGTTACTCTTATTAGCCATGTGAGGTGGAGATGACGAGACCATCAGTATGAAAAATGGAGAACCTATTTCCCCTAACGAGAAATAAATCTTTCCCAAGAATGAAGCTGATGTATAATTCCATCCCTGGAAGATCAGGAAGGAGTAGGTAGTGTGAGATGCATCATTGATTGCCTCTAATCCATGAGCTAGACATGAGGGTTTCCACTTGATCATCCAGAGAAGGATCCTCAAATTTCTTTCCTCCAGTGTACCCACAGAGGTCCAGTTGGGGCAGCTAGGTGGTACAGCAGATAGAGCACCAGTGCAGGAATCAGGAGGACCTGAGTTCAAATCTCACCTCAGGCACTTGACACTCACTAGCTGTGTGACCTTGGGCAAGTCACTTAACTTCAATTGCCTCATCCTGGGTCATCTCCAGTCATCCTGATGAATATCTGGTCACTGGATTCAGATGGCTCTGGAGGAGAAGTGAGGCTGTTGACCTTACACAGCCCTCTCTCATTCAAAACAGAGTCAAGTGCAAGTCATGTCATTAGTTCTATGATGGCATGATCTTCTTTGGCAACGAAGGACGAACACACACGCAGAGGTCCAGTTGGGCAACCAATTAAGAGCTTATACCAGCAATGGATCATACATGGCTGGAATCTAGTTGTCCTTCCCCTTTCCCTCTCTCCACCAGACTTGCACATGGATATAAGTATGCTCCAAAGAGGGGAGGTGTAGGACAGCTGAAGAGCACTTGCTACATAAATATTACTTCAGAGTTTTAAAAGTACTTTCCATATAACTACCCTGTGAAGTAGGTAGAGCAAGGATGTTTATCTCCATTTTTCAGATAGGGAATCAGGATTGAGAGAGGTTAAATGATTTGCAGGAAATGTATTTCTTGCTTTGTTCCCTTCTTGCCTTTGCTCTGCTTTCTAAAACTGAGTACCTCACTGCCCTCTCTCTAACAGTCTCGGTCAAGACCTCCTCTCATCCACAAGTCTTGCCCAATCTACTCCATTGGTCTGACCTTTTCTCTTACTTTTCTATTTACTTGATGCTGTGCTCAGCAGTTACCAACTGCTCATCATGCAAGGGAACCGGCTATGCTTCAGAACTGGGAACCTAGAGGAGAAACATCATGATTCAGGAGGAAAGAGAAGTCCTTCCTGTAGCATCAGCTGGAGTGGGAGTCAGGCAGTTAGTCCAAGCTAATGCACAGTACGAGGCAGACAGGAAGAGAGAATGGTGAAGAATAAGGATAAGCCAGGGTTAGAAAAGCCAGAGAAGCAAAGGGAAGGTGGGAGCTATGCCTGTTTAAGAAATGTCGCTTGGCCTTTCCCTAAACAGAACATAGTCAAAGTGGACAGAGAGCCTATAGAACTTAGAGGTTCAAGAAGACAGGTTCAATCCTTGCCTCTGACACACACAGCCTGTCATGCTGGGCACATTGCTGAACCCCTCAGCGCCCCCAAGGCAACACTCAGGCAACAGAGTGCAGAACAATTGCAGATTTGCTTTGGCGGAGGGGAGGGGAAGGAATAAGCATTTATATTTATATATTATAAATATGTTATATATTTACTGTGTGCTAGGCACCATGCTAAGTGCTTTACAAATGTTATCTCATTTGATCCTCACAACCACCCTGGGAGGGAGGGGCTGTTATTATACCCACTTTACAGGTGAGGAAACTGAGGTGATCAGAGGTGGAGTGACTTGTCCAGGGTCACACAACTAGCAAGTGACTGAGGTCAAACTTGAATTCAGTTCTTCCGGACTCCAGGCTTAGTACTGTGTCAACTGGCTGCCTACAGGTAGGTCAAGGGGGATTTCCTCACCAACAGTTAACCCAAACAATGAAATCACGGGTCTGGCTAATAAACAAACAATGGGGGGCGGGGGGAGAGGGAGAGAGGGAGACAGGAAGAGAGGGAGAGAGGAGGAGAGAGAAGGAAAGGAAGAAGGGGAGAGGGAGAGGGAGAGGGAAGTTCCTTTATGGAAAATTAGTGACATGCATCATAGGTTCAAGACCTTTGATACTGTCATATTTGAGAGATAAAAAAGTTGATCAGAAAATATTGTGGAAGATATAGTTGCCCACAGTTCAAATAATGATAATAATAATTATTGCTGTTATTAAAAGCAGCTCAAATAGACTCATCTTTGTAGAAACACAAGCAGAATATATCATCTTTTTAGAAAAATTACAAAGAATGAGTAGGATAATCAAGTTTATTTCTAATCAAATTTGAAATCAAATGTATTCACTAGAATTTATTATGAAGTTTCAATCATGTGTTATTGGAGTGTTGTGATATAGTTTTACATGATGTCTCTAAAATTTTGTTCAGAGAGGGATGACTCCCTATGAACAAATTTTAAATTTGTAGATATCACAAAGTAATGTTTTGGGATGATTTTTTTAAAAAACCTACACAATAAATATTTTATAGGGGAATATATATGAGAATCTGATCATACCTACACACCTTTTTTCCAGAACTGTGCCTAAATATTTATATTATTGGCTCTATAATTAGGACAATTCCTCTGCAATTTCTGGGAGGGAACAAATGACATGATGATTATTTATGCTGAAAGGTAATATGGAGATGCAATATTTAGCTGGTGCACTTTAGAAGAAAGAAGTAAAGTGATATTGTAAAGTGATGATAAAGCAGTCTACAGACTCCTATCCCTCTGATTTGGGGGAGCATTAGCTTATTAGCAATGAGAAGGCACCTGGGCTTCTTCAAGTCTTGAGAAAAGGTATAGCCACAGATGTCTGGGTATACTGGGGAATTTTTCCTTGCATGGGCATTTTTAATTTTAGTATGCCTCTGACCTATTGATCCATGGGAATTCATCTGGGTGATAGAACTGCTTTACTATGTCTCTTTCTCCCTTTCCCAGGCATCTTCTCAGATATGTGGTTGTACTCATCATGTCTAGGAAATCTTTCATTATAGAAGTGAGTCTATGATGACACTGTAATTTATGTAGAGCCCAAGCGGCGTCCAAGAAAGGTGATTATCTCAAAATGCCTGCCACCTCAGGAGATATTTCTTGAAGTCCCAGAGAGTTAGCCAGCCAACTAGTATCTATTAAGTGTCTACTCTGTGCCCAGCATTGTATTAAGCACTGAAGATATAAAGAAAGGAAAAAACAGTCCCTGCTCTCAAGGAGGTTACTCACATTCTATAGGGGGAGACAACATGCAAACGACTACATATGATAGATTAGATAGATAGATAGATAGATGGATAGATAGATAGATGGATAGATGGATGGGAGAGATAGTTATATATACATATAGTTACATATACTATATGTATATAGTATATATACTATATGTATATATAGTATATAGATAGATAGATGGATAGATAGATAGATGGATAGATGGATGGGAGAGATAGTTATATATACATATAGTTACATATACTATATGTATATAGTATATATACTATATGTATATATAGTATATATACTCTATATGTACTAGATAGTTATATATACTATATACACTATATAGTTATATAGTATATATAGTATATATAACTATATATTTATATTTATGTATGTATGCATATACATTTTATATACACACACATATATGTATATGTATGTGCATCCATATAGCTATAGATGTAACCTAGGTTAAGAGAGATTAGGAAAGGTTTCTTGAAGAAGGATTTTGGTGAGGACTTGAAGAAAAAGAAGCAAAGAGGAAAGATGAGGAGGGAAATAATTCTAGACATGAGAATATCCTGGACTCAGGAGATAGAAAGCCCGCTGTGAAAAGCAGCAGGAAGGTCAGTGTTACTGGACTGCAGAGTAACTGGAAATGGAAGAGGAATCAAGATGGTGGGGTAGTAGGAAGCCATACAGTTGAACTCCCCTCCACAAAATAACTCCAAGGAGATCTAGAAAATGTCGATAGGAAATTCAGGAAAAGTTACCGTGAGTTATTTGTGCTGTCCAGCACAGCATAGAGAGATAGAAAAGTCTGCAGACACTAGGGACAGGTCAGGCCAGGAACATACTACATAAGGAGAATTTCAAGGCCCAGGGAAAGGATATACGCTAGGGCAAAAGGTGGTCTCAGACCCATAGTGGGGCACCACTAGACCCAAACTGGGGTATTGTGATAGGGACAAATGTGATCTGGTGACTTTGTTACCCGCTGTCCAATACCAGGTTGCAGATACAAAAGCAGATAGTGTTCCTGTTCTGTGTCTGAGAGGTCTTGGACTGTGAACTGAGAAAGGAGGATGTTCAGAAGTAAAAAGTAATGGTGTGGCTCAGATCCCAGGCACAGAGCAGGGTCTCAGTTCCTACATCTAACCCAGATTGTAGAGGAATAACTAGGGCAAGAATCCCAGACCAAAAGGAGAGCCTAAAATTCTTACATTCTGAAAATGAAAAGTAAAACTTTTTAGTTGGTTGACAGAGGCTGAGTCCAACAGCAATCTATTGTTGCTCAAACAGAAACCCAGATCAGGAACCTGCAGAGTTCAAACCAGGAGGATGACCTGAATTACCCTGAATTAGACACTTTGGGAATAGTGAAAGCTTGCAGGTACCCAACCTGTCCCTGAGAACCTGTATAACACAACACTCAACACCTCCAGGAGAGCAGCAACAGGACCAGCCCAGATCTGCCCTCCAGAAATGCAGCAGAGCCTAATCCTAGTATCAGGTTTGAAATAGGCTAAAGAATGAGCAGGCAAAAAAAAAAAATTCCATCATAAAGAATTTTTATGTTGGCAGGGAAGCTCAAATAACAAACCCAGAAGAAGAGAATGACTCCAAAATATTTATAAGCAAAACCTCAGAGGACAGTACAATTTGGGCACAAGCTCAACCAGAATTCCTAGAAGAAATGAAGAGGTTTTGTTGGGTTTTTCAAACAGATTTTAAAATATTTTTATAAATGAAAGGACAGATAGGTGGCACAGTGGATAGAGTACAAGCCCTGTGATCAGGAGGACCTGAGTTCATATCCAACCTCAGACACTTGACACTTAGGAGCTATGTGTCCCTGGACAAGTCACCTTAACCCTGAGTGTCTTGCAAAGTAAAAAAAAAAAAAAAGAGTTTAAAATGTTTTTATGAATGGAATGAGAGCGCTTGAGGGAAAAAAAATGGAAAAGAAATAAGAGCTATACAAGAAAGACTTAGAAAGAGAATCAGTAGCTTGTCCCAAGAGATACAAAACCTTGCCCAAATAACAAACTCCCTAAAAATTAGAATGGGTGAAATAGAATCCATTGACTATATACAACAATAGGAAATATTAAAACAAAGTGAAAAATAACATAAAATGCAAGCTATCATAGCAAAAACAATAGCTTTAGAAAGGAAATTGAGGAGAAAAAAATTTAAGTCATTAGATTATCTGAACACCATGAATTTTGAAAAAAAAGATCCTAGACATGATATTTCAAGAAATCTTCAAAGAAAATCTCCCAGATTTCTTATAACCAGAAGACAAAGTAGAAATAGAAGGAATCTACCAGATTTCTAGAAGAAACTCTAAAATGAAAACTCCCAGAAACATCCTAGTCAAAATTCCAAGTTTCCAATCCAAAGAAAAGTACTACAAGTAGTTAGAAAAATAAAAGTCACTGAGAAGCCAGTCAGGATTGCACGTGATTTAGCAGTCGCCACTATAAAGAAGCAGAGTACTTGGAATCTGATATGTGAGAAAGCAAAGAATAAAGGTTTCAAGACAAGAATGATGTGAAGGGGAGTCGAGGGAAAATGGGACTTCAATAAATTAGAAGATTCTCAAGCACTCCTGATGAAAACACCCCAACTGTGTAGAAACTTTGACATAAGAGGGAACACAAGAGAGAGAGAAGCATAAAATGGTCAACATGAAGGACCATGAAGGCTTGAAGGGGTGGGGCACAGCATAAAAGACCTTTCAACACCAGCCAAACGAAATAACCACGATTTACCTACTTAGCTGAGTCATGGACAGAGACTTCTTCACTATCACACTCCCTTTGTTGTCTAGGCTGTTTGTTGTTGTCTGTCCTTAGTTCTTAAAGAGGGCTGATGATATCAGGAGGGTGATGTTTGTTTTGACTTGCAAGTAAATTGGATTTAAATGAGGCAGAGCTGGGCAAAGTCAGCAGTCCCACTACCTCCTCCAAAGTCATCTGTCTAGTGGCAAGACATAGGTCAGAATGACTGGCAGTGGCCCCGTCTGATCTATTAGCTTCAGTGCTTTTGATCATAAGATCCTGGAAGAGTTCTGCCTTCCCACATGCGGTGTGTGCTGCAGCCTGGTTAGTTAGCTATGGGCATATTTTCTATAATTCAAAGATTGATGCTGATATGACTATCAAGAACTGTCCTTCCATCCAGCCAGTATGGGAGACAACGTCATGAACACAGAGTGTATTAAAAGTTGGAGAGGGTTATGCCTGCATACCATTTGATGTAAGGAAAAACTTTCTAACAAGTGGGACCCTCCACAAGCGGAATGAGTTTCCTCTGGAAGTAGTGGGCTACCCCTAAATTGGAAACTTTTGAGCAAAGGCCGGATGGGTATGGATATTGTAGAGGAGATTTTTGTTGAAGAGCGAATTGGATTAGATGACCTCAGAGTTCCCTTCCTTCTTTGAGATTCCTCAAGATAACCACTCATCTCCTCTGAGATGGCAATTGGAATTAGAGTAAAAAGCTATCTGAGGAACAAACAGGAAAATAATTTGCTTGGATTTCTGAGCCTGTTTGTCTATTTTTTATAAGTGCGGTTACAGACGGGTTTGTCTCATAAGCCTCTGCACTTCGAACCATGTATGTTGCTTCAAGAGATGAATTCACCTAAATAAGAGTCTTCATAGGCTGTTTTTCTCTTCAAAGAAAACACTGAGAGCTGCCCAAAGAACTCCTTTCTTTTGCCCATTCACAATAGGAAGAGTCTTCAGTGCTGCACAAATAAGAATTCGAGAAATAGGAACTGACAAACCTATTGGCACTTTCTTATATCTTATTAGGATGCAGAATCTTGTGTGTAATCAACCAGCAAATGTTTATTAAACACCTCTTATGTGCCAGGTCCTGTGCTGGCTCTGGGCATACAAAGACGAAAATTAAATGGTGCCTGCTCTCAAGGAACTTGCATTTTACTGGAAGAAAACACATGTGAACATATAAGATGAAAAATAAATACAAAGTAAATGGAAGATGATGGGGAGGTGGTGACTAAGGAGAGGGTGAGCATTAACAGTTAGGGGATAGGTAAGGTCTCATAGAGGAGGTGGCATCTGAGCTGAGCTATGAAGGAAAGGAGGGATTCTAGGAGTCCAGGTAAGGAGTGAATGACAGAACATATCAATGAGTGAAAAAGTATCTATTTAGTTTTTACTATGTGCAAAGCACTAGAGATAAAAATAGAAAAGTAAGACAGTCCTTGCTCTGAAGGGACTCCCATTCTATTGGAAGATACAATACTTAGGGAGAGTGCTCAGGTTAAAGGGAAAGGTCCCATGGTCCACAGGAAGCAGTGGCAAAGCATATAGTAATGCTCTTCTTTGATATAAGGCAGCTGGGTGGTGCAGTGGATAGAGCACCAGTGCAGGAGTCAGGAGGACCTGAGTTCAAATCTCACCTCAGACACTTGACACTTACTAGCTGTGTGACCTTGGGCAAGTCAGTTAACCCCAATTGCCTCATCCTGGGTCATCTCCAGTCATCCTGAGGAATGTCTGGTCACTGGATTCAGATGGCTCTGGAGGAGAGGTGAGACTGGTGACCTGCATAGCCCTCCCTCACTCAAAACAAAGTCAAGTGCAAGTCATGTCATCATTTCTCTGATGGCATGGTCTTCTTCGGCAACAAAGGATGAACATACATCTTTAATATAATTTCTACTGATAGAAATCATATAATTTTCTGATATCGAACCATCTGGCAATGCCAAAAGGACTTTGGTGGCAAGAAATTTCCTTTCTGGGTCCTCTAGCCCTAAATCTATTATTCCATGACTGACTCTGTATTGTTTCAGAAGTAGAAGTGAGGACCAGTGAATAGAAACCTTAAGGACATGAATTTCACCTTAATATTGATAAAGAGAGAAAAATTGTCTAAGAGTAAAAGGATATGCTTTGAGAGAAAACACTAGCCTTCATCACTATTCAACTGAATACAATTCAATAAACATTTATTACTCATCTACCAGGGAGCCAAATGGTTCCATGAATAGAGTGCCAGATCTGGAGTCAGGAACACTCATCCTTGACTTCAGACACTTACTAGCTATATGATCTTGGGCAAGTCATTTAATCCTGTTTGCCTCAGTTTCTTCATCTGTCAAATGAGCTAGAGAGGGAAATGTCAAATCACTCCAGTATCTTTTGCCAAGAAAACCCAAGTAGGGTCAAGAACAGTTGGACACAAGTGAAAAATGACTGAACTCAAAGTATATACTATATGCTAGGCACTGTGCTAAGTATTGGGGATACAAGAAAGAGCAAAAGACAGTCCCAGTTCTATAAGTATTTAAACAAAAACTGAATAACCATCTTCAGGAATGCATAAAGGAGACTCATTCTCATTAAGTTAGTCTAGGTGATCTTCAAGAACTCTCCAAAGTCTAAGATGCAATGATATTGAATATATATATGATGGGTTGTAAGGGGTTGTGTTTTCTTGCTAGTCTCACTGTGGTGGCCAGTTCTAGAAAGTGCCCCAGCAAAGACTTACATGAACTGATGCTGAGTGAAGGGAGCAGAACCAGGAGAGCAATGTACATAGTAACAACCACATTGTGTGATGACTGACTTTGATAGACTTAGCGCTTCTCAGCAATGCAGGGATCTAAGGCAACTCCAAAAGACTCACGATGGAAAATGCTGTCCATATCCAGAAAACGAACTATGGAGTCTGAATGCCAATGGAAGCATGCTATTTACTCTCTCTGCTCTTTTATTTCTTCTTTCTCATGTTTCCTCTCATGGTTAACAACATGACTAATGTGAAAATATGTTTAATATAAATGTTTAAATAGATCTGATATCAGATTGCAGGCCCTCTTGGGGAGGTGGAGGAGAGGGAGAGGGAAAAATTTAGAACTCAAAATCTTATGAAGGTGAATGTTGAAAATTAAAAATTAATTAATTTTTAAAAAGACAAAAAAGAAAAGAAAGTGTCCCAGCTATATGCCTAGGACTAAAATACTCATTTAATTCCCACATGCTGCTGCAAAGTATTCAAAAAGCTTCCAACTGGGATATGTTTGAATCATAGATCTAGAAATACACCATGCTGTTTTCCATTAACAGCATCCCTATTCTTGGACACAGTGAGTGTTAGTTACCATTGAGTATTTCGAACAGTTTTTCATACAGTATTAGCAAAGGACTTTTCCATAGGATCATGGATTTATATCTAGAAGTCACTGAGTCCAGCTTCCTCCCTTCCCTGCCCCCACGCCATTTTACAGAAGAAAACAAAGTACAGATTTTGACTTTCTAAAGGTCTTGCAACTAATAAGTTTCTGAGGTGGAATTTGAACTCAGGACTTCGTGGCTCCAAAGGCCAGAACTTTGTCCACTAATATGCTACTTCTAGGACAATATCATATTTATCTGTCTTTCTTCACACTTCTTTTACTAAGAACATACTATTCATATCTTAAAAATAGAAGAAATGCAGACCTTCATAGTAATTTATAATCACTCAACACTGAGCAAAGACCCTGCCAGTCCTCCCTGAAGTGGATCATTCCCTCAATTGCTTCTCAGTGAACTTAATTAAAAATCATGGATAAAAGTACTGCTGTTTTTAAATCCTGCCTTTCTTTTCCATGCTATTGAATAGACTAAAGCAATAATTGTATTTTTTTTTCTAAAAAATAATCATGATCCTTTGCAAAATACTACCTTGGGCTCTAATTACCTAGTCTTTGTTTCCTAAGCTTCAAAAAGATATTTTCAGTTTATTAGCAAGGCTTTAACAAATCCATGTTAAATAAGGTGTTTTAAGGGAGCAGTAAACTCTTGATCATTTCCAACTAATCCTTTAACTGAGTCTGTAGAAGTGAGGAAGGGGTGGGCACAAGGATGGCTGCTAATCAGAGAGAGAGGCTTAAAGGAATGAATATTTTTAATACAAAGTAGACTACATGTATCCTTCCATCTATCATCTTAGAATTGCTCAATGGGCAGGGATGCACAAAGCCATTATGAGATGTGTGTGTGTGTGTGTGTGTGTGTGTGTGTGTGTGTGTGTGTGTGTGTACACACCTTATACTGGTGAAATTTGCCAGTTTACTCAGTTCCCCCTGAATCTCACTCACCCACCCAAAAAGACAATGTTACTGTACCTCCAACACAGGCAAACCTGGTCATGTCATATTTACCATCTGTTGTTGACAAGCTCAGCAGGATGATTTTTCTTCCCAAGAAAGCTGAAGGAGGCTGGTTTTCTAAGGAAAAGTTGAAATATTTTTTTAATCTGACATTTGATTGACCCCACTGTATTTCAGGAAAATCTGCTCTAGACCAAGCAAATAGAAGTTGAAAGAGAAGGGAGGTCTGGGCCACATTCTTAACTTTATCTATTGATAGGAATTACAATTAATAGCATCTAAAATACCATAGGCAATCTTCCCTTTGAAACTCAGATGTGGCACTTACTTGTTAGTGACATTTTGTGGATTACACTTTTTTTTTCATTATGCTTATTGGAATATCAGAGGTTCAAGGTTACCCCAGCTAAATTTGCATCAGAAAGTTTTCAAAGGATTTATATCTTATTGAAATCCCTGCGCTGATATAGATAGCAGCCTCAATTTTTTCATCTGGAGATGAGGAAATTCATGGGTAAAACAGGAATAATAACTCACAGGATCCAACAAGATAATACATACGAAGCTCTTTTCAAACCTGAAAGAACGATTTAAACGATTAATAGTAGCACAGCCGAGGCACCTAAGTGGAACAGTGGAAAGAGCCATGTGCTTGGAGTCAGGAAGACTCATTGTGAATTCAAATCTGGCCTCATACTGACTAGCTGTGTGACCCTGGGCAAGTCACTTAACCCTGTTTGCCTCAGTTTCCTCATCTGTCAGATGAGCTGGAGATGGAAAAGGCACACCACTTTAGTATCCCTGCCAAGAAAACCCCAAATTAGGTCATAAAGAGTGAAATACAAATGCAATGACTGAACAACAAAACAATATGGTACCTCTTTCCATCTCACTAGATGATCCTTATGAGCCCCAAGCTCATATTCTATTAGTAGAGTTCTTACATTTTTTTCTTTTTATTGTTATCATGAACTTGACAAA
The DNA here is from genome assembly GCA_023548195.1 of Bettongia penicillata ogilbyi. Taxonomy (NCBI): domain Eukaryota; kingdom Metazoa; phylum Chordata; class Mammalia; order Diprotodontia; family Potoroidae; genus Bettongia; species Bettongia penicillata. The sequence continues at coordinate 410,876 of JAJHZJ010000418.1, read as the reverse complement.
CATTGATAATCACCAACATTTCCCTGTACAAAGATTTTGACTATCATACTGCTTTGTATAGGGCCAGTTCCAATGTTTTCCTGTATCTTTGGCAAAATATCAGTTTATGATTCACTCTAGTTGGATTAGTATCAATTTTACACATTTTAGTTATCTTTAGTGAAATTATTTTACATGTGAATTATTACAAACAAACAGACAATAAAATCTAAATAGAAATCATTATCTGAGAAATCTAAAACTTTGATCCCAAAATTTGGCTCTAATCCCAGATCTCTTTGAATTATGGGTAGAATAATGGATTTTTGAGCATGGTATCAGTTTGGCTCCAGATGCTCAAAGTTGTGTGACAAGTTTCTGGTGATGGAGTTGGTAATAGACAGTTCATAATCTCTTTATCTGATGTAACTACACCAGAGTAAATATATTATCAACTGAGCTCAAACCTCATGAGTTCAAATAAGAAAGTGTGATAAGACTCCCAATCTAGGATACCAGGGCAAGGCAATACAGATAAATGTCTGTTGCATTTGCTATGACAAAAAACTGAATAGAAACTTTGTCTCCATAGCACAATTCCATCACTGATGGGTATAACACTATTGTTCTAAATGGATATGAATTAGTGTAGTCTAGTGGCTAGAGCTCTGAACTTGGAACCAGAAAGCCAAGAGTCATCCTTGGAGTCTAGGTGTCTCCATAGCACAGTTCTATCACTGATGGGTGTAACACTACTGTTCTATATGGAAATGAGTCAGTGTGGTCTAGTGGCTAGAGCTCTGAACTTGGAACCAGAAAGTCAAGAGTCATCCTTGGAGCCTGGGCCTGGATGCAAAGACTTCCTGAGACACTTACTAGCTGTGTGACCTTGAGGAAATCTCAACTTCTCTTGACTTTAGCAATCTCAGCTGTAAAAAGAGAGATTGGCTTTGACCTCTAAGATCTTTTCTATCTTTAAACCTATGATTCTGGGATACAATGAGGCTCCTGCATTTTGAACGTGAGATTAGTCTAAAGGAACATACCTTGAAGATCCTTGACCTCGGCCATCCTCCTGTTACACGAATCTCTTTCATAATATTACCAAAGGAGCCACCATGCTCTATAAGCAAAGTAGAATTGCATCAGATCAAAAGAAACATGAGATGTGAAAAGTTAGAGAATCCTCCCCAAATGGAATATTTGCATCTGACATGTGTTAGAGCATTGCAAGCTCATACTGGTCTGCTCAGCCACAGTCAGACACACCGTAATATGACTCTAAGGTAGTGATTTCATTCTGTTCTTCTCTAAGAATGAAGGAAAACAATCATACAGATTCACCCTCTGATTTAAGGCTTCCAGGAAAAAATTATCATGGAGAGGGGGCCCATTTTCCTCATTACTCCCAACAATAGCCGTTGATCAAGTGCCACCAACAGTCAAATAGAAACAGCCCTGGGAGGGAAAATCATTCCCCTCACAGCTATTAACTGGGGAAGCAACTTCTGTAGAGAAGGGGTCAGTTATCCACAGTAACTGTCAACCAATTTCCACATCCTGGGGAGGCAAGCCAGTCTACTCAAGCAGCAAGGCACCCTAAGGAGAGCCTGGAGGCAAGTCAAACCACCACTACCCAAACTGAAAACCAAGATAGTCTTTAACCTCAAAGAGCTCCCATTCTAATGTTCCATGGTTCTTGAGGTACAGTGGCAAAGAGATGGCAAATATACTGGAATAGTTTGCTGTTTCCTTCTCCAGCTCATTTTATAGATGAAGAAACTGAGGCAAACAGGGTTAATTAACTTGTTTAAGTCACACAGCTAGAAACTACCTGAGGCCAGATTTGAACTGAGGAAGATGAATCTTCCTGACTCCAGGCCTGGCACTCCATCCATGGCACTACCTAGTTGCCTCATTCACAGAATGACCTCCATTTCCTCCATACATTATGAGAAAATGTTCTTATATAAGAGGATGAGGAAACGAAAAGGAATAGGTAATTTGAGAAGGCATGAAAAGGCATTGAAAAACATGGTAAGTGGGAAAGTGACTTAATTAGGGAGGTATAAAAGTAACATCTTGCCACAGTGAAGGCCCAGTTGAGGTTATGTTGCATAAATCTATAGTAGATACAGTCAACACAGTTATATGACTTTCTTCAGCTTAGTTTAGCAGCATGCGAGTAATCCAAGGCCAAGGCTTATCAGAGAAAGACTCTGTGGTGGGATAAGGGGCAAGAGACTTGAGAGAAGAGAAGAGTGTAGAGTTGAACCAGATCATCAAAGGGTCAAGAGAGGGGAAGGAGTATATTCAGTGTAAAGGTGAAAGAGGGTAGAGGGATTAGAGACTGTAGTCAAGATGATGAGCAGGGTTTCGGGTTGGAAGGCGGAGAAAGAGAGGGGGGGAAATGGCAACAGATTGCGATTAGATAAGGGAATTGGAGGGTTCGCAACCATAGACGTGTTGCATTTGTGGCTGATAGTGGATGAAGGCTATGACCATCCCTTTCAGGTCAAAGTCTATGATTCAGTAGTTCAACAAAGCAATATATTTCACAGTTAGGTACATCTAATTGCTATAATATTCTGTTTGTATAACAGATAGTTCACTAGATGGTTAATCCCCTTCATGAAAAAATGTCACTGGAGTGTGATGGACCTTGAACGTTATTCTTATCCAACAATACTTTCTCCCTAAGCCTCTTCTGCTGATATTTTTCCCCTGTGACTATACTTAGTGTGACAGGTGGAAATGTAATTGATTGAAGAGAACTAGTCCACTTGTAGAATTTCTAAAGATCCAATGTATTTTCAGCAGGGTCCCAAAGAAACCTGATTATTAAATGTAACTCCCACTTAACCATAGGGATTGGGGTGTTATTTAGCAGCTGGGAACAAAGTTCATGAATATAACGAATTGAGGCTCTGGAAACTCCTGTCTTAGAATCTTGATTGACTGCAGTGCTAAGAGGATGAAACATAAAGGTAATTAAAGCTGAGAGATGATGAACTAAAATGCAAAATCAGTATGTCAGGATTCAAAAAAGCTACCAGGCAAATAGATTGGGAGGAATGCTACAGACATAATGTATCAAGATTTCAGTAATGAGATGCAAAACAGTTCTTGCTGAATTCTAAGGGACTCAGGATACAAAGACTAAATAATGGAGTACCTGACCTTAAGGAGTTTATGTTCTACTGGTTCTTATTTTATTAAAAATAAGAATTGTTCAGTCATGGCTGACTCTTTGTGACCCCATTTGAGGTTTTCTTGGCAAAAAAAGTGGTTTGCCATTTCTCTCTCTAGCACATTTTGCAGATGAAGAAGCTGAAGCAAACAGAGTTAAATGACTTGTCCAAGGTCACACAGCTAGTAAAAGTCTGAGGCCAGATTTGAACTCAGAAAGATGAGTCTTCCTGACTCCAGACCGTGAGCTCTATTCACTGTGACTGCTAGCTGCCCAACAATGAGAACAGAGATAAGTACATACGGAGAATATACAAAGTGATCTCTTCCCATAGGTTTTATTGAGTTTTGTTGGCATTACACAGACACACTGATGATTTGTACTAATTTATTTTATATCTTGAAACTTCACTGAAGTTATTGTTTCAATTAATTTTTGGTTGATTCTCTAGGGTTCTCTAAGTACAGCATCACATCATTTGCATAAAGCAGTAATTTTGTTTCTTCTTTACCAGTGCTATTCCCACAGTTTCTTTCTCCTGCCTTATTACTATAGCCACTATTCCTAGCTCTATAGCAAATAGAAGTGGTAAATATGGACATCTTTGCTTCACCCTGATCTTATCCACATAATTACAAGAAAGGGGTCCTTATAACTAGAGGAAGTCAATTAGTGCCATCACTGAAGAAATTACAATGGGGCCCTCTGAGTTCAAAGAGTTGAAAAAATGAGGAGACAATCAGTTTCTCCTACACATTTTAATTTCTTTATGTGATGGCAAATGTCTTTCCAATTGAGGGATTATGTGGTAACCTAACATCCATACTAGAAAGGAGAAAAAAGGCAAATGCCCACATATAAGATCTATGAGTCCTAAAGAGATTAAAGGATAATCTTTACTGCTGTGGGGAGGCAGCAGTGGAGTGTGGCTGGCCTCCAAATATGTGCCTAGATTGGAGTGATGGTATGGCAGTGCCTTGGATTACATTGGTAGTTTGCTAGCTCTGATGATGGCTCCCAGTTTACCCTTCTGCTATAGGAAAAGCACCATCTCTAACACATTAGAGATGCTTTCTCTTTTTAATAGGTTTCAAAATATTTATTGGTGAAGAGCACATTATCTGTTACATTGTTTCTAGATCTCTGGTTTGTGGTTTGGAATGTTTGAATACAGTAGTTGGTTGAGGAGAATAAAAATATGAAATTGAAATGTTTCCCAGTTTATTCAAAGTTAACAAGAGGGATGTGGAGGTGATAGCACATGTTTCAGATTACTTACCATTTCAGGGAGGAGGGAGAAGAGGGAAGGATAGAATTTGGAACTCAAAACTTTTTTTTTTTTGGATATATAAATTTATTTAACTTTTTTTTTACATTCATTTTCACAAAATTTTGGGTTCCAAATTTTCTCCCCATTTGTCCCCTCCCCCACCCCAATACACTGAGCATTCTAATTTCCCCTATCACCAATCTGCCCTCTCTTCTATCATCCCTCCCTTCTCTTGTCCCCATCTTCTCTTTTGTCCTGTAGGGCCAGATGACTTTCTATTCTCCATTAACTGTATTTCTTATTTCCTAGTAGCAAGAACAATACTCAACAGTTGTTCCTAAAACTTTGAGTTCCAAATTCTCCCCATCCCTCCCTCCCCACCCATTCCCTTTGGGAAGGCAGGCAATTCAATATAGGCCATATCTGTGTAGTTTTGCAAATGACTTCCATAATAGTCATTATGTTGTGTAGGACGAACTATATTTCCCTTCATCCTATCCTACCCCCATTGTTTCTATTCTGTCTTTTGATCCTGGGTCTCCCTGAGTGTTGACTTCAAATTGCTCCCCCCTCCCATTGCCCTCCCTTCCATCATCCCCCCCTCCCTGCTTATCTTCTTCTCCCCCACTTTCCTGTATTGTAAGATAGGTTTTCATACCAAAAAGAGTGTGCATTTTATTCCTTCCTTTAGTCGAATGTGATGAGAGTAAACTTCATGTTTTTTTCTCAGCTCTCCTCTTTTTCCCTCCACTAAAAAGTCTCTTGCTTGCCTCTTCTGTGAGAGATAATTTGCCCCATTCCATTTTACCCTCTCTCCTCCCAATACATTTCTCTCTCACCATTTACCTTAATTTTTTAAAGATACGATCCCATCCTATTCAATTCACTCTGTGCTCTCTGTCTCTGTGTGTGCGGGCATGTGTATATATATATATGTGTGTGTGTGTGTGTGTGTGTGTGTGTGTGTGTATGTGTGTGTGTGTGTGTGTGTGTGAGTGTAATCCCACCAACTACCCAGATACTGAAAAGTTTTAAGAGTTACAAATATTGTCTTTCCATGTAGGAATGTAAACAGTTCACCTTTGGTAAGTCCCTTATGACTTCTCTTTGCTGTTTACTTTTTCATGCTTCTTCTCATTCTTGTGTTTGAAACTCAAATTTTCTTTTCAGCTCTGGTCTTTTCATCAAGAATGCTTGAAAGTCCTCTATTTCATTGAAAGACCAATTTTTCCTCTGAAGTATTATACTCAGTGTTGCTGGGTAGGTGATTCTTGGTTTCAGTCCTAGTTCCTTTGACTTCTGGAATATCCTATTCCACACCCTTCAATCCCTTAATGTTGAAGCTGCCAGATCTTGTGTTATCCTGATTGTATTTCCACAATACTGGAATTGCTTCTTTCTAGTTGCTTGCAATATTTTCTCCTTGACCTGGGAATTCTGGAATTTGGCCACAATGTTCCTACGAGTTTCTCTTTTTGGACCTCTTTCAGGTGGTGATCGATGGATTCCTTGAATACTTATTTTGCCCTCTGGTTGTAGAATGTCAGGGCAGTTTTCCTTGATAATTTCATGGAAGATGATGTCTAGGCTCTTTTTTTGATCATGGCTTTCAGGTAGTCCCATAATTTTTAAATTATCTCTCCTGGATCTATTTTCCAGGTCAGTTGTTTTTCCCATGAGATATTTCACATTCTCTTCCATTTTTTCATTCTCTTGGTTTTGTTTGGTGATTTCTTGGTTTCTCAGAAAGTCATTAGACTCCATCTGTTCCATTCTAATTTTGAGAGAACTATTTTCTTCAGTGAGCTTTTGAATCTCTTTTTCCATTTGGCTAATTCTGCTTTTGAAAGCATTCTTCTCCTCATTGGCTTTTTGAACCTCTTTTACCAATTGAGTGAGCCTATTTTTCAAGGTGTTATCTTCTTCAGCATTTTTTTGGGTCTCCTTTACCAAGGTATTGACCCATTTTTCATGCTTTTCTTGCATCTCTCTCATTTCTCTTCCCAGTTTTTCCTCCACCTGTCTAACTTGATTTTCAAAATCCTTTTTGAGCTCTTCCATGGCCTGAGTCCATTGGATATCTATTTCCGATGTTTGAGTCAAGGCCTCTTATGTCTTTCCCTGATGGTGAGCATTGTTCTTCCTCATCAGAAAGGAAAGGAGGAAACATCTATTCACCAAGAAAGTAACCTTCTATGGTCTTATTTTTTTTCCCTTTTCTGGGCATTTTCCCAGCCAGTTACTTGACTTCTGAGATTCCTCTCCACCCCCGCCTCACCAGTGCTTGGGGTCTGAGATTCAAATGCTGCTCCCCAGAATCAGGGCTTTCAGTGGGGGGCGGGGGGGTGAGGGGCTGCTATTCAGTGAGAGATTAAGTACTGCTGCTCAGGTGGGGGCAGGGCCACCTTCCAGGTTCAGTTCCCTCAGAGGGTTTATGGGGAGACCTTCAGTAATGGCCCTGAGCTCCTGTCTGCTCCAGCAGCTCCTGTCCACTGCCTCCCCTGCTGCTTCCTCCCAAGGGGGCCCAAGCCACGGAGACACCCCGCTCCCCTCTTGGCCAGCCCAGAAGTCTCTCTCACTGACCTGTAGTGCCTGTGGGTGGAGGGATCCTCACAGTCGCCAGAGATTCTGTCCCTGAAACCTGCTCGGATCTGCTCCTCTGGGGCTGTGCGGCCAGGGCAGGGGCTCCGCTCTGCGTCCAGTGTCCAATGGACCTTTGGGTCGGTTTTTCAGGGCTTTCTGCAACAGAAATCTCCTCCACTCTGCTGCTGTGTGGCCTCCATTGCTTCAGAACCCATTGGGAGTTCTTTCCATAGGTAATTTATGGGCTGTGGGTTTGGAGCTCACATATGTGAGTCTTTCTACTCCACCACCTTGGCTCCTCCCCTGGAACTCAAAACTTTAAAAAATAGATGAATGTTAAAATTGTTTTTACATGTAATTGGGGAAAATAAAACATTATTTAATAGTAAAAAGAAAGAAATAAGAGACATGGAGGTTCTAATCTGTGATGCTGACAGCTATCAAGTCATATGGTCCCAGATGGAGACTTACATATGAAGTCTGAATTAGGAAAGAGGTTAATTTTAGGGGCAAAATGAACAGAAAACAAGAAACAATTGCCACTTACAAAACGCCAACTAATTTATATGAATATTATTCTTCCCAAAGAGTTCAGAAGGGGTGCCAGGAGGATGACCTTAGGATGATTTCTCAATTAAGAATCAAAGAATTTATTAAGGTACTTGGGTTTTTCCCCCTGGGGACACTACATGCCTCATGGCACCTGGGCTGTGCTTTAAATGAAATTAGAGACTTAAGGAAACAGGTGAAGAGGAAGTATTCCAGGCATGGGGAAATCACTTGTGCAAAGGAATGGAATATCAGGTACAGAGTAGGACAGTTTGACTGGAGAGTACAAAAAGGGGGAATGAAATGAAATGAAACTGGAAAGGTAGGTAGAAGCCATTATGATGGAGAGGTTTAAAATATCAGACTGAAGAGTTTGTCTTTTAGAAATTACAGGAAGATGCCAAAGATTTTGTTGGACACCATGGACAGATTTAAATTTTAGGAGTCTTAATTTGTTAGGACTGTGGATGCTGAATTGGAAAAGAGAGGAACTAGAATCAGGGAGACCTATTAGGGAGACTCTTGCAATAGTCCAATCAACAGGTGATGAGGACTGGAATGGGCATTTAATAAAATGGCAAATGACTTTCACATTGGAAGGTGTCAGTCAGTTAGATAGGTATGGAACTGATTAGATAACCAGCCTAAAGGCAGTGATTGGTGGATTGATGTCAACATGAAGGGAGGTCTCTGGTGATCTGCTGACCTTGCCCCTTTATTGTTATGAAGTCTATCAGTGACTTTGATAAAGGAATTAAAATCATACTTCTCATATTTTTCAGGTGACACAAATCTAGGAATAGTCAACTAGACAACTGAGTGCGCATCTAAAACAAGATATTGCTGGGCCAGAATAACTGAGCAAATCTAATTAGATAAAATTTAGTAGGGGTAAATGTAAAGTCCCATACTTGGGTCTAAAAAATGAACTACAGAAATACCTGATCAAAGAATAACTGAACAACCACTTGTGAACCAGGGTGTTTTAAGTGAACTGCAAGTTCACTGAAGTGAGTCAAGATTATAAAAGAAATATGATTTTAGGCTACAAGAATAACAGAAACATAGTATCCAAAGTGAAAAATACAATAGTTCTACTATATTCTGTCCTGGTTACTAGGAGTATTATAGCACTCAGTTCTGGGTGCCGTATTTTAGGAGGAACATTAATGAACTGGAGCTTGTCCAGAGGAGGGGGGCCAAGATCAAGTTTTCCATGAATTCTAGAAGCTTCTTGGCTTGTCCTTCATAATCTGTCTTGACTTGGAAATTAGAAGCCATGTGAAGATAAGTTATGTTTAGCTTAGAGAAGAAAAGACATGATAACATTCTTTGAGTATCTTGAGGGCTGCCATATGGAAGAGGAATTAGACTTTTCCAACTTGCCCCAGGCAAAACAGCGCACACTGGTCATCCTCTCTAGGACTGGCTAAACTTTTTCTCATACCCTACACACTGGTCTTTGAGAGTAAGGCAGGAATACTCCTTGCTCCCCATTGTCATATCCAAAGTCTCCTCTGCCACTATGACTCAAACTCTTCTCCGAGTTTCACTTTATCCAAATATATCACCAATCCAGATCCTATTGGCAATTACTAACTAGATTCTAGATCACTTGGCCATCAGAACTCCTTGGAGATTACACATGCACGTTGATGTTCACTCAAACTCTGACTTCCAGTTCCTCAATTTCCTCAACTCCCATGACATGACCTACTCCTCCAATTCATCTCAGCAACATGCAAGGGGTTGTCAAATCCTTATTCTTGCCTTCACCTTTATAGGTTACATGTTGCACTTCCCCAATCAATTCTGAAATTCCTTTGTCTACCCATAGCTTCCTCTCACTCCATCTCTTCCTATGCTTCCTTTCTCCTATCCACGTTATGATTTCTAGTCCATCTAACTCTCAGTTCTTTCTCAGGTAATCCCCTCTGTCCTATCTTCCCTTTCCTCTCTTCTCCATTTCAATTATATAGTTAATACTTCAAAGTTACACTGTCCTCTACTCTCACAGTCTCATTTCCCCTTCTCCTTTCATCATTCATGCCTTGCCAAAGCCTAACTCCTATTCACAAACCACTGCATGTAGCTGGAAAAAGACACAGCGTTGTTGACTGCACCTACTACATTATCTAATTTCAGTTGAGCCCTCAATTCAGAAAGGCAATCCTTTCCCTCTGAAAAGATTCTCTATCATACTATCCTAAGTAGTTGTTCCAGATCTTTTTGAAGCTAGGTAGTACAGTGGAGAGAGAGCTGGGTCTAGAGGCAGAAAGACTTGAGTTCAAATCTGGCCTCAGACACTTATTATTTGTGTGACCCTGGGCAAGTCACTTATCCTCTGCTGACCTCAGTTTCCTCACCTGTAATATCAGGATAATAATAACACCTACTTCCCCTTGCTGTGAGATCCAAATGAGATAATATTTGTAAAATGCTTAGCATAGTGCCTGGCACCTACCTAGTAGGCACTATATAAATGTTGGCTATCATCATGGTCATCATGATCATTGTCTCCCACAGGGTTCTATTCTGGGTTTTTCTCCCTCCACTCTATTTTGCTTCATGATCTCATCATCCCCTATATATTCAATTACCATCTCAATGCAAATAATGATTATAAGCTTCATATGTATATGTATGTGTGTGTGTATATATATTATGATATATATATATATCATAATATATATATACACACACACATTCATATATTGTCTTTGAACATCTAGCAGCTAACAGAGTAGACCCTTAATGCTTTCTGGTTGATTAACTGATTGACCTAGGAGTAATGGATGAAAGTTGCAGAAAAGTATATTTTGACTAAATATAAAGGGAAATTTTCTAATAATTATAAGTATCCCAAAGGGTTACTTGAGCTGTTTCATGAGATGATTGCAGTAATACCTGATATTTATACAACATTTTGAGGTTTATAAAGCACTACATTACATATATATATATATACACACACACATCTTATACACACACACACACACACACACAGGTTCTGGAGTTCTTCAATTCAGAGCTAGATGACCCTGGGGTTATCTTGGAACAACCCATCAATAACATATATAATTTTTACTGTGTGCCAGGTATCATACAAAGTTCTGGGAAAGCTATAGAGAAGTCTTCTACTTTCATATGAATTGGAAAAAATGTCTTCTGAGACCTCTTCCAACTGTGATTATGCAAGAGCAATAAAATCCCAGCACTATGAATCCTTGAAAAGGTTATATTTTTTCCTGTGGTTTTTTAAAATGGAATAAAATAAGCCTTTCTGTAACAGTGTAATAAAAAAATGATTGCACATTAAACTTCAAATCTATTATATACAATTTGCAATTCCTTTTAAATATATAATAAAGTTATCATGTAAATTTCTTTTTTTCTGCACCCCTGTTTTCTCATATATAAAATAAGTCAGTTTGATAGAATGACCTCTAACATTTTGCTCTTCTCCTCTTCATAATTTGTTATCATAGGCTCTTTATGTGGTTGGTAGGATTTCAAGAGCCCATCTTCCTGCGTAGGCAGGATTTCCTAAATCATTAAGACACAGATCAACTTGGAATTTGATCATCAAATGAAATGTATAGACTATTCCTAAGGGGGGAAATCTTCCCCAGCTTCCATAATAACTGACATTCCACTAATGCTCACAAATGAGGAGTAAATTAATGAATTAAATTCATGGTTAATGCTTTAATTGTCAGTTGTAATCACCTCTCTTCATTGAAGATCATTTCTGCCTAATAGTTAGGAATCACACACTTAGATTTCACAGGCCTTTATAATTATGCAACCCTGAATTCTCAGTAGGAGCCAGAATTCCCTCAATATTTTTCACAATAATAGTTCTTCAGGGAAATGTTAGGTCACCCATAAGATAGCAATTCCACAAGAAAGTCAAGTGGTGATCCTTGGACTTGGAATCCTGAGGACCAGGGTTCATATAATTTACCAGTTATATGACTCCAAGCAGGTGGCTTAATTATCTGATGTTCAGTTTCTTCATTTGTAAAAATGTGAATAAAAAACACTGTATATTCAATTACCATCTCAATGCAAATAGTGATTATAAGCTTCATATGTATATGTATGTGTGTGTATATATATATTATATATATATGATATATATGTAAAGCACATTGTAAATCTTAAAACAATACATAAATGGCAGCTATCACAAAAATTATAATAATTAAAATAAAATTATAATTATACCTTACATTTATAGGATAATAACTTACATTTATGTAGCACTTAAGGTTTGCAAAACACTTTGTGTGTTTTATATCACTTGATCTCCACAACAACTCTATGAGCTAGATACTGCTATTATTATTCAGATGAGAAAACTGAGCCTTGTCTTGCAAGGGGTCACACAGCTAGTATCTGAAGCAAAATTTGATCTCATCTCCCTGAATGGTTTCCCTCTACTCCTGTCCTCCTCTGATTCCTCATCATTGGGTACAGCTGGTCCTGGCTTCAAGGTGTTGACCTGAAAGTTTGGTAAAGAAAAGTCAACAGGCTAAATGCATACATTTTTTATTCCCTTAAGTTAATGATACATGCTCATGGAGCCAGAAATGAAAATTTCTGACTGCTCAGTACAAGAATGGTCAGGCTTAAATACATTTTACCATGAGAAAGGAACTCTCTTAGTTGAACAAATTCCAAATTTAGTGAGACAAGACAATTAACAAAATAGTGTCAGTTGGAATTTATGATTCCAAAATGTATGAATTTCCTCATGTGTCACAGAGACACACGATAAGGAGAAAATCCCACCACTCTGGTGGTAGGCATCCTGTCATAAACAGGTCGTTGAAATTGCTGAAACAGGAAAGAGTATTTTTAACAGAGTTGACAAAGTTTCAATTGAAATTATGACCTAGGATATCTGTGTTTTCCTTACCATTAACATGTCATAGGAAATGGAAAATGTCCCATTATTCAAGACAGAGTAAGGATCTCGTAAAGAATGCTAAGACAGCCCCATCTGTCTTTGTTGACATAGGAAGAGACATTCTCTGAGTTTACTTCAGAGAACAATGAGACTATTAGGTCCAGGCTCTTCTTAATTCAAGCTCTGCCTCTTATTAAAATCCAAAATTTGTATTAAACGATTTTCAAAGGCTATGGCAAAGGAGCAGTTCTTACCAAGCTGGAAGGTTTTGAGTCTAGGTGCAGTGAAGGACTGTGTAGTTATCATTCAAGGCCCCATCTCACTGAATTTATTTAAAGAAGGTTTGTCACCTGAAATTTAGGCACCAGGTGTGGGTATTTTTGGCCCGAGCGACTCCTGAAAATTTCAGCTAAGGCACAGAGAGGTTGGAATCAACATTAGGCAGATGTGTTCACACAAATGAAATCATGGTTTTTTCAGAGGTTGGAGCCATTTCCAGGTGAAAGACATTTTTGTCAAAGTTTGTTTGTACAAACATTAAATTCTCTTCACCATTGTGAGTGTGTTTGTGTGTGTGATGGGGGGAATGTGAAGGTAACTAAAGAAGCTGATATGAGAGATATATTATTTGAATAAATGAAGTATCTGTTCAGACTAAGAGACTCCTGACATAAGAACTCCCTTCATTAATGCAGCTTACAAGCCACCTATGACTGAGGGCCACAGATCTAGAGCAAGAAAGGGCCCTAGAAGATTTTTAATACAACATCTTGACTTTGGAGATGGGGAAACTGAGGTCTAAGAGATTTGCCCAAGTCCAAATGGGTAGTCAGTAGCTAAGCTGAGATCCTATTTCGTGTCCCATGACTCCAAGTCCAGTGCACCATATTGCCTTCCTAACAGATAAGTACTAGAGAGACTGCAGCATCTTTCATGAAGTGGTATTCCATCATACTGCTTTTTTTCCTCAGGACAAGGGTGGAAAGAGTAAGGTTTAAAGGGACAAATATTGAGATTTGGTCAGTTTCTCAACAGCATTTAGTATGAAGAATCAGTGGTCATATCTTAGGAATTGGGCAGAAACAATGATTGCCAATCTGACATCCATAATCCCTGATTGACTCAGGATCCAGAGAAACCAAATGATGCAGTATTTTTCTTACTAAATTCAAGCAAAAACTCTGCCAAGTACCTAAACAAGGCAATCCAACTAATTTCTTCTACTCTTTGGCTCTAATCTTCTCTGCCTTTAAAAAAAAAAAAAGCCTTTTCTTTTCTTTATTTATTTTTCCTACCTCAGTGGAAAAATGTGGAGTTTCCAAATTCTCTGTAGCTAATAATACTGCTCTTTTGTGAGCCTAAAAAGCAAATGCCTTTCAATCCCAGGTGCTTTCAATGGAACAAAATTGAAATTCATGGCTGCCTGTTACTAGAGAGTGGGCCTCTTTCATCAGGCAGGAAAATGTAGGATACTTATTTATAGTTCTCTCTACAAGGAGCAATGCCCACTTTGGAACAAAAAATTGGCCTGTTTCCACTTTTTATTTCTCTTTTCAAAGAGTAATCTTTTCTTATATTAACACTGATTGTCAGTTAAGGTCCATCTGAACCTGGAGTGTAATTTTCAAATAAAAAATGAGAAAGTTATTTAATATTGACAATTGGTTTAAGTTGAACGCATGACTTTTTCATAGAGGAAAAGCGTACCTCAAGTTCTGAAAAAAGTCACTTATTCAACATATAGATATACATAAGGAATATCTCTAAATGGTCACTCTAGGTCATCAGAGTGACTCCTGCTTGATTCATTCAAGTGAAAAACTAGTAAGTGAATGTATTTATAAGTTTATGGAAATTACCACCTGGTAAGGGTTATGAGAAGAAAGATGTGCTTCCTGCTAAAGACTGTTAAATGCCAGCTTTTAAAATCACTCTTCCAAAAGCATTTCCCAGCATCAAAAATAGTAACACATAGCTTGTAGTTACATAAGGATAGGAAATGGACCTGTCTTTTTCCCAGCTACAGGGAACTTCTGGGTGAAGAAACTCCTACTCCCAACATAGGTTGGTATCTTCTCTGAAACTTAGAGTCTTAGAGTTAGGTGGCACAGTGGATAGAATCTGAAGTCAAGAAGACTCATCTTTATGAGTTCAAATCTGACCTCAGACACTAGTTGTGTGACACTGGGAAAGTCACTTAACCCTTTTTGACTCAGTTTCCTCATCTATAAAATAAGCTGGAGAAGGAAATGGCAAACCGCAAACCCACATAACTAGTGTGTCAGATGTGGGACTTGAATTCATGTTTCTCCCACTTTCAAGGCCAGATGACTGTCCCCTACACCATGCTGACTCTATGTATAGGTTTACACAATAGTGAAGTTTTTCCTCCTATGATTTCCTCTTTTCATCATTGCTTTAACACTTTGAAAATATTTTTCTATTCATTTTATAAGAGTAGTATACTATTATACAGTCAACAGTTTTTAAACCAAGCTGAGACTGATTGCTATTTTCATAACAGAAAGTTAGTCCCTTAATCTATGAATTTTGGGGGACTATTCCTTCCCAAGACTCTTCGTACTAAGAGGGAAACTTGGTGTCAGCTGTTAACTACAAGATTGCCAAAGATCGTCAAGATTAAAGATCATCCACATAATAGTCTAGGACAGTAGAGGGATAGTTCATGGAATTTTACCATAATAGAACATAATGAAATAGTCTATATAATATAGAATAGTATTCCAATTTAGAGTTTAGATTGAAAATATAATAATTCTGAATTGTATCAGTTCCAGTGAATCTTGGAGTCTAAATGGATGTTCCCAGAATTGTTTAAAAAATTTCCATTTTGACCATAACCAATTTCGAAACGATGTCTTACTTATCTTCATATAAATATCTATGCCTAGCAGGATATATTGCATGTTATTTGATTCACAACTAAGTAAGGGTAATCAGGGCATTGCTACAGGGTACCAAAATTTAGAGGGTCACTAATAGCACTTAAAAACTTTCAGATGTGGACATTCGTATAAAGTCCCATTTTAAAAAAACAAATAGTTTCAAAATAGGTTATGGAATGTATGCAGAGTAAGCAGCCAGAAAGAAGTGAGTTTTATATCTAACTGGCAAGAATAATTAGTTAGAATATGAAGCTACAAAATATCAGCCTATTATCTTCCAAGGTGGCCTGAGTCACCTCCTGCCTGACGCCATCTTGGTGGGGCTTATCCAACAGTGGCCTCCACATGTCCCAACAAATCTCACCCCATACTAAATTGAAGCCAAGTCTCACACTGCCTCCTCCAGAAATAAAAATTGCTAGTTATGGCTCTACACAGGTTGATGATAAACAAATGTTTGTTGAATGAATCAATCAAAATTCATTCTAATGGGCTTAGAACCAATTAGTGTTCCTATAACCCCAAACAGTGTTGAACTGAACACACACAGTGGTATTTATTTACTAGACCATCAAAAGAGTCAGAGAAAATGGTTTTTTTACATTATTTTTGCTACTTCACTAACTAACCTCTTCAGGGAAACAATTTGAAAGGGACATTCATCAAGCAGGGATTTTATTCTGGGAATGTAAATAAATACTGAACAAATATTTATTTAGCCTCTATTATGTTAACTTTCATTTTCAATCTTCAATAGCTTTTAAGGCTATGTGAGTCTTTTGGTTTGTTTTGTTTATAATAACTAAGGCAGAACAGATTGAATGGCTTTGGGGAATGTCCTTGTTTTATAATCTTGCTAGAACATTCGTTCAAGAATTTAAAAAAAATTATTTTTCATAATTTTGTTTCATTCATGCTTTCAGCAGCAATAATAGAAGTGAACTGAGAGAAACAAAAAGACAATTAGTTATGCCCAGAAGCTGTGCTTTTCGATTTGAGCAAAGAATTTTTTTCCTCCATTTCAATATATGGCTCTTCTCAGAAATGCAAAAGGTTTTAATAAAGCAGTGTATTCTTACAGCCAAAAATGTCATCTCATAATCATGCTCCTGGTGCTCTGAACTCATTATATGGAACTGTGGGATGACAGTGTTTCACTAAAGCACTAAACATTTCAGTGCAAAAGCTTCCTTTTTGGAATGTTCCAAGACCACTGTTACCTACTTTGCATGAGGATGATTCTATTTTTCAAAAATTTCTTGATATCTTTTGTTTTTATATAACCTACATTTCCAGATATAACTCTCCTTGTTCTCTCTCCCAGAGTTGTCATTGTTCAGTCATGTCCAACTTTTTGTGACCTCTTTTGGGGTTTTCTTGGCAAAGATACTGGAATAGTTTGCCATTTCTATTTCCAACTCATTTTACAGATAAGGAGCTGAGGCAAACTGGGTTAAGTGACTTGCCTCAGGTCACACAGCTAGTAAATGTCTGAGTCTGGATTTGAACTCAAGAAGATGAGTCCTCTTGACTCCAGTGCTGGCATACTATCCACTATGCCACCTAGCTGCACAGAGAGCTATCTCTTACAATGAAGAACTCAAATGAGTAAAAGGATGGTTCAGAAAACACACCAGTCAAGACCCACATTTTATGCAGCGTATATATATATATATATAATATACTCACAGTCAGAGCAATAATGTAGTATTTATACTACTTTTTTTCCTCCTGCCCCCAGGATTTAATAAATTTAATAAATTAATTATTTATTTTAGTCTTCAACATTCATTTCCACAAGATTTTGAGTTCCAAATTGTCTCCCCATCTCTTCCCTCCCCTACCGCATTCTGATTATTCCCTCTTCCAGTCTGCCCTCCCCTCTATCACAACATCTCCCTTCATCCCCTTCTCCCTCATTTTCTTGAAGGGCAAGATAGTTTACTATATTCCATTGCCTGTATATCTTATTTCTCAGTTGCATGTAAAAAGAATTGTTAACATTTTGTTTTTAAAACTGTGAACTCCAAATTCTCTCCCTTCTTCCCTCCTCAACCACCCTCATTAAGAAGGCAAGAAATTCAATTTTATTTTTTAGATAGCATCCCTTCATATTCAACTCATCCTGTGCCTTCTGTCAATATGTATATGTGTGTATTCCTTCCAACTACTCTAATACTGAGAAAGGTCTCATGAGTTACAAATGTCATCTTTTCAAGTAGGAATGTAAATAGTTCAACTTTAATAAGTCCCTTATGATTTCTCTTTCCTGTTTACCTTTTCATGCTTCTCTTGATTCTTGTATATAAAGTCAAATTGTCTGTTCAGCTCTGATCTTTTCATCAAGAATACTTGAAAGTCCTCTATTTCATTGAAAGACCATTTTTTTTCTCCTGAAGTATTATACTTAGTTTTTCTGGGTAGGTGATAAATCTATTTATCCTAGTCTATAGTGAAATAAACCAGAGAAAATATATTTATGAAAATATATACCAGGCAATATAAATTGAAAGACTTCTCTGATCAGGATTAAATTAACTCAGCTCTACCAAGAGAGAAAGATAATCTCAGATCTCACTTAAGGGGAAAATACTCCCAAACCGCTAGTGTAAAAAGCTAGGGATAAGAATGTGCTGGACACTGCCATCTCTTCTCATGTTGTCTATTTCTTAGAGTCTTTCTTTCCCCTCTGTGACCTCAAGCAAGGTTAAAATGGTCACCTTCTCTTTCAAAGCTAGAAGCCATAAGAACCCTGGATCTTTCCTCTCTTGTTTTTGCCTTCTTCTCATATCCCTCACACAGGCCCAGGGCACTGAGTTATCAATCTTGACCAATGAGGAAAGATGCCATATTAATGGATTTGGGGGCTCAGTTACAATCATATATGAAAGTCAGAATGATCCAGCAGATTGGGGGATATCTTTGGAATAAGAATCTGGGTTCATATCTTGCCTCTCACATTATTGCTGTGTGTTAATAAATTTATTTAACTGTTCTCTAGAACTTTCCCAAGAATTGAAGTCAACCTCACTATTTTATAGCTTGAAGATTCCATTTTTTTTCACTTTTTGAAAAATCCAGGTAAATTTTGCCATCTCCGTTCTTCCAGTATTTCCTCTCCTCCTGTTTTCCATGGCTTCTAGAAGCTATAGATAGTAGTTCATTAACCACATACACAATTTCTTTCAATACTATAGGATATAGGTTATAGAACCTTGAGATTTAAACGCACTGAAGTCCCCTCATCATGTTCTTACTTACCTTAGGCTTAATTTCTCCATCAATATTTTTTTCCCTAGCCTTTTCAGTCAAGAACATTTTTCTTCTTGGCAGCAAGACATAAAATACAAGTTGAGAAACAATAACAAAAACATTAAGGCCGTACTCTAGCAGAGTGTTTCTTTTTGCACTGTAAGTAGTGAAGAAACATCTTCAATGAGAAGAAATCACTGGGTCAAGGTATATGACCATTTTGTAACATATTGTCATGTTTGAAATGGGACACATACCTTAGAGGACAAGAGGGACACCCTCACTGATTCTGCTTGTATTCTCTTGGGCAGGTCAATAAAGCTCTTGGAGTTTCTATTTCTCCATTTGTAAAATAAAGGGGTTGAACTAGCTCTATAGCTTAGGAATTGTGAATAAGTTTGGAAAACCAGGATGACAAGGAGGTGATACCCCCAAGTGAATAACAGGAGAGCGAAAGATCAAGCATCTCCTGTGGGTGCTACATACACTTCTAAGGTGACAATTCCATTTAGAATCCTTGGCATCTCTACTAATTTAACACCTGAGACTGAATGTTCACTGTCAAGTGAGCCAGATAGAAGCAGTTGATGCAGATGTCAAAGCACTACTTTCAGAACTGTATTTAGATAACCCTAAAGCATATAAATCTGATGAAAAGAAAAATGAGTCAGTAAGGAAAAGTTATGAAATTCTTTCCTCCCTCCCTTCCTTTCTCCATTTGTCCTCTCTTTCTCTTTCCTTTCTTTCTCTCTCTTTTTCTTTCTTTCTCCTTCCTTCCTTCCTTCCTTCCTTCCTTCCTTCCTTCCTTCCTTCCTTCCTTCCTTCCTTCCTTCCTTCCTTCCTTCCTTCCTCTTAACTGAGTCTCCATCTCTTTCCTAGCCTGGAAAAGCAATTCATTAGCCCAGTCTCCCTCTGACATTCACCAGAACTTTAACCTGCCCCAGTGCCAACCTAAATCAGGTCTTCCCTCCTCATGCAATATGGAAGACCCCTCCCTGGGTGAGCCATATTAATACCAAATTCAGTGGGCATCCAATCACCTTAGCCCACTGCAGCTCAGAATTCCAAAGCACAAGAGATCTGTCAGCCTGGGCCTCCCTGGCTAGCACAGACCCATATTACCATATCCCTTTATGAACTTTCTTTAGAAACTCTCTTCCTGGTCTATAAAGTAATTGTGTTCAGATAAGCATGTCATATAAATGTCATGCCCCATATATACTGCTCTACTAAGAGGGAAATCATTCAATGACGCTATTTACTAAAGGGTAGCTTTGAGTAAAATTTAGTTCCATCTTGGATCTCTTCCGAAAGGATTATATTAAAATAGCAAAAAAGTCTTTTGTTGTTCAGTCATTTTCAGTCATATTCTACTCTTCATGGCCATATTTGGGATTTTCTTGACACAGATATTGGAGTAGTTTGCCATTTCCTTCTCCAGTTCATTTTACAGTTGAGGAAACTGAGGTAAACAAGGGTGAGTGACTTGCCCAGGGTCAGGTGACTTACCCAGGATCAGAGAACCTGAAAATGTCTAAAGTCATATTTAAATTCCAGGCCTGGAACTCTACCCAATGGGCCACCTAGCTTCCCTAAAAAAAAAAATCCTTATAAAGCTAAGCTACAAGTACTTTCCATGGCATATTCCAAAGAGAGTGCATAACAAGGTCTTGCTATAGTTGGCCCCTCTAAACTTCACAGATTCACAGTTACAGGCAGCTGATGGTACAGTTGATAGAGGGCCAGAATCAAGAAGTCATGAATTCAAATTTGGCTTCAGAGATGTACTTGGTGTGTGACCCTGAGCAAGTCACTTAACCTCTGCCAGTTTATTCATCTGTAAAATGAGGGTCATAATAGTTCCTGCCTCCCAGGGATATTGTGAGGATCAAATGAGATAATCTTTACATTTTGCACAGTGCTTGGCACAGGGTAAGTGTTTAATAAAGACCTGTGTCCTTCCTTCTTTAATTAGCTATATCTGAAACCATACAGAAGGAGCATGGTATACTAGAATCTGGGTATGAATCCTAGCTCTGTTACTGTATGACGTGGGCAAATCACTATTTAGGCTTCGCTTTCTTTGTCTGTAAAATGAGGACGGGGTTGGAAGGAAAAGCATTTCTTAAGCACTTTCTATGTGCCAAGCACCGGGCTAATGTTGGGGACACAAAAAGTCATATAGTCCCAACTTTTTCAAGGAATTCTCACTTTAATCGGGGAAGACAATATAGATAAAGCAGTTTCACTATAAAGTGGATGAAAAGGCCTAAAAATCCCAAGGGTGACACAGAGAGGTAGATGACAAGACCCAGGGGTGGGAAAGGCAAAGAGAACATGAAGATATAAAACCTAGAGGATGTTAGGATTCAGTGTGAGGGCGGATAGCGAGGCCTGGTCATCTTCCATCTCTCCAGAAGATTGTAACTGATGACTCCAAGTCATCTGAGAAGTATGAGCAGCCATGGTGGTCTTAATTTAATTATAAGAATAGTAAGAATAATGATAGTTAACAGTTACATAGCACCTCCTATGTGTCATGCAGTGGGCTAAGCACGTTACAAATATTTTCTCATTTGATCCTCGCAACAGTGCTGGGAGATAGGTGCCACTATCATCTCCATTCTACAGATGAGTATACTGAGGCAAGCAGAGGTTAAGTGACTTGCCCAGGGTCACACAGCTAATAAGAATTTGAGGCCAGATTTGAACTCAGGTCTTTCTGACTCCAGGCACTGTATCATCTAGCTGCTCTTTCCATTTTGCCACCACAGATGGTGTAGTGGTAGCGTAGGAGTTGGGAAAGGAACAAATAAAGGCAAATGGAAAGGGAGCCCATCTTCTAGACCTCAATGTCCTGCTCTTTAAATTTCAGTAGAAAATGAGACTAGATAATATGTTGTAGATCAGGGGATCTTATCATGAGATTTGTGTACTTGTTTTTTTTTAATATTTTGATAACTATGTTTTAATACAAATTATTTCTTTTGTAATCTTATGTATTTTATGCATTAAAACATTTTTTAGAGATGAGTTCTGTGGGTTTCACCAGACTACCAAAGGGGCAAATGATACAAAGAAGTGTTAAGAACCTCTGTTCTAGATCCTATTCAGTGTTGACATTTCTCATTTTATTAAAGGTAGAAAAACAAAATGTATTGTTCCAATTGCCAACGCAGCAGTGGAAGAGACAAGGTTAGAAAGCGGTCCCCAAAGTCCTCCATCTATTTCAGTTTAGCTAAAGCTCTCATCTGAAGCCCTTGTCCATGCCCAGCAGAAATAGACACCTCTTGCAAGATCACAGTGACTTCACATGAATCTGAAAATTGAACTCATGGCTGATGCTTCTCATTGATGGAACTACCTCAACCTCCTTCTGAGTCATAACTTAGGTGGCAATAATCTTGGTTACTCTATAAATAAGGGGAAAATGACTTCTTCTTCAGAGGGTAAAGTGAGTTGGAAAAGACTTCCTTTTCAGAGATTAAAGTGATGTGTTCTCCACCATCATTTTCCATAGCCCACAACAGAATAGAAGTCTCTGCTTTTATGAGCCACTTTCTCCACAATAAGACAGTGCAAGTATAATTAATTTGAGACCCAAAGAGGTTAAGTCCTTTGCCCAAGGCCGCAGGCTAATAAAAAGTGAAGGTTCAGATCCAAATTTTTTGACACCTAGGCTTATGCAGTGTTGGGTTTTTTCCCTGGTGAAAAGGGATGTGATCCCTTTTTTATTAAGAGTGAGAGGAGGAGGAAACAATCAACAGGAGCCAGATTGTTCCAAGGCCAGTTCTCATCAGCAGCCACTGCTATCGCTCAGGTCAGTCTTCAGCCACAAGCAGACACAGCTAATGAGGCATCCTCTGCCCTGGGTTCCCACTTCTAAAAGAACAAAAAGACATCAGTGCCAAAGGCTCTGATCCAGAGGGAGAAATGTTGAATGACAAAGCTGGTATATTGAGACAGAAATTCCAGACAGTGTGGTGGCAGATTTTTTTGATGGAGAGGGAAGGGGTTCCAAGGTCCTACACAAGTATCAGTCAATGATCATTAATTGTCTACTTTGTTCTAGGTACTGTGCTGGTTTCTGGAGATACAAAGACAAAAAAATTAAAGAATTCTAGCTATACTTCTCACTCTGTACATACCCATTCCAGTAAACTAGGAAGAAGAAAAAAAGGAAGGAAGGAGTGGGGATAGATGCTGTCAGATTAGAAGTATAAAAGAAATTTCTGATTAATATAGCCATAAGTCAATTGCTCCCAGTGACAATAACAGCTGGGAAAACAAAAGTCTGAACCAGGTCACATGCACAATTCTTCCAAACCTGTTGCTTAATGAAATGGGAAGAGCTTTTGAGCCAGGAGATCTGGGTTCTAATTCTACCTCTGCTGCTTATTAGCTTTGTGACTTCAGGCAAGTCATTTCCATTCGGGGCTTTTAGTTTCTTCATTTAGAAAACTGGGAGTGGGGGAGTTGCTTACTTTACCAATAAGGTCTCTGTCTGCTATAAATCTAATGATCCCATGGATCTTCTTCCCTCTCCCATATCCCTCCCTGCCTCTCAGCTGTGGTGGTGGACAATGATGACAGATGTTAATTGGTAAGTATGACTTCAATTTAGTGAAGGTAATTCTATTTCTCTTTCCACTTTTATCTGAAGGTACACACTGAGCACTATGAGAAGAACTTTCATGACATCATGGCCAACCTACCAGAGTCTCATTTCTGGATCTTCCTAATCCCAGATCAGTGGAAGGTAGGGACAACAAATATTCCCAGTCAAAGATCAATGCCTGATCTGGGCCTCCTCTGAACTTCAGGTCAATGAGTCCCAGCTAAGTCAGACATCAGACTTTCATAAAAATTCCTACTTACTTGTTTTCTTTTAGAACTGATGCAATTTCTTTCTGCTCTTACTCCATATTTACTTTTCTGAGTCTTATTCATATGATCATAAGCCCCTAATAGAAACTTAACTAAAAACTCACCCCTCACCCTTTCCCAGTCCTCCCTTCCTGTCCTAAACACACACACACACACACACACGTGTTAGAAAATGCACAGAATTAAAAATAGCTCACAAGGTCTTGTTCACACTTTATTGATGCCCTTTCCTTGATACATTTAATATTTGATGGAACACATTAGCCTTGATTGAAAATTCACCTTGGTAAACCATGGCACCTGAAAGCATAAGATAAGAGACTTTGATTTGTTGATTTTTTTTTCCTTTGCTTGACTCCACTGTTTCTGTTATTGACTGTCCAGAGTCACACTGTTCCATGGCTAACATTCTATTTGTATAATGGATGATAACCTTGAAAAATTCAGGAATCAGTGAAAACGCAGTAAGAAAACAAATACATTGTTATTGTAGTCAAGAGAGAGAGGAGTGAGGGTTCTCACCCACACAAAATATTTACCATGTTATGAAAACCAAATTGGAAAACATTTTGAAAACTGCAAGGTGTTATACAAATGTAAGATTCTATTATTAAGAGGGGAAAAAATGGATTGAGTGGTAATCATCTGGAACTTGGAACTGCGGTGAAGAAATGCTTCGATATTTCAAGGATGCTCTTTTCTTAGTGTGGATACCTTTCCTGACAACATAGATTGCAGCCTTTCCACAACTTCACTGATAGCTTGTTGAGAGTTGCTATAGGTGAAAAATGCATCACCTTGCAGTCGATGTAGTGATGAGGCTTCAAATTTAGCTGGACTGATTCTCAGTGAAACATGAATAGTGTTTATCTTTGAGCCCGTACTGCGCGTTTTGTCCAGCTTGTTAAGACTTGGCCATAACATGTTTCATAGACAGTCTTCAAGAACTTGGGGTCCTTTACTCACACTTGTCCTTTTGAATGCTGATATTTACTTGGATGATATGACATATAATTGTAGATGTCAGTGTACCACAATTGATTTTTCAAAGGACTGAAACATTTCTGACCATGGGGAGTAATGTGGCATGTCATAGTGTTGCCAAAGGGACAGAGAAAATGAATTCCTGGTTCATAATAAAACTGAACCAGAAATCTCTCCTTAACTTACCCTTCTCTTCAAGGAATTTTCCCTAGCCAGGTAACTTGTGGAAGGAGGCTGCTTTGACTTTTGGACTCCTCCTTTCAGACTACAGGAATATGGGGCAGCTAAGCCTCTTGATATGAGAGTGTGTATGTTGGTCAAGAATCAGCATGAAGTGGGAACATCCATTGTTTCCACCACAATCAATAGCTATTCCAGAGACCAAGATGTGAAGACACAGTACTAGTATGAGGTCTTCAGTGGTAGACTCCAAACCTTGGGCCATGTTTGAAGACTGTAGATGAAGGGTAGTAGCGTAGATTGTAACACTGAAAACACTCCCTCAGACTATAAATTCACAAGGGCTGAATCCTCCATCATGTTTCCCTTCCTCCCTTCATCTCCCAGCTCTCTGCTAAGAGAGTATGTGCCTAGCTCCCAAAACTTCTCTCTTTCTGAAGAATTTACTTTACTACTCATTTGTTTCTTCAGTCTTTTAAGTATGATAAATTTGGTTAAACAGATCATTGCTGATCTATATGTGACCTTAATCAAACTTAGTAGAGGGAGGAGAGAGAAATAGATTTGCCAGAGCAGTTTTCTGGCTAGGTACTTGGAACGATAGAAAGAGAATTATTGACTCATTAAAGCAAACAAACAAACAAACTTCTCAGAGAAAGAAAGAATGCCCTAATCTGGGATCATTCTTTCTAGGCCAGGGGTTCTTAACCTTTTTGGGGTAATGGGTTCCTTTGGAAGTTGGGTGAAGTCCTCAGAATAATGGTGCTTTTTTTTAATTCTTAATTTAAGTAAACACTAAATTTTGATTTGATTAGATTAAGGAGAAGGATGTTAAGGGCTGCCTGTATGTATATGAGCTTCCATATGACATATGGCATATGGTCATTTTGTGTCAAGAGAGTACTGAAGGATCAGTACTCTCTTCTTTCCTAGCGGATGCCTTCCTGAGTGCCTGTTGAAGGCCAAGTTCATAATTCCATCAGTAGAGAGTTTTCCAAAGTAGACCCAGCTATGGCTGTGCTTGACCTGACTTATAAGAGAACTTCATATGTTCTTTTTGCCTCAACTTAGGACAGCATGAAATTATGAGTAGAGCATTGGACTTGGAATCAGAAAGCTCTGGGTTCAAATTCTGCCTCAGATATTTACTAGCTATGTGACTCTGAGCAAGAAGAAAGAAAGGAAGAGGAATAGAAGGAAGAAAAAAGGAAGAGAAAGAAAAGAAGGAATGAAGGAAAGAAAGAAGAAAGAAAACAAGCATATAAAATGCTTACTGTGTGCAAAGCACTGGGGATACAAATGGAAAAGTAACGTAGCCACTGCTCTCAAAGAACTCACATTCTAATGGGTGAAACACAGATAGAACTGCTAGCAAATCAGATGGAAAAGTCTCATTGTCCTTAGGATGTGATGGAGAGTGGATGGTCATGTCTTTTCTTTAATGTCTTCTCCATTGACAAAATTACATCAGCATCTGATGTTGAACCATTTGACAATGGCAAAGACTTTGGTGACAAGAATTTCTCTGTACCTCCGTTTCCTCATCTGTACAATGAGACAGTTTGACTTATTACTAAGGTTCCCTTACCCCTCTAATCCTATAGTCCTGTGATCCAACCAGTCAAAACCTACAGAGTCCCATATTTGTGTCTTGTTGAGGCTGAAGCAGAAATGGAAGGAATATGAATAAACCTCAGTTTCATTTTCTACAATAGTATAACAAAAATAATTGAGATACCTTAGCTTTGGTCCATAGACTTCTCATAGTTGCTCAAGTAATTGTGCAAAAAACATCCCAAGTCACCAGCCGCCACCATGTAGCTCTTTGATGCATCTGAGGCAGATATCTAAGTCTTCCAACTCCAAGTTCAGCATACCAACTCTCTACTACACCCCACTCTCATAGTTCCGTTCCTCACCACTGCTGAATATTTTAAGGACAAGGAATACTCCTCCTTGCAAGAGGCTTGCAAGAACAAGGCTTTGGAGCTAGTCCCCAAGATCCTAAACAATACTTTCCTCCAAACACAAAGGTCTTTTTTGATGAATGGGGAGAATAAAGGAGAGAAAAGAGAGAAGTGTGAACAAATAATTGGAGTAAAATAATATTTAGAAAGGAGTTTGGAGGATAAAAAGTTTGAGAAGCACAGCTCTGAGGCAACTGACCACTTTTGGGGAAACTGGAGTCCATACTCAGAGAGATTTTTAAACCTCCAGAAGAGGGAAAAATAGTAACTCACATCCTTATGGCATTTTTAGACCATACTTCCTTCCCCTCTTTCTCTTTCCTCACCAGAAAGAATGAAGAAACTCAAGAGTCCATTGAAGATGGCTTCTATTGATCCGTTGAGGGTTGCCTTGCCCTAGGACTCAATCTCTTCTATATCTAAGGTATACATCTTTAGCTTATTCTAGACCTGGCACTTCCAAAGGAGGGCCAGGATTTTTTGTCATGTGCCGGTATGAAATCCCATGAGGAACAAATGTCTTGTATAGGCACACAATTATCCCCTAATACTGTTAGTCTTAGAAAATATCAACTCTCTTACAAATCCCCCAACTGCAATTCCTTCCTTATTTAACTACTTTATATCTGTATGAATTTACTTTTTGTTAATGATACACACACACGTATGCGCGCACACACACACACACATGCACACACACACGCACATATATGTTTATAGGTACTTCCCCATTAGAATGTAAACTGCTTATGAGTAGGGCTTGTTCTGTAAGCAACTTGAGAACAGGGTATGCCTTGCAGCTCTCCTTGTATCTTTGAGTCCAGCATACAGTAGGTATTCAATAAATGTTTGTTAAAAACTTGATCCCAAGAAATGGATATGAAAAAAACACTTCAAACCATTCCTTTGCAGAGGTATGAAAGGGTATGCATGAGTACAGAACACATCATGTGTAACAAGTTATGTTTTTTTTTGTTTTCAGATGACAGTGGCAGATTTTTTTCTTCTCTTCCTCCTCTTTTTTTCTTTAAAAAAAAAAAATCTTTGTTATAAGCAAGGGTGTACTGGAACCAGACTGTAACTCAAGAGTGTCAAAATTTCAGTATGAGCATTTACATCTCACAAATTGGCAAAAGCTGCAAAACAGGGCTTGATTGATTGTTTTGTTGGTTACCTAGATTTAATAAAGGGATGGGGAAAATATAATAATGCAAATAAAATGTTAAAGTATATCATTTGCACATTTTTTTTGGGGGGTGAGTAATTGGTTGCTAATTTACTAACCCATCCCTAGTTATAAAGGATGGCTCTCTGAGAGGTGGCAGGGGAGGGATACAGAGGAAAATCTAGATGATGGAAACAAAAGTAATAAATCTGCTTTTAAATGAGTCAATGCTTGTCAAATGGAATTAAACAGTGCAGTGTATACAAAACAATGGACCAGGAAATCCCAACCCACAATGACCTCAAAGCCTTGCTAGATCAGGAAGATTCCCTTCCTATTTCTTCTCTCATTTCCCTTTTCTTGCATAGTTTGCCTCCCTAGAAGGATGAGGTCAGTTGAGAAATACTAGAATTTCCAACCTGTTCCTCTTTCCCTTCAGTTCTTGGATGAATTATGCCCCCCACAAATGGTCAGTGAAATGTCAACATAGGTGCTTTTCCCAGAGCAGGAACTGCTGACACATTCCCAGGGATGGCAGGCATGGGAACCTGGGACGGAAGAGGCTGAGAAGGGCACTGAAAGGAGATGAATATAACAATAAGCAACAACAATGATAGCAAGTGATGGATAAAATGTTAATAATGTAGGTTAAGCTGAAAAATGTGCTCTATCCACATTTGAAATTCTTTTGCACATTATATGTTTATTTATTTTTAGTTTTCAGCATTCACGTCTATAAAACCTTGAATTCTAAATTTTTTTTCTCCCCCTCCCTTCACTCCTCCTCCCTGAGATGGTATGTAATTTGATATAGGCTCTACATTTACATTCATATTAAACATATTTCCATCTTAGTCATGTTGTAAAACCACAAGAAGGAAAAAATAAAGAGAAAACAGTATGCTTTGATCTGCATTCAGACTCCATAGTTCTTTGGACGTTGATTTCATTTTCCATCATGAATCTTTTGGAATTGCCTTAGGTCCTTGTAGTGTTGAGAAAAGCTAAGTGTATCAAAGCTGGTCATCATACAATGTTGCTGTTACTGTCTGCCATGTTCTCCTGCTTCTGTTCATTTCATTCTGTATCAGTTTATGTAAGTCTTTCCGGGTTGTTTGTAAGTTCACCAGCTCATCATTTCCTATGGAAAAATAGTACTTAATTACATTCATATACCATGACTTGTTCAGCCATTCCCCAATTGATGAGCATCCCCTCAATTTCCAATTCTTGACCACCACGAAAAGAGCTGCTATAAATATTTTTGTACATGTGAGACTTTTTCCCTATTTTATGGTCTCTTTAGGATACAGACCTAGAAGTCTGAATCAGAGGGTATATACGGTTTTTTATCCCTTTGAGCATAGTTCCAAATTGCTCTCCAGAATGGTTGGATCAGTTCACAACTCCACCAACAATACACTAGTGTTCCGATTTTCCCACATCTTTTCCATTTAGCATTTTCCTGTCTTGTCATGTTAGCCTACAGTACTTCAGAGTCATTTTAATTTGTATTTCTCTTAAGAGTAGTGCTTTAGAGCATTTTTTCATATATAGATATATACATATATGTCCACATTTTTTGATAGATTGTTATTAAAGATTTACCAGCGCACTCTTACTTAAGTATTTTCAGTGTATAATGAGGTACTGATTAGTTTAGTGGTACATAGCATCATAGTTTGGAGCAAAAAGGGATCTTGGAGGGCATCTTAATCCAATCCTCTCATTTTACAGAAAAAGAAAGTGAGGTCCAGAGAGATAAGTGACTTTAGCCACATAGGTAATGGTAGCAGTATGGAGATTCAAATCCAGGTACTCTGACTTGAATTCAACAGTCACCATGTTGGTATAAATCTAGGGAGACAGCATGCCTCAGAAAAAAACTCTGAAACTGGAACACTAAAATTAGAAAGACATGGATCCCAGGTTCAAATCTCAGTTCTGCCATTTGCTACCTATGTGATCTTGGGTAAATAACTTGACTTTTCTGGGTTTAAGTTTCCTCTTGTGCTAAATGAAAGGATTGGACTTTGTGGCCTCCACTCTCTCTTCTAGCTCTGACTTCATGATCAACAAAGACAGAGAACTCAGATTCTTTATTCTGCAAATATACTGTTACAAGAACTTCTGGTTAACAGGGAACCTGTTAGCGCTTCTGAATGCTGGCTGCTTCCACTGGATAGAAACACACACTATGTGTATATATGTGAAGATAAAGGTGCCAGTTGTGAACTTAGGCACAGTACATATGGGAAGGATCTCTTTTCATAAGCCTTCTCTTGTAAGCCCAGTCTCTTGAAATTTGGGGGGACTCTCTGGTAGGTACACCAAGCCCTAGAAAGGCTTAAAGAAAAAATCAGTCCAGGGCCTACTATTTATAACCCCATGATGACCACTGCTCAATCCCTAGCATTTTCTTCTGATTTTAATTAGCATTTCCTCTCAACAGTTTTTAGGGCACAGTGGTACCTACTTTCTTTTACCTTTCTTAAGAGGAAAGTCAGAAAATGAGGCAATTTTTAACTCTTTTCAGGAAACTTGGAAACATTCTGGGTATATTTTCTTTTCCAGTGTCGCTGAATAGCAAAAGTAAAGGAACTTATGAGTTGCCGCCTCCAACAGCGGAAGAACAGGGAACAATCAGACATTGGTGTGGTACAGAAACTGGATTTAAATCCCAAGTCTGCTATTTAATAGCTGTGTTACCTTGTATAGGTCAATTCCTCTTGCTAGCATTCTTCCTCATCAGCAAAATGAGAGGGTTGTAATCAACATTCTTTATTTTTTTTTTTTTTACATAGTTCCACATTAGTCATGTTGTGAAAGAAGAAACAGGACAAAAGTGAAAATCCACAAGAAAGAAAAAAAAACAAAAATAGTATGCTTTCATCAGCATTCAGACTCCACAGTTCTTTCCCTGGATGTGGATAGTATTTTCCATCATGAGTCTTTTAGAATTGTCTTAGATCCTCACATGACTGAGAAGAGCTAAGTCTATCAAAGTTAGTCTTCTCACCATGTTGCTGTTACTATGTACGGTGTTCTCCTGTTCTTCTCACTTCATTCAACATCAGTTCGTGTAAGTCTTTCCAGGTTTCTCTGAAATCTGCCTGCTCATCATTTCTTATAGCACATTAGTATGGAATCAATATTCTTTATGGTTCCTGCCAACTCTTAAGCCTACCTATGTTTATTTTGCTTACAATGAAGGAGGAATAGGCAAGATAGACTATTTGGAAAACACATTAAGTAGGCTCCACTAGGAAAGTGCTGACAGCAGGATCCTGAAATTATGTGCTTCTTGAGCTAATTAATAAGAGGACTTATAGGTAGTGATAGAGATGGTTGTTTCCACCATGACACCACTTCATTCAATGACTATTTATTCAACTAAATTTATTGAGCATGTATTCGCCCCTTTGGGGAGTAGGGGAGTGGGGGAAATGATTTCATTGATGTAAGGAACTCCTGTGAGGAAATCCTCTCTACCAACATTGATCACACCTGCACTTCAACTTAGAATTTTAGAGGGAGTTGCTCACATGGGGGCAGCGGGGACACTGAGATAGGGTCCCACAGTCACTATATGTCAGGGTCAAGACTTGAACTCTTGACTTCCAGCTTTCAAACCACTATGTTACTTGACACTACCTCTCACTGACCACTAGAGGAACATAGCAGTGACAGTCAGACCTCAAGGAATTTACAGTCTCCTCGGGGAGATGAAATATCAGCATGTAACAGGACATGTGCTCCACCCACAGATGGAAAATTAAACAATATTCTGAGACAGTGAGGCAAGCAATGTTACAAGGCAGGAAATAAGTAATTACTAAATAAAAAGAAAAGAAGGGCTCTGAGTTCAGAGAAGGGGTTAGAGAAAAGTTTTGGCCATGAGAACTGAGCTAGGCTTTGAAGGAGGTGTTTTCTTTGGCTTTACTATTTTGTTTCATTGGTACAAACTAAGAGTTC
Source organism: Bettongia penicillata ogilbyi (assembly GCA_023548195.1). Classification (NCBI taxonomy): domain Eukaryota; kingdom Metazoa; phylum Chordata; class Mammalia; order Diprotodontia; family Potoroidae; genus Bettongia; species Bettongia penicillata. Next base: position 379,074 of record JAJHZJ010000418.1, on the reverse strand, counting down.
AGTCATTTTTCTGCCATGGCCAACTCTTCCTGACCCTATTTTGGATTTTCTTGGCAAAGATACTGGAGTGTTTTGCCATTTCCTTCTCCAGCTCATTTGACAGATGAGAAAACTGAGGCAGAGTTAAATGACTTACCTAGAGTCACACAACTAGTACATGTCTGAGGTCAGATTTGAACTCTGGAACATGAATCTTCCCAACTCCATTGCTCCACCTAGCAGCCCACAAAGTAGAGTAGGTAGAAGCAAATAAATGTATTTGATTCCCTTTTTCACCAGGTAGGGCCCCTGCTGAATTTATGTTCCATGCATCCTGGAGGCCAATGGAGCATCTAGAGAACAGCCCCATACACATGAGAAAGGGCATGCTGGGGAGATGAAAGATGGAGGAGAAAGGAATGGCAAAGTAAGGAAGACAGGAGTGATTTTTTCATCACAACTAGTGAGAATAACTTCATGCTGAGGTTCAGCATGGGGCAATATTGCCTTGAACTCTCCATTCCTCCTATGGCTGCACTTTCATTTTACACAGAAGGACATTGTGGTATAAGTGATTACCTAATCAGCTATGGAATGATTCATTTGCAATAACTCCATGAACAAACTGACCCCAAGCAGCAAAAATAGCAAAATTTCCCAGGCATCCTCACTTACAAGTGCTTAGAAAAATTAGCACCTTTCCTCCTCTCTCCCCAGTTTGTCCTCTTAGTCTGAACCACAGGGGAAAAAACAAATAAAAGATAGCTGTTAATAGCTGTTGATTGCTTTAAGGTCTTCAAAAAATTATACCTAGAGTTAATGACTAACCGGGAAAATGAATGCCTCTTAAGAATAAAGGGCACATTGTCCAGGACTCTTCCCTGCAAAATACTCTATAAATCAAAAATATAGGTGGGAAGAAGAAAAAGAACAAAGTTCAGAGATAGAGGAGTTAATTATTCTACCAAAGAGGCGTAGCAGTGCCTTAGCAACAAAAACATTATTCTAATTGGGAGTTTAATTTAGAAGAAAAAATACTTTGGCTAAGGGACTTTAACATTGGGAGAAAGGGACAGAGGACAGAGATGTGGACAAAAGTGGGAATAGGTCCAAGGAGAAATAGAGTTTGAGATTGCTTGAGTCTGTTCTTTCTGGACCTGCATTTCCCAGGAATCCTTAGCTCTAAACTATGACCTTGATGGAACAGAGAGGAATGTAAATTTCTCACCCACATGCCATCCATATGGAGAGAGAGCACCATGTTTTATGTTTGGTTATTTACCTTTTGATCTTTGTTTCTTACTTTTGACTGGTTCCAGAGTGAAGTCATTTCTTTGACAGGTTAGGATTTTTTCACATATTCTAGACTTTTAGAACTATTTTCCGTTCTTTCAGAGAGGGGAGCAATGAGCATACTGGTTCAGATTTATTTTAAAAATGAGAAAGCCCACCCTGTGAGCTTATTTGAACTACACGAGGGATGAAATAGCATTTTTTCCCATGAACAAAAATATTTTCTTAGTGTTTCTTTTAGAGTTGAGGCATATATTTAAGAATTTTATATTCTGGGAGGAATCATGGTACCATTGAAGAAGAATTCTGGTGTTTTCACTTACTATCTGTGTGAATTTGGACAAGTCATATTACAACCCTCCTAAAAAATGAGGGTCCCTTTCAGTGTAAAGCTCTGAGATGCCATTCTCTTCAAAGCTTTCATACTTGCTAAATATGATTTTATAAAATGAATTGTGTCCTTCTAGCTGTGATTGTTGTTTGCATACTTCTTTTGGAAATAATAAGAATTTTACCAATGGTAGAGACATATTTAATTTTCAATTAAAAGGGGAGTCTGACCTAAGGTTGAAAAGAATTAACCCGTTGAATTGGCATGGTCTTTATTTTGAAACTGGTTGAAATAAACAATGAAATGGCAGCTGACTCCCAGGTATAAAGGAATATCATTAAATAGGGTATTAGGAGACCTGAATTTCAGACCTTGACCCTAGTGCAAACCAGTTGAATGACTTTCATCAAACTCATGGTTTCACAGATTTAGAGCCCAAAAAAGTGGCTAGAAGTCATCTAGTCCAACTCTTTGCATTTTGTAGATGAGGTAAGTGGACATTCATAGAAGATAAGTGACACAGGTCATAGCAGGGTCCACATATGACCCAGGTCCCCTCACTCCAATCCAAATCCAGCATTCTTTTCACTATACCTCATTCTCCTCTCCCCCTTTCAGGTTACTTAGCTTCTTTGGGCCTCAGTTTCCTCATCTGTAAGATGAGGGCCTTAAATCAGATGATCCCTAAGGTCCCTTTTAGAATCAATGACTAGGAGCTGGTACTATCTTTTGAACTTTATAACCAGTGCAGTAAAGTCTAATACAGTATGATTTATACAATTTTTGTGATTGTTCCATCACCTGCAGGAACCTGGCCTATCTATATATAACCTGTTTTGTGAAACAGGTTAGGAAACCTAGCATGTAGTCATACTATCCTTTCAGTTATCACAGTACACCTTGAGCAGGGGGGCGTCATTTTTCTGAACCTTAATTTCCTCATTTGCAAGCTGAGGGCAAATTTTTATTAAAGGGATTTGTTCTATGAAGTTTGGCTTCAGTCAAAGGGCTGCTCTTGAGTATCTGGAGGGCCACAGGTTCCCCAGTCCTGGATTAGGTGATCGCTATGAACCCTTCCAGACCTTGTAGTCTGTGAAGTTATGAATGGGACACACAGAACATTCAGGGCATCTAGTTTCTACCTCATGTGGTTGGTTGTGAAGATTAACTGAGAGAATGCATTTAACATTCTGTGTGAACATTAAAGTGCTATATAAAGTTTTTATTTTTCTTTAAGGTTAAAAATCATGTAGATGGAAAATACCTAGGTGGAGAGGTTGTTTTGCCCCTAGAATAAAGAGTGAAAAACATTATTTGAAAATCAGCAGAGAATAAAGAGAACAGGCAGGGACTTGCCTGAGCTCTCCCCATAATCCCACTGAACAATTTTAAGTAATGCCACAAAACAAATTCTGGAGCAGAAGAACCCACCAAAGGATGGCGTGAAATAATTTTTAAGTTCAAAACAACTTAGAAGTTCAGCAGGAAAGGTCTGTTGTACTGGTGTAAGAGTGGAGCTCAGTCCAGCACAGGCCATGCCCCAGCAAACCAGCAGTAGGCCTTGGGGCCTACTGAACCAATGACTGGTGGTTTCTGGACCTCTCAGTCCACATATGGGAAGGAGTGAGACAGCTGGTCAGAAGATCATAGGGGTCCCTTTTCTAGCACCAAAGGAAGTATTCTATTGTATTGTCCATACTTTGATCTGGTCACAGTCTGGGTCTCAGTCCCAGGGCAAGGTGGAGCACTAGCACACCCTAGATTTTGTGTATGTGTGTATGTGTGTTCATCCTTCATTGCTGAAGAAGACCATGCCATCAGAGAAATGATGACATGACTTGCACTTGACTTTGTTTTGAATGAGGGAAGGCTATGCAGGTTACCAGCCTCACTTCCCTCCAGAGCCATCTGAATCCAGTGACCAGATATTCATCAGGATGATTGAAGATGACCCAGAATAAGGCAATTGGGGTTAAGTGACTCGCCCAAAGTTACACAGCTAGTGAGTGTCAAGTGTCTGAGGTGAGATTTGAACTCAGGTCCTCCTGATTCCTGTACTGGTGTTTTATGCCCTACCATAGGGCATAATAGCCTCAGGGTAGCCACAACCCTTGTCACAGTTCCAGGATATAAAAGACTACTTGTAGTGATTCACAGACCAGAATATAGGTTAGGAGAGTAGTAAACACACATCTCCTTAGATCATACTACCTTGAAAGAAAGGTGCCAGAATTATCTCTGAAAACAGCTGTACAAAAAAACCTAAAACTAGAAAGGGTGCCACTCCGCTCTGGAAAGAGAGCCCCACTTTAGAACAGAGTGACAAATCAAGAAATAGGTTGGGAAAATGAGCAAACAGCAGAAAAAGATCCTGACTATAGAACAATACTATGGTGATGGGGAAGATCAAAACACAAACTCAGAAGAAGACAACAAAGTCAAAGCTGAGACATCCAAAGCCTTAAAGAAATATATGAATTGGTCTCAGGCCATGGAAGAGTTCAAAAAAGGATTTTAAGAATCAAAAGCTGTATAGGAAAAATTGAGAAGAGAAATGAGAGTGATGCAAGAAAATCATGACAAAAGAACCAACAGCTTTGTAAAGGAGGCACAAAAAAACACTGAAGAAAATAACATTTTAAAAAACAAAATAAATCAAGTGACAAAAAGAAGCACAAAAATCCAATAAAGAAAAGAATCCCTTGAAAAATAGAATTGACCAAACGGAAAAAGAGGTACAAAAATTCACTGAAGAAAAGTTCTTAAAAAGTAGAATTGGCCAAATCGAAAAGGAGGTAGACATCTTCACTGAAGAAAATAATTACTTAAAAATTAGAATTGCGAAGTGGAAGGTAACGACAATGAGACATCAAGAAATAATGACGAAATTAAAAGGATAAAAAATAGAAGAAAAGGTGAAACTTCTCATTGGAAAAGCAGCTGACCTGGAAAATAGACTTAGGTGAGATAATTTAAGAGTTATTGGATTACCTGAAAGCCATGATCAAAAAAGATCCTAGATATCATCTTTCAATAAGTTATCAAGAAAAACTACTGATTTTCTAGCACCAGGAGGTAAAATAGAATTTGAGAGAATCCATTGATCATTTTCTGAAAGGGATCCCAAAATGAAAACTTCCAGGAATATTAAAGTCAATTTCCAGAGTTCCCAGGTCAAGGAGAAAATATTGCAGGCAGTCAGAAGAAAACAATTGAAATATCATGGAGCCACAGGATAACACAAAATTTAGCAGCTTCTACATTAAAGGATCTAATTGCTTGGAATATGATATTCTGGAAGGCAAGCAAGTTAGGATTACAATCAAGAATCACCTACCCAGAAAAACTGAATATAATCCTTTGGGAAGAAACAGACGTACAATGAAATAGAGGACTTTCAAGCATTTCTGATGAGAAGATCAAAGGTGAATATAAGATTTGTCTTTCAAAAAGTAGACTCAAGAAAAGCATAAAAAGGTAAACAGGAAAGAGAAATCACAAGGGATTCAATAAAATTAAATTGCTTACATTCCTACATGGGAAAATGTTACAGTAACTCCTAAAAACTTTCTCATTATTAGGGTAGTTAGAAGGAGTACACATAAATAGAAACACAGGCATGAGTTGCATATGAAGGGATGATTATCTAAAAAAAATAAAATTAAGGGGTAAGAAAGAGGAATGCACTGGGAGAAGGGAAAAGGGAATGGTAGAATGGGGCAAATCATTTGACATAAAAGAGGTAAAGAGCTTTTACAGTGGAGGGGAAGATGGGGAAGGGAGCATGTGAACCTTACTGTCATCAGAATTGGCTCAAAGATGGAATAACAAACACATTCATTTGGGTATAGGAAATAGGAAGGGAGGGGGATAAGAGAAGGAGGGAGGCTATTAGAATAGAGGGCAGATTGGAGGAGGTAAAACTTTTGGGAATGGACAAGGTGGGGGAAGGAAGAGAGAAAGAGAGGGAGAGGGAGAGATGGAAGGGAGAGAGAGGGAGAGAGAGACAGAGAGACAGAGAGAGAGAGGGATAAATGAGTAAAATACAATGGATGGAATTATATATTATTCATTACTGTGAAAAAAATTTACAGCAAGTTTCTTTGATAAAGATCTCGTTTCTCAAATAGATAGAGAACTGAGTCAAATTTATAAAAATGAGAATCGTATCTCAATTGATAAATGGTCAAAGGATATGAACAGGCAGTTTTCAGACAAAATAAAGTTATGTATAATTATATAAAAATTATCTAAATCACTATTGATTAGAGAAATGCAAATTAAAACAACTCTGAGCTACCACGCCATGCCTATCAGATTGGCTAATATTACAGAAAAGGAAAATAAATGCTGGAGGAGATGTGGGAAAATTGAGACACTAGCAGAGGGTTGGTGAAGATGTATACTGCTCCAACCATTCTGAAGAGAAACTTGGAACTATGCCCAAAAGACTATAAAACCATGTATACCCACTGAACAAGCAATACTACAACTAGGTCTCTATCCCAAAGAGAGAAAAAGCAAAAAGGAAAAGGATCCATATGTACAAAAATATTTATAGCAACTCTTATTGGTGGCAAAGAATTGAAGATTGAGGTGATTTCCATCAATTGGGGAATGGCTGAACAAGTTGTTGTATATAGTTGTGATGATATACTATTGTTCCATGAAAAATGATGAGCAAGAGGATTTCAGAAAAACCTGGAAAGACTCACTTGAACTGATGCAAAGTGAAGTAAACAGAACCAGGAGAATGTTGTACACAGTAATAGCAATATCATACAAAGAAGACTTGTGAATGACTTAGGTAATCTCATCAATACAATGATCCAAGACAATCCCAAAGGAGTCATGAAAAATGCTATCCAGCTTCAGAGAAAGAACTGATGGTGTCTGAATACAGACTGAAACATACTCTTTTCTTCCTTCCTGCCTTTTTTTGGGGGGGGTTTACAATCTTCTTGCACAAAATGACCAATATGGAAACTTATTACATGATTGCACATGTATAAGCTATGCTTACCATCACAGAGAAGGGGGAGGGTAAGGGAGAGAGAGAAAGATAAAATTTGGAAATCAAAACTTTAAAAAGTTAAACATCATTTTAACATGTAATTGGGGGGAAATAAAATATTAAAAAAAAAAGATGTAGGATATGCTTCCTGTGAATAGCCAAAGTCTTCAGCCAAAGAGAAGACTGAACATGACCCCCATTCTAGAAACCTGGAATCAAGTCTAGAGCTCAGTGCCGTATTAGTGTAACTCTACCATCTTGCTTTCCATAAGACATGTTGTTAAGCTGTATTTACTCTACTTTCACAGCCTCATGAAACATTGATCTCTTGAATAAGTAGTGATGACTTTCAGCCCTGTGCATGGCTTCCCTAGATCAGGCTAGAGTATAGCCTTAGTCAGCTACAGGTTTATCATCATCACTTTGTCAAGGTACTGATATCAGGACCCTTTAAAGTGGCCCATCATCTTTTGGGATCTTTTTGCTTGGGAATTTCAAAAAATCACCTGCCTACTTAAAACCTCTAAGTTGTCTCCAGGGCTCCTGATGTTTGTGTTCTTCGAGTTTCCCAGAGCACCAGAAACATGGCTTTATAAAACATAAGTGATAACAGTAGATCCATTAAGTAACCTTGACTCATTTACTCAGAGAAAGAAGGAGAGTGAAAAAGGACTCAATTATATTTTCTGCTCATTCATTTCTTCAATCATTCAACAAAAATTGATTGAGCATCTTAATGCAATGATTAAACATATTATGTTCCAGGCATTATATTAAGTGCTTGAGATAAAGAGGAAAAACCTTACCTCCAAGAAGCATAAATGCTATTGGGGTAATAGTGTGTTTATCCTTCATTGCTGAAGAAGACCATGCCATCAGAGAAATAATGACATGACTTGCACTTGACTTTGTTTTGAGTGAGGGAGGGCTGTGCAGGTCACCAGCCTCACTTCCCCTCCAGAGCCATCTGAATCCAGGGACCAGATATTCATCAGGATGACTGGAGATGATGCAGGATGAGACAATTGGGGTTAAGTGACTTGCCCAAGTTCACACAGCTAGTGAGTGTCAAGTGTCTGAGGTGAGATTTGAACTCAGGTCCGCCTGACTCCTGCACTGGTGCTCTATCCACTGCACCACCTAGCTGCCCTATTGGGGTAATAACATTTATAGTGAAGAGTAAATGTAAACTAATTTCATGAGTTCAGAGGATGGCTTCCCATACTCCTGCAATTCAGCTCCCTTTTATGTGTTACCATACCCCTTTAAGAAGACTTATCAGCATGAGTTCAAATCTGACCTCAGACACTTACTGTGTGACCCTGGGCAAGTCAGTTAAATCTGTTTGCCTCAGTTTCTTCATCTGTAAAATGAGCTGGAAAAAGGAATGGCAAACCACTCCCATATCCAAATTTGTCAAAAAAAAAACCTCAAATAGGGTCATAAAGAGTCTGATACAACTGAAAAAAAAAAAAAGACGACTGAATGACAATGATTCCCCCATTGGAATAAAAGCTCTTTGAAGGTAGGGACTTCCTTTTTGTTTGTATTGTGTATTCCCAGTGTCTGGTACATCTATTGATTGGTCATTTGCCAGTCATGTCCCACTCTTCATTTGGAGTTTTGTTGGCAGAGATAACTGAATTGGTTTGCCAATTCTTCCTCCTGCTCATTTTTACTGATGAGGAAACTGAGTCAAACAGGGTTAAGTGATTTGCGCAGGGCCACATAGCTAGTAAGTGTCTGAGGTCAGATTTAAGCTCACAGAGATGACTCTTTCTGACTCTTGGCCTAGCACTCTATCCACCATACCACCTAGTTATCTGACTGGCACACGGTGATCTCTTAAAAATGCTTATTGATATTATTCAAACGTTAAACTGTTGACCATTTGAAAGGAGAAAACATAAACATTTTACAAATTGCCAGCAGCTTTTCCAAAAAGAAATTGTTCAAAGACACAACTTCATAACTAAATCATTATTATTTTTATGGATAATAATTAAAATTACCTTTGCTTTTGTGAGGCATTAGTTTTTCATAAGACTTCAAAGAATTACTTTGAAATCCCCTCTAGGCAGACCTGGTTTTGCTTGCCTCATGATAAAAGTGAGGAGCTAGAGGTCAGGAAGATAGGAGAGAAATTACATTCCTCTCTCCCGCCCCACCCCTATTACACCTCTCCCCAAAGAAAAGACTTGTGAGAGCACAGTCGAAGTATAATGCCACATTTTTGATTCTCCATATGTTTGTGACCAGGAACATAACATGGGGCTGATTCAGAAGGCAAATGAGCTTCTGGAGTCTAAAGTTTCAAGACAAATGGTGCTTTTGATCAAAATGGTTTACTTTCAACAAAAGGCAACTTCCTTTCTCAGAAAAAAGGAAAAAAAAAAAAGCCTGAGGAGTGCTCAAAAGAATTCAAGCACATCAAATGGCCTTTGAAAAATCTTTTGATGAAAAGAGAGAAAAATAAAGCAGATGGAGGGGGCCAAATACACCCATCCAGCTCCTTGGCTCCTTTGCCTTTCACCAATTATGAAAATCTCTCTGGAGTGGGAGAAGTCTTTGAAATCTTCTTGATGCTACCCCAATTTCCCACCCTAGTCTGGAGTGGAAAAGCCTTTCTAGCAACACTTAGGATGGCAAGTAAAGCAGAGTAGAGTTTCTCACGAGAAACTATAATCCTTTGAAGTTTCTGGCAAGGGCTAAGTAAATTTTACCAATTCTGGAAATGCTTCTGGGTGAAAATCAAAAGAATCTCTGATGTCATTTTAACCATCTGTAAAATTTATCATTAAGTCAGCACCCAAATTTTTACCCGGAAGTACTTGATTTGGGTTGGTTTTTAAGCTATCTTTCACAGGTCAAAAGGACAGGGGCTACTAGTGGACCCATACTATTCCTAAGAAGTATGGGAGTTTTGGGCATGTTTTCAACTTAAGCCATTTCACCCCTCCTTAGGCAACCTTCTAGGCCTCAGCTCCTCATGGCTCACCATAGGGATGATGAATATTACTGCAGAAACCAGATCAGCATAGCCTACTGTAACTCGGAACACTAGAACTTAAGGGACCCACCAACCTGGTAGCCACTGCTGCAATGAGTAGATTTTAAAAAAATTAAACAATGGTGTTAATTTAACATGAAATAAAGGGGAAAAAAACAGAAGGGAGAGAAAGCATTTTAAAGTAAATTTTTATTGATATAATTTGTTTTTATATCACCAATATTTTCTAATGTATCTCTTCTCTTCCCCTCCCCAGAGAGTTATCTCTTATAACAAAAAATACAAAAAAAGCTCCTCAAAATTAACCCACATATTAAAAAAAATTCTGAAATTATTGATAATGTTCCACTATTCCCCCACCTCTGCAGTGAAGGGAGGGGAGGCATCTTCTTGTAACTCTCCTTTGGTATCCAACTTGGTGATTAAAATTTCACAGCATTCACTTTCAATTGTTCAATGGCACTATTCTTTCCATTTACATCATTGTAGACATTGTGTATATTGCTGCCCTTGTTTTGCTTACTTCATTTTCTATCAGCCCATTTAAAGGCTTCCCCTACTTCTCTGTGTTTATTGTATTCTTTTCTTATAGTACATGAGGAAGCGGGTTTTAATCCCTGGGTATGAAAGGCATTGTTAAATTAAGAGTTGTTTTAAGCAGCAGTCACATGCACACACATGCAAGCACACACAAAATCTCTAAGCCTTTTTCCTAGTCATTATCCAACTGAAGGAGAATGGAAACCTGAGGAATATTTCATATAGTAAGACCAGGTGAACAAAGAAACTTCCTCAATTTCAGCAATAATGGAGATTACTATATAAATTTGAACCTGGCTGGTGACCAAGGTTTGAACACACCTGACCAGGAGAAGCTCCTTTTCTGTACTTGACTCTCTTAAGCTTCACATCCAGAGGTGGCCTGAATAAAAGAAATTACCTTAACTGGGCCCATGGAAGCCTTGATCTTAGTTGAGCCAATGCTGGGAAATTCCCTTCCATGTTGCCATTTTGGAGAGTCTCTACCAGGGCTTCTCCTTGCTGATAGAAATGTGTGCTTTCCACTATTCAGTAAAAGTAATTTTTGCTACTCTCCTCTTCATGATCCAGGGCTTCCATGATCTGGATCCAAGACCTTCATGTACAACCTCTTTGACAAGTACGCCATCCATGCAAACTTATTCTCTCATGACTGTAAAACTTGCAGGGAAGCTAGTGGAATGCAATCAGTATGGATTATTGCCTGATTCCTGCAATGAACTATGGGGAACTGTGGACCCAGATGTGATATACTGAAATCTTGGAAAGGAGAGGGGATGTGGTACAAATGACCAGACTTTTATAAACTAAAAATCTGCTGATGCTTAAATGTCTCTTAAAGTACTGTTAGCTCCCAAGAGCAGGAAAAATTAGGAAGTAAAGTTTGTTCCCTATCACCTTCCTACATACTTTTGCCTCCTTAACATCATCTTACCTGGTACCTAATTCCACCAGCCTGGTAGCCCCACCTTCTCTCATCCTTAGTGGGAATGTCATGGGTCCAGGGCAAAAGAACACTGGTTCTTGAAATGAAGGACCTGAGTTAAATATCCTGCCTCTTCCATCTGCTAGCTACATGACCACAGGCGACTCCCTTACAGAGGGTTGCCACACATGCCCTCCAAGATGTCTTCCAGCTCTAAATCAAGCTGACAGATCCTTTCACACTAATGACTAATGAGTCTTAAATATGTGATCTCCTTTGAAGGGTGTATTTCTATATTTACAAAAGACAATATTCTTTTTTTTTTTTAATTTATTTATTTAACTTTTTACATTCATTTTCACAAAATTTTGGGTTCCAAATTTGCTCCCCTTTTATCCCCTCCCCCCACCCCAATACACCGAGCAATCTAATTTTCCCTATCACCAATCTGCCCTCTCTTCTATCATCCCTCCCTTCTCTTGTCCCCATCTTCTCTTTTGTCCTGTAGGGCCAGAGGATTTTCTATTCCCCATTAACTACATTTCTTATTTCCTAGTAGCAACAATACTAACCAGTTGTTCCTAAAACTTTGAGTTCCAAATTCTCCCCATCCCTCCCTCCCCACCCATTCCCTTTGGGAAGGCAGGCAATTCAGTATAGGCCCTATCTGTGTAGTTTTGCAAATGACTTCCATAATAGTCATGTTGTGTAAGACTAACTGTATTTCCCTCCATCCTATCCTGCCCCCCATTGTTTCTATTCTGTTTTTTGATCCTGTCCCTCCCTGAGTGTTGACTTCAAATTGCTCCCTCCTCCCATTACCCTCCCTACCATCACTACCCCACCCTTGCTTATCTCCTTCTCCCCCACTTTCCTGTATTGTAAGATAGGTTTTCATACCAAAATGAGGGTGCATTTTATTCCTTCCTTTAGTTGAATGTGATGAGGGTAAACTTCTTGGTTTTTTTTTTTTCTCAGCTCTCCTCTTTTTCCCTCCACTAACAAGTCTCCTGCTTGCCTCTTGAATGAGATATAATTTACCCCATTCCATTTCACCCTCTTTCCTCCCACTACATTTCTCTCTCACCATTTACCTTAATTTCTTTTGGGATATGGTCCCATCCTATTCAATTCACTCTATGCTCTCTGTCTCTGTATGTGCATGCATGTGTGTATGTGTGTGTACGTGCACACGTGTACATGTGTGTGTGGTCCCACCAACTACCCAGATACTGAAAAGTTTTAAGAGTTACAAATATTGTCTTTCCATGTAGGAATGTAAACAGATCACTTTTGGTAAGTCCCTTATGACTTCTCTTTGCTGTTTACTTTTTCATGCTTCTTCTCATTCTTGTGTTTGAAAGTCAAATTTTCTTTTCAGCTCTGGTCTTTTCATCAAGAATGTTTGAAAGTCCTCTGTTTCATTGAAAGACCATATTTTCCCCTGAAGTATTATACTCAGTTTAGCTGGGTAGGTGATTCTTGGTTTCAGTCCTAGTTCCTTTGACTTCTGGAATATCCTATTCCAGGCCCTTCGATCCTTTACTGTAGAAGCTGCTAGATCTTGAGTTATCCTGATTGTATTTCCACAGTACTGGAATTGTTTCTTTCTAGCTGCTTGCAAGATTTTCTCTTTGAGCTGGGAGTTCGGGAATTTGGCCACAATGTTCCCAGGAGTTTCTCTTTTTGGATCTCTTTCAGGCAGTGATCGATGGATTCTTTCAATACCTATTTTGCCCTCTGGTTGTAGAATATCGGGGCAGTTTTCCTTGATAATTTCATGGAAGATGATGTCTAGGCTCTTTTTTTGATCATGACTTTTAGGTAGTCCCATAATTTTTACATTGTCTCTCCTGGACCTATTTTCCAGGTCAGTTGTTTTTCCCATGAGATATTTCATATTCTCTTCCATTTTTTTCATTCTTTTGGTTTTGTTTTGTGATTTCTTGGTTTCTCAGAAAGTCATTAGACTCCATCTGTTCCATTCTAATTCTGAGAGAACTATTATCTTCAGTGAGCTTTTGAACCTCTTTTTCCATTTGGCTAATTCTGCTTTTGAAAGCATTCTTCTCCTCATTGACTTTTTGTACCTCTTTTGCCAATTGAGTGAGCCTATTTTTCAAGGTGTTATTTTCTTCAGCATTTTTTTGGGTCTCCTTTAGCAAGGTATTGACCCGTTTTTCATGCTTTTCTTGCATCTCTTTCATTTCTCTTCCCAGTTTTTCCTCCACCTTCTAACTTGCTTTTCAAAATCCTTTTTGAGCTCTTCCATGGCCTGAGCCCACTGGACATCCACCTGGGATGTCTGGGATACAGAGGCCCCACCCTCCACGTCTTTCCCTGATGGTAAGAATAGTTCTTTGTCATCAGAAATGAAAGGCGGGAACACCTGCACCCCCTCAAAGTAGCTCTCTATAGTCTTATTTTTCTTCCCTTTTCTGGGCATTTTCCCAGCCAGTTACTTGACTTCTGAGATTCCTCTCCACCCCTGCCTAGATCCACCCAGAAGTGCTTGGGGTCTGAGATTCAAATGGGCTTTCCGTGGCAGGCTGGGCTGCTATTCAATGTGAGCTTAAGTTCTGGTGCTGGGGTAGGGGCAGGGCCGCCTCCCAGGCTCAGTTCCCTCAGGGGCTTTATGCAGAGACTTTCAGTAATGGGGCGGGTTGGGGCAGGGCCATCTCCCAGGCTCAGTTCCCTCAGGTGGTTTATGCAGAGACCTTCAGTAATGAAGATCCTGCCTGCTCAGGGAGTCCCGGGCTGCCACTGCCGCCGCTGCCACTTTCGCTGCCTCCCGAGGGGGCCCGAGCCACGGAGACACTCTGCTCCCCTCTCGGCCAGTCCAGACGTCTCTCTCACTGACCTGTAGCATCTGTGGGTGGAGGGACCTTCGTGGCCGCCGGAGATTCCATCCCTGAAGCCTGCTCGGATCTGCTCCTCTTGGCCACGCGGCCAGGGCAGTGCAGGGGTGGACTCCGCTGTCCGGGGCATGACAGACCCTGGGGGCCGCTCTCCAGGGCTCTCTGGAATGGAAATCTTTTCTACTGTGTTTCTACGCACCTTGCAGTGATCCAGAATTTGTGGGGAGTTCTTCTTGCAGGAAATATATGGGCTGTGGGTTCGGAGCTAGCATACGTGAGTCTTTCTACTCTGCCATCTTGGCTCCATCCCCCCCAAGAGACAATATTCTTGGCCAAAAAATCACATCTGAAATTTCAAACATCAAAAAATTAGGTGAGTAAGATATTATGTAGGGGATAAGGATAACTTTCCAACTGCCCAAAATAACACTTCTCTATTCTCAAGGCCCACAACACTGATTCATATTTAGTCGATGGAGGCCCCCAGATCTTCCTCTGCCTCACAAGCTGATTTCTAGCAATGTCTCTCTCACTGTTATTTTTTCACTTCATCTTCCTTGTAAGAGTGGGCCTTAAGAATACCTCCCATGTTGCAGCAGAGGAAATTGAAATACTGAGAAATTAAATGACTTGTGGAAGATCATACAAGCAGTAACCATCTGAGGCACAATTCGAAGCCGGTTCCTCCTGCCCTGAGGTCAAGTTCCTGATTCACTATCTTTTACATCTGCCACTTAAACACCTTTGGACTATTACAAAATATTTGAAAACCTCATATGAAACTCCTCCCAAAATATCAGGAGACACTTCAGATCTGGCAACACAAGGCCATTTTGAACAGAGGAAATCAGATCACTCGCTTTAACTAGTGTCTCAATACTTGGCTGTCACAGAAACCTTTAAATATAATAGAATGAGGTCATTCTCATAGCCTCCAGTCAGGAGCAACACAAAAGGCAATCCAGGGTGAATCCCAATATATGGCTTCCTCAATCTCCTCCCCCAACATCTCTTTATACATCTTTCCCTCTAAATTTTAATAGAAATGGAAATTGAACTTACAAAAATCTATATAGATGGCATAGAAAGGGAAAAGGGAGGGAAGGAGAAATCACAAGACTCTTGGTGTGGGAAGAACCAGACAAGAGATTGGCAGTCCCAAGCATTCCCCCAACTGCCTTATTTATTGGTTATATAGATAGAAAGGCCTTAAGTAATTTTTAGGTTTATCTTCTCTCCTTATCTCTTGTCTGCTACCTTCCTGAGTCATTCATCAGATGGTTCTAGGAACTAGGTCATTGAAGCAGAGAGGGAGAAGGGAGGGAAGAAAGGGGTAGAAACTGAGGGTAACATTTGAATAAGAAAAATTAGCAGTTATGTAAGGGAAGCACAGTGTCCAGGGAGGAAAAGGAATAAGTTTTTCCAGGGTAAAGATGAAGATATTCTCCTGCCTTCACATAGTTATGGGAGCCTTGGGTCCAAGATTCATACTGTGAATTTGCAGTGACACAGCACCTTGTAAATCTACTGATCCATTAAACATTTTGTCCTAGACCTGAGACTGAGGCCATCTTCACTGTCATGAAACATGACTCCAATGTCCTGCCTGCTGCCATTGAATGTTTTTGCTTATATCAGTTAGCATAACCCCCCCCCCCCCATTTAACCTTGTTAACATAGCTTCCCACATTTAGCAAAATTATCATTTAAAATATTAACACTAAGATAGGCAGGGCGCGTACTTGCAATCCTAGCTCCCAGGAACGTGGGAGGGTGATGGATCTCTTGAGCTCTGGAGTTCTGAGTTGCAGTGGGCTGAGCTAATCAGATGCTCACACAAAGTCTGGCATTAATAGGGTGAGCCCCTCAGGAGTGAGAAGCCACTAGGTTGACTAAAGAGGGATAAAATAACCAAGATAAAAAATGGAGGTCAAAGCTCCTGTGACAATCAACTGTGGGATCAGGTCCTTGCGTAGCCATAGCACTTGCAGCCTGCTGAGATTAAGAGATGCAGTCCTTTAAAAAAAACAAAAAACAAAACAAAAGGGAACAACATCATAGTAAAGCTGATAGTTCAAGGGCCTTAGAGTCAAGCAGCTCTGGATTATAGTCCTGAATCTGACATGTGGCCATGTGACCTTGCACCTTGGACTTCACTTCTCAGTATCTCAGACAATTCTCTAAGACTCTAAGTTGAATAATGGCTGCTGATTTGAATTGGTAGAAAGTTTCCTCCACAAAAAGAGTCTCCAATATTGATGAAATCACAAGTCTAGGACCTCCCAACTGCCCCCATATTTAACAAATCATCAAGCACTAGTCTACACTACGTACAAGGAACTAAGTGCTAGGATATATTTTTTTAAAGGCAAAGAAAGTGTACCCACTCTCAACTGTGTGCAAACAACTATGGACAAACAAGATATATACAGGGTACATTGAAACAGAGGGAAGGCACTAGGGTTAATGGGAATAGCAAAGGCTTCTTGTAGAAGGTGAAATTGTAGCTGGGACTTGGAGGAAACCATGTGGTAGAGATGAAAGGTGGAGAGGATAGCCAGTTTATCTTGTGGAGGGAACAGCAAAGAAGCCAACCTCACCGGATCAGTGAAAACATAGAGAGGGAAGTAGGGCATAAAAAGGATGGAAAGTAGATAGGTTGCTAGGCTGGTATAAGCAAACCAAATTTGTACTCAAGTTGACTAAACAAGCATTCTGTCTATTTATATTGCGTATGTGCTGCTATGGAAATGGAAACAAGTCTGTTTGAACAAGCAACATCAGATTCTGTTTCAAAAGCTAGATTTTGGGGATGAGTAATCATACCTCTAGAGCTGAAATAACTCTTTGGGGAACCGCTTCATCTCACAGATGAAGGCCCTGAGACTTAGGCAAGTTGTGACTTCTCTGTCAGAAGCAGGAATTGAACCCACCACATCAGGGTCCAGAACCAATATTCTTTCCACCAAGCTGTCATTATTGTTCAAGTGTTACAGTCATAGCTGATTATTGGTGACCCCATTTGGAGTCTTCTTGACAAAGATGCTGGAGTAGTTTGCCATTTCCTTCTCCAGCTCATTTTATAGATAAGGAAACTGAGGCAAATGGGTTAAGTGACTTGTACAAGATCACACATCTAGTAAGTGTCTGAGGCTAGCTTTGACTCCAGGCCTCACGCTCTACC
Source organism: Bettongia penicillata ogilbyi (assembly GCA_023548195.1). Lineage (NCBI taxonomy): Eukaryota > Metazoa > Chordata > Mammalia > Diprotodontia > Potoroidae > Bettongia > Bettongia penicillata. The sequence goes on along the minus strand of JAJHZJ010000418.1, from coordinate 361,940 downwards.
CATTGCACCACCTCACTGTTCTTCCACTGTATCATATAGCTTCATTATCTTTGCTCATTCCAGTATCTTTATAATAATTCAATACTTAAAACTCCTTTATTTTATCTGTATGGGACTTCTCTCCATACTGCAACCTCCCTCTGTATCAATGTAGGGCTATTGTAAATATTAAATGAGATAGTATTTGTAAAATACCTATCACAGTACCTGAAACATAGTAAGTGTTTAATAAATGCTTTTTTCCTCACACCCTCACCCCTCATGCCCACCCACACAATCTTTGGGAGTTGCTGTGACTTAAAAATAAATAATCATCTCATGGCTGGGAACCTCTGGGACAGCCATACAGAGAGCACAGAGTTGGATTCCCTGGAGAGCTTATAGATGTCTGTGAAGGTCCAGAACACGGGAACTAGCATAATGTGATTGCTGACTTAGCGAAGTATTAAAGCAGAGGGAGAGTGACCCCTTCTTAGGGATGCTACAGAAAGGAACCATGTTTTGTATATGGACTCTAAAGGCATAGATCAATATAAAGAACATTTTAAATGTAATATTTACTTGGTAAATTACATGTGAATTCATTTACAAAAGAAAAGTTTCAGACAAATGTTAGCATTCAGTGCAGTTTCAAATATTTTAAGAACAGGCAGCAGTCCATGAGGATTTGGAACAACACATGCATCATTTTCCTTTATGCAGTTTTTTTCCTATCCCTCCCTAGGGAGGAAGGAAGAAGAGTAGAAAAAATATGTCAGTGTCAATGAAAATAAGGCCATGTGAATAAACACCCTTTCAGATAATCAGAGGAATTTTAAGTTGGGAATAAATAGCTCTCTTGAAGTCAGCAGCAGTTATCCTGGAAAGTACATAATTTAATGACTAAGAATGGGGAGATAGCACTTGGAGATGAAATATTACTATCCTGGCTGTCAAAAAAATTTCCCTTTCCAAAGTAGTACCTTTAAATCAATGGCGTCTCCAAAGGTCTAGCTCTCCCAAAGCCGTAAGCTATCCCTATGGTGAAAGAGGAAATCACTCCTATAGGAAGTGTTTGCACCTGACAATAAAAGTTTATTTGGTTTCAGAAATATAAACATCCAATGAATGCTGGCCATTTGGATAAGAAAAAAAGATGACTGAGATTTAAATTCTAGCCCTAGAACTTGACACTTATATGAACTCAGGAAAGTTGCTTCAACTTGTACCCAAATCTGTGCCTTAGTTTCTTATGTGTGAAATAAGGAAGACTAGACTTAATGACCTTGGAAGTCCCTTCTACCTCTAGACCTGTGATCAAAGCTCCCTTCTGGCTTAGATGGGAAGGGTTAAAGTAAATATTTTTGCAGTCATGAATATTTCTTTTTCTCTTGATTATGGAGGACAGTGAATGCAAACCAAAAGCCATCTGGCCTTTTAATGCTCCAGGCCAATTTAAAAGTGTTCTATTGAAAACAGGCCTTGTTTACAGTTAAAATACTTTGAGTTTGTCTGCCACAACTAATCCTGAAAAGGGGACTGAAAGGCCCTTTGTTAGAGAGATGTGTTGTAATGTCTCTATGTTTATAAATGTTAGAGCTGAGTATGCCCTGCAGAAACAAATACAATGGACCCTGGTCACACTTGCTAATCCAGGAGAAAAAAAAAGTCTTATTCTGATGCCTTCTGAATATGGAAAGGAAATCAGTCACCTTGCCCTTTGTCTAACGTTCTCCCCTCTCTCCACACTTAGACTTGGCTATACTCCTTTGGTAGCTTGTGCTTTTTCCTTTGTCATGAAAGTTGTGAAGTTGTGTAGCATCCAGAGAATGAGAGTGCCCTCTATTCCACCTGGGTATGGTCTAGGCCAAGGGTCAGTAACTTGTTTAGCACTTTTAGCCAAATTAAGTAATTCAGGCTGTTCCTGTGCATTGACTCATTTCATCAATGAGCAAATGGGTATTACAAACAAATAAAGCACTTGCCCTGAATCTCCAGCCTAGGGCTTTACTAGTTTTCTCATCACCATTACTCTCTGCCCAAGACACAGAGTTGGCACTAAAGTTCTCCCCTATGCCTGGCCCTAGCGTCCATTTAGCAAACCTCTCTGCCTCAGAACTTTCAATCGCCCATTTTGTCTCATCTTGCTCCAAAACCTCATTCCACACAGGTCCCTTTCAGCCTCAAAAGGTTTATTATTAATCTGATAAGCTCTTTGTATTAATGAATCATAGACTTACCAAAGTTGGAGCTGGAAAGGATCTTGGAGACTGGCCGATCTTATAACTTTATCTACCAGAATGAGGTCAAAGTAGGTCTTGCTTAAGGGAGGAACCCACCACACAGCTGTTTCCCATTCAGAAAATGCTAATGGCAACCGGGAGGTGTCCACAGCTGACTCTCATTCAGAACAAAAATAATAAATACTTAAAAGGTAATAAACAAGTGAACAAAATTAAGTAATAAAAATGTAAAAATTAGCATAAACATAAGGTTGACTTCTTCAGTCCCCTACTTGAGAAGCTTCCATCCCTCCCTTTAGGACAAAATTCAGTTTCCCTTGTTTGGCTTTTAAAGGCTTCCATGATCTGGCTTCAACCTATCTTTCCAGACTAATTCTTTCTTTTCATTTTAGCCAATCTGACCTACTTGCTGCCCCCTGTAGATGACACTGAATTCCTCTTTCCATGATTTTGTGGGAAGTGCCACCTGTCTATTGTACCTCTCCAACAATTTGAAATCTCTAACTTCTGCCAGCTTAGGTACTGTCTCCTGTACAAGATCTTTCCTGATCCCCTTGGTTGTTAATACATGCCCTTCTTTCTTTCTTCTTCACCTTCTCCTCTACCAAATTGTATGACCTTAACTGTGTATATGTTATATCTCTCCAATAGACATCTAAACTTCTTGAGGGATGAACTATTGATTTTTAGTTTTTGTCTTTGTACATGTGCCTGGCACAAAGTAGGTGCTTAATAAATGGTTGTTGAATGGAATAGAATAGAGAAGAGGTGGTACAAAATCTGTTTGGCATCATTTTAGATAATATTAGCTAGATAGATAATCAATGTATAATTATATTTTATATAGATACAAAGATTTGTATGTCTTGCCTAAACTTGTGATGGCATCAGTGTGGGGAATGCCCAGCATGGAAATTTCTTCTAGTAGGGCATAGATTAGCAACACTTCTTTAACTTAGTCTTAGAGGGTAGCTTGGGGGCACTGAGGTATGCCCATGGTCACACAATGGACTCAATCCCAGGTTTTGCTGACCTCAGATCGGTTCTCTATCTATTGTATCTTGTTAAATACATATGAAATGAGTGAGGAGACACTTTGAACTGTTTGGGCAAAATACTTTCTTTTCTCCCATCAAGAAAAATAAGGAAAGGGTCAGTTAGGAAGTATAGTAGATACAGCACCGGCCCTGGAGGCAGGAGGACCTGACTTCAAATCTGATCTTATATATTCACTAGCTGGGTGACCCTAGGCAAGTTACTTAACCCTGATTGCCTACAAAAAAAAAGAAAGAAAAAGAAGGAAAACAAGTATGAAAGGAAGAGGTATGTTTCTATGGATACACACACACACATATACACATATAGGTGTATATATACATACTATATTAACTTGGCATATGTTCCATGGTTATACTCATTCACCTTTGTTCTCACCTTGGTTCTAATCCTGGGAAGCATCAAATTTCATCCAGTACCCAGTTTTCCTGGAGCCAAAGTCCTTTGCAGACAAAAGGACTACTTCAAAAGTGACGCAAGGAAGTGGATATATTTCTGTATTTATGTGAGGCTAGGTGTAAAGATAGTCTGTGGTAAAGAGAGCATAAAACATAACCCAAAGCATTATTAGGACCAGGTCAGTTTCTTCATCTTCAGAGACATAAGTTAATGTTTCCCTTTCTCACCAAGGCAAGAATGAATGTCTCCAAAATGTTCAAGATGACTTGGATAGGTAGAAGTATCAAGTGCTATTTTTGTTAAATTGACATTTATCTGAAGGGCATTTGTAGTTTTGCTTGAAGGAAGTTGTGTAATGCCTTTATCAAAGCTGAGAAAAGCTTTGACCAGTAACTTGGCAGACTGAGAAAATTCTTTTTCTTTAAAAACAATAGGATTCCTTCCCAGTAGAGCCCAGCATGGGATAGGGGCAGCACAGTGGGTGGTTAAAGGCACAGGCTATGAAGTCAGGAAAGCCTGAATTCAAATCCTACCTCAGACATTTTTACTAGTTGTGTGACCCTGAGAAAGTCACTTAATCCTGATTGCCTCAAAAAGAAAAAAAAAAAGCAGTGAATGAGATGAATTAGAATAATCTGAAGAAATAGAAGTCAGAATAGTAACATCTTCAATTTTATTAATAACATTCCTTGTCCACCCACAAAAGCAGTGTTGTACAGCGGAGAGAACATAGGACTCAGCCTGGTCCGAAGACCAAGGTTTCAAATCCCAGCTCCTCCATTTAATGGCTTTAGGACCATAGACAAGACTTCTTTCTGACTGGTGAAATGAAGTTGATAATGTTCATGTTTTCTATTTCATAATCTGTTGTAAAAAAAGAAAACATATAAGTAGATATATGGGAAAATGTCTTTTGCCATACATAAATCCTCATATGAAAAAGTGCTGGCCCCCAACAGATCTGAGGCATGACGTTCTTTTCAACAGTCTTCTAGTAAATATGTTGCAAAGGCCTCTTATTTCTTTCTTTGAAATGTCTCTAGAATTATTTTTCTTTCCTTTTTGTTTTTCTAGGTATTTAGATGGCTCAGTGCATAACTCACCAGGCCTAGACTTAGGAAGACTACTTTTCCTGAATTCAAATCTGGCCTCAGACCCTTACTAGGTGTGTGATCCTGGGCAAGTCACTTAATAACCCTCTTTGCCTCAGTTTCCTCACCTGTAAAATGAGCTGAAGAAGGAAATGGCAAACCAATCCAGTATCTTTGCAAAGAAAACCCCAAATAGGGTCAGGAAGAGTAAGAAATGACTGAATAACATATGGTAGTCTCAAATGTTGCACAAGTTGCTACCTCCAAGGAAAGTGTGACACGCTTTAGGAAATCATTGCTGTGTACATGCTCCTCCAGATTTTGATTCGATATATTCTCTGGAGACTGAGAACCACAAAACAAAAAGCACTGCTTTTATTTAGGACATAGCAATGTAAATAAGAGAAAATTCCCTTCATATAAAACAGGATACCACTTCCTTCAGAACGGCAAAGTTATCAAGAAGAGAAAATTCCTCTACTACATGAGACAGCACAATCTCCATCAGACTTCTATTTCATTAAAGGGAGAGGGAACTTTTGGATCAATTCATGATCCCAGGTATTTTTCCCAAATGGAATGTCTCTCATGACTTCTATCTCCCAAAAATGAACTGTGCCTCGCCTCACCTCTCCTCTCCTCGTCTCTTTTCTCTTCTGTCCTCTCCACTCCTCTCTGAGACTGTCTTTCTCTATGGTTAATCAGGCCCTTTCATCACTTTCATTAGTCAGACCTACAGCTACAGTCAGCCAGTATATAAAAGAATCCTTTGAGTCAAAACCTTTCATCATAATATTATTCCCTGTTTGATACTGAAACTGGGGTAAGTAAATTTCTTTCATGCCTTTGATAGCTAATACTAAATCAATAAAAATAACTCTGGGCCATCAGCAAGCCTCAAGGAAGAAGATGGCAACATTGGACCTGCTGACTTTTGCCTTGTTATACCTGCAGTTACACTCAAATCAGTATCCTCTTTATGTACATAATAAGTGCTTTAAGGAGTTAAAAATGAGGAACAAAAAAAAAGGTACAAGGGGAAAGGTCATTTCAAGTCATGGGGATCAAAGGTGTCTTCTAGGGAGAAATGGTATTTAAATAGGTATAAGCCCAAGCAAAGTGGGATTTTTAATTTTCTTTTGGGAATTCAGTTTCCTAGGCTCAGGCTAAATTGAAAACTTCTGAAGGTTCAATCTCCTTTGAACCCTGGTAATTCACAGTGGTGCTGAGTTACATGGGTTGTGATGCCTTCTGGCTCTATTAGTTGAAAACTATATATACTGGGAGGTTGATATTTTACTTAGGGGGTTTGTTTATGAGAAAGACCTTTTGATTCCCTGAACAGGACTCTGAGTACCCATTTGTTAAGAGTTTCCCCAACTACACAGAAATTGGTGCTCCTCTATATAGTGGTTTACGTAGGTGGTTGTATTACTTGTCAGTCTATTGAAGCTCTGTCGATCTCTGGGCTAATTTCTCTGCTTGTATTTTCTATATTCACTTCTTTCTAATTAAAGTAAGATTGTTCACAACCCCTTAAAAGTTGCTTTCCTTTAGCAAAGCAGATCAAAGAACCAGTGGTGGTAGGCCATCCTGGGTGTGCTAGGGGGCTTGCTGTTACAGTAGGGCTTCAAGAGACAGGTGGGAATTCAATTGGCAGAAGGAGAAAGGGAAGATATTACTGGCATAAGGAACAAGAAAAATAAAGGCATTAGCAAGAAAGTGTGTTCAGGGACAGAGCAGGCCAGTTTGGTTAGAGCATAGAAATTGGGCTAGCCAAATCAAATAAAGTAGGAAAGGTAGTAGAGTGATGCCAAATTATGGAAATTCAAAAATGCCAGACATAGATGTTTGAATTCCATTTTAATAGATAGCAAGGAACTCTGAGGATTTTTAAGACCAGATCTAAACACAAAATTTTGCTTTTGTCTTTATACTTTTGTTTAGGAGAGACCATGTGTTTCTGCCACAATTTTTGGTGTCTCTCATGTACTATTGTACATGTACTCATGTACAATTCTGTTTACAGTAAATGTGTTGTACTCACATACAGTTCTATTCCTGGTTTTAGAAAGGTGGGTGATGAAGAAGAAAGACTGGTGAATCTGGGGTCAGAGGCCTTGATTTGACTCCTTGGCTCAACATTTACTACTAGATAAACAATAGCACTATTATTCCTACCTATTCCTACCTAATAACTACTATTACTACTAATTACTACTACTACTACTATACATTCCCATAGGCAACTTGATGATATCAATGATCATTCCCATCATGGCCAAGATAGGTATATCAAGGAAAAGCAATGAGTATTGAATATTGAGCTCACAGTCAATCAATAAACATATCGAAAGTCTACACAGTGCAAGGTTACTTGTGTATTTAGGGGACTTACACAAAGATGTAAAGTAGGGTTTCTTTTTTTCAAACTCCCCTAATAAAGGATGTCCCAAAAGTTTCAAAAGCTTTAATACCTTAAAACTGACCTAAGACTTTGGGAATACCCTCAGGTTTTTTTTTGTATGTATGAATAATTATTAATTCTAATTTTTAAAAATAACTAGCATTCTTATAGTACTTTTAAGTTTGCAAAACTTATCATGTTATCTCATTTAAGTCAGAAACTATCTATACTTGAAAATTTCACTAACAGCTTAATAAATAAGTACCTCAATGTTTCATGGGATTTAAGAGGTGAAAGATAACATTTCTAGCTAGTTTGATAAGATTTTTTATGGTAGAGGTGAAATCTGATATGGTGAGCTATCATTGTTATACTGCAGGTATAGATAGGCAAGGAAATAAGACCCAGATGGGTTAATGGGGAGAGCAGGGGACACAAGAGGGAAGCATGAACTCCTATGCCAAGAGATGAGCAAAGGGAATAAAATGGAAATCAACAAAGGCAATGTCAATGGATAGAACTATAAATTCTCATCCTATGGCAGAGGCCATTGGTTTCCTTTTCTGTTTTTATGACCCCTGATGAGTGTGGGTGACTCTGGGCCCACAGGTTCTATCTCTGCTCAGAGGGTGATCTAAGGACTACAGGAAAGAGGCAGAAGTCTCAAATAGACTCAATTCAAAGCAGGATATGAGTAGATGGAGATGATAAATAAGGAGACTCAAAGACACTCCCTCATAGCTTATAAATGCTGTAAGTTCAGAGAAGAAGGAAATTAATATTGGCTAGAATGTGATGGAAAATGGGCCTTGAACAGGACCTTAAAGGACAGGCAGGAATAGGTAGAGCTTCCTAGGAGAAGAGAACAACATAAGGAAAAGCACAGAGGTGAGAAGAAGCACAGCCTATGTAAAGGACAACGAAGAAACACCTATGACTGGAGTCAGTTATGAGTTGACTGAGTAGTAGGAAATAATAAAAACTCACATTGTTTTTAGTACCATATAGATTATAAAGGGCTTTCCTTAACAACAGTCCTATAAGGTAAATAGTGCAATGGCAGTAGATAGAACCCCCGGCCCATAGTTAGAAAGATTCATCTTCTTGAGTTCAAATCTGGCCTCAGACACTTATTAGATGTGTGACCCTTAACCTTGCTTGCCTCAGTTTCCTCATCTGTAAAATGAGCTGGAAAAGGAAATGGCAAACCATTCTAATATCTTGGCTAAGAAACACCCAAATGGGGTCATGAAGAGTTGGACATGACTGAAATGACTCAGTAAGAACAAAATAATGCAAGTATTTTTATCACTATTTTACAGATGGATAAACTGAGAAGTAGAGGTCAGAGGATTTAGTGAGTCAACAGGTATTGGTTAAGCATCTACCATGCACCAGACAGTGCTAAGTGATCTGAATACAAAGACAAGCAAAAGCACAGTCCACACTCAAGGAGCTCATTACCTTCGTGTGTCCCGCATCATCCCTCACCCCATAAATTAGAAAACTGAGACCCAGAGAAGTCAGATTACATACCTCTTATTAGAGGCAGAACTGTAACTTAAATTCAGATTTCTTACATGAAAGGTGGAGTCCATTCCATTAATATTTTGTTACCTCTTTCATCCTTGGATGAGTAGAATGGAATTAGGTAATCCACCATACTGGGTGTTTAATTTTTCTCTTAATATATACTTTCTTCAGCCTCAGTCAATAGTTCCTATTTTTCAAGAGGTTTTAAAGATGATAAATAATATGTTTGATATAGTTGTCATTTAATATTTCATTCAAGGAAATGTAGTTTCATTTTGTGTTTCCAAATCCTTCAAAACCAGAAACACAACAATAAGGAGGTCTAGTATTTATAGAAGTGCTTTTAGGTTTTCAAAACATTTGACATGTTATCTCATCTGCAGGCAGACCACAGGCTGCAATTCCACTCAGCATGTATTTTTCTCTATTCCAGGAAGAGGTTGAAGGGGAAGGAAATTATCTAGGTTGAGCAATGTGAAAAGGCCACAATTAAATATAATGAGAAAATTACTAATTGCTCCATCTTGATATACCTGCTTTTGGGCATGATGATTGATATCATCAGTTTGTCAATGGAAATGTGGTAGGAGTTTTCCTGCAACACCCTAAATAAATCTTGAGGTGGTTTGGGACAGAATTGAGAGGAAGGATATAATCTCCTTCTCTCCATCCAGTATAATAAATCTTGGGAAAGATAGTCCCCAAAGGGGTTGATAAGATGTCTTTCTATTTGCCATGAATTCTCTCTTTCCTCTTCCTCGTCTTCTATTACTCTCTTTTACCTTTTGCTACTCTCTCTTTTACCGTGACTCACATAATGAAAGTGGCCTTGTTCCTTATCAAGGCTAACCCCTCTACTTGTTCAAGCAATCCCATTCCATCCCATCTCCTCCAACAGATTTCCCCCTCTGCCATCCCTACTCTTTCACTTAGTTTCAGTCTTTCCCTCTCTATTGATTTATGTCCTACTCTCTACAAACATGGTTATATCTCCCCTATCCTGAAAAACCCCTCATTTGATCCTTCCATCCATACTACCATCCTAAAGTTCTTCTGCCCTTTATAGCTAAACTCAAAAAGTCCCTCTATAAATAGTTGTTTCCACTTTTCTAAATCTCCTCTTAACTTAATCCACTGTATTCTGGCTTCCAATCTTAACATTGCACCCATTCTCTCCAAAGATGCTAATGATCTCTTAGTTGCCAAATCCAGTATTTTTTCTCAATCCTCACTCTCCTTAACCTCTTTGTTGCTTTTGACAATATCCATCACTTTCCTCCTTGATACTCTCCTGTATCAGGTTTTTGAAACATCAGTCTCTCCTGATTTTCCTCCTCTGACCACTCCCCTGTCTCTTTTGCTGGATCTTCCTCTAGAACATGCCCTCTAACCATAAGTGTCCCCCAGGGGGGCTCTTTCCTGGACCCTCTTCTCTTCTCCCTCTATACTATTTAACTTAGTGATCCCATCATCTTCCTTGGATTTAACTATCATCTCTATGCCAACGACTCTCAAATATAACTTTTCCTGCTCCAACCTCTCTACTGACCTGCAATCTCACATTTCTAATTGCCTTTCAGATATCTTGAACTGGATGTCCAGTAAACATACTAAACTCAATATGATCAAAACAGAACTTAGCTTTCCCCCTAAATCCTCTCTCCCTCCTACCTTCCCTATTATAATAGAGGCCCATCTACCCAACTGCTCAAACTCACAGCCTAGAAGTCACCCTGGATTCTTCCCTATCTCCCACCCTCCACAATCTGTGGCCTGTCAATTTCCTTTTTACAAGATCTCTCAAATATGCCCCCTTCTCTCTGATACTGCTACCATTCTGGTTCAGGCCCTTATCAGCTCATGCCTGGCATTTTACAATAGCCTGCTGATCTGTCTGTCTCAAGTCATTCTCCATTTAGCCTCTTAAGTGATTTTCCTAGAGCATAGGTTCAGTCATGTCGCTTCCCTATCCAATAAAGTCCAGTAGCTTCCTATTGCCTCCAGGACCTATTTAGCATTCAATGCCCTTTATAACCTAGCCCCCTCCAGTTTTCTTACACTTCATTCCCCAATATACACTTTTTGATTCAGTGATACTGGCCTCCTGACTGTCCCATGAACAAGATATTTTCTCTGGTCATCCCACATGCTTTGAATATTCTCTCTTCTTGTCTAACTCCTGACCTCCCTGGACTGCAATCCTCTGCATTTGTCTTTTGTGCCCCTCAATCCTGCACAAGGCATCTTCTACATCTCCCACACATACATTTTTCTACTTCATTTTAAATATTGTCTTCTTTCATTAGAGTAAAAGTTTTCTGAGCACAAGGACTGTATTTTTTGCCTTTCTTTGTATCCCCAACATTCAGCGTAGTGCCTGGCACGTAATAGGTCCTTAATAAGTATATATTGACCGACTGACATGACATGACAATCCTTTGAAATTTCCTCTATTTGCTTCTCTCAGGAGGAACTGGCCCTTGGCAGACAGGTGCTTCAATCTGCAAATGGGTTGACCAGTCCAGTGCAAAGCATATAAACATTAATAACCATATACCATTGACTGAATTCTCCTCTCACTTTGAAGAAGGCCCACGAACTGTGCAAATGTGAAGTGGCTTGCTCTTGTGATAAGCTTAAGAAGTGAAACAATGAACTCTAAAAGAATAGCGCTTCCCAACCCTAACTATATGGGGGCAAGGAAAATGAATTCCTATGTCAGGTAACTCTGTTCTGTAAATTCTTAGTTGGATTGTTCTTGGCAGCTCGAGGTACAAGGACTGGGAGATGAGATGTACGAGATTGAGTGGGAGGAGAGAGGTCCAGGGAGAAAAGAGTGGAAGAATGAAATGCCATGTGTGGTATCTGAGCTTTTTGTTGAGTATGCAGCTTTAAGAATTAAGGAACCTTTGGTAGCAGACCAGTGAAAACTAAAACAAGTTTTGCAGACCAGTAAAAGCTGGCTATGGACCTAGTAGTTAGGACACATTGTAGAAATTGGTCTGCATTTTCACAAATACTACTTAACATTTAGAACACTTGATACTTGACAAGCTTTAAGAATTTAATTTAATTTTGAGGAGTTAAAAAGTGAGAAAAATAACAATTAATTTCTACTTGAGCAAAGTGTGTGTGTGTGATGTGTGTGTGTGTGTGAGTGTGTGTGTCCGTGTGTGTGTGTGTGTGTGTGTGTCTATGGCTTTTGTCTGGTCAGATCCACACTCTAATGATTTTTGAAAGACATTAAGTGTTTCCCATTCTTTTGGACAGGACCGAACCGGAAGAGTAAAATAGGGTCCAGATCTGTGATTATATCAGTAGAGGGGACTTCTTCCACAAATGCAGGTCAACACTTCTACAACTTAATCTTGGAATGTTACCTGCACATCTAAGTTACCTTAGGTCGAATGATTTGCCCAAGGTCATAGAATCATGATATATATCAGAAATTGGACCTGGACTCAGGCCTTCCTGGCTCCAAGTTTTGCTCTCTATCCATTAAACCACACTGCCTCTCCTTGCCTATGAAAATAGAATAACATATGCATATTCATTACAGGTCTTAGAACTAGAAGGGCCCTTAGAGATGATCTAATGCAATTTATTGCAATCTAATTCATTTTATAGATATTGACAAGATACAAAGGCCCAGAGGGATTAAGTAATTTGTCCAAGACCACACTGGTCATTAATAAGTGTTACTAAAAGGTTGGTGAGAGCTTGGTCTGTTTTCTTTTCTTTTCCTTCTTTTTTGTGCAACTGTCTACTGTCATGTATTTTCCTTGCCAGTTTCCCAATCATGTATAAATGTGCTCTCTTGATGATTTATGAGTCCTTTCCCTCTGATTCACTCAGCTTACAAAGGGGATGGTAAGAGGCACTCTGAGCATAAGTAATGAGAAGGATGTCTTTTCTAGAGCTATTAGCACTATTCATGATAATTTCACTAGAGTAATAATCTCACTGTTAATCAGAGTTGGAGAAAAATAATTTTTTTTCCTATTTGTTCAGTTCCACAAGCTCCTCAGCTTATTAGGTTCATTTATAAACGTTTAAAACTAGTTTAAAACTGGGAGGTTAGGGTAAAAATCCTACTGGCTGATAAATAATAGAAAATAGTTCTGATGGTTACAGTTATAAAGGATTTTTCATGCACAATCTCATTTGATCTTCATAAAAATCCTGCAATGTAAATAATAACCATGTGACAGATGAGGAAACGAAGACTCCCACAGTCATCTAGCTAGCTCACAGGTTGCGCAATCAGGACTCACCATAGGGGGGAAAAGCCCAGCACCCTTAGCAAGGGTTAATTTAATAACCATCTCTAAATATTTGAAGAGCTAGACAAAAGAACATAATCAGTTATTAGACATGTCAGCAACCAGCTGAGGCTCATGGGCAAAACTGTCCCCATGTTGGACCCTTAAAAAGCTGGCCACATCCAGAACTCAGGGAATCTAAAACATTGCTGTAGCTTCAGCTTCATTGCTAAATATCTCCCCTGAGACCTACTGAGCTGTCATTCCTGGTTGTTTGCTTAGCATTTTCCATCCATGTTCCTTTCCCTATATTGATATCAACCTCCACCACATGGAATCACAATAGGCCATTCTACATCCCAAATATTTATCTTTTTTGTCTTTTCGATTGCCATTGCCACCCTATTAACCAACCTAAATCCCTGTACTAATCTCATAACAGATCCTCCCCACCTCTGCCTACTCTGCTTATTCTGACCCAAGATAATTCAGACCTGGCCAAGGATCCAGGTGTTGGGATAAAGCAGTGAAACATCTAAACATAAACTGAAGTAGTTTTACTCCAGGAAGGTTAAAAAGTGGTAATTCCTCATCACTAATTCAAATACAATGGTACTCCCTTCCACTTTCACATTCATAAGGGTAATGTTGGGTCCATGTTCTGATAGGGTGGTGGTCCCTCTACTAAACCTCCCAAGATACCAGTCCATTTAGGCTGGGCTTATTATTTACTACCAGGCATATGAACACAGTAGCTCTGAGAGTGGCTCACTGGTTGCACTCCCAGCCCAGTTTTCGTTGTCATCATCTAGGGAAGCCACTCCTATGGTGAAGGGGTCAGCCATCCCAGCTAACTGCCAACCAACCACCCTACACAAGGCAGCCTAGCCAGCCGAACTGACACAGCAAGGCACTATAGAGGAGAGACAGGGAGCAGCATGGAATTTTCAGGCAAGCCAAACCACCACCACATTGACCAACATCTCCCCTCAGACTCCAATGGAAATAGCCCAGATCTTTTAACCCAAGAGCTCTGAGAATCCAGCCTGTGGCCATGATCTGGGAAGTAACCATTGGGGAGATTTGACCTGAGAACTTCTTCCCCAGTGCTATGGCCACAACTATGAAAGACCCCAAAAAGGAAGTTCTCCTTTGACGTGGTCAGAGTTAAACATCAGAAACTTATGCTTTTATCAATGGAAATTACCTTAAAGAAGAAGTATTACCATTTGAGGACCACGGGACTTTTCCATGTGACTTGCAGCTAAAACCTATATATATATATATATAATAAAATATATTGTTTAAATAAATATAAATAAAATATATATTGTTTCCCTCATTAGAACATGAATTCCTTCCTGTCTTACTTTTCTAATTATTTCCAGCATTTAGCACAATTTGGCACGTAGTAAGTACTTTAGTAAAATGCTTTTTCATTCATTCACTCATTCACAAACCTAGTTTTCTGAACCAAGCAATTCTCAAGTATGGCCCCTTTCTTCCTTAAGGATAATTCACCCTAGCTTATGTAAAGTAAACATGGTTCTAAAAATTCTCCAGACCTTCTGCGGTGAAAATGGCCTTGAAATAACTCTGATCTCTGGAAGAAGCAGAACAGGTTAACACTGAAGAAATACAAAAACACAAAAGAATATAAAATAAATTATAAAAAGTACAATTCACGCAGTGAGGGGGATATCAGGAATAATTCATAACATACTTTCCAATGAAAAAATGGCAGTTATGAATGGGAATAGTACCAGAAACATCCAAGTTCCTCCAACAATGATGCTGAAAGCATCATCACCAGTTCCCATAAGGGGTCAAGGTCATTTGCAGCAAGATGGCTAAGCAGTCATAAACCACTTGCATGTAACCTGTCCCAGGGTCTGAGTTGACAACAAGACTCATCTCCCACTGATTGACACCCAATGAATTCCAGGGGAAGCCCCCTTACTAGTATAATGGCACCAAATATCCAGTTGTGTATATCTTTCCCATAGTGGTCAGTGTACCAGGTAGAACCTTGTTATAGAAGAGTAAAGCGGAAATGACAAAGACTTGGAGGTAGAATAAGAGATCTCAACATTCAGAAAACTCAAAATCTCTTCAGGTCTTGGTGCCCAAGAACCCCAGGCAATCATGATTTTGACCATGCCCCTTTCATTTAACAATGGAATCTTCCTGTGTTCTACATACCTTGCGAGAAGGATAATCATACATTACCCAATTCATAATGGGATGTTTTGGACAAAGGGTTGTGCTATGATCCTATATCATCCTTTCAGTAGCAACCAGGGCCTAGATGCAGGCAAGCTTTTCAAAAATGATGTAGCAAGTGACAGGGAACTTATGGTTCTTGAAGGCTAATAGTTGTTTAATTTGGTCACCCCTCAGTGCCTGTCAAAAGTTTCACTCCCCCAATTCTATGTACAGAGACCAGTCCCATAGGATCACAAGAACCCAAGGGGAGAGATTAATGGAATGGAATGGAATCTGTTATAACCATTATACTAGTAAGGGGGCCTCCCCTGAGGAATAGGGGTCCTGGAACTCTTTGGGTATCAGTCAGTGGGGGATGAGTCTTGTATCAACTTAGATCCTGGAACAGGTTCCATTCCATTACAGGGGAGTTATTAAGTGACTTGGTAAATGGTGGTGGTAAGGGATGGAGGGGATTATAACAATATAGTTATCTGTGTATATGTAAATAAATATCTATATCTAAATCGATGTTTCAGTCACATGAGGAAACTCTCTGCCAAAGCAGGTCAGCACCTTCTCTGCAATTTATAATCTTAGATGATGGCCTAGATTAGTAATGTCAAATTCAAATAGAAAAAGAGGTCATACATAACCACATAATGATATAATCTATGTTTAATTGTATTTTAAAATTATTTTCCTCAATATTTCCCAGTCACATTTTAATCTGGTTCAGGTTGCACTGAGGCATGTGCTAGTCACGTGTTTGACACCTCCAGCCTGGAACAATGAGAGGTTCAATTACTTCTCTATGGTCACAAAGCTGGTATGTGTCAGAAGTAGAATTTGCTCTCTTTCAGCTTTGCCACAGGAAGTAGTGGGGGTTAGGGGAAAAGAGGGAAAGAAAGACTAATTCAATGAGCTGACCATCCAACAGTATGTCATATCTTTGGCACAGTATTTATCCACTTGGAAAAATCCTTCATAAGATAAACAATAGTTCTCTCACCTACTTATTGAATAAACCTATGAATAATAGTTTAAGAAATACTTTCAAATTATATTACCTTCCCACCCCAACCCTGTGACAGGTTGACACTGATATTATCCTCATCTTATAGATGAGGAAACAGAAACTTAAAACGTTTACCTGACAGCTTAGGTCAAACCAACAGTTCCTCAAGTTACTACCAGTCCTCTTCCTTTACCACATGTCTACTCGTATATTAGTTTTGCTTAAAGCAACTGGTCAGTGGTATACCACACTCAGCTATTGTCCTAGGAATTCTTCAATTGAATCTAGGGTTTCAGGTATACCAGCAAGCTTAGCTCTTGCTATGAAAATAATGCAATTTCATTCTCCTTGTTAAGCAACATTTTTTGCACAGCCAGTACAGATCAGCACACTACACCCTCCTTTTTTCTCCTGGGAAGCAAGCTTCCTGGTTTTCTAAAGTAGGAAAAAAAGCAGAACTTCTGTGTTGACAAAACAAGCAGAACTAGCAGAGAAAGAAATGACCGAGAGCTAGGCACAGGGCCATTGTGACTAGCAGGATATCTTTTAGCATGTGCCAAGGCCTCAGTTAGAGTCTCACTGCCAGAGGCTGGTAAAACTGTAAATTTATCCTCAGGGACTCCTGGAAGCCAGCAACCAAGGACCCAATATATACTTCTCAATCCTGTGGCATGCAGAGGGAATGAGATGCTGTCCTTGGGGTTTGCAAAAGTCCTGCCAGTCTCTGAGAATTGTAAAATAAGCATATTGGTAATGGGCCCTAGTAAAGCTTCGTGAAGGTTAGCATTCCCCCCAGTCACATTTACATAATAAGACTCCAAGCTGCCACCAAAGGGAAACTTCAAAATGCTCATTTCATCTTGCAATGAAGTGGAGAGGTTTTAAATGCTTTCAGCTGCTAGTCTCAGGGCTTGTTTTGCAACTAGCTGAGACAAGGAAACAGATCTGGCAGGTGGAGGAGAGGGAGGGAGGAAGAGGAGGATGTGGTGGAAGGGGCTACAGATGTGAGTTTCCAGAAGGGATGTGTAGATGAAGGGAAGACCTAGCCAAATAATCTAGACATCATGTTTAAGAACTCCATGCTCCCTGATGATAACCGAAAAAAATCAAAAGTCTTGAAGAATCAAGCAAAAAGCATTTGGTTTCTGTTGACTTCCATATACTAAGAGAATAGGAAGATAAGTTCAAGCCAAGTCAATTCAGCCTTTTTTTATTGAGTGCCTCCTATGCTCAAGGTTTTCACAGGGGAACACTGAAAAATACACATACCTCTGGGATAGTTAGATGTAATAATTGCTGGGTTTGATGGTCTTTCCTCAGTTCCCATCTTCCTGGCATAAGGTAAGCACTTTGTAAACGCTTGTTGATTGATGGTTGATCTATAATATTTGACATGACCACACTCTCCTCTGCAATGTTAACTATTCTTTCCCTGTCTTTTCATTACATTCTTCTGTCCTGGTTCTCCTGCTCCTTTTCTGAATTTTGATGGATCATCATTCATGTCTAGCCCTCTGAAACTGAATTACCCCAGGGTTTTATCCTGAACCCTATCCTTTTCTCTCTTTACTCCCTCTCTCAGTAATCTCATCACCACCCATGGGTTTAATTATCATCTTTTTATGCAAAAAGACTCTAAATTTTATATCTAGCTCTAGGGTCTTTTCTGAGTTTCAGTAGTACATTACACCCTGCCTGCTGTATATTTCCACACAGATATCCCTTAGGCTATTGAAAGTTAACACATTTCCAAGACAGAACTCATCATCTTCACTGTCAAGACCCGCATTCTCCCAAATGTTCCTCTCTACTGAGGCCACCATCATATTTCCAATCACCTAGGACTGCACCCTCAGAGTCATCCTTGAATATTTCTTCTTCTTTATCCCTCCTTCCCCCATAACCAATGGGAGTTAAATCTAGTCAGTTCCAACCCCGCATCAGTCCTTGCATCCACTTATGTTGCCATCATTCTAGTTATAGCCCTTGTCACCTTCCACTTGCATTATTGCAATAGCCTCCTAACTGTTCCATCATCATTCCTTCCTCGCCAATTCATTTCACACAAATATCAAAGCAACCTTCCTAATATGACCATGACAATTCTTTGCCCAAGAGCCCTGAGTATATTTCTATTGCCTCAAGGATAAAATATAAATTCAGATCATTAAAGTCCTTCACACTTAGCAAATTGGCAAGTATCATAACAAAAAAGGAAAATAGCCAATATGGGAGGGACTTTGAAAAGACATACATGGTGGTGGAATGTACAGTGGTAGTGGCTCCAAGTTAGTTAGCTTTCCAGGTTTATTAAATTTCACTCCCTTTCAGACACTATACATTCCTACCAAACTGGCTTACTTGCTGTTCCCTAAAATACAGCACTCCATATTCTGGGTCTTTGTATAGGCTATCCCCTTTTGTCTGGAATGTTTTCCTTCCTCTCCTCTGCCTCTTAGAATTCCTAGTTTCCTGCAAGGCTCAAACCATAAGCCACCTCCTAGGGAAGGTTTCCAATTCTTTGCTAACACAAAATGTGCAGCTCTGAATAGTTTGTTGTATATGAGACTTCTATGTCTGTCTTTGACCTTTCACACTCTTTGCTTTTTTTATGAGATTTTTCCAAAAAGTCCAGCACCATCCTATTTGTCTAGCCTTGTTTCATAATGTTTTCCACATCTCAATCTGCATTACTACCTATGTGACCTTGGGCAAGTTACTTAATGGATATAGGCCTCTTTCCTTATGTGTAAAATATTGGGACTAGACTAATGGTTTCTAAGTCCTTTTATGCTCCACAGGCTATAATTATAGCTTTCTGGGCTAGGGGATAGAGGGGAAAGGCAGCAAAAGACTGTCTGGTCAAAAGCTATGAGTATTTTAGTTATTTTCTTAGCATAATTACAAGTTGCTTTTCAGAATGGTTAAACCATTTCCGCCACCATGCATATGCCTGTCTTTCCAAAGTCCCTGTTGTATTGGCTAGTTTCCTTTTTTTTTTTTTGTTTGCCAATTTTCTGAGTGTGAACTAAAACCTCTGAGTTGTTTCTCATTTCTCTTATTAGTGATTTGGAGCAATAATTCATATAGTTATTAATCACTTATAATTCTTTTGAGAACTGCTTCTTCATATACTTTAACCACATCCACTGGGAAACAACTTTTGAACTCATATATTTTAGATATCAAAACATTAATCAGAGATATTTAATGCATTTTTCCCAGTCAACTTTTCCCACTTCTCTAAGCTGTATTGATTTTGCTTGTGCAAAACTTTTTTGATTCCATGTAATGTAAGTTATCATTTTACCTTTTATTACCTACTCTTTCCCTTATTTAAGAATTGTCCCTCTATCCATAGCTATGAAAATATCGCTACCCATTTTCCTCCATTTTTTATGGTGTGATTTTTTTGTGTTTTTTCTATTAACCATATGAATTTATTGTGGGGTATAAGATATTTCTTTGTTCTTATTTTTGGTAGAAATTTTACAGTTTTCCTAGCAGTTCTTGTCAAATAAGGAAGGAGTCATTCCCCAAGCTATTTATATCCTTGAGTTTATAAAATATTGGGTTGTTGAATTTGATTGCATCTTATGTTTCTGTATCAATTCCATTCCACTGATCTACTTTTCTTTTCCTTTTTAAAATCAGTACTGAATCATGTTCATGATTACTCTTTTGTGATGTATTTTGAATTCTAGAGGTGCTACTTTACTCTCAGTCTTTCATTATCTCCCTTACCATTCTAGACTTTTTGTTCCTCCAAGTGAATTTCGTTAATAGTTGTATCTTCAGCTAAACTCTTATTGACTTCAGCTAGGGTAAAAGTTAAAATAATTTTACTTTTAATAGAAAAAACTCTTCAACCAAGGAATTTTTCTGAGCCCACAAATCAGAGAACCTCAGAGTTAGAAAAACTAGCAGAGACTCTTTGATCCGTTCATTCAATAAGCACTTATGATGACTCTATTATTGTCAGGCAATGTGCCAGGCACTGGGAACACAGTGACAAAAATAAAACAAATCCTTACCTTCAAGGAACTTACATTCTTTTTCAGGAAGCAAGATGCATAAGCATAAATAAATTTAAAAAATATACAAACTATTTTGGGGAGGGGATGCTAGAAACCATGGAGATCTGAAAGGATTTTATATAGGAGCTGGCACATGAGCTGACCTTTGAAGGAAGTGAGGGGGATTCTAAGAGGCAGAGATGGTGATTTTGTGTATTCCAGACATTGGGACAGCCCATGTGGAGGTATGGAGATGGACAATGAAATGTTGCATACAAAGAGTATCAACTAAGGATGGTTTAACTGAAAAGATCCATAAGCCATGCTGTGAGGTGTCTGAAATACCAAACTGACGAGTTTGTACTTTATCTCAGAGGGAATAGTAAGCCATTGTGGACTAGGAGTGTGATAATGAGATCTGTGTCCTAGGAATATGAATTTGGTAGCAGTGTGGAGGATAGTGAATTGAAAAGGAGGAAAGACCAATTCATGGAAAACAATTATGAGATCATCTAGTGCAGTCAAGAAGTAATGGTGGCTGTGGAAGGAGAAATAAGGCAACAGATGTAAAAGATATTCTGGAGACAGAATTGACAAGACTCGGTAACTGATTGGATTTGTGGGATGAGGGAAAGTGAACAATGAGGGATAAATCATGAGTTGAAAAGCTGAGAGACTGTAAGGGGTATGGTGATCCTCTAGTGGTGAGGAATCCATTGCATACTGAGGCACTTTGGGGCAGCTCTAATTGGAGCAGCTAGGTGCTACAGTGAATAGTGCTATAGTGCTGGACCTGGAGTCAAGAACTCCTAAGTTCAAATCAGGTCTCAGACACTTACTAGCTGTGTGACCCTGGGCAAGACACTTAACACTGTTTGCTCAGTTTCCTCATCTAAGAAAATGGCAAATCACTCCAGTATCTTTGCCAAGAAAATTCCAAATGGGGTCGTGGGACATGACTGGAACGACTGAACAACAACAAAATTAAAGTGTTTTAAAAAACGTTGAACAACACAATGCCAAGCATAGATCCCTGGTGTGCTCTACCAGAGATCTCCCTCCAATCAATAGCACTATGTTAATTGCTGCTTTTTAGAATCGGTCATTCCACCATTTCTGAATCTACCTAACAATACCATCATCTAACTTACCTCTCCATTTTGTTCACAAGAAGTCTGAGCGAGATGATAATCGCTGATTATAAAATCCAGCTTTAAGTGCTAGCTATAATAAAGAAAAAAATAGCCATGCGTGATATTATTGAAATTAATTAATAAGTAACTGGGCAGGGTCAATGGTCTGGCAAATATAAACTTTTCTAGTAAATAGTTCTTCCTTCCCACTGCCTCCTCCTGTTAGGCAGCTAAGCATCCTTAAATGTTGTGAAATTTTAGATAGATATATATATATAATATACGTATGTGTGTGAATATGTATATATATGTGTGTATAGATACATATTTGTGTGTATATATGTGTGTATATGTATGTATGTGTATATATATCTGCATGTATGCATATGTATTTGTTAAATTTGCTATTTGTGAAAAGTAAGGTTCACTACAACAAATTGTCTTGTGATAGATTCATGAACACCAGATGGAACCAGGAGCTAGTAGAGTAAATGAGCAGCAATGAGGAATGACATTTAATAGAGTAAAATTTGAAGAATGAAAGGGATTTTTGTGTTTTGCTGTTTTTATCTTTTCTTTTGATGGCCATGATGTACCAGCTTTATTCAGATGAGAATGAGGAAGAAACAGAAATTTTAAATGGCCTGACAAAACAGAACCTGTGTTTAATTGGCTTTTCAGGTTTTATAATGCCAGTAAATATTTGGACTTTTGAACTGAGAATGCTGATATACCAATCAGAGCTCTTTTATGTGAGGACGAGTAGAAATCAATGATTACATCAGAGTATGTGCAATAGGTACAAAGTAGTATTGTAAAGTTGCTTTGATTTTTTCCCCCCGATAGTGATGCACTTTACCTTGCCTGGTGAACAATAACAAAAATCTGGTTGCAAAGATCAAATATGTTCTTTTAGACTAGCATAAGAAGTCTGCACAGAACTTCACCTCACTATTAAAATACCTATGAGAGAAAGTGCAACTGTTCCTCACTTAAAGGCAATGATTCTTAATCCATAAACTTGCCTTTGAAATATTTTACTGTTTTGATGATTTTACTGTAATTGGTTTCTTTTGTAATCCTATGTATGTTATTTTATATATTTAAAAATCTTATTCTGAGAAGTGGTCCATAGGCTTTACCACATTGCCTAAGAAAGTTAAGGGAAGAAAAGTGAAGAACCTCTTCTTTAAGGAGTAAATGCAATTATTTCTTTCTACAAAGTGAATTTATGTAAAGTTGATTCTATTTTCCCATAGACTCTATTTTTAAAAAAAAAGATCAGTGCTATGTTCTTATAGGAAAATAAATCTAGTTGGATCAATGGCTTGCAGATCTCTGGAAAAGCTTTCTAATAATTGGAGCTATCAAAAAATGGGTGGGCTGACTGGGAAGTTCATAGATTCCCTGTTAACAGAATTCTTCAAGTACAAACTGGATGACCATTTGTTGTGTGTTACAGAGGGTGTTTCTGTACAAGAATGGGCTGAACAGATGGCCCTTGAGGTGCCTTCCAACTCTAAGATTCTGTAACTTACATAGTTTTCAATGTCCATTCTAGCTCTGAAATTCTATAGTTTGGTGATTCCTCAGCTCAGCTTCTCCTCCCTAACAAATCCATCCTTCATACGACTGCCAGCCTAGCCTTCCTAAAACACTGCTTTGACTTTGTTAGGCAACTAGAAAATCTTCAGTGGCTTCCTATTGGCTCCAGGAAAAAGGTCTAAATTGCTTTGATGGCTACATTTCCAGCCTTGTGTTCCACTCTATTCTGTCACAAACCTTTAGTTTGCAGTTATTGTTTCCTGAATTCACATTGGGCTGTACTCATACCATTCTCCTTCCACGTTTCTCTACGTAAATCCTTTACCATCAATGAAAGCTCAGTTCAAACTTTACCTTTTCCATGAAGCCTTCACTAGTCACACTTGCCCCTTGGACTGTATCTCTCTTATTATGAAATTTTATAGTACTTTTTGTCTCCATTATTCATTTAGCATAGATCATGTCTGGCCTTTTGTTTTTAGTTATCTTTTAATGTAGTAATATCATATTTCCCCAACTAGAATAAAAGCCTATTGATAACAAAAAATTTGTTTTAGATTTCTTTGTAGTATAGCTTCTAACATACTGTCTTTTACATTGTATGAACTTGATTCTTAATTTATAGAAAATTTTGAGTGGGGGTGCTGGGGACATGACTAAAATGTGTGTGACACTCTCTAGTACAAAAGTAATTCTGTGCCAGCTTCGAGTTATAATTATCTCTTATAAATTCATTTTTATTTTTTATCACATGATCATAGTTGTAGAATTAGAAAGAACAAGGAGTCCGTCTTTGGTAAACACTCATATTTTACAGATAAGGAAATTAAAATCTAGAAGTTTAATGATTTTCCCAGTATCAAGTAGCCAAGAAATGTAAGAACTGGAACTCGAACTCAGATCCTCAAGTTCTTTTTCCACTATACTACTCTCATCTCTGAAACTCCTTTGTACAATTGGATGCACCTAGTTTTCTCAGGTTCAGAACATCTTCTTAGACCTGGTGAGTTCACGATTCCAATAGAAATGTTTCTAAAATTTCTTCACTTTTGCTTTTGTCTAGACATTTGCATTACTTACATGGATCCTACTCATCATCTCAGTTCGTAAGTCCGGCAATAGCCTGCTGGTTGATCTTCTTACATCAAGTCTCTTCTCACTCCAGTTCATCCATCACTCAGTAGCCAAAGCGATTTTCCTAAAGCCCAGGTATGATCATGTCATCTCCCAACTTAGGAACTCCAGTGGCTCCCTATTACCTCTAGGATCCTATGTTTGGCATTTAAAATCCTTCAGAACTCTTCCCTTTTCTGTCTTTTTTTTCCATTACTCTCTCCCAAATAGTCTACAATTCAGAGGAACTGATCTTACAATCAATCTCCAGATTTCAGGCCTTTTCATTGGCTATGTTCCCTGACTAGAATGCTCTCCCTCCTCAGTTAAACCTCTTGGCTTCCCTGACCTTCAAAGCTCAGCTCAAATCTCACTCTACACAAGAGAACTTTCTCAGTCTCCTCGTTATATCTCCCAGCTCCTAATGGCTTTCCTTTTCAGATTTCCTCCCATTTACATACATACATATATATCTTGTTATGTATATGGCTGTTTGTATGTTTTCCTTGAAGGCAGAGGCTGTGTTCTTACCTTTCTTTGTATTCCAAGGATTTAGCACAGTGCCTAGTATGTAGTAATTTGATAAAAAAATTTTAAATGCTTGCTTGATAAACATATATTAGTGAAATAGAAAAAGAGAGGATTAATTAATTAATGGAATGTTCATTTTTAAATTAGAAAGCCAAATAAACCCAAAATAAACAGGAAAGAGGAAATCTTAAAAACTAGAGAAGAGACAAATGATAACCAGAAATATTATAGAATCAATAAACAAAACTAAATGCTGATTGTTTGAAAAGACCAACAAAAGTGCTAAGTCCTTAGCCAACCTTATCAAAAAGAACAATTTGGAAAATCAAATTAATGAGCTAAAAACTGAACAAGGTGAAAGCATAGCAGGCCTAGAAAAAATAAGAAGAATCATCAGAACCTGTTATACATAGGTTATACAACTGTTATACAGCTATATAGGGATATATAACACATATATAGTTATATATATATAGTTATCTAACAGTTATATAACTTATACACAGTTATATGCCAACAAAACTAAGAACTCAAAAAAAAATATGATTACTTAAAGAAAACTACCCAAAGTAAACTAAAAAGTACCTAAGTAAACTTAAAGTAAACTACCCAAATTGATACATTACCCAGTAGAAGTTTTTAAAAAAATACATTGTAAGAAAAAAGTAGTTGAACTATCTTTAAAGGAACTACCAAATAGAAACAGCAGGAGACCAGATAGATTTAAAGGAGAATTTTTTCAAACTTTTTAAAGAAAAATTAGTATCTATACCACACAACTTAATCTCAAAAATTGAGAAAGAAAGCACTCCACCAAACTCCTCTTCTAAGACAAAAATAAGTCCTAATACCTAGACCAATGAAAGATAAAGGGAAAGAAAGAGAAACATAGACCAATATCATTAATAAATAGATTCAAACATTTTAATTAAAATCCTGGTAAAAAGATTTCAACATTTGTCTTAAAAATAATTCACTATGATTAAGTTGGATTTATATGTGGATGCAGAGAGTTCAACATTAGGAAAACAATCAAATAACGAGCAAGTGAGCAATTAATCTAATATATAAGGCAATTATTTAATAAATATTCACATTTTAAAACCACTATGATTATCTCAATATACATAGAAAAACTCTTGCAAAAGTATGCTAAATATTGTACAAAATATAGGCACATGGGGATTCTTTCTTAATATGATAAAAAAATATCTATACAAAACCCAAAACTAGAATTTATATAACGGGGAAATACTAGATGCTCTCCCAATAAATACAAGGACAAACCAAACATATGTCTTTCCCCTATTTATTTTATGTAGTTATAGAAATTCTAGAAAAATAGATAAGACAAGAAAAAAAAGTAAAGGCAATAAGACAGGCAAAGCAGGAAAGGTGTGAGGTTTATTTTGAAAATCCTGAAAACGCACACACACAAAAAAACTTGAGACAATAATGTCTTTAATAAAGGTTGCAGGCTCCAAAATAAACCCACAAAATCAATGATATTTGTATATAATACATAAACCCAGGAGGCAAATATAGAAAGGGAAATCACATTTAACTGACTTATAAAATACATAGACTATCTGAGAATCAATCTGTAAAAGAACACTCAGTGCCCACAGGAATACAATCACAAACTTTGTCTTAAAAAAAAAAAAAGCCCAGCAACTTAAACAGTTGAGGGAATATTCCATGTTCAAGGCTGGGTTTTGCTAATATAATAAAAATGACAAAACTACTAAAATTAATGGGCATGTTTAGTGCTTTGCCAATCAAATTACCAAAGGCATACATTGTAGAGTTACACAGAATAAAAGAATTCATTTTTGAGGAACAAACATGTGGAATGTCAAGGGAAATAAACACTTCTACCTGTCAAACTATATCATAAAATATTAATCATCAAAATTATTTGATGCCCATTTAAAAAAATAGAATAGTAGATCACAAAAAAGGATCATAAGCAATTGAACTCAATAAACAAACGTGTTAGAAAAACCTGAAAAAATAAATTACATAAGAAACAACTGCCTATTAGACAAGAATCATTAGAAAAACTGCAAAGTAATCTGGCAAAAATTGGGTTTATAATGATATCTTATTCCATATACTATAACAAATTCCAATTTCAACCTAAATATTAAAGATCGCACCATGAAATAATTAGAAGGGGAGCAGATTATATAACTTTCAGAGAAATTGCCACAGATGAATCCTTAAAGAAAGGATAGATATGATAGAAGATAATGGGGCAAAAAAGAGAAAGCAGATAATTCTGATTATGGGAAATTATGACTGAACACAATAAGGTTAGAAGGGAATCGGTCAACTGGAAAAAAATTTGCATCAGATAAGGATCCAATATCCAAGATATATAGATAACTAATAGAAATATATGAGCCATAGTCATTCATCAACGGATAAATGGCCAGAGTTTATGAACAAATTGTGCGCCAAAGAATAGTCAACTATTAACAACCATATGAAAAAATGTTTAACAATGCAAAAAAATGTTCAGGTTTCACCTCATACCCAGCAAATTGGCAAAGAGGACAAAATATGGCAGTATTTTATATCATAGGAACTGTCAAAACATGGACACACTAGTGTATTGTTGATGTAGCAGAGGAATGACCCAACCATTCCGGAATTATGGGAAAGAATGACTAAAACATCCATGTCTTTGACCCATAGATTCCTCTGGTAGTTATATGTCACCAGGAGGAAGATGAAAGGCAAAAAAAAGTACCCTATTGTTATAATTTTTTTCATTTTATTTTTAATTTATGGACTAAAGCATTTCTATAACATAATACAATAAAAAGAGATGGTTGGACATGAAACTTCAAATCTGCTATTAAATATACAACAAAATCTTCATGTAAATTTCTTTTTTTTCCTTCCTTGCTCCCCTCTCCCCATAGGAGGTGGCTACTGTTTGACAAGAATAGGCATATATATATATATGAAAAATCATTCTGTGCATACTTCTATTTCAGTTCTCTCTGGATGCAGACAGCATCTTTAATTTGATTTTTTTAATGAGAGAAGAAAACCAAATCATTAGTATTAAAAATGAAAAGGTTCAATACATCACCAATGAAAATATTGTAGTATTTTATAGCAGCATTTTATGTTATAGAAAAAATAAAAGCAAAGTAGATGCCCATCAATTTAAGAATGGGAAAACAAACTCTGGTACATAAAGATAGTATAACATTCACATGACAAGAGAAGTGATGAATATAAGACATATAGTGATACATGGGCATATTTATATAAACTGATGCAAAATGAAGTAAGCAGAAGCATGAAAATAATATACGTATAATAATATACGTATAATATACGTTTATAAATTATATGTATAACCATATATACATATATAACCATATATACATATATAACCAATTATATGTATAACCATATATACATATATATGTATAACCATATATACATATATAATGCATAATATAAATGTATTTAAATATACAATATATAAACATAAATAAAATAAATAAAATGTATATTATTTTCCTTTTTCTACTTTAATTCATGCAGTTTTTATTGATACACATACATGTATATCACTATATACAAATAAAAGAACAACAAAATAATGGGAATGAAATCTACAAAATGATAATGAACAAGCCTGGCTTTGGCTCCAAAGAAGAGAAGTGATACACTATCCCCCCCTCAATTCTTTGCAGAGATTGGAGCCTATATATAGAACTATATATGATCCTCCATTTTTAACATGTTTATTAGTTTTGCTAAATACCTCCCTAAAATATTTTTTATTCTTTACAATAAAGAATGGCTCTCTGGGAAGGAGAAGGAGGAATGATAATCAGATAATGTAGGTGATACACAAACAAAAAAGTATCAATAAAATATACTTTAAAAAAATCATATATACTAGCACTCAAGCTGTCCATCTGTTATCCCTCACTTTTCCCATGTGATTGTTCAACAACTGTTATGAGTTAAATTCATCCTCATACATTTCTTCATACTACATCATATATATATATATATATATATATATATATATATATATATATATATATATATATATATATATATATGATGTCCATGAAGAAACGTCACGGTCTCCTCGAATCTTCATTACCCTCAGGGTCAGCAGCACCTTTCTCTCCAGAAGCTATGGTGTTCCAGGATGTACAACCAGAGGAACATTTATGTTTAAAGAAAAAAGATGGTGTTTTGAGCTTGAGCTTGTGAAATGCACTTTACAAATACCCAAATGCAATTCAGTTCACTTTTTCCATACGTACACACATACATAACATTTTCGTACATACCCCATAACTGTATGTCATGTACATATATGTAGAAATGTATGTGTGGATATATACATGTATGCATATACATAGACACACTCACATATATATATACACACATACACATACATGACTGTATATAACATATGTTTGCAGATAGACACTAAGTTGGGCCCATAGTTGATTGGGCTACATTTAGATATTTGCATAGTACTTTTAACAACTATATACATGTATATCTATACATAATATGTGCAAAATATAATGTATGCATTGGTGTGCGTACTAACTTAGCAGACTGGCTATCCAACTGCATGTCATAGTCTAGACAATGTTTTTCGTCTCTTGATTCTGTCTAGCATTTATTGTCCTTCACCGTCTGGCACTAGCCTATCTTCCAGGCTGATTACACATTATTCCCACCCAAACACTATGCTCCAGCCAAATTGGCCCATTTGCTGTTCCCCATATAAGAAATTTCATCTCCTGCTTCTGAATATGCCCTTGAATAGCCTGTCTTCCATGTCTGGCAGGCTCTCCCTCCTCACCTCTGCCTCTTAGAACAGCTAGCTCTCTCAGTTCAAAGGCTGTGTCCCTCAAATGTCCCATCCTGATTTCCCCAGTTATGAGTGTCCTTACCCACAAATCGTGTGTTTGTTTATTTTTAGGTTGCATATATCCAGCATCGGATTATCTGTGAACATGCTTTAACTACTTAACATAAGCTCTTTGAGGGAAGGGAAAAATCTCACTTCTCTATGCGTATCCCTGTTGCCAGTGCCTGCCACAAATTAAGTTGTTAATAAGTACATTGATTGGCTGACAAATTGCTTGCTCTTTTGAATAATCACGAATCTCATTGAGGAGATCCAATGAGCCAATGGTCAAATGCAATTATCTGCAAACAGGAGCATCATTCACCAGCTCTAGGAAACGCCTCTTCCAATTGGATCTTGCAAAGTACATAGTCCATGATGGTGGTGAACACCTTTAACTAGCACATATCTCTTGGTTTTTTGCTTTTATTTATATTAGAAATCCCATCATCATTGAAAAGTTATCTCTAAAGATGCATTTATCCAGAAATGTTGAAGGAACTCGCCATATACATACAACTCCTTTTGGAAATAAAAATTTTATATGATACTTTAGTTC
This sequence comes from Bettongia penicillata ogilbyi, assembly GCA_023548195.1. NCBI lineage: Eukaryota > Metazoa > Chordata > Mammalia > Diprotodontia > Potoroidae > Bettongia > Bettongia penicillata. The sequence goes on along the minus strand of JAJHZJ010000418.1, from coordinate 331,941 downwards.
ATTTTACAAAGCCATCAGGTAAAATCTGATTTAAATGCATATCCAGGCTAGCCACAAAGAAGACATAAGAAAGAAAGATCTTATAAAGGCAAGAAGCAGACTAAGGACTATGGATGGAAAGGGTGAGGTGGATGTTACTGCCAGGGGCATCCAGTCTTGCTGATTTAGAAATGGTGTCACCTAATGTACAAAACACTGGGCTTTGGAGCCAGGAAGACTTGGGTTCAAATTCAACTTCAGACAGATATAGCTATGTGAGTCTGAACTTGACCTCTCTAATTCTCACTTTCCTCATCTGTAAAGTGGGGGGTAATTATAGGACCTGCCTCATAGGGTTGTTATAAAGATACAATGAGATAACACATGTAAAGTTCTTTGCAAAACTTAAAGCATTATTATGAAAATGGGTATAACGGTCACATCTATCAGGGGTTGTTGGGAAGATCATGACAGTTAATGTCCATGTGAAAGGTAGCTATTATGGGTGGTGGTGTTGGAAAATTTCCACAGCTTGCTGGCTGTGGAAATAGAGGATCTGGGTTTAAACACCCTTTCTGGTTCTGAATAGCTAATAACTGTTTACTTCTTCAAGGTTTGCAAAGCACTTTACATGTAATTTTTGATTTTACTTCACAATAAGCCTTGGGAGGCAGGGGTTGTTACTGTCATTCTCACTTTGTGGATGAGAAAACTGAGGCAAGCAGAAGTTAAGTGACTTACCTAGGGTTATACAGTTAGTATGAGGCAGGAATAATTCAGTTCTTGCTAAGTTCAAATCCAATACTCTATGCCTTATGCCATTTAGCTGCCTCTTATTATCTGCATGAGCTTAGACAAGTGCCTTTAATCTCCCTGGCTCTCAGTCTCCTAGCCTGTAAAAGGAGGGGGTAGGACTAGTTGGCCTCTAAGAATCTATGGTTCTCTGTTGGGTCACCATTGTGGGGATGTGAGCACCTCCTCTCTTTTCTCTTTTCCTAATTAACAGCCACCACCTTCTCTCTGTCTAATTTTAAATGCACCTCCCTGATTCAGTCTATGGGGCAAAGTTCTCTTGAGACACTTTGATGGTCCTCTCTCCTCTGGTATATTAGGCCTCTACTGGACAACCAGAAACTTTTATTATGAGGAGAATTGCCTCTCAAGTCACATATTCAGAGCACCCTGAATAGACAATGTTTTGACCTCTGTATCACACTCTTTCTTCAATTTTTCTGTGTAATGACTCTATCTTCACTCTCCTCTTAATCACCTCTATGTTCATCTCTCCTTTGTAACTCTCTTTATCTTAACTGGCCCACCATAAAAAAAAATATCAAATAGCAGAGGAGAGGGAAAGAGTTGTGTTAATTTAAAAAAATAAAAATGTAACCCTAGTCCCAAAGACCATTTGGTATGGAATTCTCTGCTCATTGATGTAGATTAACTCCCTGTGCCTTATGAAGGGAGGGGCAGTTGGCCAGAGTGTGGGAGAGGACAGGTTTGGTCTTCTTTGAGCTTTCTTCAATGCCTTCATTTTCTTTGCGCTTCTGGTGCTTTTGGTCTCCATTTTTGAGATGAAAGATGGAAGATGCCAACCCCAATTCAGACTGCCTAAGGAGAGGATGCTGAGAGGAAGACATGGTCATCTCTGGCCTACCCCTCTCCCCAGGAGGCTGCTCCAAGGGTTTCAAGGAATTTTCCTGTGGTTGGGATCTAGACTTCTTTTCTTGGTTAGACTGAATCACCTCACTCCTAATGGGAGAGTGCCTTCATCTGTATTATGTAGTATATATTCTCCTATTTATACTTTATCTGTTTTAATTTGGATAAATGGTCTTCTTTGTTATTTGTTATATTGTGTTCATAGTGGAACTAGAATTTGGTGGGAAAGAAGTCAAGTTTTGGACATCAAACTTGAGATCTTGCTTTCACCATTAATGAAACAGCCTTCAGATATTAGCTTGAACCTGAAAACCACATCCCCAAGGCTAATAATATTTAAGGGAATAGATAGATATAATTCTAGCCTAGTACTCCCATTCTCCTAGGAGAAAAGAGGGGCCAGTAGTCTGGCCTCAACCTTCTGCCTCCCCTTCTAGAAGGAATTATGTCTCCCTTAGAGAATGGCCAGGGGAGAAGAAACTAGAGATATCTATTCTGCTTCCCTCAAGGTATACAGCAATAGTCCGTGCTACATGTTGGAGACAGCTCTCACAACAAAAACAAATGAAGATTTCATAACACAAATATGAGCTGTCTTAACCTAGAGCAGGAGTGGGGAACCTGTGGCTTTAAGACCACATATGGCCTAAATCCTTAAGTGCAGTCTTTTGATTGAATCCAAATTTTACTTTAAAATTTGGATTCAATCAAAAGGTTTCATTGAACAATTTAGAAGTCCACATGTGGCCTTAAAACCCTATGTTCCCAACCCCTGGCCTAGTGTGCTGAACAAAATATACCTGATCATATTTGTTTCTGTCACCATTTTGTTGCTTGACATTTGATTAATAATCTCCCTGTCAGTGTATCTAGTATTTACAACTTAAGCAGGAGTCATACTTTGTAGGTTAATTAGCCAAATGATAAGTCCAAAATCATGGAAAATGAGGAAGTACATACAATGAATGTGAGGTCATACAAGCTTGATTCATTTATTTACTTCCTATGTGATCTTCCATAAATTATTTAACCTCTGGCCTCATTTCATCTTCTGTAAAATGAGTTTACTGGACTAGACGTTCTCTGTGGTCTACTCCATGTAGCTCTAAACCTATGAATCTATAAATTTCAGATGAATACAGAGAAGCAAGGGAGTACTTATATGAACTAATGCTTGGTGAAATAAACAGAGCCAGGAAAATGATAGCTACAATGACTAAAAAATGTAAATGCAAAAAGTAATAATCATAAAATTGTCAAAACCTCATGCTGTGAAATTATAATGACAAAACTTGGTACCAAAGAGATGAGGGACTATGGATGTGGAAAACCACTCATAATGTCAAACTTGAATGATTTGTTGGTCAATTTTGCTGAACTGTTTTTTTAAAAATATTTTATTTTTTAAAAATATATAATTTATTTATTTTTCAGTTCTCAATGTTACCTTCCAAAAGAATTTGAATTCAAAATGTTCTCCCCATCTCTCACCCCAGGACAGTATGCACCCCATCCACGCCTTCCTCCAATCTGTCTTCCCTTCTATTACCCTGCCCTCTTCCATCCCCCTTCCACTCCACTTTCCTGTAGGGCAAAATAGATTTCTATACTCCATTGCCCATACATCTTAATTTCCAGTTGCATGCTAAAACAATTTTTAACATTCACTATTAAAGCTATGAATTCCATATTCTCTCCCTCCCTCCCCACCCACCCTCATTGAGAAAAGAAGCAATTCAGTATAGGTCATACATGTGTAATAATGCAAAGCACTTCCATAACAGTTATGTTGTAAAAGACTAACCACATTTCCCTCTGTCTTATCCTGCCCTTCATTTATTTCATTCTCTCTTTTGACCTGTCCTCCCACAATAGTGTTTGCTTCTGATTAACCCTTTCCCCAGTTTACTGTCCCTTGTATTATCTTCCCTCTCCTATCCCCTTTCCCCTTGCCTTCCTGCAGGGTAAAATAGATTTCTATATCCAATAAAGTATGTGTTATACCCTCCTTAAACCAAATCAATTGAGAGTAAGGCTCAATTATCTCCTTTCATCTCCCTGCTCTTCACCTCCACTGTAGAAGTTTTCTTCCCTCTTTTATGTGAGACGATTTGCTAGATTCTTCCTCTTACTTCTAGTACATTCCATTCAATATTAAATTTTTTTTAGGTATTCTCCCTTCATATTCAGCATACCTTGTGCCCTCTCTCTCTATGTGTATGTGTACACACACACACACACACACACACTCACATACATATACATACCTACACATATACAATATATACATACATACATACTCATAGACTCCTACATATATATTCTCCTTAACATATATAACATATATATTCCACCTAATACTAAAAAAGATCTCATAAGTTATAAATAACATCTTTCCATGTAGGAATGTAAACAGTTCAACTTTAATGAGTCCCTTATGGCTTGTATTTCCTGTTTACCTTTTCATATTTGTCTTGATTCTTGCATTTAAAAGTCAAATTTTCTGTTCAGCTTTGGTCATTTCAACAAGAATGCTTGGAAGTTCTTTATTTCATTGAAATTACATTTTTTCCCCCTGAAGTATTATAATCAGTTTTGCTGGGTAGGTGATTCTTGGTTGTAATTCTAGCTCCTTTGACCTCTGGAATATCATATTCCAAGCTCTGTAATACCTTAGTGTAGAAGCTGCTAAATCATGTGTTATCCTGATTGTATTTCCACAATACATGAATTGTTTCTTTCCAGTTGCTTCTAATATTTTCTCCTTGACCTGGGAACTCTGGAATTTGGCTACAATATTACTAGGAATTTTCTTTTGGGGATCTCTTTCAGGAGGTGATTGGTGAATTCTTTCCATTTCTATTTTACCCTGAGATTCTAGAATATCAGGGCAGTTTTCCTTGGTAATTTCTTGGAAGATTATGTCTAGGTTCTTTTTTTGGTCATAGTTTTCAGGTAGACTAAAAATTTTTATATTATCTCTTCTGGATCTATTTTCCAGGTCAATTGTTCTTCCAATGAGATATTTCACATTGTCTTCTATTTTTTCATTTTTTGGTTTTGTTTTATAACTTCTTGGTTTCTCATAAAGTTGTTAGCTTCTATCTGCTCCATTCTAATTTTTAAAGAATTATTTTCTTCACTACCTCCTTTTCCATTTGGTCAGTTCTGCTTCTTAAGGCATTCTTCTCTTCATTGGCTTTTTGGACCTCTTTTGCCATTTGACTCAGTCTATTTATAAAGGTTATTTTCTTCAGTATTTTTTGGGTCTCCTTTAGCAAGCTGTTGACTTGCTTCTCATGATTTTCTTGCATAGCTCTCATTTCTCTTCCCAATTTTTCCTCCACCTTTTTTACTCGATTTTCAAAATTCCTTTTGAGCTCTTCCAGGGCCTGAGACCATTGCATATGTTTTTTGGAGGTTTTGGATGTAGAAGGCTTGATTTTTATGTCTTCCTCTGATGGTATGCTTTGTTCTTCCTCATTCAAGAGGATGAAGAAAATACTTTTTCACCAAGAGAGTAACCTTCCATGGTCTTATTTTTCCCCCTTTTGAGGCATTTTCCCAGCCAATTACTTGACTTTTGAGTCTTTTGTCAAATGGAGAATATATTACTTTAGGCTTCAGAGGTTTTATGCAGCTGTTCTCTGAGATATCTTTAGGGACCTGCAAGTTCTCAGTTCCTCCAAGGTGGCACAATCAAGGGAGAAGGAGAGACAAAGTAATAAATGAAAATTATTTTTTGTAACCTATGTCAAACAAATTTTAAAACAAAATTAAGCAGCAAAACAAAAATTTTAAACTATGAAACTCAGCCTAGAGTTTACTTTTGTTCTTGGTGAGGCCTGAAAAAGCATTTTATTAGGGTAAACTAACTATGGGGCCATGTCTGGCCCAGTGTTACACCATCTGTGCTAGTTACCATTCTCTTCCTTTTGTAGATGTTGCCTTGTGCTGATTTGGAATCAGCTAGTTGCACAGCTCCCTGAGGAAAAGGAGACCGGAATAAGAAGCTTAAGATATTTACTGTCACTTAATGTTATGAATTTTATATATTCAGTTTTTTAGGAATTTATTTGCTTCTCAAAAAATGTGATTTTATAGTCTGGGTACACTGACCCCTTCTAGCAGTAATGTGTCCTGAACCCTGTAGTCTAAGTAATAAAGAGTGCATTTTGTTTGATATCCCAGGAGGCAACTGGAATTTGCCTCAAATTAGAATTTTCCGTGCATTTGTCAAAATTATAATTCTTTCATCCAAGTGTTGAGCTTAAACAATTATAGCCAATAAAACAGGTATTTCCTTGGAACAACTCATAAAAGAGATAAAATGCCTATGGGACAACTTGGCAATTTTCTTACTAATTATTACATCTTCCTTTATGTAATTATCCTGACTCTCTTAGCACTAGAATAAAAGTCCTATCCTGGCAACATTCCCCCAATCTTCAGGCCTCCTCACCCTCAATCTGCCTCTGGCTGCTTATCTTAACAATGAGATGGTTATAAATTCTCTCCATCTCAGTCATATGATAGTCAGTTCAAGTTGATTAAAGGGAAAAACCTTCCTTTTCCTTTTCTGGTAAACAAAAAGGTTGATGCTATTTCCTCTGGAATCCTTGTGTTTGGATTCCCATCCTCTCTCTCTCTCTCTCTCTCTCTCTCTCTCTCTCTCTCTCTCTCTCTCTCTCTCTCTCTCTCTCTCTCAAAAAAAAAAAAAAACAACAACAACAACAAAAAGACAAACAAACAAAAAAAACAACAACTGGAATAGAAAGTACTGTCTGGATGATGATTCCCCGCCAAATCCCATATCTCTTTCATGAATCAGAAGGAGGCATTTTTGCAGTTCCTTTTTTAAGTCTTCCTTCCCTGCCCTTCATACTTTCACCCCTCTCATCTACGCCACACACTTGGTACCATGGGCTAGATTTGTGGGATGTAGCTGGAGTTCATCTATAGCTGTACATAGCTGGCTTCCTTTAGCAGCACCCTAGCCATTTGTTTTGGAAGGGTTGCTCTAACCAGTGAACCACCATCCCTGCTCAACCCTTGAAGGACAATGGTGGTGATAGCCCTCAGGCATTGCTGTCTGAACTATATGTTTATCTGTTGAAGTTACTTCTGTCAGAAGTTGTAGACAGTGAGGTGACTTGGTCAGAGACCAGTGATGGGATGTTTTTTAATAACAAAGTGCTAGCCAGGCAGGAAGGAGCTGAATTGTCAAGCTTTAGCTTTTTGACTTAGAAGGCAACAAAAGCCCATTGCCAGCTTCAGAGGAAATGCTGTTATGGACTTCTTCTTGGCAAGCACTAGTGAACTCTATTGCATTAACTCCTAAGTCTCAGAGTCTGGTATTTCATCATATCATTGATTTAGAGCTGGAAAGGACCTCAGAGGCCATATTTGGTCCAGCTGTTTCATTTTATAGATGAAGAGTTAAGGTCCAGAACAACTTATTCAAAGACACACAGGTAATAAATAGTATAGCTGGGAATCTCTAACTCCAAATCCAGTGCTCTATCCACATGTGCTGCCTACCTCCCTGTAGGATTTCCAGATCCTACCTCGCAATCTTGGATGATGGATATGTGTAGACAGAGAGTGATAGAAAGGGTGTTAGAAAGACTTGGGTTTGTGTCCTATCTCTGACATTTACTATGAGAGTGATAATGGATAGTCACTTAATCTTCTGAGCCTCAGTTTTGTCATCTGTAAAATAAAGGAGTTGATCTAATATACCCTCAACTCTTACTCTCTGCTCCTGTGACATGTGACAGAAAAAGCAAATGGCAACTTTAGGTGATATCAATAGAAACAGAAGGTGCAAAGAACAAGGGAGGCACTGTACTCTGCCACGGCTGGGTCACGTGTGGAGTGTTATGGTCAATTCTGGGCATCTCATTTAGAGAAGGAAATTGACCAACTGGAGAATGTCCAGAGAAGGTGGCCCAGGATAGTGATGGGACTGGAAGCCACATTATTAAATGTGGGTTCTTAACCTGAGATCCATAGATCCTTTGGGGGATCTGTGGGGAAAATTATATCTTTATTTCAATGTTTTATTTTATATATTTCAAAACATTTACTTGGTAATCTTGTATATTTGAAGGGAATAGCAGGTTGTGCATAGTAAACTTGCAGTTGCATAAGCAATCACATTTTATTGTACTATTATAGAAATGATTGTTTTATTGAATAAATTAAATTTAAAAATAAGTCTGGCACATAGTAAGTACTTAATAAATGCATTGCTGACTTGGGAAGTTATTCTGAGAAGTATACATAGGCTTCCCTAGATTGTCAAAGGGGTCTGTGACAAAAAAGGGTGTGGGAGATTAAGTACTGCGGCCCAAGAAGGATCATTTGGAGTAATTTTGGCTGTTTTGCCTAAAGAAGGAGAAGAGCCATAGTAGTAGACTTTAAAAATTTGAAGAGCTGTTGTGTGAAAGAAGGATGAGACTTTTTCTGCTCGGTCTCAGGGAACAGAAATCAGAGCAAAGGATAGACGTAGCAAAGAAAAAAACTTAGACTCTATGTTGGAAGACAAAGCCATCTAAAAAATGAAATGAGCTGTTTTAAAAGGTTGTCAGTTTTCTACTACTGGAGGTCTTTAAGTAGAAGCTAGATAACCATCTGTCATGGACACTAATGGGGCAAGGTTCTTAATCTTTTTTGTGTGTCATGGACCCCTTTGGTTGTCTAGGGAAGCCTATGGGACCTTTCTCAGAAAAAAGTTTTTAAATGTATGAAATATATTTAAATGTATAAAATAATAGGACTGCAGAAGAAACAAATTACACCGAAATATAGTGGTTACATTTTTTTGAGAGGGCAACTAGGGTGAAATGCAAGGATTAGAATCAGGAAGATGCATTTCCTTGAATTCAAATCATGCTTCAGACATTTATTAGCTGTATACCCTTGGCCAAGCCACTTAAACCTATTTGCTTCAGTTTCCTCATCTATAAAATGAGCTGGAGAAGGAAATGGCAAACCACTTCAGTATCTTTGCCAAGAAAACTCCAAGTGGGGTCACAAAGAGTCATACATGACTGAAAATGATTGAACAATAACAAATCTTTTTTTTTTTTTTAATAACCCCTACTATAGAGCAATGGTTCTGAAAGTGTGGTGTGTTGAACCCTAGAGGTTTCCAAGACCTTTTCAGGGAATCTATGATATCAAAATGATTTTTTAATAGCATGGTGATGTTTATATAAACCACATAAACATTGACTTCCTTACTAAATTTTAAGAATTTATAGGAGTCCCTAGACTAAAAAGTTTGAGAATTGTTACTTTAGAAGATATTTCCATTCATATACAGGCTGAACTATAGATGATTTCTGAGGTTTGTGTCCATATTTTGCCTCCATGTTTTCCATATTGCTCCCACATCTGTGGCTCTATCTTTTCACTTATTGGGGCTAACCCAGACCTACCCACCCACATGATTCATTGATCCCTTTGTTAAGAATTTAACCAAGTCAGCTCAATCGTAGGATGCTGGCTCCTAGACAGTATCTCTAGATCCTTGAATCTGACCCAACCAGCTTTAGCCCATAATGGATCACAGAAAAAGAGCTTTTCAAAATTGTTTTCTTAAAAGGCTTGCCTCTCTACATATTGAAAATAATTTTACACAACATTCAAACAAGAGCTTTCAATAGCTATTCAAATTTATTTCATCATAGGACCAAAGAAGGGTCTTCTCTCCTTTGCACCTGGGCAGATCAGAATATTGTATGCATTCAACATTCTTTCCCCCTTTACTCCCATACAAAATGGATAAATGAACCAATTACTTGCAGAAGGGAACACCTTCCCAAAAGATAATGTAATTTTTGTCTTTTCCCCAACTCCAGCAGCAACAACAGAATCAGGGTTGTAAACATAGCACTGAAACAAGAGTGCTAGAACCAATGTCAGAAAAACTGAGTTCAAATCTCAGCTAGTCCCTTGCTATTATATCCTTTTAATGATAATTATAATAAGAGACAGAATTTATATAGCTCTCTAAAGTTTGCAAGCTCTCTGTACATGTTATCTCATTTGATCCTCACAGCAACTCTTTGTGGTAGGAACTGCTTTACAAATGAGGCAGCCGAGGCTAGGAAAGTTAAGTGACTTATCCCCATAAAGGCAGCTCAGGGGCATGGTGGATAAGAGTGCTGGGCTTGGAGTCAGTAAGTCTCATCATCCTGGTCTCAGATATTTATTAGCTGTGTGATTTCTGCCTCAGTTTCCTTATCTGTAAAAATAGGAATAGTAACAGCACCTAACTCCCAGGGTTGTTGTAAGGACCGAATGAGATAATGATTGCAAAGCAGGTAGCACAGTGCCTGGCACTATATACATATTAGCAAATCTTACGTGTCAGGTGAGATTTGAACTCTGTTTTTCTTGACTTTAGGTCCAGGGCTCTCTCCCACTTCTGCCTAGCTGTCTCATTTTATACTCTCTGCAGCTGTATCTTCTTTTATAAAAAAACAAAAAACAAATGAAAAAGCACAAGATGAGCAGACTAGATTATCTGCAAGGTCCTTTCCCTTTCCAACCCTTTCAGGTTCAAGGTTAAATATCTTTTTTCTTTGTGAGTCAAATTTCTCAACAGCTTTCTAAGTCATTCATTCAAGAAATATTTACTGAGTATCTCCTACATACATATAGTTCTCCATACACAGATTAAAGAGCTCCTAAGAATGATAAAGGCTCTGGGTTCAAATTGTGAAGAAAACAGAAAATGAATTTATGTTTGTAGGTCCAAAGCTGTCCCTTTCTATGATCTGGTGGAAACAGGTCAAAGATACTCTAAAGGCTTCACCTCTGGGAATGTCTTTTACACCTGATGTTATTCCACCAGCCGCATGCACGCAATGGCTCCTTCTCACGGATTTTGGCCAATGTGTATCAGTGTGGTTGAAAAGTACGAGTGATCAATAACTCTGATAGTTCTTTTGTGCATATGATGACTGACCTTATTATTATTGAAATCTGTACTATTGACACTTTTTTAAAAGATTGACTTCCCTAATTTTAAGTCCTCACTCCAAAGAAAAAGCTGTATTCGATAGAACTATCAAAAGGAATGTCTGCTAGTTGCAATTTATCCCAAATAATATATACAGAAATGAATCTAACTTGGAGGTGAAATAATAAAAGCTAACATTTATATAGCACTTGAAGGCTTATAGTGAACTTTACAGGTATCATTTCCCTGGATTTTCACAAGCACAATGTATCACAGAAAAAGAGCTTTTCAAAATTGTTTTCTTAAAGGGCCTGCCTCTCTACATAGTGAAAATAATTTTATACAACATTCAAACAAAAGTTTTCAATAAATATTTAAATTAATTTCATCATAAGGATTGAAGAAGGGTCGTCTCTCCTTTGCACCTGGGAGGGTCAGAATGCTGTATGTATTCACTCTCTTTCTGCCTTTACTCTTGCACAGATGGGCAAACTGAGGCTGAGAGATTCAATGACTTGCCCAGGGTTATACAGCTTGTAGATGTCTGAGGAATGATATTAAATGTATCATTTTCATATAATATATATGCTTTTTTAACAGTAGAATTGACTTCCAAATTAAGTTTGGTTTATGCCGATATTAATAAAGATTTGTACTCTGGAAGCACATATCACATGCCACATCTTCAGTAGGGATACTAACAATGATCTCCTTCTCCTCATCTGGCTCTTTGCACTGATTATCTATACAGAATGATTAATACCCAGTTTCCTAATCTCCTGTGTCTTAATTGTCAACATTTTTACAATTTAGTACTTTATTATAACAATATTTAATGCTCATCCATCAAATATTGTTTGGTTTTTGGATTTAAGGGTATGGCTGTTATCTTGAGAGGGACATGATTAATGGAGAACTGTCTGAAAATGGAATGAACCTTGCTGGGGTGAGGTGGGGGCTGGGAAGACTGTGAATTCCCATAACTGAAGATTTCCAAAAAGAGACTGGATGATTATAAGAATATTTTCTCTGATCCTTCCAGCTGCTAGTGCCACACACACACACACACACACATGCACACACACACAACCTATTTTGTATCTATTATATATATACATATTGTCTCCCACAGCTAACCTATAAGCTACTTTCATCTTTGTAGTCTTAGTGCTGAGCAGAGTAGATGGCATATACTTCGTACATGCTTGTTAACTGAATGATGATGATTTGTTGGACATATTGTAGCAGAGCCTTCTGCTTCAGGTGGGGCTTGGGTAAGACAACCCTTGGTGTCCCTTCCAACTCTAAGATTCTGTGAGTCATGGAAATGATTTCTACTGGTTAAAGATCAATAAGGATGTCATGACACTTAGCTGTATTTATATAGGTGTAGGTAACGAGATTACTAACCCCACCAGACCCTTCCTATAGTATTACAGAATATTAGGGTGAAGGGATCTTGGAGGGTATATAGTCCGTGAAGTCCTGAAATGTGAATCCCCTCTCCAACACTCCTGACATGTTGTTATTCAGATTCAGTTACAAACTCAGTTTCTCTTAAGTTCTCCTATTGTACTTTTGCATAGAGATAGGAAATCTTCTTTCTACAGAGACAAAAACAAGTCTCACTATAACAGCTACACATTATTCCTAATTTTAGAGGCAAATAAATCTCATCCTTTTTTACATTAAAAAACTATACACATACTTGAAAACAGCTATTCTTCCCTCTCCCCAACCACCCGCCCCACACACACACGCCCATACTCTTCTCCGATCTAAAGATCCCTATTTACTTCAGCCTATGATATGGCTGCTGTTCACTTTGGATCCTGGTCATTTCCCACTGGACGAGCTTCACTTTGTCAATGTTCTTCCTTGAGAGATACATTTTTGTATTGAGTTCATCCTCCATCATTCTAGTTATCCCTTCTAGCTTTGTGTCATTTGCAGATTTATTAAGCATGCCACACATCCCTTCCTCCAAGTCACTGGTAAAAATGTTGACCAGAATATGGTCAAGCACAGAGTCCTCTTAGGTACCACTATGATCCTACATTCCAGTCTCCTCCCTCTCCTCCCCAGGTTAACATTGATCAGTCTTTGTGCTATCAACCAGTTCCAAATGCTTATCAGTTTACTGTCATTTAACTTATATAATATATCAAGAGAAATTTTCTAAAATATTTTCCTGAAATGTGAGTATGAAATGATATAACATTCACCTAATCTACCAACTTAGTAACTCTATAAAAAAAATGAAATAAGATCAATAAGGCATGACACTGTCAGTAATCTCTAGCTGACTCAAAGTGATGAGAACTCTTCTTCCTAAAGGCTTGCAAACGATGTGTTCCATAATATTGTCCAGAATTTTTTCAGAAACAAGTATCAAACTCATTGGCATGCAGTTTTGAAGAATCCACCTGCTCCCCCTTTTGGACTACTGGCACATTTGCCTATTGACAGATCTTTCTTCAAAGATCACAGATGACAACTCAATAATCGCACTTAAGAGTTCATTCAATACCTTGAATTTGACCTCGTTGTCCAGGCAAGATAACTCAGACTCATTGAGGGCAGTTGGGTTCTCTCTTATGACCTCTTCATTTATCTCATACTGTAATTTCATCTTCATTGATGTTAAAAATATAAAAATAAGAGATATATAAATATTATTCCTCAGTACAATAAAAGTAACTTCTTTAGGCCAACAGCATAATTGCCTATGGAAACTTTTCTAACTAAAAATAAATAAATAAATAAATATATATAATCAAAAGAGAGGAAGAAACAGTTCAACTGAAAACAGTTAAACCATAGGAAAGAATATTCCAAATAAGAGAAATGCAAATCAAAACAACTCTGAGTTTCCACCATAAACTCAGCAAATTGGCAAAGATGAGAAAAGATGCAAATAATCAATGTTGGAAGTGTTCTAAATAGGAAGTCACGTAACGCGTGGTTAGTAAAACCATGAACTGGTTCAACCATGATGGAAAGTGAATGGAAATCATGTGAAGAAAATGTTTAAAATAACGTGGTGCATATAGGACATGACCCATACAAATGGAAATTAACCTCAGAGTGAAGGCATAGCAGAAGAGAGTGAGACTGAGAAATGACTCTTGCAAAAAAGAACCTTAGGAAAGCCAGCAAAATCATTTGACCCAAAGATTTTAGTGTCAAGTATATATCTCACAGGGGTCAATGTTAAAAAGAATCATATTTTAATAAAAGGTCACATATTTTGTTGTTGTACGGTCATTTCAGTCACGTCTGACTCTTTGTGATGCCATTTTGGGGATTTCCTGGTAAAGATGCTGGAGTCATTTGCCATTTCCTTCTCTAGCTCATTTTGGAGGTGAAGAAACTGAGGCAAACTGACATACATGGCTTCCCTAAGGTCACGTAAGTGTCTGAGGCTGGATTTGAACTTGAGTCTTCTTGCCTGCAGGTCTAGCATTCTATCCACTGCACCACCTAGCTGTCTTCAAAGAAGGTCACATAAAGACAAAATACTTTTAGCAACACTTTCTGTAGTAACAAAGAACCTGAAATGAAGTAGAAGCCCATCAGATGAGGAATAGCTACAAGCTGAGATATGTGAATGTAATGAAATAGTACTGTGCTTTAAAAATGAACAGGAAGAATTCGGAGAAGCGTGGAAAAAAAGTATGGGAATTACAAAGTGAGGCAAAAAGAACTAGGAAAGCAGTAAGAACAAGGACTCCAATGATGTCAAGGGAAAAGCAATAAAACAAATTAAAATGAATTCTATGAAATTATAATGACCAAGCTTAGACATAGATAAAAACAATAGAGGGTGCCCCCTTCCCTTCTTTGCAGAAGTGGAGTGCTCACACCTGTGCAATCCTAGACTCTTGAAATACTAAAACAAAGTTTTTAATAGGTCTGCACAGGATTCTTACCAAAGCTAAAGGTGAAAACCAGCTCAGGCAAACTCCACATCTTTCTCTAACAGCCCCCACCCCCACCTTCATCCCAGCTCAGAACAAACATCCTTGTTCCCTTCTCAATAGTTTTTATAGGGAGAAAATAGCAACAGAGATGAGAGAGCTTGTGTATTCAGAATTTTCACAATCATTTAAATGACATAATGAAGGCAATAAACTAAACTTTGCAATCTCAACTACCACATCGTTCTTTCCAAAATTTGGCATCACTGTTGTCATTAGTGGCTTTTAATCTCTTTGGAAACAGGGTTACATGCATTTTTCCCAACCACAAGTAGAGTTAGCAGAGAGAAGAGAGAGCCTGCGTGCAGCCCAAGCCTCCAGAAGCTATTTACTTTTAGTATCTGTGCCCAATCTATGTGCAGCGGGGTGTTGTTTCATTGTATGAGAATGGACACACACACACACACACACACACACACACAAATATACCTGGTGAAATTCAGCACTTTCTGAACTTCTTAAGTTTTTCAATTCAATCCCAGCTCTGATATTTGTGAATTCTAACAAAGGAATATTTTATATCCTCCCTTTTTATTTTCATTTATCAAAAGGGACTTTTGTTCCTTAAGCTAGCCAGGCAGCAAAACAGTCATAAAAAAGGAGTGTTTGGATGAGTTAAACATAAAAGAATCCAAAGTGCTCTGATTAAATTTCCCATAAAATTTACATGAATTTTAAAAGAAGAGCAATGGATTATGGCTTTTGGCATGTTTCCAAACATTTTATAAAACTGCTGCTGATGACCAGTGAACCAGGATGACATCTGGTTTTCCTTCATGTTTAGGTTTTCACATAGTGCAGCAGGGACTCAGTCACAGTCAAGAGCTGTCATAATAAATCCAGTTTTGCAGAGGACTATATTAAAAATCAGTGAGGATAATGACCCCTATGAAGATGGGACTGGACTGGCTGAGTCTTGAATTGTTTTTGTAAACAAGAAAAGAAAAATCAGACTTTGACTTCCTTCCTATTCCTTGTACTAGCCCTACTGCTGCCAAGTTAACCGGTCAAACAGCCATTTAGTAAGGACTTATATGTGCCAGACATTGTGCTAAGCCATAGGGGTACCAGGGAAAAAAGGGCAAAAATGCAGTTCCTAACGTCAATGAATTCACATTCTAGTGGGGGAAACAACAC
Source organism: Bettongia penicillata ogilbyi (assembly GCA_023548195.1). Classification (NCBI taxonomy): domain Eukaryota; kingdom Metazoa; phylum Chordata; class Mammalia; order Diprotodontia; family Potoroidae; genus Bettongia; species Bettongia penicillata. The sequence continues at coordinate 316,209 of JAJHZJ010000418.1, read as the reverse complement.
ACAGATAACTTAGTGTGTACAAAATGTAATCCATACAAATAGAAGATGATCTCAGAGGGAAGGGACAAGTTAAAGGGAGTAAGGCTAAGAAAGGACTCTTGCAGAAAGTGAGATTTGAGTTGACTTTTGAAAGAAGTCATCAAAGCCACGAGGCAAAGGTGAAGAGAGAGAATACCCCAGATGTGGCAGACATCCCCCAGATGGGGGACAGTCAGTAAAAAGGCACTGAGTGAGGTATCATCTTAATTTTTAAAATTTTGAAAATTATTACAAAATTACAATCAAATATTTATTAAGGAACCATGTATTATTTCTGTACTTCTACTTTATATACACCTAAGACTTTTCCAAGGAAATAATATTCCCCTTCTCACGAAGAGAGCTGTAGTACTCCCAGTTGGGTGTCCAGGTGTTAGGGGATTACTGATTAATTTCCTTTGGGTGATCTTTCAGGAACAATCACTCACTCATAAGGTTAAGTATTAGTTTCCATGCTTTTATACAAAATTATAACCAAATATTTACTGAATCATCCTTATGGACAAGCAACTTACTAGGTGATAGAGGGAATATAACTTGTCCCTTTTCCTCAAGCACCTTACCATCTTGTTGGGGAGTTGAGCCTACACTCAAGATAAGATAACCCACAGTAGAAAGTAGGACAGGATAAATGCCAAATAAATCATAAAAATAATAAGCAGGAATAGAACTGGAGCTGCAAGATAGGTAGCATTTAGATGGGGCTCAAATGTTGAGGGGCAGGGGTGAACCAGCAAGGATGTGTTTAAATATGAGCAAACGTAAGATATCTTTTCACTTCTCACCTGACTTACTACTTTGGGATTCGTCTAACTTCTGAATCACGTCCTAGGAAGCTCATTGCTGGGATACCCTCATTATTCTATAAGATCTCATCAGCCTTTGGGTTCTTCCTCATCTGCATCTAGCTTCTCTGATTGGAGCGTGGAGGCGTGAATTCAAACCTCCATTTAAGGAGAAAGTTCAGCTCAGACTTCTCATTTCTCTCCTAGGCTTCTCTGCCTAGCTGGCACTTTTCTGGCTGACCTCTCAGTCCTATCTCCACTTTTCCTCTCCCTAGCAGCCACCATCTACCTTTTCAACTTCCTTTGTGTATTTTCTTTCCCCAATAAATTCTAAACTCCTTTAGGGCAGGGACTGTCTTTCTTTTTTTTTTAATTTGTATTTCCAGTGTTTAGCACAGTAGGTGCTTAATAAGTTTTTGTTATTATTGATGGAGGTGTGTTTTGAGGAAAGTCAGGAGACTAGAATTTCCACAATCAGGAAGGTAGGGTGTATATGTGCCTGGCACATATAAGGTAGGGGAGCAGGAAGTTAGCAGCTGCCATTTAGTAAGTGGTGCACTGGATAGTGACTTGGGCCTAGATTCAGGAAGACGAGTTCAAATCCCACCTCACATACTCACTAGCTATAAGACCCTGATCAAGTCATTTAACTGATGTCTGTTTCAATTTCCTCGTCTGTAAAATGGGGATAATATATAATACCCACCTTACAGAATTGTCATGAGGATCAACTGAGCTGATATTTGTAAAGCGCTTAGCACAGTGCCTGCAAAGTAGGAGACACTTTAATAAATGTTTGTTTGCTTCTTTATGAAACCATTGGCAACTCTTCCCAAGACAACGTACGTTATACATCAGACAAGAGTCTGACCTTGCCCAGGATCACACATCCAGAAGTGTTGGTGGCCGGATTCAAACCTAGCTCTGTCTGACTTTGGAGCAACGAGGTGCTACAGTGGATAAAGCACTGGCCCTTCAGTCAGGAGAACCTGAGTTCCAATTTGGTCTCAGACACTTACCCACTGTGTGACCCTGGCAAGTCACTTAACCCTTTTCACTTTAGTTTCCTCATCTGTAAAATGAAGTGGAGAAGGAAATGACAAACTCCATTATCTGCCAAGAAAACCCCAAATGGAGTCACAGAAAGTCAGACACAGCACAAACAACTGAACAATCATTATATCAAATTTCCTGATTCTAAGTACAATATTCATTTTATTATTCCACAGAAAGTCTTAAGAAATCAGACTCCATTTTAAAAAGAAAATTTAAATGAAAGGAATTCCATCCAGTCAGCTAGGTGTCACATAAAAGTATAGTAAAGCAGATTATGGTTAGGATATGTGGTGAATGGAAATGAAAGAGAGTTTCTGGGTAATTAATAATCAATTTTTTAATTAGGCTAACCAGTAATCAATATAGTCAGTGACTTTTCTCAGTAATGAAAGACATCAAGTGAGACCCTAAAATGGCTCAAATCTCTTCTGAAACAGAACAAGTGAATACCAACCCTGATTGGTGGATATTTGATAAGGAGGTGGGCAAGGCATCTTCAGCTTCTGCTGCTGAGAGAACATGGCTTATTCATGAGTCTGAGCACGCTTAAGGCATCTGGGTAGGAGAAGCCATCTCTATACTGACCTCTTTACCTAATCTTTTCCTTTTTGAGTGTGGTTACCCAGATCTCTAATAGAGAGGATCAAGTATAGGGGAAGGGGGCTCTTTCCCCAGGCAAAGGCTTACCCAGACTGGATTCTGTTTTCTAAACATAAATAAAGTTTGCAGTTGGGTGGAGTCTGGCCCACCTAGTTAACATGTGCCTTGGGAGCTAAGAGCAAATCTCATGCCCTTCAGAAATTGACTGAATTTTCAGGAGTTGGGTTTTAACAGAAATAAAAGGGAAAAGGTGGATTATAAATTAATAATTTGTTATCAATATGATAGCGAATATTAATTTTTCTTATTCCCCTCTTTGATTCACTAGAGACACACAGTCTCCTCAATGAATCACTAACTGGCATGACAAACACTTCATCAAGGGTTTTTAACCACGGAACTTATTATGGGAAATAATGTGAGGGGAAGAAAGAGAGAGATCAGTGCATTGACAGAAGCTTTTGGGGGGCAGTCCCCTTTGGCAAGTATGTCTTACAAAGGACAATGGCACATTCTCCTAATCCATTCCCCCATTCCCAATGTCCATTTCATCAGTCCATCACATCTTAAGGCTCAGACATCTCAGCTTCTATGGCTGTCTAGTTTCTAAAATATCTCCTGATGCACTCCTGTGCTTCTCCGGAGATTTCTCCTCTTTGGCATTCTTGAATGAATGAGGTTTCTGAAAAGGTTCCAGCTGATCTGCTTCTCTAGCTCATGAAGGTCACTTGCAAAGATCACCTTCTTTGTTAACATCTCTTGCAAAATAGATCTTAATATAATTCAGTGCAGTTAAAAAGTTTACTTTCCCAGTAGCTGAGTCATATAGTGAGAGCTAGCTCAAACCTTATAGCTCTAATAAGAACATCAGATTAGGAACCTCTTGAATAGAGAATTTGCATTTTCTCATACTCCTTGATGCTACTGTCCTTATCCCAACCTGCCAGCAACAAGCTGAAGGGAGAATCTAAAAGAATCTATGAGGATCTGACTTGTAGAATAAGCCATTTAGCAATGTATTTGTTATTTACCATTTTAGTTATGGATAAAAAAAAATCTTTTAAGTTGTCATTGATTACACCACCATTTAATGTCTAATGTCCATCTATTTCATTCTTAACCTTGGATTCAAGTCCCAGAAAGGTAAGGAACTTCAATTTATTACCTATAATTGACTTCTGATATAAATTAGTGGCAAGACAGATGTCAGAAGACTGGTGATGACCCAGCATGCCCTGGCAAAATGCTAACTTCCTTCCCTTCTGATGGTATTTGAATATTAGCACACACAGATAAGCAATGCAAGTGGTTAACAACTTCCGTCAAAATTGTGCTGGCTTAAGAGTCAAAGTAAACATTAAAATACTGAAAGATAAATTTGTAAGAAGCAAATTTTGCCTGATCTGCAGAAAGCCATTAGGATCACATTTCTTCTGGAAATAAGAGAGAGACCAATGGGATAAAAAGAAAATAAAATAACTGCCACGTTGGGTATTCACTCTTGGGGAATTCTTGTCATGCCCCATGCACAGTCCACTCTCACAACTTCCATTCAGGCATACACTCTAATGACCCCATGACAACGGTCATTTCTTCTGCTCTCCCTTCAGTCTCTCTTATCCTACTCCATGCGTATTCTCACAGAGTCTCACTTCTTTTCCCTCCAAGTCCAAAAGTGACCCTGCCAATCAAAGTCTGGCTCTCCACCACTTCAACATTAAAGCAAACCTCCCTGGAGAAGTGATTGAAGTCATTGGTAATTTTAAAAAGCAATCCATCTTCTTTTCCAAACATCTGTCTCTCACCTCCACTATGAAGCAAGCCACCCCAAACAAAGAATGGAAAAAAGAGAAAATAAAGTAGTTCCACAAGTTAACCAGCATATCAGTCACATCTACTGGCATATGCAATATTTCACATCTTCACAAAAAATGGAGTAGGTGAGTTTTCTCAACTCTTCTACAAAGTCAAGCTTGATTATATTTATAGAGTATTCTGTTTTGCTTTATTGTTTTCTCAATAAACCCATCAGGATAAATACATTTTTTTGGTTATTGTTCCCTCCCTTTACATTGTTGCAGTCGTGTGTGTGTGTGTGTGTGTGTGTGTGTGTGTGTGTGTGTGTGTGTGTGTGTGTAGTTCTTCATTCGGCTTACTTCACTCTGAATGGCTTCCCATGCTTTGATTCTTCCCCTCCTGTTTTCCACACTCCATCATTAACACCAAAAGGATGACTTCCTACCTCACACACTTCACTGAATACCAGTGGCAGGAGAATGGGCTGATGCTCATCTAAATCTGAAGAGCAAGTAATCCCTCATCACTACAAACAGCTTCAAGCCCTCTTTTTCACCTCTGGCCAGCGATGGTCACACTGTCACAAGGGGTGTGGCATTGTAAAAGATTCTCTCTACCTTCCTTTTCCACTCTCAAACCTCCCTTCAAGTACAGAGAGAATTACCATAGGATGGAACCTTCACTTGCTTTTGTAAGCCTTCAATCTAAAGAAATTAAATACTCCACCTACCTTTCTTTTCAGTCCTATGAAAGATTTTGTCCATTTTTCTTTCTGAACCTCTGATGAACAATTCAAAACACATTTTTAAACTTATCAAACCATTAAAACAGTCATTTTCTTAGGAATATGTTTGCTAACATTGCTGTCTCTAAAAAAAGATTATCCTTGTTCTATTGGAAGTAGGCAACTAATTACATAGGTCACATGCTATGGGTTTTTGGTTCCTCATCTGGGAAAACAAGTCAAAACAATTTAATCTTCGTGATTTTTAGTATTCAAAATCACCAAAGGAATTTTTATATTGACACATTTCATTATCCCTGTGTCCCAGAAGAGAGAATTAGAAAGAAGAAAAGTGTGTGTGTGTGTGTGTGTGTGTGTGTGTGTGTGTGTGTGGATGGTGGCGTAGTCTAGACAGAGGGTAAAAATACTGGCACTTATTACAGAAATGTAGGCTATCACTTTTCAAGGCTAAGTTCCATGTTCTAACCAGATGAGGATAAAGGATAGGGCCTAGACATGGAATTTCACTGGAATAGGGAATTCCCAGATAAAGAAACTCCTATTGAAGCAGATAAGGACTAACTCTTAAAGAGCTGATAGGGGCACTAACAGTTTAAGTGACTTATACAAGGTCACACAACCAGGATGTGTCCAAGGTGGAACTTGAATCCAAGTCTCCCTGACTCTAAAACCAGCTTCTTCTCCATGCTGCCTCTCTAGCCAGATGAATAGAAATAGATTTTGAATTTCAGTCCGTTTTTCTCTGTTAATGTTGTGATTTCTGAATGGGATGGACAGTTATGTTTCTGATAGAGCTGTTACCTATGGGGTTCAAAAGTTGTAAGAAACATAACAGTTAAATTCCTCAAGGCCATTCCATTCCTGCATTTTGTTTTACTATTCCTTTTAAACATGAAAAAAGTAATTTCATATTTCACAAATATTCATATATATAATATAAGGTATGTGTCTCTGTGTGTTATAAAATGGGCACACACAAATACATGTATGTAAACATACGCATGCATGTATAGATAGCTATACATATATGTATACATGCATGTACAAATATTCTTATTTTATTTCATTTTGCAGAATCAGTGCTTCCTGCTTAAGACACTGAGCTCATTCATATGAAAATACACACACACACACACACACACACACACACACACACACCCTCCTTGATGCCAAGAAAGGAAATAACTACAAAAAGTCATCAATAGTAAGCTCATCAGCTTTCTTGCTAGGATTTTTAGTAGGTTATTTCTACATGCAGAGGTGCTAACATATATATGCCCATGAGTCATATGGATGGTCATGATTGACTTGAAAAGAAAAAATATCTTTATTAATTTTATCTTTATCTTTATTAATTTCTGTCTGGAAAGTATAAGGTATAACACAGAAAAAGAGAAGCTCAAAAAATTCTCCAGGATATCCAAAGAGTAACTGATTTACCCCAACCTCGTCATGCATTATTAGATGAGGTTAAAGGACCTATGGATCTTTGTTTCTAAAGGAGTAGAAGCAACTAGAGAACAATAGTCTGGGCATAGTGAGTGAGCTTTAAATTTTTCTTCATTCTTCAGGAAGAAAATTTCTTATACACTTAGTCTTATTTCCAAGGCAGTTGTGTGTTAAATGAATACCTATTAGAAATTACATATATTAACAATTAACACTCTTAGTCATGGTAACTCATGATTAGATGAGGGAAATGGGCATTTGGCAATTAGTTAAGATATGAGACCTTGGTAAAAACCACTCTTATTGATTTACATGATCAAAAAATAGTCTTAGCTATCTTGATGCAGTGAAGCACCATTTATTTCTTGATAATGTAGGGAAGCTCTGGAGTTACTCTTCTAACTTTTTAATCATATCTTCACTATGATAGGTTCCCTGATATCATTTTTCTCCTCTTAGAGTTCTCACTAGTTCCCTGCCTGGGACAATGTCTCTTCTGGGCTGCTTAGCTGGTTTCCCAAGATCAACTCCCATGCACAGCTCGGCTCTCAATTGCCAGGACTGGCTTTCCCTTGAATCCATGATTGGCTCCCTTCTCTGCTGTCCGAGGTCATACTCCTTGAATCTGCTTCTTCTCTCAAGTCGCTGCCTTTCTATGTACCTATCTGACTACAAAGTGTGTGTCTCAGTGCCTTCAATTATAATTGGAACTCCATAGTATTAACTAAGTTGCAAACTCTACATATGTGTCTTCAGCTGAAAGAGTAGTGAGTAACTCTGCTAATAGATGCATGGTCTATAGGATGGAGAAGGGAGAATATGCCACTCCCACTCTCCCAACTCTGACCTTTGGCATAGACACATGTTCCACAAAGCTGTTCCAATTTGTGACTTCCTGATTGGAACTACCAAATGTCATTTAAGGGATACTCAGGAATACAGATTTCTCTGTCAACAGTTAGGTTCCCTTTCTAACATGTTAATGCTTCATAAAGGAATCACCAGACATTTTTTATAGCCTTTTTACTTCCACCAATTAGATACCAGACTTTCTGTCTGAAGGCCTCAGTGAAAGACCAACTTAGCTTATATAGGCATGAAGAAAAAGTTATACAAAAGACATTAAGGTCTCTGAGCCTCAGTTCCCTCATATGTAAACTGGTGATAAGGCACTATCTATGTTATCAAATTACTGTAATTAAAATGCTTTGTATGACAAAATGTTCTATATAAATTTGGGGTATTCCTATAACTTTTGGGCAGATTTGAGGCTCAGCTTGGAGTGGGGGGCATTAAATACTCAGAGAAGTATGTTCTCTTTCCCTGTATGTTCTCAGTTTCATATCTTCTCATCTATAATTGATTGAAGATTGACTCCTCAAAAGTCTTCAGACTTTTTTTTTTTAAACGCAGGTTAGAAGTGCCAAGGGTACGAATTCTAATAGTTGGACCCTTAACATTGACAAATCCTCTCTTTGGTATAGAAAGGGGAATTTTGACATCAATATGATGCTGAGTTTTGTGCTTTTGTTTATCCTTGATGAAAAGGAATTTAATGTGATCAATCGGTCTTTTTGGTAAGAATGGCCCAATGGTGGAAAATGCATTATTTGCAGATTTCCAGTCCTTCCCATGAGACTCCTCAGTTACTTGGTTGTCCTTTTCCCATATCAAAAACCTTGCTGCTGAATAAAACCAATTAGAATTCTAATTACTCTCCTGCATAGAATCCCATTGTCACTTACCTAATAGGCAGCACTTATCAGTAGCTTGCAAATGATAAGATGTGGGTCATAGCTACTGTTTCACCACCAAAGCAAAGACAACTCATCAGTAAATTAGTTTTATAGAGGTTACGTGACTTGCCAACAACCGAAGAGCTAACGTGTGAGAGGAAGGGCTCAAACCTAGGTTTTCCTGATTCCAAGACTGACCCTCTATTTGTTACGCTATGCAACCACTGTGCCCCAGAACCATTGCACTTTACTGTACACAATGCTGTTTTCTCCTAATTGAAGATAAATGACCCAAAGAATATGCCCTCAGTCTCAGTTGCCTCTGGATGGCATCAGAATCAACCTAGATTTTTACATTCCTACCATCCCCTCTTGGTTAGCGAAAGCCTAAAGATAGAAGAGCTCATTACAAAAAAAATAAAAATAAATAAATGAATGAATGAATGAATATATATATATATGTATGTATATATATGTATGTAGTATATATATGTATGTATGTATGTATGTATATAAGCAAAGCACCTGAGCTGGGAACATCTTAGAGTTATTGCCATTTGCCATCAAGCAGTAATCTTTACCCTGACAACAAAAAGGAATCCTAGCACAGCAAAGCATTCCAGTCCATTAGATGACAGCATCACATTTCTCGGAAGGCAGACATCATGGTCCCGTGCATTCCACTAACTAGACTAACCAGAAGGTTTTGTCAATGTGGCCGGAGAGATCTAGACAAGCTGAGACAGCTGCTAGGAAAGCAGCAGAATCATTGAAAACTGCTCTTTTTCATCACGCCTCAATCAAAATCACCTTATTTCATTCAACTGTTTCATATAAGCTGCCTCATACCCAGACCTATTATTAGATTTTCTTCAGGCAAGCAGGCAAGAATGACCCATTAATTAGTGATGGTCTGCTTTGGCTGCACTGTTTCTGTGGCACTCAATGCATGTCTCATCTAGGCATGAGCTTCTGCTTTGAGTTTGGTCTCACCTGTGACTATAGCATGCATAGTGGCCACACCCCGGTAAAAACTATCTTGGCCGATAGGCCAAACCAGGTTCAGGGTAACAGACAGGTCTCAAGCCTGTCAGTGAGACAGGGGGATGTCTACCCTCAGCCAGGTGAATACTTTACTGGGTGGAATGAGCAGATGAAAACAATTTGTTCCAATGGCCATGAAGGTGGCTAACATAGGTGCTGCAGAGTGCTTAGAGCTCGGCCAGTTAGAGAAGATGCCAAGATCATCTCCTGCATCCCAGGCCATCATCAATCATTAGACTTTTTCTTTTGCTCCTGGACTTTGATGATACTGGAAGAGAGAGTGAGTCTGAAGACATAACTTAAATCCAATTCATACACAAGTCAAGACATCACCCTGTGATGCCACTGGTCCTCTTCAAAATAGGGCTAATGACAACAAAAGCCCTACCTTGTAGAAATCATACACTCATAGAATTAAACTTGGAAAGGGCCTTGAATGATTTTGAGTCCAACTCAGAGAAGGAAAGTGAGGATGAGAGAGGGTAGGTAACTTATAAGGAATCACATGGCCAGTCAGTATATGAGGCAGAATTTGAACTCAGGTCTTCCTGACTCTGAATCCAGTACTCCACCTTGTTGACTCACTGGGTGAATGTTTGCAGGTGAACTAGAGGAAAATCACAGAAAGTAGCATTCCAGTTCATCACATTTGCATAAAAATAACACTCATACCTTCCCAAGGTTTACAAAGCCTTCAGTAAGTCTGATGTTTGTCAATCACTCTCTCAGTCTTGATTTCCTCATCTGTAAAATGAAGACATTAGGCTTGATGATTTCTAACTCCAATATCCTACATTTCAATTTATAAACCTATTATACCAAAGATTGGAAAAATCAAAATTATGCTCTCCAGAGTTTACCTGTGTGGGCACACAGAACACTTGGTATTGTGATATGCATGGCCCCTTTGGGTATCAAATTTATATACTGGAAAAATTATATATGAGTCCCTGACCTTTGACTGTCATTTTAGAAAACATCTTGCACATTATCATAAAGAAAGAGGCATTTTAAAAAACCAAACCAACAGTTTCTGGAATTGGGCAATTATTGGTAATTATCCCATAGTTCCTCAAATGCCTATTATTAAATTTCTGAAATGGAAGAAAAATTGATATTCTAAGAATTTGCTCTTCTTTCTTAAAAATGCTTCATTGACCCAGATTCTCCTTCTGTCTAAATCAATCTCATACTAAGTAGGGCATGAAACAGAGTGAATTCATTCTCAAAGACACTGAGCATGAGCCCCTGCAGCTGTAAATTTATTTATTCATTCATTCATTTAACAAATATTTGCTGAATATTAATAGGTAGAGAGCCCTGTGCTAGAAGCTATGGGGGATCAAGATATTCCCTACCCTTACAGTCTGAGATAGGTGCTTGTAGGCACAAATAGTAATAATACAAAGTTCAATGGAAAGATAAGAAAAGTACATAAAAATACTATGAGAAATTAAAGGAAGGCAAGATTATGTCAAGACATGGGTGATCAGAGAAGGAAAGCCTCATAGAGTAGCTAGCATTTGAGTAAGGAATTAGAGGACCATTAGGAGTTGGAGAGGCAGAGCTGAGATCATGAGGTGGAAGAGTAGGTCAGGGAGCATGTTTTGGACAGAAAGAACAGGATGATCAAGGGCACAGGGTAATGAGAACAGGGATATATAAAAGCAAGGACCCCGACATACAGAGGATGACCTACTATCACAGATTCTTAGATCTGCATATCTAAAAGGAAAGCAGGGTCAACAATCACTTTAACCAAGCACATGTTATTGTTCACTTAGTTCAGGGGGGAAAGTCAGCATCCTGAACTTCAGAGAAAATACAGTGAAATCAAAATCAAAAGACAGAGCTTCCAACTGTCTGATGTAAGCAATACATATATCACAGATCAACAGACAGGTCCAACTGTCTGACCATAGTTACCAGAGAGAGAAGCAGTAACGTCTAGATTTTCAAAGCCAGAGGCTGTTTAGTGGCTTCCCAGAGTCTCCTCTGGCACACAAATCTTCTAAAACCTAAGCCCCAAAGTAAAACCTCACCTGAGAGTATTTATACATTTTTTAGGGCCAGAAGGCATCACAACCCTTAAGAACCAGTGCCTCATTAGAAACATAACAAAAATGTGGGCCTTCCTACAAATCTTTCCAAACCCATTAATGGGTGGGGATGATCTTCTTTAATCACATTAAAATAATTAACAATACAAATACATATACTGTTTCTACTTAAGAAACTCTTGTTTCTGTACTTTGCTCCTAGAAAAGACTCTTGGTTGATAAAGGCAAGATTCAGTCGGAGGCACTTGATTATACTAAAACAAAAAAACAAAAGATCCTACTTGCCACTACAGGGCACCTCTGGGTAACCACAAATGGTCCAGTTTAGCTAGACTGTAACATGCATGAAAAGGAGTAGTTGAAGATGGGACTGCAAAAGCAGACTGGGATCAAATCCTAACAGGCTTTGAATATTAAACTAAGGATTTTGGACTTTGAGGGATACATAATTAGACAGCAATTTGAAAAAGATCGAGCAGTTTGAGTGAATGGCAAGATCAATATTATTCAACAGAATGATGCGGCGGCCAAGAGTGTGAATGTTATCTTGGGCTACATTAAGGAGAAGAATAATTTTCAGGAAGAAAAATTTGATAAACCTCGTATATTGACCCAAGCAGACCACATCTAGAGTATTATATTCTATTTCAGGTTTTACAATTTAAGAAGGATATTGATAATCTAGAGAACAATATGTGAATGGTCCTTCCCTCTCCAAATAACTTTTTATGTATTATGTATGTAATTAATCTGAGAGTATATAAGCTCCTTCAGTTCAGGGACTATTTTTATTCCTAGCACCTAATTACAATGTTTGCACATTGGTTGTGGTTTAGTCATTTTGGTCATGTCCAACTCTTCTTCATCCCATTTGGGATTTTCTTGGTAAAGATACTGGAGTGGTTTGCCATTTGCTTCTCCAGATCATTTTATAGATAAGGAAACTGAGGCAAACAGGGTCAAGTGACCTGCCCAAGATCACACAGGTAGTAAGTGTCTGAGACCAGATTTGAACTAAGGAAGATGAGTCTCCCTAACTCCAGGTGCAGCACTTTATCCACTGTGCCACCTAACTGCTCCTGTCTGCCACATATTATGCATTTAATATATATTTGTTGATTGAATCAGGATGGTAAAGAGCCTTGAGTGAATCAAGGATATTTAATTTGGAAAAGACCAGACTCAAGGTATCTTCAAGTATATGAAAGATTGTTAAATGGGAGAGAGATTAGACAGTATTCTATCCAGTGTCTCAGGGCAGAACCAAGAACAGTCAATCAAAAGATAGAAATTTAGGTTTGATGTTGAGGGAAAACTTCCTAAAATAAGAGCTATTCAAAAGTGGAATGAATTTCTTAGGAGGCAGTGGGTTTCTCTCATTGAAAGTCTTCAAAAAGAGGTTTGCTATCCTCTCCTCTGGTAACTATAATGAAGATTCTTTTGAGATATGTGTTGGATTAAAAGACTCTTGATATGCCTTCCAACTCTAACAGGCTGTTTTAAATTCCTGTCTATTGAAAATCATTAGGAAATGGATGTTTGAGTGAAATAACTATTCTGATTAAGGGGGAGTTGTGTATACCATACACAGCACTCACATTGGAGGTAAGAAGAAGCAATACATGGACACTCTCAAGATCTCTCTGAAGAACTTTGGAATTGATTTCATGACATGGGAGATAGTGGCAAAGGACTGCCCAGCATAGCATGCCCATATCAAAGAAGGTACTGTGCTATATGAGGGAAGCAGAACTGTGGTTGCTGAAAAGAAATGTGAGATGTGCACAAATTTAGAGACATCTCCACTCCTAATTTTCATGTGGACTGTTAGCCTAACTTGTGGTAGAGCCTTCTGAGCTTGTATTGGTCTAATCAGCCACAGTTAGACATACTGTGCCTTGACTGCAACATAACATGTCATTTTGGTCCTCCTTGAGAATGAAGGACAGCAACCCAGTTTTCAAGTAGCTAAAATAAAATAAGATACAACTATCCCTTACATGGTAGTATCTATAAACATTATTGAGACTACACAATGAGTATGTGTCAAAGGTGAGATTTAAATCCAGGTTTCTAGAATCAAAGAATTACAGATTTAGACCTAGAAATAATAAAACACTTTCAGTTTATAGATGAGTTAACTGAGGCACAGAGGGATTAATGATGTGCCCAGGATCACACATGTGTCAAAGGCGGAATTTGCAAAAATGCAAAATATATAGAAATAATAAAATTGTAGATTGTTAGAAATGAACAGATCTTTGAGGTCAGCTTATGCTGAATGCTAAGCTGTCATAGAAAGATAACTGAAAATAGAGAATAAATATTTGGATTTCACTAAGGGTTTTACATCTTGCTACCTGTGTGACAAACAAATCACTCCAACTTTCTCAGCCTTAGTTTACTCATCAGTAAAATAAGGAGTTGAACTAGTCATGGCTTTCTCTCTCTCTCTCTCTCTTTCTCTCTCTCACTCTCTTTTTAATACAAATTTATTTATTTAACTTTTTACACTGATTTTCACAAAATTTTGGGTTCCAAATTTTCTCCCCTTTTATCCCCTCCCCCCCACCCCAATACCCCAAGCAATCTAATTTTCCCTATCTCCAATCTGCCCTCTCTTCTATCATCCCTCCCTTCTCTTGTCCCCATCTTCTCTTTTGTCCTGTAGGGCCAGATGACTTTCTATTCCCCATTAACTGTATTTCTTATTTCCTAGTAGCAACAACAATACTCAACAGTTGTTCCTAAAACTTTGAGTTCCAACTTCTCCCCATCCCTCCCTCCCCACCCATTCCCTTTGGGAAGGCAGGCAATTCAATATAGGCCCTATCTGTGTAGTTTTGCAAATGACTTTGATAATAATTGTGTTGTGTAAGACTAATTGTATTTCCCTCCATCCTATCCTGCCCCACATTGTTTCTATTCTATCTTTTGATCCTGTCCCTTCCCAAGAGTGTTGACTTCAAATTTCTCCCTCCTGCCATTGCCCTCCCTTCCATCATCCCCCCCACCTGGCTTATCTCCTTCTCCCCTACTTTCCTGTATTGTAAGATAGGTTTTCATATCAAAATGAGTGTGCATTTTATTCCTTCCTTTAGTCAAATGTGATGAGGGTAAACTTCATATTTTTTTCTCAGCTCTCCTCTTTTTCCCTCCACTAAAGAGTCTCCTGCTTGCCTCTTCAATGGGAGATAATTTACCCCATTTCATTTCATCCTCTCTCCTCCCACTACATTTCTCTCTCACTGTTTACCTTAATTTCTTTTAAGATATAGTCCCATCCTATTCAATTCACTCTGTGCTCTCTGTTTCTGTATGTGCATGCATGTGTATATGTGTGTGTGTGCATGTGTGTACGTGTGTGTGTGTGTGCATGCGCGTATGTGTGTGTGTGGTCCCACCAACTACCCAGATACTGAAAAGTTTTAAGAGTTACAAATAGTGTCTTTCCATGTAGGAATGTGAACAGTTCACCTTTGGTAAGTCCCTTATGACTTCTCTTTGCTGTTTACTTTTTCATGCTTCTTCTCATTCTTGTGTTTGAAAGTCAAATTTTCTTTTCAGCTCTGGTCTTTTCATCAAGAATGATTGAAAGTCCTCTGTTTCATTGAAAGATCATATTTTCCCCTGAAGTATTATACTCAGTTTAGCTGGGTAGGTGATTCTTGGTTTGAGTCCTAGTTCCTTTGACTTCTGGAATATCCTATTCCACACCCTTCGATCCCTTAATGTAGAAGCTGCTAGATCTTGAGTTATCCTGATTTTATTTCCACAACACTGGAATTGTTTCTTTCTAGCTGCTTGCAAGATTTTCTCCTTGACCTGGGAATTCTGGAATTTGGCCACAATGTTCCTAGGAGTTTCTCTTTTTGGATCTCTTTCAGGTGGTGATCAATGGATTCTTTCAATACTTATTTTGCCCTCTGGTTGTAGAATGTCAGGGCAGTTTTCCTTGATAATTTCATGAAGGATGATGTCTAGGCTTTTTTTTTGATCATGACTTTCAGTTAGTCCCATAATTTTTAAATTGTCTCTCCTGGATCTATTTTCCAGGTCAGTTGTTTTTCCAATGAGATATTTCACATTCTCTTCCATTTTTTCATTCTTTTGGTTTTGTTTGGTGATTTCTTGGTTTCTCAGAAAGTCATTAGACTCCATCTGTTCCATTCTAATTTTGAGAGAACTATTTTCTTCAGTGAGCTTTTGAACCTCTTTTTCCATTTGGCTAATTCTGCTTTTGAAAGCATTCTTCTCCTCATTGGCTTTTTGAACCTCTTTTGCCAATTGAGTGAGCCTATTTTTCAAGGTGTTATTTTCTTCAGCAAATTTTGGGTCTCCTTTACCAAGGTATTGACCCGTTTTTCATGTTTTTCTTGCATCTCTCTCATTTCTCTTCCCAGTTTTTCCTCCACCCGTCTAACTTGATTTTCAAAATCCTTTTTGAGCTCTTCCATGGCCTGAGCCCATTGGATATCTATTTTGGATGTTTGGGGTACAGAGGCCTTGACTTCTATATCTTTCCCTGATGGTAAACATTGATCCTCCTCATCAGAAATGAAAGGTGGGAACATCTGTACCCCAAGAAAGTAGCTTTCTATGGTCTTATTTTTCTTCCTTTTTCTGGGCATTTTCCCAGCCAGTTACTTGACTTCTGAGATTCCTCTCCACCCCTGCCTAGATCCACCCAACTACTGCTTAGGGTCTGAGATTCAAATGCTGCTCCCCAGCCTCAGGGATTTCAGCGCGGGATGGGGCTACTATTCAATGTGAGCTTACATTCTGGTGCTCAGGTTGGGGCAGGGCCACCCCCCAGGCTCATTTCCCTCAGGGGCTTTATGCGGAGATCTTCAGTAATTTAGCGGAGCTTCTGCCTGCTGCTCTGGGAGTCCCGGGCCACCACTGCCTCTGCCGCTGCCTCCCGAGGGGGCCCGAGTCACGGAGACACCCCGTTCCCCTCTCGGCCAGCTCAGACGTCTCTCTCACTGACCTGGAGCACCTGCGGGTGGAGGGACCTTCGCAGCTGCCGGAGGTTCCGTCCCTGAAACCTGCTCAGGTCTGCTCTTCTGGGGTCGCGTGGCCAGGGCAGCGCAAGGGTGGGCTCCACTGTCCGGTGCGCGACGGACCTTTGGGGTTGGTTTTTCAGGGCTCTCTGGAATGGAAATGTCCTCCCCTCTGTTGCTGCGTGGGTTCCACTGCTGCAGAATTTGTGGGGAGTTCTTTTTACAGGAAATTTATGGTCTGTGGGTTCCAGAGCTAGCATATGTGAGTCTTTCTACTTTGCCATCTTGGCTCCTCCCCTTAGGTCCTGGCTTCTTAACCTGGGGGTTCATTAATTTTTATTTTTTAGCATTTTGATAATTATTTCAATTGGTTTCCTTTGTTATCCTATGTATTTTATGTTATGCATTTCAAAAAGCATTCATTTGAGAAGGGGTTCATATGCTTCCCCAGAATACCAAAGGGATCCATGGCAGAAAAAAGCTGAGAAGTCTTGGACTAAATGATACCTACCATCTATTCCAGTTCCAATTCTGTGATTCTGTTCATCCATTCTATGATTTTATATCTACCTACTGACTCTTGGATGTACTCTGTACTTTTGGAATGAATCTGAGATATTTTTTCTTACCTCACATTTGTCTATGTCTCATAAAAACAGAGTACAGAACAAAGCCTCTAGTTATTTGAGCTCACCCAGTGTCTGCATTCTATGTAAATGGAAGGGCACCACAGCACAATGGAGTACTTTGTACTCTATGTATGGGCTCTAATGACCTTGGGAAAGCCAATGTGACTCCTCACAGCAACCTGTTAGAGTAGATAAAGTACTAGATTTGGAGTCAGAAAGACCTGAGTTCAAATCCTGCTTTGGATAATTACTAACTGTGTGACCCTGGGCAAATCATTTAACCTCTGTCTCAGTTTCCTCTTTTGCAATATGTGGGTAATAACAACACCTACTTCACAGGGGTTTTTGTGTGGATCACAAAGGGAATATTTGTAAAGCACTTTGCTTAGAGTGCTATATAAATATTATTATTATTATATAACTATAGATTCTGTTTAGAAAATATGTAATCATCATAATACATTCTATTCCATATAATTAAACAAATCTGCAATAGGCATTCAAACAGAGGGCCATATTTACTGTTATCATTCAGAGCAACAGGGGTTTTCCATCAATATTGTATGTAGAACAGATACTATATTTGCCATGGCAACTCAGGCATCACTACATGTTCAGTTCTATCTAGCAGTATGCCCTTGATAAGTTAGAATTCTGCTGAGAAAATTGCTTTATTTGTGTGAAGGTTCATACTTCACGGCTGTTAGCATTATGTTAAATGGGTCAAGGAAACAAGAGTATTTAATTCAACAAATATTTACTGAGTGCCAGCTATGTTGTTTTAAGGTGCTAAATGCTACAGTGAGGAAGAGTTTAAGTGTGTTACACAGATAAGCAGATAACATGAAGAGGTATCCCAGGACTTATTTGGAAATAAACTTCTTGAATGTGTGAATTTTAGAATATTTATTAAAAGAGACAAGGCATTATTTTTGCGCACTATTGTCTTATCACATTATATTTTATTGATTTTTGTCACCAACGTCATAGCCCATAAAAAATGCATTTTCCCACTCAGCTATGCATAGGAATGCTAAAATCAATAGTGAAACTGATCAATCAAGTCCTATAATATTGCAGTAAAATAAAAGTTAGCATAGACAGAGTAGAGTCATTGTGTCATCCAGAAGTACAGCATGGTGGAATGAGTGCTAAATTGTGAGGAAGCAGCCCTGGAATTGTGCTCTGACTCTATCTGTGTGCCCTTCAGCAAACCTCAACCTCCTCATCTTCCAAATAACGATTGTCAGAGTAAGCGCAGTAAAGTAAGGCTCCCTTTCTAGATCTATGAATTATGTTAAAATTTTGACTGACCTCATCTTCAAGGAGTGGACAAGAACACAGATTTTATAAATAGAGCCAGCTGGATAGTACAGGGAGCAGAATCCCGGAGTAGGAGTCGGCAAGACCCGAGGTTAAATCCTGCCTCACTCACGTACCAGCTGTGACTGGGCAAGTTATTAACGGTCTCCTAGTCTCAGTTTCCTCATATGTAAGGAATCTACTTCACAGGGTTGTGAGGATCCAATGAGATAATTAATAAAAATGTACAGCAGCTCTTGGCAAACTTTAAAGTGCTTATGTAAATGCTAGCTCTTATTAGCTAACTAAATGTGATGAATGGAATATAGGGGAGGGACCTGTATATAGGAAACTCCTATTAAAGCAGATGTTTGCTCTGCAATTTATACTCCAAGAGCATTGGAGGGTTAGATGGCTTGCCTGGGACTGCACAGTGAGTATGTGTCAAAGGTGAGATTTAAGTCCGGGTTCCTAGAATCAAATAGATTTAGAGCCAGAAATCCTAAAACGCTTTTCGCTTATACATGAGGTGACTGAGACACAGAGCGATTAGTGATGCGCCCAGGGTCACACATGTGTCTGAGGTGGAATTGGAACCTGGTCTTCCTGTCTTTCTTCACTTACTGTCTCTCTGTGATGATAGGGTAAGAACAATGATAATGCCAACAATTATGTAATATTTTAGAGTTTACAAAAAATGCTTTACATACATTGAAGGAGACATGAGAGAAAAGCAATGTGCAATAGGATATTGACTCGTCAGAAGCTTCCGCAGGACCCTAAGTCCCCCAAATAAAGGTAAACTTTCCCACTGAATCACTGTTCCCATTTCTACAATGATCCCTACTACACTCCTCAACCCTGTATGAACGTCTCACATTCCCTTAGCGGCACCCAGTAGACTGATACTTAACGTATAGAGAGTTGGTATCAATAGGTCTTGAATAGGAAATAAGTGAAAAAACACTGCTCCCTTCAGTGTATTCAATGCTCTATCCAAATTGGACAACTACTCACCAGCCTTCTTACATAACTTTTTAAAAGCCTCCAGAAAAGGAGATGCCTAAATAACACATTTCAGTTTAATGATCTATATTGGGACATTCTTACAAAAAAATTGTCTAAGTCCCTCATACTACAGTTTAAAGCCCAACTGACATTGTCTCTTCACCATGGTTTTCCATCTAGTCTCCATATATATTGGGTATACCTAGTTTTTTACATATGGTCTCTCCAATTAGAACATAAGCTCTTGAGAGTACGAACTATTTTTACCTTTCTTTATATTCCCAGTGGTCAGTACAGTGCAGGGCACACAGAGTGGTGCCTAATAAAGGCTTATTGGCTGACTGGTAGCTACATACATTATGTGAAATCAGTTGATGTATTGAGAAGAGTCTAGGCTATGCAAAGAATGCATGGAGGTTCTGCTCCACTCAAATCCCATAGGCTTATTTTCCTGTACTGGCTTTTTCTTTGTGATATGCTGGGTTCCAAAAAAATAAAAGAACCAGACTGAAGAGTCTGTTTTTTGATTCACTGCAAGTGTTCTCTTGTACAACTGTGAGAGCAGAAAGAAAAGCTCTGAGGGAATCAGGAACAAAAACATCCACATATCAAGACAACTTTAAAGTGGCTGGTGAGGTAAAAGCACAATAAAGGAGGAAGCAGGCACTGAGAATATTTGGTTGAGGTAATTTCATCCTTCTAGACATAAGCAATCATGAATGCTTTCTCTGTGTCGAAACTGGGAATTATTTCACATAGCATTTGCAATCTGATATCTCTCCTCTTAAGTAATGGCAGTCCTGGCTCCTCCATTAGCCCTAATCTGAATCAAAATGGCTGATGAGATATCAATGTAAGTTACATAATATTTTTTATCACTTTTAAATTTAAAATGTATTTTTTAGTTTTTCAGGATGCCACAATGAGAAAGAATAAGGACTTAGCAAGTCATATGGTTTTAAAATTATTTTTTGTATTGGGGGAAAAAAACACCTTTTAGTCAATGGAGAAGAAATGCTCCCCAGAGAGCATGTCTTTTCAGGTAGATGGGGAGGTACATTTCTTGAGCCAAACCTTAAAATCAGAGGGTGATTTGAATGAAAGACAGCTTCAGAAATGTGAAAATTCTTTGTCCTTTTTACGTGGTGACCTAAGAAGTACAGCATAAGACAAAGAAGGATATTCCACTGAGAAGCACCAAGCACATAAGAAGCACTAAGAATGTGAAGGAAGACAATTGACTGTGGGTAAAATTCAAATGCAAATTCACTTTCTAGTCACCGATTCAGAACCAAGATCTGAGGTAGGTAAATTGCAATGTCAAAATTCAACCTCTTACAGGGATTATGAATATGCAGTTTATGGGCAGACAGAATCTTCCTGTGTATTTCCCTGATGCTAAAATATCTGCAATAAAACCACATGCATGAAGTCCCCATACATAAACTATGATTATATGTTTCTATGTAACAGTATATCATTAAAGTAGAATGCATGTACATAGCTCCCATCTACCAAAGGCCCATATAAAAGGCATGCTCATGTTGTACTAACAATCAATGATCCCAGGAACAATGACGTGTGCAGCCTCTCTTCCAAGGTCTAATGGTTGGGTGTTGAGATCATTTTCCTCTATGATAATCCTTACTCTCACAAGACGCTCCATCTCCCCACCCTTTGCATTTTCATTGACTGTCCCTCATTCCTGGAATTCTCTATCTCCTTAGGTACTTCTCTCAGTAATTATCTCCAATTCATCCATTATCTATTTTGTTTGTAGGGCAGCTAGGTGGTGCAGTGGATAGAGCACCATTGCAGGCATCAGGAGGACCTGAGTTCAAAGCTCCCCTCAGACACTTGACACTCACTAGTTATATGATCTTGGTCAGGTCACTTAACCCCACTGCCTCATCCTGGGTCATCTCCAGTCATCCTGATGAACATCTGGTCACTGGATTCAGATTGCTCTGGAGGAGAAGTGAGGCTGGTGACCTGCACAGTCCTCTCTCACTCAAAACAATGTCAAGTGCAAGTCATGTTATTATTTCTCTGATAGCATGGCCTTCTTCAGCAACAAAGGATGAACACACACACACACACACACACATACATATTTTGTTTGTACATAGTTGTTTTCATGTTGTCTTCCTTATTCAGTTATGAACTCCTTAAGAGCAGGGCCCATTTTTGTCTTTTTTTTTATCCCTAGTACGTAGCACAGGACCTGATAAACAATAAGTGATTAGCTAATACTTGTTAGAACTCACCATTTGACAAAAAGAATTATTTGACAAAAACTTCCGGGAAAAGTAGAGAATAAGATGGCTGAAATTAGGTATAGACCAACATCTTACACCATATACCAAAATAAGGTCAAAATGGGCACGTGATTTAGACATAAAGGGGGATGCCATAAATAAATTAGAACAACAAGGACTAGTATTGGAGAAAGGAAGAATTTATGCAAAAAAAAGCAAGAGAGCATTACAAGATGTAAAATGGTTAATTTTGATTATATTAAATTTAAAAGGTTTTACACAAACAGAATCAAAGCAACCAAAACTAGAAAGAAAGTAGAAAACTGAGGCAGGGGAAATTTTTCAGTGTCTGAGATAAAGGCTTTATTTCTCAGTCATACAGAGAACTGAGTCAAATTTATAAGAATAGAAATCATCCATTTCCCATTGATAAATAGTGAAAAAAAAAAACAGGCAGTTTTCAGATGAAGCAATAGGGTTAGTTGGTTGTTGTCCTTCGCCCTCAAAGAGGACCAAAATTACATCACCATTGTAAAGTGAAATTTCAGTGCATCTGACTCTGGCGGAAATATAAGCTATCTATAGTCATATGAAAAAATCCTCTAAATCACTATTGATTAGTGAAATGCCAATTTTAAAGCAACTCTGAGGTACCACCACACACCTATCAGATTGGCTAATATGACAGAAGAGGAAAATGATAATTATTGGAGAGGATGTAGAAAAATTGGGACACTAAGGTACTATGGATAGAATTATGAACTAATTCAGTCATTCTGGAGAGCAATTTAGAATTACATCCAAAGGGCTATTAAATTGTGCATACCTTTTGATCCACAACACCATTACTAGGTCTATATCACAAAAAAAGGTTAAAAAGGCAGGGGAGCCTATTTGTACAAAAATATTTATAGCACCTCTTTTTTTTTGTAGAAAATGGAAATTGGAATTTGAGGGCATGTCCATCAACTGGGGGATGTATTATATGATTGTAATGGAATACTACTGTGCTATAAGGAAGGATGGTTTCAGAAAAACCTGGAAAGACTTACAGTGAACTAAGGCAAAGCGAAATGAGTAAAACCAGGAAAACATTGTACACAGTAATAGCAATACTGTATGATGATCAGTTGTAAATTACTTAGTTATTCTTAGCAATATAATGACGCAAGCCAATTCCAAAAGACTCAGGATGAAAAATACTATTTACATCCAGAGAATGAACTGACGGAGTCTGAGTACTGATTGAAGTATATAATTTTTCACTTTCTTTCTCTTTTGGGGGACTTTTTTTTTTCTCACCACATGACCAGTATGGAACCATGTTTTGCATGATTGCACATTTATAATCTATATCAAATTGCTTACTCTCTCAGGGAGGGGGGGTTTGACAGAGAGAGAATCTAAAACTCAAAATTGTTTTTTTAACATATAATTGGTAAAAATAAAATACTATTCAAAAAAATGAATGCTTGTTAACTTGACTTAACTAAAGCCTTCCTCACTACCCTTATAGGAAGTCACTTAACACTGTTTGTCTCAATTTCCTCATGTAAAATGAGCTAGAGAAGGAAATGGCAAATCACTCCAGTAGCTATGCCAAGAAAACCTTCAAAAATGGTGAGGAAGAGTCAAACGTGATTGAAAATGACTAAATAACCACAACAAGATCACAAAGGGGTCCAGTTAGAAAATAGAAGATATAAATAGCCATTTTTTGGTTCTTTTCGCTGGCAACTCAGTGGAGACACACCACCTCTCTCCTCTTCTCCCCCTCCTCCTCCTCCTCCTCCTCCTCCTACTTCTTCTTCTTCTCTCTCTTCCTCCTTCCTCCTCAAAAGCAATGAGAGCAAGAAGTGAATGGTCAGAGAACTGCTTTCCCACCAAGTACAGAGGAGTGGGAGAGAAAGTACCATGGACCCAGGATGTTGTTTTTGTTTTTTTTAAAGGAGGGGGTGCTTAGTATCCTTTTCTACACTTGATCACTTTCAGGGGCTCAGCTTGCAGCTTCAAAACCTTAACCATTCTCAACAGCAACCCACTAGATATATACCTCAGGGCAAAGGGGCCACGGGGAAGGTTCAGTGCTGGAAGGAAGTATGCAGCATTGATGTGTCACCCATGACCATAGTCTTCCACTTAACTTGGCCAAGATGGGCTTGGATGATTGGGACTCATCAACTCTATTCCTTCCTATGAGATGGAGGACTACCAGGCCCTATCACTGCTCTGCCATTGCCTCCTAAGGTCCTCTAGGCCTTTCCACATGGCATTATCATTTGATTATTTAAACCAAGAACCCCTGGGCATTTCTAATTTGTGCTAAAATTGATCTTTCTTTTATGTTTTCCCCCAGAATTAGTATGAGATTGTTAAAAATAGGGACTCTCTTGCTTTCTCTATTTGTCTCTCCAGGGCTTAGCTTGTAGTGAACACTTAATAAGCTTTTTCATTTATTCATTCATTAATTCATTTGAAGAATTCCCTTAAATGCCAAGGCCAAAACATCACTCTATTCCCCTAGGAACCTTAGAATTTTGCTTATTTCTAAATCACTACAGAAACAATCAAAGGGACCCTCAGCTGCTATGTGAGTATTTAGGTTAACAATATACAAAAAATATATTTATTTCACCAGCACAGAAAATGTCAATCATATATAAGTCAATAAACAAAGACAATGCTCCTGTCCTATCAAATGACCCTACCTTTCACCAGGGATTTGCATACGCCTCCAGCCATTCTGGGCTAGAGGATTCCCCAAAAGGGGAAAACTTAAGGTCAATAGAGAACTGAGTCCTCATTCCCTGCCTCACTCCCATTTCTAATAATAATAGAGTCCTCTGTGCTTATAATACCAGCCTTTGATAGAGGGTCCTAAAAAAGGGAAAATATGGAGTTGTTAGTTTCCAACAGACCTACAGTAGTAATAGACCTTCAATACCAGATTTAAATCTCCATGTCATGGCTCTGTCCCTTAGTCTTTCTACCTGTCTGGGGCTACATAGATCCTACATTTGTTTCCAAATCACAGGGTTCAGAAACTGAGTATTGTCCAAGAAATCCACGCTCCAACCTTTTCTCCTCAGGAGTTTGACATGGTCTAGGAACTTCATCGCTGGATATCTACTAGGTATTCTTCCTCTTCCTCTTAGCTCTACTACTACTTCTCCATGGCTACAAACTCTAGGGCTGAGAAGTTCCCTGAGGGAGGCTTGAGTAAGTTCTCATTTAGCACCTAGCAAGCAAAGTTAACTCCTTTCATAGATTCTCTTGTGTAGCATCTGAGTTTTTGTCTCTCTGTTCAGCTCTTCTACTCTCTGGTATGCTCTCTTATCAAAAAGTCAATAAGCATTTCTTAAGTAATTAGTGGGTGTGATGTACTGTGCTAAATGCTGGGATAATCCTGCCCTCTAGAAGCTTACTCACTGGAAGAATGAGCAGACAAACAAAAAATACCAGTATAAAAGGCTTTGATGACAGAAACACTCAAAACACAAACTCAAAAGAAAAGAAAGCTTTCAAAATGTCTACAAGCAAAGCTTCAAAGATGATAGAATGAGAGATAATGCCAAGGGATAGTGTGTTTGTCCTTTGTTGCAAGGAAGACCGTGTCATCAGAGACATGAGGACATGACTTGCCCTTGACTTTGTTTTGAGTGAGGGAGGGCTGTGGAGGTCACTAGCCTCATTTCTCCTCCAGAGTCATCTGAATCCAGTGACCAGATATTCCTCAGGATGACTGGAGATGACCCAGGATGAGGCAACTGGGGTTAAATGATTTGCCCAAGGTCACACAGCTAGTGAGTGTCAGGTGTCTGAGGTGACATTTGAACTCAGGTCCTTCTGACTCCTGCACTGGTGCTCTATCCACTGCACCACCTAGCTGCCCAGAAAGGAATATATTGGGAGGAGAAAGGGAGAAATGGAATGGGGCAAATTATCTCTCATAAAAGAGGCAAGAAAAAGCTTTTTCGATGGAGGGAAAAAGGAGAAATGGAGTTGATTGTGGATAGCCTCTCTTTTCTCAGGCAAGTATGAGGCCAGGTCTTTAGATGTATGGGCAGGAGTAGGGCATGGCATGAGAAGCTTGAGATAAGTAAAAAGTTTGGAACAGTCACTGGGGAGTGGGATAGAGAATCAATTAAGAATGACTAAAAGTTTTCCCTTGATGCAATAAGCATCCAGTTGAGAACAGACAACAAATTTGTAGTGAATCCTAATACTCGTTACATTATTTGTTGACTTTCCCCAGCTCTGTTCAGTAGCACATGGAAAGGACAAGATAATAGGAAGAATAATCCAAGGTTGAAATTTAGCAAGGTGTGAGGACAAGGCAAGAAGATATTCAAAAGTAGAAGACAGTGCAGAATAGCAGCGATTAACTAAACCAATTCAAATTGAGGACTGAAAATGAAGCCAGAATGAGGGTGATGGCCAGGATTATATTAAAAGGTAGAAAGACTGGAGTTACAGTGAAAATGAAGAATAGTTTTAGAACTAATTCATGAAAAAGGAAATGAAAGGAAATTATGATAAAATGAAGGAATTTTAGAGTTCTTGATCAGGGAAAGGGAGAATTTCTAGGTAATGAGGAAATCAAGAGTGTGACTATCCCTATATAGGGCTGAGGTGAAGAAGATGGAGTTGGGAGTTAAGTGAATTGAGGAACTAGGTGATTAGAGTATTTAAGGAAACATAAAAATATATATATTGAAGTCTCTCAGTATAAGATAAGGAGGTAGAGTAGTGAAGAAGACTGAGTGAAATACTGAACTGTTTAAGGAGAAAATGTTGAGTCTAGAATTGTTATAGAGAGTGAATCCAAATGTGTTTTATACCTGAAATATGACAAGAGATGCAAATTCTATACTATCTTTTGTTGCCTGAGATTTCTAGTCCCTGCTGGAATTATTAGAGCAAACCCTTTAATCACATAAGAAAGTAATTTCTTCAGAGATATCATCAATCACTTTTGAGGACTGTGAATATCTTAGCCTAAAAAATGATGAGAGGGAAAAAATGGAAAAATTACATTGGAGTCTGAAATAGTTATTTTTGTCCATCTTCATGATTTAAAATATGTTTATTCTGGCAATCATTAAAATTATAAATAAGTTCACTTGAAAATTGAAATAAGTGAAGATTTTGATCCAAGAATGAATGTCAAGGATGGATGGTTGGTTTCATCATTTTGGATGCAAGAAAATAAGTAGCTGGTAAGTATGTCAAGTATAATGCCGTTATGGGTATTTGCATTTGTTTATTCAATTGAGGTTGGAAAAAATAACTTTATCTCTGAAATTGGATTTATGAAAACAGATAAGTACACAGAAAGCATGTAGAAAAAATCAAATTAGATTGAGTTAAGAGTTCTATTGAGGTTTATAGAACATCCAGAAAGCCATTGTTATCACTTGCCTAGATCTGCCAAAAACTAAAAGTAAAGTCTCAGATTTAACATTATTTTGAAATCAAGTTGAGACTACTTCATCCTTCAATTCCCCAAATGTTCTCACAGTTTTCCATATTTTTACTTCACCTATCCACACTGTTAGAAAAAAAAGCTTATCTCTTTTTTCATGACAGCAGATACGAAAATAACATAGGGGAAGGGTCCAAGAGATGAATAATGTATCACCTCTTAATATATACAAGGGATAGAGGGTATGCTGGTGAAATAATCAGGTTCTCTCTGGCTACGAGGAACTTGCTACCTTCTCCTCTTTGATTTTCCCCTTGTGCGTGGGTTTTGCTTTTCTCCCCTTGGTGTCAAAGTTGTGTATGTAGACTACCCAATTAGATCCTGGCTCTGGCCTCATCCTCCTGACCATGTATTTCATTGATCCACTTACAAAATATTGTATGAAGTTGCAATCAGAATAACTGGAACAAAAAAGTATATATCAATGCACCCAGAACAATTGGGTTATATTTCATATAGTAATCCTGCTCAAGCCATGTTATGAGCCTTCCCCTGGAATAGGCAGGCAAAAACCTTTCAGTTCCCTGAAGCATTTCCATGGGAAGCTGACAAGGCATTCACTCAAGGCTTTTTGTTCCACTCTGGAACACAATTTCTTGGTAGGTCAGGGTCTTGTTTTTTGATGTAATACAGAAACTCAGAGCTTCAGGCTGGTCTCTCCAGAGTGCATGGGTGGTCCAGAGCTGGTTATGTTTTCCCTTTTGAGTCTCTAAGTCTCCTTCCCAATTGGCATCACTTCTGAGTGATAGAGTTTCCCTTTGTCTCCCTTCAAGTGTGTACCCTTTAATTCTATCTATAGTTGTCTCTTTCATTTGGACAATCCCAATGGGAATTTCAGCACAGGATCAAAGCATCTGGCTCCCATGGTCCCACCAATGCAGTTGGAAGAAGAAAAGTTCCAATTCTTGCATGTAGGTCACTATTTTTCTTTTTTTTTTTTTTTTGGTTCACCTTCAAAAGTCTCTCTTCTCTGTTCTGATGCTTCATTTTGCTCATTCACCCTTTACCCTCTCTGTAGTAAGTATATTTCAGGATTACTGTGAGAATAAAATGAGATAATATGTGTAAGGTGCTTAGCACAGTACCTAACACTTAGCAGGTGCTATATAAATGCCCTTTCCTTCTCTTCTCATCTAGGGCTACTTTATATAGGCCATGAAGCACTGCTGCCAACAACAGGCAAGTATTTGGCACTCTCCTCCTCTTGAGAGCTCCCTTTAGGATTCCCATCAGCACCCTTAGGAGTTCTAACACCCTCATTGACCCATCAAGATTCCCACCTGCTCTCCTCAGTCTGAAAGGTACTTCTTAGGTCCTATTTTACATATTTCAGTAGAATTTTGTTCTGTGGTGATAAGAAAAGTTCACACATTGAAGACACCATAAAAACAAGTCCGGGGCTATATGGTCAGCACTCACATATAATTTGCAGTTTGACATGTAAGAAAATGTGCTCTAGTGTATGTCTGGGTAACTGTCACATTACCAATTTTTCTTTTTTTAAAAATAACATTCACCATAGGCTTATGCATGACAATATGGTTATGATCATGTCCCCTAAGAGACAGATCTAGAAGCTTGGGCTGTTCAAATGATACTTTCAAGATACTAGAATGGATCAGGGTTTTCTCTAAAACTAATGTCTACCTCATACTTTAAGTCAACCCTAAGACAACCCTAAAACCACCTCTAGAACTGCCAAGGAGAATAATCCTAGGCTAAACCACATTTACTTAAACAGCCTCTGCCTCTTTGTCTTGACTTGAAAGTGGATTGGTCTTTTCAACTTGGAAGTAGGGCCCTAGAGTGAAGGAAGGGGGAGGAGGGGTGGTCTAATATTAGGCAACAATCAACCCACTGTACTCTTCTTAACCTTGTATTTCTAAAGCAATGAAAACAGGTCCCAAAGAAGTCAGATAGCAAGGCCTGTCTTCCATTAGTTTGCAATTTCATGGCAGCTGAACTACATAAAAGATCTCCAAGTGGTCTTCCTGCAAAGAAGTAGTTCTGTTTCCTTTAGCCAAAGTAATAACATGGCCAGTCTAAAAAGTAAATTTGGCAAAGAAAAAATAGTTATCTCTCTGCTAAAGTATTGTCAAAATTCACTGGCCTCTCTGTAAGAATACATTAATTAATAAAGTTAGGATTTATTTATAGTCACTGAGATATCAAATTTACAACCTTCCTTGTGAGGACGGAGAGATGAGATTGGCAAATGTCACCATCCCTTTGTAAGTATAGAAAGGACCTTCTTTTTTCTTTTGTGAAACCCTGAACTAGAACCTGTTTTAATCCCTTACTAGATTTACCTTCTTCAATTTTTTTTAAAGCATCTCATTTCATAGAATCTTTTGATTTCCAAGCATCTCTTTCCTTTTAGTTCCCGCTGGGAAACTGATGTCCCAGACCTTTTTTTTTTTTTTTTTAACCAAGAAGCTTTTCTGACAAATGGGTAGCCCAAAGACAATTTTCAAGATAGCTCTGTTTAATAATGTCTCTTTTCCAAGCCAAAGAGGTCTCATTAATTAAAATAAAATTTCTGGTAAACATGAAGTCTAAGAGTTGAAGTTTACCTTTTCTACATAGATGGATATCAAATGAAAGAACACATTTGAGGAGCTAACAAAATGAAGGAGACTTCAGATCATAGATAGAATTTTAGAATGGAAAAGAATATTAGGAATCATCTAGTCTGACTCTCTTGTTTTTTAGCTGAGGAAATTGTGGACCAGAAAGGAACTAGAGAAAGTAATATACTAAAGGTCCTACCATGTGGTTATTATGTCTTGAATGTTGAACTGCAATTCAATGTTCTTAGCATTTTACTATAGAGACTAGGCTCCTATAGGACAGGGGGATTTTTGTTTTTCGTATTGTATCCCAAGCACCCAGGACAACATCTGGCAGATTGCAAATATTAATAAAGATGAATTGAATTGAATTAAATTATACTATCCTGTCCCATCCTGTCTCTTAACTGGAAAGAGTGGAATGATGGTTTGGTTTTTAAGTCAAAAACATGGTAAGTAAACATCCCAAGTAAACATAGGAAAAATAATTATAGCAAAATTCCTGGATAGTGTGTTCTTCAAAAGTAGGCTTGATAACAAATTAAAGAACATGGTCTTGGTGAGATATATAGACCTCTTTCAACATCTTTCTTTCTTCCCTTGTTTTCCTCTCATTCTATCATATCCTGCTGCCTCCTTTCTCCCTCCATGGCAAATCAGAGACTTTAGCAAATAAAGAACACAAAATTGGATTCCAATTTTCCATTTCCTTGGATGAACTAAGCTTGTACATATCTCCATTTGAAAATGTTTATAAATGAGCTTATACCATCTGATAGATTTTTCCCCCTTAACTTCATTTACCTTTGTGACTAAATATGAAGCCATGAGTAATCCAAGATAGATTGTCAATGCACTTTAAAAAACCATTTGAGAACAAGCAGACAATACATTTTAATCTTTTCTAGATTTGCCCATTTTTATGAGCCCTAAACCAATTGCCAGAAATTCAGTCTCTGTCTGGAGTTAATGGCCTGCACAGTCGTGTTATGGCATCTCTCGTTAAATATTAAATTGAATATTTATGAAGTCCTCAAAGTTTATGGCAAATTAGTCTCAGTAACAGGCATATTATGAATTTTACTATCACTGTTAACTTCATGAGAATCCCAAGCTTAAGGAACGAATGTTTTGTATATCTGGGCAAAGGAAGTAGATTCTAGGCTGATGACACAGTGCAGGACATTAAAGGAGTTTCCTTTAAAATAGGAGGGCCTGGGAAAACATCTTTGTATTCATGTAGGACCTGTGTTTATGTGTGTGCATGTGCAGCTGTACAGATGTGTGTCTATACTTCCCCCAGCAGAAAAAATGTTAGAGGGCACTGCCAACTGGGCTAGCTTTCTTGGCATAAATGTGCATTGAATTGGTGGTGAATGCATACCCCATACAAATTTTACCAATCCAGAGTAAGTTTACCCGTAGGATACTTAGCCAGTTGCTTTGGCCTTCTGCCTCTTCCTCTAACTAGGCACCAGGACAGCTATACCAAATATGCCCTCCACAAACTTTCTGTAAGCTTTTTAGAGCACATGGAGAGGATTTCCTTTTTCTTTTAGATATATGCTTTTTAATATATACTAAAAATAAAATGCTCAAATATCTAGGTTTTGTTTCATATCATTTGAGAAAGATTCAAGGAAGAAAACTGACAAGTTCTATTGTCGCATCATGAAACCATCTTTGGAGCTACATTTGAAGGTGCTGGCCTTTCCTCATTTGGGCACATGCAGTGAAGTGATTCAAAATGAAGGACAGAAGGGAATAAGTATTTACTAAGGACCTCCTGTGTGGGAGGCCCTTTGCTAAGCACTTTATAAATATAATCTCAACAAATTCTCCTGGCAACCATGAGAGGTAGGTGCAGTTATTGTCCCCATTGTAAAATTGAGAAAACTCAGGAAGACAGCACAGTATCTGAGACTAAATTTCAACTCAAGTCTCTCTGACTTCAGATCCAGCACTCTTACCCATTATGCCACCAGCTGAAATGAGTATAATTTGGAAGGAATAAAAAACTTAGAAACTTTCTTTGATAGGCTTTCTGGAACTAACTTAGAAAGGAGAAAAATCTAACCTACTTTTTTCTACTACCAGGACCAAGCTATGAAAAAAGAGCACTGGCCATCAAAATCAGCTGGAAGCAAGATGAAAAGTTAGTGTCTTAGTACCTGGTTTCCCCCAGCTTCTGGGGGCTCCCACCTCCAATTACCTGGTATTTATCTTGAATCCATCCTGTAAATATTTATTTTTATTCATTTTCTCCCCGATGGACAATAAGCTCCTTGAGAGCAGGAACCATTTCTGTTTTTCTTTATATACATACATACATTTATATTATATATATAAATGTATATACATTGTAGCACAGTGTTTGTTACATGGTAGCTGGTTAATAAATCCTTCTTGTTTGATTAAATGCTTCTAGATATGAGGGAGAAAACACCATAGCATTTCAAACATGGTCCTTGCCCAGTCTAAGAGAGCAGGGCTTAAATATATGATTTGCTAGAGACCAAATGACAGTAATCATTGGAAATGTTGTTTAGTGATGCTGGCACTGAAAGATCTTTCATCTGATTGGCTTCTCAGGATTCTATGACTGCCAAAATCTTCCAAGGGCT